>OY979665.1:5266073-6466073 GCA_963855955.1 Luperina nickerlii
AAATCACAGTGATCACGCTTACTTCAAGACCTGCCTAGAAGCTTAACAGTTTCGTAAAATCATTATCTCATACATGCAAACAAACATATATCATATCATATATATCATAATATCTTGTTAAAAAAACTGTGAATAAACACACTTTCATTTGTTTTTTTTTGTTTATATAACTTCAATCATATTTTAATTAAGATCATCGTGTAACATATATCTTGGCATTAGTTCTTCAGGCAGTATTTTTTTACGGGATCTTGGAATACAATAAGGCGTTTAACTGATGTAAGTACAAATGCATTATTTTCTGTAACAGTACTAAGCACATTCTGAAACGGTATCGTCCCTATAAATAAAGACAAACGGAATTTAAAGGCTCTGTCACACACAATGTGCTGTGCGATGACATAGCGATTATATAATCCTAAATTGGTTAAAAAAACGTTACGAGCTGTGTTTTGGTGAGGTTGCATTCCTGAGGTTGTGATAAGTTCGAGTGTGTTCCTGTGTTTCAGCGATTTACCAAATATTCACTTTAGCATTCCAGAATCTAGAATATCTACCCCACAAGACTCTCACTGGGACACCATGGTGGCTCAACCATGGTTGTTCTGCCAGCAAAATATGTATACAGCTTTATGGTGGGTATCTCACCAGGCGTGCAATCAGATGCGCAACCGACCATACATTTTTTGGCAGTGTGACCATGGTTGCACCGCCATTGGTGTCCTAGTAGGATAGGGCCCTAAAATATCAATAGTCTCCTCTAGCACACTTTCTGGTGAAAATTTCTGTGAAAATAATCTTAGCAGAAACAGTCTATAATGTTTCCACAGTTGGGACACAGGCCTACTTTCTTCGAGAGGGAGTGGACTATAATCTACCACGCGGAACCAGTGCAGGTTGATAGATGTCACATGTCTACGAATTATAATACAGTTTTTTTAAAATAAGTTACTTAATATATATAATAATACACTTATATGGATTTAAAATTAAACCACGTAGTTTGTTGTACCGTCTAATATAATAATCTAGACAAAAGGCACCTCTCTCTGTAAAAGCACTATGCCGCGTGACCAGAAAAACGCTCCAGATAAATTGAGCGATATATCTCGCATCTGTGTGAAGTTACCTTTACAGTACTTTGTGCCGTATTTAAATTTTATTGTTTAGTAGATAGCGGTTCAGTACAAAACAGGTAATCATACCGGGGTCAAACTGTACCAATATACTATACTAACGCACTAATATACCATATAATAAATTGATATTATCGCCCATGAATTCTGTAGATATCTTCCAGTTATTGCCTTTCTGGGGTCAGATAGTATTGCACTAACAGGGAAAATTGATAGGAAACGGCTGTTTATGAGTTCTAGTAGGTACACGAGATCAACAAGGTAGGTATTTGGAGAATAAGCTTAATTATTGTACAAGGTGGAGACGACAAAACGACAATAATTAAAAATGCGTATCTTTAATGCCGTTTCCAGTCTGCATATGAAAATTCAATCGAATACGTTTACTCATTAAGTATAGATAGTGCTAGTGTTATTGAGTTTTTCCATTAGGACTTTCATAGTAACAGCCCGGCCGCGGCGTTTGGAAGTTGGTGGTGTGATACCCCCGTGCCTCGGAAAGCACGGTAAGACGCTGGTCTTGCGCCTGATCTCTCTCCGGTCGTGTCGGATTGCCGTCCCATCGGACTATGAGAGTGAGGGATGAGGGAGTGCACCTGTGTCTGCGCGCACGCTCGTGCTCTATAATAGCTCCCGCGCTGAAGGCTAGTCTCCGTTGAGATTGGCCGCCGTGGCCGAAATACGGTCTGGAGGACTTTTATTTTATTTATAGATATTTAAAGATTGGCAAAACCCATAGTCGGCCCATCACTACTATTTAGTTTGTTTGAAAAAATCACTTTTTTAATATGGATGCTAGGATATAATATTTAATATTTATTTCTCAAAATAATTACTAATTCACAAGAGAAAATATAAAGAGGTTGAAGGCGGTGCACCACCAACATAATAGACAAGACAAATTATGAAAATTTTTGATAGTTCCAAAATACTCGTATGCGTTTGTATAAATGTATTGCCAGTATTTTAATTTATTGTCGTATTGTCTCCACATTAAATAAGGATCAAAATGCGCTTCATCAAAAATTTCAAATTTATCTTTTATTTTTCCTGAAGCAACAACCCGCGACTTAAAGTATTTAAACCTTCATCACTTAACTAAAAATAACTTTTAATCTTAAAAAATAACCAAGTGCACACTGAATGACGCGGCATGCGGCACTGGACCTCTTCAAACCAGTTGTCAGACCCTAAAAAAAGATATGCAAGTGGAATTAGGTACCGTTTTATTACATCACGTTAAATGGCTGTGCACTTGTTGTGCCTTAAGGCTGTTTCAGCTGAGTGCTTGCCCGAGATTCGTGCAATAATAAGGGTAAAGACCCCATAAATCGCGGTGGCTGTTAAAAAATACGTTATTTGCGGTAAACATGACACAAAAAAAGAACACAAACACATGCGTAACACAAAATTTGCGTCACATCCACGCAAAACGGCCATCGCTCAGCATAATGCTACGATCCTATGCGAGACAGAGCTTCAACGCTGGTTTTCCGTGACAGCCGGCGTTGACGTGATAACGTCAGTCGGCAGTATAAGAAGAGATTCAAATAACACCAATCCAATCTCTTCACCACCCTTGGTTGACTAGTAGAGAATGCCTAAGGCATTAAGTCCGCCTTTGTACCTTTTTGTGCGAGAAGTTTAAATAGATAAATAACACAGTAAGAATGAAAATAAATACACATTAGCTAGTTGTGAATGTGAAAAGTGAAAAAAAGAAAACTGAAAGAGTTTGTAATGCAGCAGTCCTCTAAACGCTGATTAAAAATCCGAAACCCCAACCATACGATAGATTGTCGTATCTAAAATGACAGATTTTCAATTACTAAGTGACCTTGCCCCCAACAGCAAATAGGTAGGTATCTGTCGAAACGTTGGTCATCTGTTTGATTTAAACCGACAAAAATTTCGGGTTTTGGATTTGTAAACAGCCTTTAGGAGACTCTTTTGATAGCATTAATTGATGTTCGAATCAGCACGGAAGCATATCGATCGATTGTGAAGATTTAACGGAGCGATTGAGCTGTGAGCATGGTGTGCATGGTGATTTTTTCTCATCCTGGCAACTAAAACCAGTACAATGTTTTACAAAATCAAACATTGCAAAACCAATTTCGGACGAACCGGTTTAGAGATACGGTAACTGAATTAATTTCCACTTGGATGTGTCAAATTGTTCTTTATTGGTTCAATTATAAGTTCGCTACATTGTTGCAGTCCATGCGATACTGGTTTGCTGTTTCTACGTGAGCTTTGTTTGCCTATATGTAGCCATGTAGGGGTTTATTTATGTAGGTCTATACCTACTTAAATAAACTAGATCATATACCTACTATTACTATTAATAGTATAGTAGGTATATGCTCTAGTTTATTTATAAGTAGAGAAGTTCAAGAAAAGCGTCTTTAGATGCCATACTACTCCATACCATACCACATACATACCAGGTTCTTTACTATTTACATTTATTTTAAGGTGCTTACATGACCTAAGGCGCGGTCACTGTCGGACTGCATAGACAGAAAAGACAGAGAAGCACGATGACACAAGGCTGGTAATTTACGTCAAAAAATGAAGCAATTATTTAATTACAAAAATCTATTGTTTGGACAAAAAAAATAAAACAGTAGTGTTTTAGTATGTTGCTTGTAGAATAATCTGACAGAAAATCAGAACGATTGTATGTATATTATTTTTATTGTAAAAAGAAAGTTTTTAGAGGTATGTATCTTCATGATTTTTTTCTATATTTTTGTGTGTTTATTTGTTACGCTTTGACGTTAAAACGACTGAACGGATTTGGATTAAATTTGGCACATTGGTAGACCATGACCCAGATTAGGCCGCTATCCCACTGGCGTTTTACGAGCGTTGACGTCAACGTCGCGTCTGCGCGGCGTCGACGCTGCGCAGACGCGACAGTGACGTCGCGTCATCGCGTAACAAGCATAAAACGTCCGCTGAACGCGACGTCAACGTCGCGTCTGCTTAACGTTAACGTCGCGTTTGTTGGCAATAGTATAGAAAGAAAGAAAGAAAGAAATTTTGTTTTTTGGCAATAGTACTGATCATCTGCGCGACGTTAACGTCGCGTTCAGCGGACGTTTTATGCTTGTTACGCGATGACGCGACGTCAACGTCGCGTCTGCGCAGCGTCGACGCCGCGCAGACGCGACGTTGACGTCAACGCTCGTAAAACGCCAGTGGGATAGCGGCCTTAGGGCATAGGATAATTTTAACCCGACATACTTACAGGATCGAGACTTATGCGGGTGAAACCGCGGGGCACACCTAGTGTAGTAGAATTTTCAAATTCCAAAAATAGTTTACTTGAACTATTTTTTTTTTACTTTTTTTTTTTTTACTATGAGTACCTACTCATTAACTTTTCTATTACCACTAAAACCTTACTCCATAGGACCATTACCAATAATCAGACACTTACATCTTTTAAGCGCTTGGTTATATATCAAATTATCAATTGCCGTGCCTTTAGCGCGCGGCTACAAATCGATAAAATAATCCCTAAAATAAATAAGGAGGAGCGATCGTTGAATAGAACGAAAAAATCATGCATGTCGCAGAAATACGACACGAGCGGTAGGGGTACGGAAATTGAGTTTAATTACCAAGAAAATCAGCAAAAAAGAAATTATGTTGCACCAATAAACAGCTAAAAACGAGGTATGATTTGAGAGAGCACTGATTTCAACCGCACTTTGACAAACCGCACCTGAGCACTTTCACTAACCGCACTGAAACAAAATTTTGTAACGTGCGGTTCGGTGGAACGCGTTTTAACACACTATACAATACACTAACATGCACCTAATTTGATTTGAATCTATTCTGTATGAACTTGCTTCTATGCCTGTGGCCCGTGGCTGGTGGCTTCACAAATAAACGAGCGTTTGATTGACCGAATACTTCCATGACTTGTGATTTGTATAGGTGGTTTACAAAGGTGGACGTATACTTAGCTTATGCCACGTAAGAATCGAATTATAAAAACATTGGCACTCCGGGAGTGCCGACAGAAGTGAAAACTTGAACAATTACGTGTGTATTTTTTTAATCGTCTTATAAACAAAACACGCGGTGTCTGTTACAGTAAAGTGTCGCGAGTTCAATGGTTTTTTTCAATCTCAAAAAATGCCGAACGCGCCTAAAACAGTTTTCCCTTCAATAAACAAATATTTATTTTTACTTCAAGACGCAAACACCAATGTAGCCCTGACTCTTGTACCTACTAGGAGTTCTTGTATCACAGGAGCCAAGAATATGGAACAAGGTTTCTTTAAATCGATTACAACCGTTTGTTTTTGCGTGTGCAGGTGCCATAAAATTAGGCCACTCTTATGTCACAAAATTAATTAATTGATTCTGTATATTCATTAAAGCTTTTTTGGTTGGTAAAGCATTCCAGTAACACTTATTAAAAGTTTTGAATTTTGAGTAATAATTGATAAATCTTGAAACCAAAAATAATCTGCATCTCCTTTTTTAAACGATCGGCAACATCTTCAAAAACTATTTACACATATTTGATAAGAAACTCAATGTTGCCAACCCAAATAATAACTCTTACTATTAGCCCCTCGACACAATTAATTAATTTTTCCTCATTCAACGTGCGAATTGATTTTGGTGAACAGTTTATTGTGTACCAAATTAACTAAGATGTAACAATGAAATATGGGAAAGTTCAATTATTTGACAATTATAAAAGTGCAGTATAGCGAAATGAAATCGATTTTTGTTTATTTTCCTTATGGTAAGCTACTGTTACGCAGTCAATCAGAATCGCTGCAAATAGAGAAACACAGAATTTTGAATAGCAGAGAACACAGTTAGGTTATGTCACGTCATACATTATGAATAATGGCTTTGATGTACCGAAATAGCTTGGCAGAGTAAGCAAGCTGAAGTGGCAGTGGACTGGTCATGTTAGTCGAAGGATCGATGGCCGGTGCAGCAATCGAGTCCTGGAGTGAAGACTGCTTTTCGGCAAGCGTAGTGTGGGACGCCCCCTGGCTAGATGAACTGATGACCTTAAAAACGTGGCTGAGACAGAATAGATGCGGAAGGCGGAGGACAAGGTGTTGTGGCGTAGCTTGGAAGAGACCTATGTCCAGGAGTGGACTGCGATAAGCTTTGATTGAATGGCTTTTAGATTTATAATTCTGGATAGAATAAGAAATAAATACAATACAGGAAGTCTGAAAGTGGCACAGGTGACTGAAAAGTTGTGTGGAAATCGGCTGTCTTGGTATGGGCATGTGTTACGGAGGAATGAGAATAATGTCATTACGAGAGTTTTGTGTATGAGTGGGGATGACTATAAGAGTAGGGGAAGATCAAAGAAACGATGGATGGACTGCGTGAAAGGTGATATGTTTAGAAACAGGGTGACTATCGAGATGACGACTAAAGGAACGTGTGGAAGAAATGTTGCGCCAACCCGAAATAAATTAGGATAAAGAATAGGAGAATGATTCCATTGTATTTAAATAATGTTATTATTACAGTATGAGAATCAGGGTGTAAATTTCACTCATCTTTCATAGAAAAGGGAGGATTCTCCAACCAGACGGGTGTCTGGCGGGCAGCTGCCCGATGATTCATGTCGTGCCGTTGTATATAAATATGCTAGTTGCGCGGTAAACTCTGCTTGCGAGATGTAGGATTTTGAGTGACGTCAGTATGACGTGTTGTTCGCATGTGGCGTTGTAGATACCGCTACATTATTTACGTTAAGTAAAGACCAGAAATGCAGTCAATTATATAATATGTCAGTGTAATTTTTTTAGTAGGTAAATATTAAACAAACTATTTTCTACCTACCTATCTTGAATTTGCATAAATATCTGCTTCCTTTTACATACGCCAGCAAAAAGATCTGTATCAAACCAGCATAATTTAAATAATTATCAAGCATTAATCTAAACTGGATAATAGCGTCCAGCGTACTTCTCAGCCTCGATTCTATCACTACACAATTAAAAGGCGTCAAATCGTTATAACGATCTCTTTAAAAGGGTGGCTAACATCTGATTATGTCGTAAGGCATGCTCCACATTCTTTAATGTGTCCCTGTCCTTATACGCGCCGTCAGGATTGGTCACAGCAATGCGACAGATTAATGAAGTTCCTACGAGGGCTTACGGTGGTAAATAGCTATTCCCACGGGAAATATAGCGCGCTTTGTTTGGTTACGTGCGGCGCCATCTAGTGGCGCGGTGGGGTAACGGTGATGAATGCTTTTTTCGGAAAAATTGACGTCGCGTAAGTTAGATTTAATTGGTAGATAATTGGATATTGTTTCTGGCGTATATTTCTTAACCCGTGATTACTCATGATATACCTAACAGGCTTATAGGATTTCGTCAAGAGGTTAGGAAGCTACGTCTTGCTACCAATGCCTTGGTACTATATTGATGATCTGAGGAAGCAGGCTAGTGTATTATCCATGGCAGCAGGCCCGCTGATCTGGGGGCTTAAAAAGGCCACTTTGGCAGAATCATAAAAGGATGATATTATGAATCATAATAAACAGTTAACTGTTAAGTTAATCGTGTAAAATCCCATCGGTGAAGGATTCTTCAGTTATTTTTTTTGTCTGTGCTAAAATACCAATCAATCCAATCCAAATCCAATCCCAAACTCTTCGATTATACCTACGTAGTGCAGCAAAAAAGAGAAAAACACGGACTGTCTTCGCTATATTATGATTAACCTTTAATGATTCTGCCAAAGTGACCTTTTTAGGCGCCCTGCTTCCCTAGTCTGTGTCCTTGGCTCAAATCCCGAGAATACTCATTTTCCGGCAGTTTTAGGTCACTCATTCAGATCAGGCATTTTCTTTCTTCTTCTGGAGAGGCTGATGGCGCTTAGTAGGTATCTAATTAGTAGTGTTAGGTTTTCGTGATTTTGCTTAGCAACATCCCACGGACTATTATCTATAGATAACTGTGTATCTGCTATGCTATGGGTGAACTGTATGTGCAGTGCCTGAAATAAAATGATTTATTATTTATTATTATTATTATTTATTTCCGTTCCCATTTCCGTTCCAAGTCGTTTTTTTGTTGTTTTTGTGTGAACATTGTGTGCCTTTCTTTCGTTTTTTTTTTCTTTATTTTAATTTATTCCATTTATGACGGTTTACGAAAGTGATTTGGAGCCGGCGAAAATATTAACATTGTCTTTTAAAATGTTTACATCCCAACAAATTAATAACCGTAAAACAACACCTATATAATCTCACAAACGGGAGGCATCCAAATGATTTCATTTCCGCGCGCCGTCCATTACCATTCCGCGCGAGAAATAACCCGTACATTTCAAATAAACTGCGCAATGGACGCGTAAACTGCGCATTCCATTTTACCAAGCTCGTAAAGTCGTGTTAAAGACAACATAAAGTAGAGGACACACTGCGATTTTTTGTATCTAATTGGTACCCACTATCGAGTGTGAAGTCTTTAAAAATACCTTCTAATAAGGCTTATTTTTTGTTAGAGTTTGTTAAGTTTTCAATGGAAGTGTGAGGAAAAAATGGTTTTCCGTTTGTCATTTCTTTGCAAGTTGTTCGTTTGAGTAAATTGGGTGGGAGTCGACTTGTCTTGGGTTTACTTTGAATTGAAGATGTAGGATTTCTTGCTAAGGTGCTAGGCTATTGCAAGTACTTTGACGAATTGGTTGTAAAATAGTTATGGTTTTTAGATAACGATGAAAAGAAAAGGTTCGTCAAGACGAATTACTTTGTCATCATGTCACTTGAGTGTATTTGAGAATTTGCAATAATCCCTCT
Organism: Luperina nickerlii; assembly: GCA_963855955.1. Classification (NCBI taxonomy): domain Eukaryota; kingdom Metazoa; phylum Arthropoda; class Insecta; order Lepidoptera; family Noctuidae; genus Luperina; species Luperina nickerlii. Next base: position 5,275,026 of record OY979665.1, read on the forward strand.
AAAGAAGTATTTTGCCATAATGACTAAATTTTAGAACCACTTTTTCTTATCTTTGTGCTATCACCTATTCCTGAAGATGCTGGTTAACATGTAATTGGTGACTTTGTGAGTCCGAAACTACTGTTAGCTAGTACTTACGAAATCTATCTATATAAATAAAAATGAATCGCCGAAACTTCCGAATGACTGCACCAAATTGGATAATTCTTTTTTTTTGTTGTGTTCGGTATTGCCAGGACAACGTTTGTATGAAAGAAAATTATACGAAAATTTTTTTTTTATTTATTTATTTTAAAACACATACAACTATCATTACAGGCTTACCTAATACGATAGTGTAGTTATACTTGCTAGCATTGGACTACAATTATATATTATTATTAAGGGGCTTACAGGACCCAAAACAAAAATTCTTTAGAAACGATAAAAGTACACACAATACAGGCTACAGTAAAAAAAAAAATGTTTAGAAACAATAAAACTACACACAATATAGGCTACAGTAACAAAAATAGAAACATATAATTATGAAATTCTTCAGGATATATGCCAGGCAGACAGCGTGTTGAAACACAATACTTACACCCAATTTGATACGATAGAAAAAAAACATGAAGATACCACTAAAAACTTTCTTTTTACAACAAGAGCCATACTAATATTCATACAATCATAATGATTTTTTTGTCAGATTATTCTACAGGCAACATACTAAAAACTAGTGCTTTAATTAAAAAAAAAAAATAGTGCACCCGTGCGAATCTGGGGCGGACTGCTGGTATTACGTAAATAAGAAATAATATTTAAAGAAAACTCGTCAATTTGACTCAAATATTTTAGTTTATAACCAAAGTCGAAAAGTCGAGTTAAAAGTCTGACAACCAGTCTTATACCAAGGGTATCGTATTACCCAATAACTGGGTTGTGGATGTCAGATAGGCAGTCGCTCCATGTAAAATACTGGTATTCAGCTGCATCCGGTTAGACCGGAAGCTGACCCAAAAATAGTAGGAAAAAGGCTCGGCAGATTATGATGATTTTAGCTCATAACCCTCCAATCCACAGGATATAAGAAATAATTGACCACTATATTTTACCTCTTAAACAAATACCGCCTTTACTCATCAAATGCCGAACACAGCTTGTTATTAGACTAACGCCATATTTTTTTAGAATATAAAATAAAAACACTCATGCTATTACATCGAGATTCTTGCTACTGCTGCCACTGTGTCGGCATTTACAACCTTGTCGTCTGACCGTTAGTGATATACACTGCACTGCGACAAGATGACAGTACCCTGCATTTTTAAGAAATGTAATTTTTTCTCCAGCTAACAACATTCATGATGATCATCATCATCTGCCTAGTTTTTCCTAACTATGTTGGGGTCGGCTTCCAGTCTAACCGGATGCAGCTGAATACCAGTATTTTACATGGAGCGACTGCCAAAGAAACCTAAGATATGTACCTAAGTAATAAATGTGCCTCTTTTATTGATCCTCAAATAATTTCCATTTTGGTTTCCTAAATATTACATCGTTATACTCATACTAGCTCGTCTTTTTGTGATGTATCATGGCCTGGTAACTGCGACCAACTGGGATGTAGCGACGGCCGCTGCCGCTGCCGCGACATCGCTGACTTCGCTCACTCCACTTGCGCTAAGTTGGTCACTATCCTTACCTAATCTTACCCATTTTATCAGGATGCCTTTGCTTAGTTATGCTACTAGTTTTTAAAGAAGGCCAAAAAGGTTAAAAAGCTCATTTATTAAAAACAAAACGATCATCATCATTAAGAGGATCACCAAAAGGCGATCATCATAAGAAGATCAATAAGTGTTGTAAGAATTAGTGAGTATTAGTTCAGTGTAATATAGTTTTCCCGACATAGAACATACACAATTTGTGGTAGTACTAAACGACAGTGCGTCTTAGCATCCTGAACAGTGTTAAAAGCGACAGAATCCGCTCCACAATGTATTCTATACATTACATACCTACGCATGTATAAAAATACGTAAACAACAATTTCTTCACATAATCAACTCATAAAAGAGTTTTTATTCATTTTTATTTGCTCAACATACAACACAGCTGACTTTTTATCCATTTGCATTGATTAGAAAATACTTAAAAACAGGTGCTACTTCGTTATAAGCTTAGAAACAATTTCTCGAGCATGGAGGAGTAGCTAATCGTTAACATTTACGAGCTTTTTTCATCAAATCGCGATAAGAATACTAAGCCTTAAAGCATTGGCATATGTACATACACATTATATAAAAAGATGCACATAGTAAACATGAATTAATAAGAGTATTTCTGGCCAATGGCTACGGTTCTCTGTCTAAAGCGAAGTAATTTTCTGCACGAATGCTTTCTTACCTTCCATCCTTGCGAAGCTATACAGTGAAAAAGTCTGTTTTGAAAAAGTCACTGCGATCTGTCAATAAAACCAAACAAAATGAAAAGCATGTCGTTCCACTCCATAAAATTTTAGCACTCTACACGTTTGTTTATTGGATAAGAAAATTACTTAGATTATCAGTTTGTAATTGGCCCACCATAGCATGATCAGCCTATAATGTTTCCACCGCTGGGACAATGGTCTCCTCTCTGTGAGAGGGGGTGGGCCATAATCGACCACGCGGGTTGTAGGCGGGTTGGTGTATGTCACATGTCTTTGAATTTTCGGTTCTTTTACATTCCGGTTTCCTGACGATGTTTTCCTTCACCGTTTTCAGAGTAGTGGTGATAAAATAATTTACATAAAATAAAGCGCTTGTCAGAGTTCGAACTTACGACCTCATAAGTCGACTAGGCCTAGTCACTTAGATCAGCAATGTGTGAAAAATAAAACACAGACCTCTTCTAAAAGAGACAAATATCCATGTCCCTTGATTCAACTGCCTCATTTTGTAATAATGAACCAATTCAGTCCATCGGATCCAAATTTTCACACACTTTTTTTTCTTTTAGAAGTTGCATCTCGTAGGTAACCTTGAGAGGTCGTAACTACTTAACCGGACTATCCAGCCTGCAGCCAGGGGCGAATATCTAATAGACTAAGCGACTGCATGCTAAGGGCAACCCCTGTGGGGTACGAACCTCGGCTTAGGGCGTCGCTGGGGAGAGGACGGCAAGATGGGACAGGCTGGATCAAATTATTATTATTTAAAGCTTGATGAGATCGGCGTTTCCTATCTGACTACTTTGAGAAGAAAGGCCGAAACAAACTCAGAGGCCATAGTCGGGAATTTAAAGTTACAGGCTCAGTTACGGCGCGGACTGGCACTTCATCGAGCAAGGGTCGGGGGGAGAATTTAATTGGGGACCAACTAAATTCTCGGCGGCAAGGTCGGAATGTCAGTTTTTTTTTTGTGTTTGTGTACTGTACTGTTTGCTCTAATTGCTCTCTTGGAGGAGATGGAATCATCAGGATCGGTGAGTCGGTCGGTCGGAGAGAATCACACAGTTTTCAGTGAGTATAACTAGGGTTTCTTAAGACTGCGGTGCCGTCACATAGCGTCCGAAATTTACAGTCGAATGACGCCACCGAAACCACTGCAACGTTATTTATGAAAATAAGTTTGGTATGTTTCCCTAGAGCGCGTTTTTTTGGCACAGTCAAGTCAAACCCCGCTGCGATAATATTCATGGCGGCCGCGGCCGTCACCGCCGCCGCTGTCACTGGTAACCCAAGCTTACAAATAAAGTTCTCTTGGTGATATTTTACCGATTTTTTAGATAGTTTAGAAGGAAAGTACACTTTACTTATTAACCTTATTTTCCTTATGACGTAGGTCCCCATAAATTATGATTTCGTTAAACTAGTTTGCTATCGGTGACGTATAAAACCTGTATTCCCGTTGTCCCCGTTGGCCATATCCCCTTTAAAGGGGACAAAGGGAATTTAATAAAATAATTAAAATTACTGCCCGTTGTCCCCGTACGCTGTCCCCGCTAAAGGGGATAAAGGGAATTTAATAAAATAATTAAAATTGCTTCCCGTTGTCCCCATACACTGTCCCCGTTAAAGGGGACAAAGAGAATTTTATAAATTAATTAAAATTAAAAAATATGAAGTAACAAAAAGTTTTTAACCCAGTAACTAACCGCTGTTTGTCAGACTAGCTTTTATGTGTCTGAAATCCCACTGTCCAGCTACCACGCGATTGGTGGTAGTATAAAAAAATCTGGCCAAGTGCGAGTCAGACTTGCACACGAAGGGTTCCGTAGCACAAGGCAAAAACGCCGAAAAAACACGTTTGTTGTATGGGAGCCCCCCATAAATATTTATTTTATTCTGTTTTTAGTATTTGTTGTTATAGCGACAACAGAAATACATCATCTGTGAAAATATTAACTGCCTAGCTATCACGGTTCATGAGATACAGCCTGGTGAGAGACGGACAGTGGGGTCTTAGTAATAGGGTCCCGTTTTTAACCTTTCAGTACGGAACCCTAAAAACAACTTAAAATTCTAGACGCATCTGCACAGGCAAAAAATGAGGTTCTAAACTTTGCGTAAATAAAAGTCTGTATTCAATGAAATGTTCTTTCTTTCTCATTTCTTTTAAAACAAAATCGACCGTGAAGGTAGGGGTACACATTACGTTTTCATTGTTCAAATGCATTTTTTTATGAATCGTATTTCCAAAGTCTTCATTGGAGGCGTGGCCAACACGCAATGGTTTTACTAAACATAGACCAAAAAATATAACTAAACAAATAAGTGCAGAAGGACCACTTCTTATCTTACGACTCCTTCTCCACGTATTTGTTCAAATCAACAACTTATAAAGTAACGCTATCGATTATTTGTTCCTTGTTGACTTTAAGATTACATGGTTTCCTACTCACTGTTCAGTCAGATAAAAAGATTATCTCCTCTTCTTTGAAGTTCGTTAAAAAACTAAACAAGCCATCTCCGATGATATACATCCATACAACTGATTGCGGTTTCTCCCGAACCCGGCTGCGCGCGATTTACTATTAATTCACCATTTGTTCACTTAGTTAATAACACCTCAATGTTGTATATTGTATCTTAATTATTTTGATTAAAAAGACTTCCTTTGTTAAACTTTTAACCTCTTGATTATTCTTTCATTTTAATTGAATTCCAAAAATCACTATAGGTATTTCACGTAGATCTCGAATCCAGTTGCAGGTTCTGTCAATAGTGAATGCCTGCTGAAAATCGACCACAAACTTTTATTTTTCAGAAAATATAGAAAATAGAGAGATAGTTTTTGAATTTTTGAAGTGAAAACTTCTTTAGCGGCGTTGTACACTTTATTTGTAATAGGTAAAAAATGTTAAACTCGCGTCAGGACACGTGACCTGATCAAAAATTCGTAAGACGGATGGCCGCAGCCGGTACCGCGCGTGTTTTGTTTATAAGATGATTCACAAAATACACACGTAATTGTTAAAGTTTTCACTTCTGTCGGCACTCCCGGAGTGCCACTGTCTTTTTTTTATTTTGGGATACTAATATGAGCTTTCTGCTAGGGATGAAGCGGTGAGGTGATAAGTTACCTACTGCACCATTTTTAAATGGAACAATAAGTACCGTGGTGTGAGAAATTTATTTCTGTAAGTAGGTGTGTACTGTGGTTCGTAACTTTTACATGTAATTTTTTTTAATACCAAATGAGGTCGGTTTTTCATAATCAGCCTATAATGTTCCCACTGCTGGGACATAAGCCTCCTCTCTTCGAGAGGGAGTGGGCAATAATCTACCACGCGTGTCCAGTACGGGTGGGTAGATGTCACATGTCTTCGAATTTTTAGTTCTAGGACATGCCGGTTTCCTCACAATGTTTTCCTTCACCGTTTTGAGAGTGGCGATGAAATAATTTACACAAAGTAAAGCGCCTGTCTGGGTTTGAACCTACGACCTACAAGTCGTAAGTCGCGGCCATTACCACTGGGTCACCGCTTCTGCTGCTGTTTGCTTTTTGACTACTCAGAAAAGAAACACTGAAATGAACTCATTACACTCTATCATTCAGCATTTTTTCGATGCGTGAGTGCATCATCATTGAATTTATAAACAGACGCCAGAACATCAAGCTACCCGAAACTGTCAAATATTCCCAATCAACTTTGAACCTTATGTTTTAGCAATAAAGTTGAAAATCTATTAAATAAATTTGACATATTGTAGTAGCTTGATATGCTGGCGTCTGTACAGTGGAACTTCTGCTTATACCTACTGTGTGTCAATAAATTACACAGGTTGATCACTTTACATAGCCTATCATTATGTATGTGGCCATCTTCTCGTCTACATAGCGTGCTGTGTTAGTTTTACGCTTGTATTTTTTGTGCCTATCACAGCATGTTAGCGTTGATTTATGAGTTGTTGCATTTTGCATGTCTAGCTTACGTTACGTTAAATGGCTGCACAAATAATTGAATCCGGTGATGTGATTTGCTTCAAAAACTTTTTGATACTTATACGATAAATAATATTTCTGTAAATAATGATATATAGGTACATATATTATATTTATTCCTCAATGTTCATGATTGCACCTACCACTGTTTGTCTCTGCATCACCCAAAGGTTGACTGGTAGAAAATGTGTGCTTTTATGTGCTTGAAGTATTGAATAAATAAATAAATAAATAATGGGCGTTTTGGCCGGTATGTCCAATAATAACCACGTATACATCAAATGAAAGTTTATATCATAAGCATCAATTTTCATTATGAGCAGAAAGCAGTGAAATACCGGGTTAAAGAGATATCAAATCTGAAAGTACCATGTAAACCTAAACTTTATGACGCTAATATTCACTGCAGTTCTTGTTATTGACTCATAACATTGAGGGAGCCCCATCAATGTCTAAGTAATAAAATCCGTACGGGTCGATCATCAGGTTAAACTGCACTTGCCGCGGTTAGTCTCTGGATGGGTGACCATTTTTACATACCAACCTCCGTGCCTCGGAAAGTACGTAAAGCCGTTGGTCCCGGCTGTCATTCGTGGATCTCATTAGAACTCTATTGGTTATCAGGCCAGGCTCCATACAAAAACACCCATCATTCTTTGTAAAAAAAAAAAGTTAAAATATTTTGCTCAACCTTATGGCGAAACTGCTTGAAATATGAGCAGTTAATTTAATAAATATTTCGTCGGTCATCAATTAAAAAATCATCTATTTCATTAAAAAGTGCAATACCTACGCGGTCAAATTGTATGGAACCACAATTTTTTTTAATAGCCGACGAATACGCGTTGCAACGCAGGCAGGGGTTCAGAATCATGAACTAAATCCATGGTACCGGGTTGCGCGTCTATGTTTCTGCCACCCCTGTTTACTGAAATATTATACTATGGTTTTCAATTTGTGCTTACTGTAAATTTATTTAGATATAAACATATTCAAATGTCTATTAAAACTTGAGCAAATACACCCAAATACGTCTCTACGCAAATTTCTATTACAATAATTTATCTTTTATTGAATTAAATCGATTATGTTCGGTCTATAATTCATTTTCCTTTGCAAAGGTACTACTGTGCCCACGATATCCAATAAACGCGGTAGGTATAGCCCATAAAATTGCCTTTGTTTCGATCATGGGCGCAAGATTCGATAGCATTATATTTTATAGAAGAGCTGTATATCAAATGTTATTGTAAATTCAATTTCTAAATTGTTTTAATAATGGACTTCTTGTTTTTGAATCGTAGAGAGAAGTTGAAGTGCATAATTTTCCTTAGAAAATGCCAAATTTCCCAAAAATGCCTCCTTAATGAAATTAAATGAAATCTTTATTTATATAAGTAGATCTTATAAGACAGTTTCACAAATGTTTCAAAACTAGATGACGCGCGCCGGTATTTCCCAGCTGACTGATCTCTGAGAAGAAATGCCGAAACAAACTCGAGAGTCTCCTTTTAGAGAAAAGTTGCAATTTTTTAGCAGTCTCCCTTGTTAACAAAATATAGGTTCAGAGAATGGACAGAAGCATCCTTCCATTTGTTATAAATAACATTCTGCGTTCGTGAAAACGCCTGCTAGGCGTTCTTACTTTGTCTTACCTTTGACCTTACACTGTAATCTATACATAGAGCGTCCACTCTGAGGTCCGAAATAATACCCAGCTGCTGCCAATCCAGTATTTTCTAACTGAACAGTCAGCTGTGCTGCTGGGGAGTTTGTTGCGCTATGCATCATGTAACGTATATTGAGCATGTTAAAGTTGGCAACATTAGCATCTCAGCCGGTTGCCTGAACATGATTAGCTCAATCAATTTGTTTAATTATCACCTACCAGCTGAGGTCACTCCGTAATGAATTAATTGTGCCACTTTTGTATAGTTTAGTAACTGCATCCTGTAAGTTCCTGTCTTTTGGTGGTCGTTACCGACAACTTTTTTTTTTTTGTTTTCGGCGTGGAAAATCTTCATGGACATCACCCCGGTGTTCCATCTCACACCTACGCCGGGGGTCGCGGGAACCTACGATCCTTCCGCAACCCCCGACTAGTGCCGGCCCGCCACTGTGGGCCTCGTCTGGTCAGGGGGGGGGAGTGAGGTGTTTGACTCCCCCCGCGACGTATAAGAGGGGCGCGCGTGGGACGCTACGCGCCGCCACCTCAGGTCCTGATGTGTGGGGGGCGACGGACGTCTCCGAGTCCGTCGCCCCTGGACCCATTTAGGGGGGTTGGAAGAGCGCGTTGTCCGCCCTCCGGCGACGCCCGGTGCACCTGCTGCGGGCCGGGTGAGTGGACGAGATGTCGTTACCGGCCACTGCCCCAACATTGGCGCAACGATGCCGTGGAAGTGGCGAAGTTTTGCGCGAACATTAATACACTGTCGTGGCATCGAAACGACTCAGGAGAAGAAAAGTTAGAAGACTTGGTGATGAAGTCAGGTGCTCCTCTCATGCATGATATTAAAAATAGTAAGAGTGACTGTAGGTTGGTCTCCCTTTAGTGGTCGAAAACGCGAGTGCTGAGCGTGAAATCGTGAAGTCGGGTCAGGAAAAGTGTTAATGAACTTTCCTATCAGGAAAATCTCAGTAGCAAACTGGAGTCATAACTTGTGACTGGCAATAGACTTGCCTAACAATGGCGGTGTACTTTTCTGCCTAGCCTTTAAAGAAATACAGACGTGATTATGTATTCTAGGTATGTAAATATTAATAGCAAAACAAAGCAGAAAATGTAGACTTATCTTCCAATTCATATTTCTTTACCATATTCATTCATTAGCCAAATAGGTTTAAACTCAAACTCAAAGCATTTATTTCAATTAAACCATTTACAGACACTTTTCTCAAAGAGTCGGACAGTTAGTCAGAAAGTTGATGTTAATAGTTGCCCATTCCAAAACGTAGATCTCTATGGAGAAGAAAGGGCATTAAACTCCGGGCAAAAAATAGGATACATAAGTGTGTCCTTATCAAATTACCCCACATCAACCAATTTCCCCACAATCTCACACAACTTTACCTAATGACAATACTGCCAACATCCCAATAATTTACATCAAATCCATGCATTGACATCTGTCCGCGAGTGAGCTACGATTAAATACTGGAATATGGCTCGCCAGTCATAAATTATGAGCTACATAAATACAGAGAGCGAGGATCGGAGACAATTCAATTACTATGAGCTACGGAGATGCAGGGACATTGAAATAAGCGTTCGGCGACTGCCATTTTATGTAAAGGTTGGTGCACAATGTTGTTAAAGTGGACATTCATTTGTTTTTTATGTGGAAAATGTGCAATCGACAGTAAAAAAGCCGTTTTCAGCAGTCTTATGGCCGATTCCAACAATCCACGGAACGTTATTGGTTAAAATTTAGACTCTTGTATCTGTACCAAAATGAAGCAAAGATCATAGCTTTTGCATCGTAGACCCTCCCATATTATGGAAGTAGCTATCAGCTATCACAGGTAAAATTAGCTCACGAATCAAATTATATGCCCAGTTTGGCAATAAAAAATAATACCATTGGTAAGCAAAACGATTCGTTTTTGTCTAAAGGAATCGAGCGTTAACCAGCCCTATGGACAAAATAATTTATGTTAAAATGGTATTTTTAAAATGAATAATAGTTCCTAATTTTTATTTGAATTTAACGTATTATTTTATATATTTGTACATGTAAAACTTATGTTTCATGTTGGATTATATTCAAACGCATTGTGAATTGTAACTGAATGAATAAATTGAATTGAAAAGGCGTTAGAACTTATGAGAATTAAGGTTAGACAGAAAATGTTATGCTAATGCCTATATGTATTTTCAAATAAATTCTAGCTAATTAGCTACATTATCAAAATCTCATAATATTGGAGTATGAATCTGTAGACGTTCTTTTAATTTTCAATTAGAAATAAATCTTCCTATAAATTCAGGACAAATTGAAACAAAGTCAGATCTTTTCTGATTGTTAACATTTTGGTTGTTTGAAGTTTTTGATAATATCCTATTTATTTACTGCTAGTCTGCATCATCCCACTCTTGGGAAAAGGCCTCTCCCCAGGACTTCCAGCTCTTTCGATCTAAGGCTAAAATGGACCACTGGTCGTTTGTTTTGTCCAGCTCGTCCCGCCAGCTTCTACGGAGTCTGCCGCGACGGCTTCTCCCTGTGTCAGGGCTCCTCGTGGGGGTTATTTTGGCCCACAGCTTATGGTGCATACGGCAGACGTGACCAGCCCAGTTCCACTTCTATTTGTGGGTCATGTTTTTCGTTCAAATGTCACTAGGCTTCATTTATTTGGAAGCAAAATTATATTAGCCACGTTTGAAATTCCTTATAGTGTGTAAGAGCATTAGATGCACTTCAAAGCGAGTAATGTTTTTCCTATGATTTCGCCCTCAGCTCGCACAGAACTGACTGGCTAATATTTATTATGTAGCTATTTCCCTTTCGGAGTTAGCAGATGTTCTGGAATGTCGTGATGGCCTAGTGGTTAAGGTCCTCGCCTCTCATGCACGAGGTTGTGGGTTTTTCAATTCATATTATGCTTTCTGATTTTATCTTTTACATTACTGACATCATCCTATCCTTTTCCCAACTATGTCGGGGTCGGCTTCCAGTCTAACTGGATGCATCTGAATACCAGTAGTTTATATGAAGCGTCTGCCTATCTGACCTCTACAACCCAGTTACTGGGTAATATGATACCCCTTCCTTGTTCTGAAATCGTCAACCCGTCTTGAGCAAGCGTAGCCATCTCCGTAGGTATGAGAAGAGACCTTTGTCCTGCGAAGACATGTGTCATCTACCAACCAGCACCCTAATTGCATAACACACTATTACAATGCGTGCCACGAAAGATGAGACTTGACCCCGCCTCCCCCGCTCTTTCCGCCGCCCCTATGACGTCCGGTCCAGTCCCGCACTCAGACCTCATACCGCTAAAGATACCTAAAATCGTGTACTGCGCATGTCAAACCACGTGGTGTGTCAAGTCTCATCTTTCGTGGCAGGCATTGTACTCTCAATTTGAATCATATTAAAATTGAGAGTACAATGCGTGCCACGAAAATCCATTACTAATCCATTGCTCCATATGTTCGAAAAATGTGTCTGCTCAACAACGCAAATCACGCAATGAATGATGTTGAACTGTCAAAATCAAACCCACAGCTACTGATAGTGTGTTACACAATTAACCTGCCGAAACTGGGCTCGCGTGGTAGATTACAGCCTAATCTCTAAGAAAGGAGGCCTGAGTCCCAGCAGTGCTGTTTATGCATATGCTTATCCTGCAACCGGACAATAAAAAGCTGGTATTTTTAAACGGTTTAGCTTACACCGTTTGTTATTTATTTATTTGGGTCAAATTTAGTACTTGAAATTTCACCCCCTTCCTGTGAGCATATTGATCTGAAGGCCAATTCTCGTAATTTAAAACGTTCAAAATCTAGTCGCAGTCTCATCTCGGCGACAAACAAATGTCAAAAACTTGTCAAAATGTAGGGAAATTAGAAGTATTTTTTGACAGATTGAGACTCAGGTCAGACTGTGAACGTTGTTAAAATTAGTAGAATTGCCCCTCTGATATTTGGTACACACCTTTAGTTTCGATGACAATACAATTTTATTTAATCCACATTTCATTTATTTTGCTCAATAACTGAGATTTAAAAAACTGAAGTGTTAATCGACTTTTGTAGCTGACCGTACCAGTCATCACTTTCCTCATCAATCTAGGGCACTGATCAGACAAAAAAATAAAATCGTGGGGCGTAGCGTAACCTGAGTAAATATGGAAATAGCATTTATAATGTTATGAGCGGTTAAAGGCTCCTTCAAACAGGCGCGACACGACACTCGAAACAAAGGCACCGCAAGTCGCGCAACGAGCGGTGCCTTTGTGTCGCGAGCGATTATATCGCGTGTCGCGCCTGTTTGTAGAAGCCTTAACTGTTGATTATTTTCTGGTACACTTTGTCTGTACATTGAAACTAACCTTGATTATTTTAAAAACAAACATAGTTATTGAGTGTAAGTACTTGGTGGTACGGTTAAGATAAATAAGTAGTGTGTACTTATTTCTTAGCCGATAACTGCTTACCAGCTCATTATTTAAATAATATGGTATTGCGTGTGTGGGCAAACGCTACCATATTATTTGAGTATCACATGAATGTCGATGATTATAAGAGTAGGGAAGAGCAAAGAAACGATGGATGGACTGTGTGAATGATGATATGGTTAGAAAGGGGGTGACTGCCGAGATGTCGACTAAAGGCTCCTACAAACAGGCGCGACACGCGGCATAATCGCGCGCGACACAAAGGCACCGCTCGTTGCGCGACTTGCGGTGCCTTTGTGTCGCGTGTCGTGTCGCGCCTGTTTGAAGGAGCCTTAAAAGTGAAATCAAGTGAAATTATATGGTATTTGAATGTAACTGTTTAGTTACATGGCAAATAGGTAATAACTAATTTTACATTTTTAAAGGGAGCAAACACGAGTCGAGTGAGCAAAGAGATTATATCCTGGCAATGGCTAAAAATGTTGCGGATTGGAGGACTTCTTAGCGTGTCGATGGCAATCTATATGGACTCTGCCCAGAATTGGCCTTCGTGTTTGGCGCCGTCACTAGCGTCCATCAGTTCCTGTAACGTGCAGCTGACAGGGCATATTAAAAATCCCATCTTTTGTGGAACAGCACCAAATCCAGGCTAACAATCCGTTGAGGATAGAGCATTGTTAACCTGCGACAACTGTTCCAAAAAATCTGTATTACCTATGTGCTTCGATTCCTAACTCTCAGCAAGTCGTGTTAAATCCTTAGCTTTACCGGAATATCTTAGGATTTTCTTAAGCCCAGGCTTCAACACTAGCATACAATGCTACCGTAAAAGCACATACATATTTAGATAAGCTAATGTTTGTATCACAGCTTCGTAATGTGTGTTGTGTGATCGCTAATCTTTTATTATCTTGTTTCTGATAACAATACGCGGATTGGGAACAAGATGTTCAGATAGATTGTTGGAGATAACGATTGTAATGGCTTTCGAAACTGACTTTGGAATCGGATTGAAAATGAGTGTCATCATTGGAAAATTGTACGTTAAAATCTCATTTTTTAAACGTACAAATTTCTAAGAGCAGTGGTGGCACAGTGGTATCTTTCCCGACTAACAAGGTATGCTCGTGGGTTCGAACCTAAGCAAGCGCTTTACTTTGTGTAATTTATTTCATCACCACAGCTCTTAAAACGGTGACGTAAAGTTGGTTGTGGGGGGTAATCTCTGGATCTACTGAACCGGTTTTGAAAATTCTTTTACCAATAAAAAGCCACATTATTTGTGAGTGTCATAGGGTATAATTTATGTTAAAACAAGAAATTTTACGCGGACGAACTCGCGGCAAGAAGCTAGTAGTTAATGTAAGTCTGAAATCGCCGACCCGTCTCGAGTAAGCGTGGTGATCAATGCTTGTGCCTTCTCTGTATAAGGAGAGTTATTTGCCCAAAAGTGGGACAACAATAGGCTGGTATTAATAAACTGTTCTTTTAAACAATTACGACCACATCAAATGTGTCACCTTCAAATAGTCATCATCACCATCCGCCTAGCCTTTTCCCAACTATGTTGGGGTCAGCTTTCCGTCTAACCAGACGCAGCTGAATACCAGTATTTTACATGGAGCGACTGCCTATCTGACCCCCACAACCCAGTTACTGGGTAATACGATACCCCTTGTCACCTTCAAATGGTAATAAATAGAAATCATAATGATTATTTACTTTCGAATTATGAATCACACAAGCTCTCTAGCTAACAAGCATATCCGTATCGTCTCCCCCGTCTTAACAAGCCATTTATCCTTTCTACAAGATTATTACAATTAAGTATCATACACTTTATCATCGTGCCATTCCGTCCTGATCACTTAACAGTAACATATTTCATTAAATAATTATCGAGATTGGCTCTGATCGACCAATCATCTATCAATCATTAAGCTATATTTTATCTAGAACTAAGGGCTTGGACAGACGAGAGGTTACATCGACTGATCTATCGAATCGATTAGTCTTAGGTGATTTGACAAAAATTATCTACTCAGGAGGATCTTTGAATGCGTCAAATCACTGCAAAAATCAGTCATCGTAAAACTATCATCTCCAGTCGTTACCTAAGTATATTCAGGTCTGCTCCTATCATGTTAAGTTGGAAGCCATTTGGATATGACTTAGGTATGTGGCAGGATTAGTATAAGTAGTAAGCAAGAAGTTCAGATTGGCAGTTTAATATAGCAGATGTGTTCACAACACAATACGCAACGAATTATTATTGCTTTAAAATCGATCATTTCTTACGAAAAATATATTCGTAAAACAATTTCGTAATAACATAAGCCCGTTAAATTGGCAAACAAGCTCGCTGAGCCGTTGGTCCTGCGTCTGATCTCTTTCCGGCTGCGTTGTATTGCCGTCAATCGGACAATCTATCAATCTATCTCCCGCGTCGATGGCTAGTCTCCACTGAGATTGGCCGCCATGACCGAAATTCACTCAGAATTATTACATAACATAAAAAAACATCACGTCTGTAATGCACAAAGGGTTATACAGAGATCTAAGTACCGACGCCAGCACATAAAGCTACTACAATCTGTCAAATTTCTTTAATAGATTTTCAACTTTATCGCTAAAGCATAAGGTTCAAAGTTGATTGGGAAAATTTGACAGTTTCGGGTAGCTTGATGTGCTGGCGTCTGTACCTATAGCACATTTCACCAGTTATGTTACCTTACATACTAACCCGCGAAATAATTACTTGACAATTTTATCGATTAAGAATCGAAACGTCATCCGTGTGTCCCAGTCCTAATACCTCAATCATAAAACCCCATTGATATAATAATCCAATGTATGATCGGATGTGTACAATTATATCGATTACCAATCATTATCGCTGGTTAATGGTAATTTAATGGAGAGAGAACTGTTCATAATCTTTTGAACAAATATACCATCATCATACCTAATCGGTGTAAATACTGATATGTAAGAAAGAAAGAAAGAAAGAAAAAGTATTTATTGCGACTCGTACGATATTAATCAAGAATTCTTGTTTGAAGTGTACGGTTGGATTAGAGTTGCCTAGAATCGAGCTGAATGGTGTACAGACGCCAGCACATCAAGCTACCTGAAACTGTCAAATTTTCCCAATCAATTTTGAACCTTATGCTTTAGCGATAAAGTTGAAATTCTATTAAATAATTTTGACAGATTGTAGTAACTTGATGTGCTGGCGTCTGTACAATTGGCCAGGTCTATGTCCAGCAGTGGACTGCTGTATGATGATGAAGTGTAAACTTTCACATGTTTTTAAGTAATAGACAGGATGATTTTTTTAAACGCGGTAAGGGCAAGTACCTTAGCCGTTATAGGTACAAGAAAAAAAAAACATTCTGAGGAGGCTACCCTTAACTTTTTGAGTAATAATTGTTAACTGCTGTGACAGATTTTTTTCTCGTCCAGTACCCTTACCATGAGTTGGCATAACTTTACGTAACCGTACTCGCTAGCGAGGGCGTAAACAAGTTTCTATGGAGAATTGTACAGCGCCTCTGGCGGTCACTTATAAAACTGCAGGTTAGTCATCGTCTTCTCAGTTTACTAAAACGCTAGCGAATTTAGTTTCTCACGTAGGTACCTACTTCGGTCGTTAACCGACAATGTCTGTTATTTTTTATTCCAGGTTTGCAACTTCAGAAAACTTTTCACACAACTGTAGCTTTGCTTAGTAGGTTTAAAAAAGCTTTCCACAAGATTCTCAATTTCTCAATAACAAATAGGAACAACTCTCAGACAGACAACGTATTTAGAAAGAAAGAAAAATTGTTTATTCTGCACAAACAAAAACGCACATCGCAAAATAAAAAAAAAGACATAAAATATACACACGCAACGTGAAACGTGTTTCTTTAATTTTCCACTGTGGCGCGGTCAGGAAGTATCACACGTCAAAAGCCTCGTACTCAAGCTTAAAAAATGTTGACAATTTTGACCATTGCTTGATGTCAGGGCCAGGCACCATAGACAACACACATTATTAAATATTAATTGACATTGACAATACAAATCAATCCATGATGCGTCCGCGACACTGGCAATATGAAAACAAAATGTGAAAACAACAACAATCAAACAAAAACAAAAATGCCAATTGCAGAGTGCAAAAATAACTACTTTTGTAACAAACAACAATAATAAGGATATTTAACACTTAATACCTCTACCTTGTAGTATTTAAATAAGCTTTTAAAGAAATTACAATATCTTACCAGTCGGTTGTCGGCAGTTTTTGTTGAAAGCTGTTCCGCCCACGTGCAGACTACTTACAGTAACTTAATAAAAGGTGGAATATATCTTACTTCTGGGTTTCACCGAGCACATTGGTTCAGTATAACCAAATGAGACTGAATATTATCTTAGATTATATTAAATAAATCTATATAAATATATAAATGAAAATTAATGTTTGTATGTTTGTCCTTTAATATGCGTTCCGAAACCATTGGTCAGATTGTGATGAAACTTTGGCAGGTTCTCAGACAAAAAAAAAACAAAAATCAAAAAAATCAAATCAATCAAATTCTTTTTGTTATTTTTTTCCCATGTTCTAATAATTAGGAACCCTCGTTCCTAATTATTAGAACATGGGATAAAATAACAAAAAAAAATTTATTAGTAAAGAGGCACATTATTGTTTTCCGACATCCACGCGAACGAAGTCGTGGGCACAGCTAGTATTAAATAAGAACTGGTCTATCACTATTTGTATTTGTCGAGGGTAAATAGAGTTGCAAACCCCCTACTTTTTAGTCTTCTAACATAAGAGCTGCAATTAAAAATTCACATAAACATAACATCATGCTTGGAATCTCAGAAATGTTAGGCAGGGGAGACCTATAGTAAGTACAGACGCCAGCACATCAAGCTACTACAATCTGTCAAATTTCTTTAATAGATTTTCAACTTTATCGCTAAAGCACAAGGTTCAAAATTGATTTGGAAAATTTGACAGTTTCGGGTAGCTTGATGTGCTGGCGTCTGTACCTACAGAGCAGTGGTGCCCCCATAGATATCGTGGGTGCCCCAGTGGTAACGGCCGCGATTTACGAGTTGTAGGTCGTAGGTTCAAACTCAGACAGGCGCTTTCCTTTGTGTACATTATTTCAAAACGGTGAAGGTACTCTCAAAGTCGTGAGGAAACCGGCATGTCCTAGAACCAAAAATTCGAAGACATGTGACATTCGCCAACTCGCACTGGGGTGGATTACGGTCCACTCCCTCTCACCGAGAGGAGGCCTGTGTCCCAGCAGTGGGAACATTATAGGCTGATTATACTATGATATGTACAGACGCCAGCACATCAAGCTATCCTCCACTATCAAATTTTCCCAATCAACTTTGAACCTTATGCTTTAGTAATAAAGTTGAAAATCTATTAAAGAAATTTGTAGGATTGTAGTAGCTTGATGTGCTGGCGTCTGTACCTACATTCTACATTTCGCTACCTTTGTTTAAGTCTCATCTAATAGTGGGCGAGGCTATTGCTATCATGGTTTTCATAACCAAAACACAACTTAATGATCCAAAAAGGTCAAAATGATAATGAAATGTTAAATATATTCCCTTAAACATACATACCTCCGATACCCCATGCAGGGATAATAGCGAGATCATTTATTTGCAAATTACCTGCGCCTGAGCAGCGGTGTCGAAACATCTGTTACCGGCCGTTGTTGTTTACTTAGCTGCGATAAGTTAAGCTGATACGGCCGTAGGGTGAGCATCTGTACTGAGATTGTAGATAAAGTTCAGTACAAACCGTTTTGTATGTTGAGAACTTGATTATGTAGCTGACTGAATGTGGGTGTGCTAAACGCTTCTGCTTACTAC
The DNA here is from genome assembly GCA_963855955.1 of Luperina nickerlii. Taxonomy (NCBI): domain Eukaryota; kingdom Metazoa; phylum Arthropoda; class Insecta; order Lepidoptera; family Noctuidae; genus Luperina; species Luperina nickerlii. The sequence continues at coordinate 5,293,448 of OY979665.1, forward strand.
TTTTAGAATGTAGGCGTGAATTTATGTTTAGTTACCCTGATTTTTGTAAAATTGTGGTTGGTGATCAAGTTCTGCTTTTCGATTGAATTGCAACCAAAGGTACTTAAAAATCATTACGTAATATTGCATAACACACTAACAATTGCGATGTTTTTCATTTTGACATTTCGACAGAATTCATTGCGTTATTTACGTCGTCGAGCAAACGAACTTTTCGAACACATGTAGCAATAGAATAGAATTTTCCTTCAAAATCCGTTGGAATGTGAATTGCAATGTGTGTGTGGGTGTGTGTCGCAATTGGCGCGACTGAACAACTTCAAATCAAAAGTTTTTGTAATAGCGCACGTACCAACAACTGCTCTGTTCTGGATTGCCGACAGCTACTTATAGCGCGGAAATTAAGATGATCGGGCTGAGTAATCGTGCTATATCGTATCCAGCTTCTTAAAATGAACATATATTAAAGAAATCATGGCAACCGCGCTCAATAAAGCAAACTCTACATATTGCCAGAACTCCAGAAGTGTGGCAACATGTTAAATCTGAATGTAATATCGCATTGTTTCGTCAGGTATCTGTTGCCAATAGATGATCTATTCAATACCGGTACTGGGCACAGATTACCATAAGTGTCGCGACACCTGTATGGACGAAAGGCCAATGAGAGGCGCTATTGTTAATAGTTATGTGGGTTTTGTGGGTTGGTAGGAATTTGGACCTTAGTTGGTGTAGGTTTGGACCTTGAAAGTAGGTGGTTTTTGCTACCGATTGAAGAGGTACTAAAGATCATTGACAGCTAGACAGAGTAATGGGGTATCCATCTTCCGTCAGAGGCCACTTCCATTTTCCTTCAGTAATATAATCACGTTGAGCTGTGACAAGTGCCCAATATTCTTTGATTTTTTCTTTGAAAAAGCTGGCTCGCTGGTCAAATGAGTCAGTCACTCAGAAAGATGAAGCTCATTCTAAAGCGTATGCAGAATAACGGGCGAGAAACTTCATGGACACTCTTTGAAATCAAAATATTGACCAGTAGTTTGACCTTGCTGCTGAACGATGAGGCAATAACAGACGCAGGCTAACCATTTACAGCTCTCATAGTCCCATTTTAGAAGAAATACACCACCGTTCCACTTGCTGTATGTGATGAGTGGTAGAAATAAAAGACAAATCTTCTCTTTTTTCGGATTATTGTTGTCGGCACTCCTGGAGTGCCACTATTTTTTTATTTCAATCCTCTATGGTTACAACATTATCTTTAATATTTTAAAGCTAACAGTCTTAAAAAAATACCCGCGCTTCGGATGTGTTCGGCTGTACTCGAGATGTACTCGGTTTTAAGAGCGCTATCACAAGTTTTTCTTGTTTAGAGCGTTTGACTCGAGTTTTGATTTGTGATTATGGTTTAACTAAAGTCACAATAGTAAAAAAAATACATGCCCGAGAAAGTTTAATTCCTTCTTTTGGGAGCGCATTCAATAAATATTTCAGTTTGTTTACATAAATCAGTAAAAAACTTGTTCCTGCAAAGGCTGTTTCATAAAAATTTAATTTCGGGCATCTCGCGATGCTCTGTTACATCGAAGATATAATAGTTTAATAATTTATAAAAATGTCCACGGTACAACTGTATCTTCTACTTTGGAATGCATACATCAATTTATTATGTTTAATACAGTAATAAACCAAAAATAATTCCGTAAAACAGAGAGTTAATGATATTTTTTCAGCCGAAATGATATTTTTTATCTCTGTTTATTTAATAGAAATTCAAACAAAAAGTGTTTAATAACTAAGGTTACTTTGTCACCTTGCTTGAAAAAAAAAATACTCTATTTTAAAGTAAAATAATATTTTTAAGGAATTGTTTTATGCAATGCTTTTTTATCAATATAAATCTCGGGATGCACGGTCTTAGCTTTAGTCCGCGCCGAGCGCTTTCAGAGGGAGGACGTAGCGCTCACTCGCTGCTGCCGTCACGTGATCTCGTTCGACAATTCGCCACGAATAAAAAGCGACCAACACTTCTTGATACAAGTGAGTTTTTTTTTTTAATTAGTTATGTTCTGATTGTAATGTATATAATATAATTATTTTCCTATGATGTTCCAACGCGAATATAATTATAGAAAAAAAACATACGTAAATATAGTTGTTGTTTTTAATTTTTCTGACTTTTTTATTTATCTCCAACATTAATTTAATTAATTATTTTCAGACAATAGTTCACAATAATGGGCAAAATAGAACTTTTGGTGCTGTCAAAATAAAAAAAAAGGTTTTGGCCGATAATTTGAAACGCGCAAGAGAAGCTCAGCGGTAAGAATTTTATGAGGAGTGCGTGCTTCCTGAAATCATAGATTCGAGGAAAGCACGGTCTATGCCGCTTCGGAGAATATTATTTTAATTATTTTACAATTATTATACTGGTTTTTTATGGTTCCGTACCTTAAGGGTGCCAACGGGACCCTATTACTAAGGCTCCGATGTCCGACCGTCCGTCTGTCTGCTAGTGTCTCATGAACCGTTACAAGTTCACAGTTGTAATTTTTAATTTTAATAAAACGACTTTTGATTTGTCTTTTTTATTTTCTTTTGACTTTTTTGACGTGACAACGTCTAATAAATCGATGAAGCTGGCTGCACACACGAAAAAAACATGACTCATGTAGCGTTACCTCGCGGCCTTGCTCTGCTGTAGCGTTGTACGCCATGGCGGCTTGAAGTGCAAGCGAGAGCGCGGAACGAGCGATGAGAGACAGATGATGTCGAACGCTGCCGAATCGGCCTCCGCGTTCGGCAATTTCATTAATGTTTTGTTATGACGTTGTCACGTTAAACTATCGTCCGTAAACCGACTTTACAGACAACCGATTTTTATCCAAACTGTAGAAACAACATCACATTGCATTTATTTCTATAAATAAGTACTAAAATGTCTTCCTACCTGCTAAATAAATTACATAATATATTAAACTTCGTAAAAAAAGTAGGTACAAAAAGTATTTATAAAAGTAGCACAAAAGTATTTGTAAGTAATGTTAGAGGCTGGCAACGCGCAAGTAATGCAGCTTCTGGCAATGCAAGCGTCTTTAGGCCAGCGTTGCCAGTATGTTACTTTTGTAACATTTTACGTTACTTTTGACCCTCTCATGTTACCTCCATGTTACACGCCTCAAAATGTTACTTTTAAGACTTAATAAAAAATATTTCACAGAAAACAAAAAATAAACATGAAACGGAACGCATACAAGAAAGGTTTCGTTCGTCATGTTGGCGCACTTGATTGTCTTGATTTTGTGACCAAATTCTGACGCGACGACAGCGCGAAAATTTTTCACTTCGTTTGTCGTATCGCATATTCACTCACTCGCGTGAATTTCTAAATGACCCATCCCGCTTACTTAGGCGAGTGAGCGACAGCCTAGTAGTGGCATCCGTGTTGGTTCAGTTCAGTTTGTTATTACGATTCTTTCGAAGCCTACTAAGGGGACAGCTTTTTTTTATGTAATAAAGTGCCATGTTATTATTAGTCGTTTTCCACAAAAAATAAGGTAATGTTACTTTTCTCGTGAAAATGTTACTTTTTGAGCTCTCTCATGTTACATTTGACTATCTGTCACTGGCAACACTGCTTTAGGCTGCGGTAACTACACACCATCAAGCGGGCCGTATGCTAGTTTGTCACTTTAGTGGTATAAAATAAAAATTAAAAGTGAAGTAAATTTGTATGACCCTATTGTAACTCAAACCGTTGTAGGTAACCCTCATCGGTACAAATAACATTTCATGAACTATAATAACAGTAATTTAATTTATTTTGAAAACGAAGGCTCTTGTTGGTTTGATCCTGGCGTCCGACGCATAGCGGTTTGTATGTGTGCATAGCGTTCTTCCCTAGACGCACACGTGCGCATCTGCTGCCGCGCGCCGTCGAATTTACCTAAAACTGAGCACTTCGGTTTTGTAATAACGCTCTTAATGTACATCCGATATGACAGTGACTGATGGCAAAGTATTCTGTTTGTGTTTTGTTTTCACTTCTGTCGGCACTCCCGGAGTGCCACTGTTTTTTTTTACTGCAGTATGAGCTTTACTCATATTGAACGTTTCTTTAAAATTCTTCGACATCTCTAAATAAGGTTTGACTGGGAAGTACCTATTATCACAAGAAAAAAAAATATTTATCCACATACATCGCCATAAGTCTCTAAGCCAGACCCATATCTCCAAGTTTAATCTCGTCACTTAAAAACATCCCCGATGAAGATATATCACAGCATCCAGTCTAAGAACAAGGCTAGACGGCGCCACATTACCGACGAACGCGCGACCGTGCGACCGCTCACGACTCTGCGACTTTTTGCCGCGCGCGTCATAATCCATCAATGCGTCATATCCGTCAACAATCGGTTATCTTTTTGTGTTTTGTCATGTTTATGAGAAATGAATGATATTTGTGATAATAATTAGTATGAGTATTGTTTTGATGTATGTTTACTGACGTAAATGGAGTTCCGACATTTTTCGTGTCATTTTTGTTCTTAAGTAGTATGAGATCGGAATTCGAATATGACCGACTGGCCTTGATTAATAAGGCCCTCTTGCACCAAAAATCACTTAATACCTACTTATTTAGTGCAAAACGGTGGACCCACATAAATTTTCTCCTGAGGAAAAAAAGAGTTTTCGAAATCGATTCACTAATGCCAGAGATATCGCGTAACAGACATACAAATAAAAAACATAGATTCGAATTGAGAACCTCCTGCTTTTTAAAGTCGGTTAAAAACCAATGATACACCTTAATAATTAAATGATATTAAATAAAAATATCTTGCTGAAAATGCATCTAATAGAGGTTATATCGAAAGTCACGAAAGAAGCTATCGACACATAGAAAATTGATGCCAAAAAAGATAACACCATCGACATCCTATATCTCCGTCCCTTTTCACAGCGGATTATATCTTGACAGCAAAATTGACAGCATTTTTTGCAATTACTATCTTACTATAGCTCCCGGTTTTAAATTGCTACCTAGTACTGTTAACAGTAAAATATTAATGTTTTACAAATCGATTATGCATAGGAATATAAAATGAACATTGTGCATACATATTATATTGGACAAGATGTTAATTATCATGAAACAGGCGTGTAATTATCATTACATCCTTTGTTTGTACCACATTAATAGTCGAATAATATATCCATTTATTTTGTATTTTCTTTCGTGGATAGGGTTGAGCAGCTTGAGCAAATTAAAATTATAGATGCATTTACTAGATTTGGAATAAAGGTATCGAAAAACTATTAATGATTGTGCTAACTCTATAAAACAAATAAAACATTTTATTTAAAATTTAATAATACATTTGGCTAGGGATATGGTAACGAAACAAAAGTATTGATGTGACTAGCAACATCGAAATAAAAGAATCGAATAATAGCGAACTAATATCTATATATATGTATAAAATTCAAAGTCCTGACTGACTGATATATCAACACACAGCCTAAGCCGCTGGTCTAAGAGATATGAAATTTGGAGGGTGTGTTCTTTCTGAAGAGTAGGTATCCACTAAGAAAGAGTTTTTCGAAATTCCACCCCTAAGAGGGTGAATGGGAGAGGGTGAAACTTCACGCGGACGAAGTCGCGGCAGAAAGTAGCTAGTTTCAAAATAAATTAAACATAACTTAAGAATACATGATTTTTTCTTTTAGTCAATTTCACCATAACATTTGCGTATTTTTAGGGTTCCTTACCCAAAGGGTAAAAACGGGACTCTATTACTAAGACTCCGCTGTCCGTCTGTCACCAGGCTGTATCTCATGAACCTTGATAGCTATACAGGTACAAAAGAAACGTTTTTTTCGGCGTTTTATGCCTTGTGGTGGTTCGTGTGCGAGTTTGACTCGCACTTGGACGGTTTTTCATGTCAAACAGTGGATTTTGTTGTATTGTCAATTGGACTGTCATTCAAAACGTATTATGCAATTATGAGGAGCTGTCCTAGAATTGATCGACTTACGATCTCGATACTGACGGGACATTGCATTGAATTGATTGGATACTTTAATGTCGCTTGAAATGTATGGAGTACAAAAATAGGCACCTAATACTATGAACCGTAACAGAAGTGTCGATCTACTCAGATATCGAATATCGATACTCTTTCGCATCCCTATTCGTACTGCTGTTTCATCACATGTTTGCAGCACGCATGGAGATACTAAATGAATGTCGAATTGACTCCTGTTTTTTTCCTATCTTATCTTTTCATGTTTTGTCCAATGCGGAATGTTCAAACCAAGTTCTAGCACGAACTTCGAGCTAATAGGTACTAACCTATTATCGAGAAGTTCGTGCTAGTACTCGTATTTGTCAATGGTGAATTGCCAACACGATATCTGTATCGTGTCGGCAATTCACCATTGACAAATTATTATAGAAATTGCAATGGCGCCATGTGGGTTTTGGAACTACGTAACCTCACGCCTGTATTTTCCGAATGGTTCGGTAGAGGTGTATCTATATGATACACCCAACTTTTGCCAGTTATGTTTAAATCCCATCCCAAATCTAGAAACATGAAATTTTGCTTAAGAGTTTTTCCAAGAAGCCGGTCGCTTCATAACGGCCGCAGTGACGACTGTCATGAAAATTATGGCAGCGGTGATAAATTATTATTATGTTATCATACCTTACGATGTCAAAAAATACACCAACGTACTTCCATAAATAACGTTTTAGTGAAAATATTCACCGGTAAATTGTGTGCGGCCACCGATTTTCTAAGATACTTACCGTAATCTTTATATAACAAAAGTGAGCCCTAGGAAGGATTTTTGAAAATTCATCCCCTTAAGGGATTAAATAGTGAAAGTTTGTATGGAATTTTGTCATGTTGGCCGACGTTAAGGCTTGTGTAAATAAATAACAACACGATATAGCCGCTGAAGGAATCATGGCTAAAAAAAGATTTGTGGGGTTAAGCAAAGCCTATCGTGGTCAGCCTTGGATGGGTGATCGGGTTTTATACACCGAGGTCCTCAGGCTTTAGAGACAGACGGTTGAAGTTGTCACAACATTCAGTAAGTACAACTTGTAGAATTCAAGAATGACCTTGCTTGGTGCCCAGGTCAGAAAGTCAGAATGAGAATGGTATCGCTATAGAAAATTGTTTTTCAGTTAAAAGTTGATCCCGTCGAAGTTAGTAAAATAGACGTTGTCGGACGTTGATTTCAGTTTTCAAAATACAATTATAGTCTTAATTGCCAACACGTAGCTAGGAAGAGGTAAGCTTTTACAAAAAGACAAAAGACAGAGAAAGATGCAGCATTATTTTTATATGCCGCAGCGCTGCACTCCGCTGCAGTGAGCAAGCGCGGTTTGATGATGATACTTGTTTCTGTACGAGGTGAGGCCCTTGAGGACCTTGCAGTGGGATAGGTAACTAATAAAAGGCCGATATTATAACCTTTATAAGTAGTTGCAAACCACATTCATTCTCATAGCATTGTGTTGAATTAAATTCAGAGCGACTCGGACTAGGCGAGTGAGCTCACAATTGTACCTACCTGACAATTGATGCCAGAAGTTGTTGTCTTGATCAAATAAAAAAATAACAATAAAAATGATTCGAAAAGTTTGACGTAAATGGAAAGATTTAACATTTACGTATTTTCGCAATAAATGTCGTAAATGGTTGAATGAAATGGGCTAGGAATTTCGTAAGTTCGGATAGAAAAAATACTAAAAGTCATTTAAAAAATGTATAAATAAAAAAATTCATTCACACCCAAAACAGCAAAATAAAATCGTTACTAAACGTTAAATTTTATTTCCTAGTACATTTTGTCCTTTTATCAAAACTCCATCTTGATCTAGTTCGAGATATAGCTAACAAAAAAGGAAACTAGTCTTGACTAAAACATGAAAAAATATGTGATAATTAATCATTCCAGAACGAAGAACGATTGTGGCCACACTTTGCTATTTTTCCGGACTAAACCCATTGGGAAATTTCAAATATTCCCTCGTTTATTATTAAACAATCGTATATACTCGCGGTGCAGTCATATCAAGTCTTAACAATGTTAATTGATTAAATATAAATTAACGTTGAATGGGAATATAATATTATTCCCATTTAAATAATGTTCTAGTAATGAGATTTTTTCCCAATCACGACGCAACTACATCGTCGTCGTCATCGTCGTTGAAATGCTGTAAAAAGTGGTTAATGTGCAACTTGATCTGTTTTAAAAGAAAGGTAAGATTTTTGTTTGAATAAGATAATTATATCAGTTCAAAGATATTCTTTTGTTTTTCGTAAACTGTTTTTAACTTCAATACGAAACCGGAAAGCTATTTTTTCATTTGCAAATTTTCTTACAGACACAAATCAGTCATTTAACATAGCAATTAAATTGATGAAGCCATAATAGTTGTCATAATTTAATGCGTAATTATTAAGGTACATATTAAGTAATCGAACATCTTTGTCTCGTCTTTGTAACTGCAATAATAAAATAAACACTTGGTTTAATAAAAGCGGATTATCAACGTGTAAATTCTACTCACACCTTGCAATCAATTTTCAAGTCTCGCGAGCTCATACCGATGGGACATTATATTTAAGCATCTTAGTATCAAATTTGTATGCAAATGTGCATGTCCAAAGGTATATTAACACAATCTTCCAATGCCGTTTGTATCGAATAATTGGATCACAATAATTTAAAGTGATTATTACAACATTTTGGATGCTGTGTTTATTAAAAACGTAAGAAAAAAACCGAATGAATGTGTGCTGTAGTAGTCTCGTACAAGTTAATAGCACCCGTTCGTTTCATATGTCTATTGGTATCTCTTTCCCTCACGTAAAGAATAGCCACTCGTTCCTAGTAGGTAGTGGCTCCCAAAGGCGACGCGGTCGCATACATTTAATTTACTGCCAAGTGCCAAGTGAAGGTCGAATTCCCATTCGCTCTGTCCGCCTTGCAAAGTTTTCCCAGTCGCTACGCTGTACGATGCGAATATAGATTTTTCATTGGAAAATATTGTATTGTAAATTATATTGTTTTTATTTCTAAGCGGCCTACATTTTTTATTGCAAAACGTCTGTTTACAGCACATGTTTGATAAAAAAATACTCCATTATATAGCAGTCTTTTTGACCGTTAACTCGACTAGATGATTAAACGACACTAATATAAAACTTTGCAACGTCCGCCATAAGTTATTGACATTACAAGAACAGCGTTTAGTGTGGTGAAGTTACAGTTTATCGAGTAAAAGTTTTTTCCCATTGGCTACGACACACGCCCACAAACTTCCTGTGCTAATTATTGTAGAAAACAATGTATGCCAATCACCTACGTGACTTAGTTTCAAATTATTCAAGGACTTAATAGCACACATTTTATGTAGGAAAATGATAAATGTATTCATATGACAACAATTTATTGTTCGTCATAACGCATGCTATTTTAAGCACTTACTCAAACAAGCATTCTTGGTTGTAACATTCCCGTTTAGAGGACAAAAAATAGGGAATACTAGACAAACACGATACACGATACGGTAGGTAATATTGTTTGCTTCCTAACCCTTCTACTAACTACTGTGGATTATCAATACGTAATTGAAAAATAAATAAAGAAGCGTGCCCAGATCGTGACAAATATGATAATTCGATTCATGTCGAGAGTAAAGGTAGCCCACTTACACGACTCTGCTCCCACCCGGCAAAAAGAATATTATTTAAATATGGGCTTTAAATATTGCTCTTTAGATATATTTTACATTAGCATCATAAATTAGCAGACAGCTCGCTGTCAGCGAGCTTACCGCCGTCAGACTGCTCGGTAGTTGACGCCTCGCTGGCCGCACGTTGTAGAAGAGCGGTCGGTGCGGTGTCCGCGCGCTCACTGCTAGCAGTCGCCGCCAGTTCCAACAGCGCGGTTTGTACGCCGTACCGAAAAGCGAGAGCGGTCGGCGGGTGGATAGCTGGCCGTCTGCTAGCTGTCGCCGCGTGGACTGCTGGGTGCCTGCCAGCTGTCACCACGTGGACAGCGAGCAGTCGTCTTAGTTCAGGGCGGTGTTGGGTGGGAGCGGTGTTGGAGCAGAGTCGTTTAAGTGTACTATGACCTTAACAGCTCAATGTGCTCCGTTTATCTGATTATTAGGGACACAATAAAAAATCGTTATGTTCACAAAAAAAAAAACTAAATACATACTTCAATTAAGTGTTACTGTATTCAGTAATTTTTTTAAATTGATTATTAGTGTTTTTGCTGGCAGCAAAAAAAACTAAATACTATGATGAGACTGATACAACAAAACAAAAATTTTAATTAACCTTTATAGTGGTCAAGCGTCCGCTTCGAAAGGTCTTAAGTACGGTAGTGACACTAGTTTTCGCTCATAACGGCTCGGATGCCATTTCTAGGTTTACAAAGAAACATCGTGTGGTGTCTGTGACACGCCATCTAGTATTGAAAGCTAATTTGGCAGGTGGTCGTTTTTTATACTTTGGGTAATTAACCTTTCGCAGTGTGAAGTGTACTCGAAATTGCAGAAGAAGGAAAAAAATACAATTATGAGGAAAGTTGGCATGACTACAATTTTTGAATAAATGAAACGATCTTTTGACATTATGTAATAAGACAGTTTTATAGGGCAGAGAGACTGGCAAATAAGGTCACTAAGTTTTTACCTTTGACGTAGGTATAGCCAATATCCCAATTTATTACATTAATTAATAGTTTGAGACATCGTGGCTCGAATTAAATATGTGTTGAACATATTCTACTTCGACACTTACCATTATTAGTGGTATAATTAAGTGTAAGAGCGGCACGTATCATAACGTTTTGCAAAAGAAGGAACTGTTTATATATTGCCCTACATTGATTGATATAATTGGAGGATCCCATTGTCTGGCTAATTGCAAAACGTCGTTTTATATAATAGCACTGCAATTAATACCGACAATTACTGTCGCAGAAATTCTCGTGCATCCTCAAACATTTAGGAATATAGTCATTTCGAGAGGCACTCAATCACCTGTTGCTTTATCGTAATACGATTATTAACTTATTATATAAAGTATGAAGTGTGAAAATTATCATTCCTATTGATAAGCAGTTTTAACGGAAAGCGCCGTGTTATTATTGAAGCTCACATCTGCAAGGGTTCGCAGATGTTCTAGCACGGTAATGGTTGGTTGGAGACGAACCATCTGTCGCCCCGTTAAGTTTGCATCAAATAAAAAAGGAAATCATCGCTTAGAGTTACCCTGGACACGTGACATCCATTATTAACAAGTCTATCAATAGTAAGATTGGTAAATTTAAGATATCAGACGTATCACTTAGTTATGCTCAACGTTAATGTTTGCTAAAACATTCTTCGTTTTATTAAAAACTTGACGACATAAACAGAAAAAGAAAACTATAATTTTAATTGGGCTCCAACGTTTTACTGTAAAAACAAGATAAAATTATAAATAAAACATTTTATTAATTAGATTATACCTTAACTAATACAGCTGACTGTGACATGTTTTTGTGAGCATAATTAATTAAATGCCGTATAAAGTGCTCCCAATTAGAGGAAATCTTAAATCATTCGAAACGTGCAGCCATCTAGAGCACGCTATTAAAAACGCCCGCGCCGCCCAACTATAAACCAGCGCTCACTTCAATTTTCCATTCGCTCGAAAATTACCCACATATCGAAAAACGCGAATTTTTCGAACAAAATCCGAAGGCTACGCACACATTCCCAATGACTACGTTGCACAGAACACGCGAGCGTATCCGTTGGGAAAAGTTAAAATTGTGGAGACATTAATCCACACAAAATTCATCAATTAATGCTGCCTATCGGAAACGACATTTTTATTGTGACCTTTAAGATAACTGTTGTTTTGAATTTAAAAGCACGCGCTCGATATTTGCTGTTAACTTGCAGGAAATGTCTTTATAATGTCCGGAGTCGTCTGCAGCCATTTTTCTTAGAAACATTGATCGTAAAAAGGTATTTATAAGCTTCAAGAACGGAATTATATATTCAAGTATTTAAAAAAAAAAACTTTACAATTACATGGTCTTACATTTTGATAGATTAAAATAAAAACTTGTGAATGCATACTATATTTCTTTGAAAATTCAATTAGCGTTGTTTTGAAAGTTTGTTTTTAGCAATATTGAGTTCTTAGTTTTATGTTATAATTGAATAGGTAAGTATTTTAATATTACCTTTTTACGCGTAAAAATGCCTCTAATGCCTCTCTCCGTACAGGTGGAAGTCCATTGAAAACGAAACGGACGTACAGTCGACAACAACGAAGAAAAGCTTAAATTTTTCCAATCGTTTTCAAACAATATAAAGTTAAAGATAAAGTTTACTTTTCGCATTTTTTCTCTTTATTTTTTTCGTACCTTAAACAATTTTATGCATCTTTTAAAGATATAAACTAACAATATAAATAAATTAGGACACACAGATGATAAAATAAAAAAGAGGGCGCAATGGCCTTTAATCAAGAGACTTAGAAAGCTCTACGGACAAGAAAAATAAAATGATCAAAAACTTTAAAACAATTAAAACGAGGAAGACTGACCTGCCGTGACACAGTTTTCACTAGTACGGAGGTCAGTGTGAATTAAGCTCAACAACCGCATATACACAGGTATTTATTAGACATACGTAATTGTATTTTGTACTAGTAGACACAAATCACAGGATTGTTGTGATTTGTGTGTAAGGTTTGTTCTTTTAAATTGTCAATAAATTCAAATTCAAATTATGCTTTTATTTCAATATACGCAACTGTCTAATTGGCAAACCTGACGAATCAGTGAAACTGACTAATCAACGAAATTGACCAGTGATACGCAAACTCGTAACTAATATGATCCAGATTTAAGATCTCCGCGAAACAAAAAATAACTACAATACTCGAAACAAAAAAAATAAAAACAACTAACTAGACATGAAGCCCAGTTTCATGTTCTTTTTATTTGTACTTAAACAAGTTTCCTCATGCAACTCCGGTAGCGACTGTACTTGACACGTACCAATAACTAGGCGTCACATTTGCCGCTTCTTACAACGTTTTGTCGCAGTAGCCGCTGCAATTTGTCGCACCCGTCGTATGACATTTAACACATTTAATCGATTCCTCACTCGAGTGAACGTTTAATCGAGAACGCAATTCGATGACCGCGTCGATTCGCTAAGAATAAAAGGGGCAGTGAAAATATCAAGAGCGTTTTTACTGATTTTTTGCATCGTATATTTTATTGATTTTTTATTAAATTTTCTGTTGATGGCAGAATAAATAGTGCAGTTTTGACCGTTACGCGCCTAATAAGAGAAAAGTGTCATTTCTTGACATTAAATTAACGTAATTAAGCTTGGGTTTACATTTATTAGTAGATACAATTAAGTGCTCATTAATTAGGGATGTTTTGGGCAAAGTTGCAAGTCAGCTGACTAGGTTTAGAAAAAAAATGTAAATATAATAAAGTCCCCCAGACGGAATTTCGGCCATGGCGACCAATCTTAGCGCAGACCAGCCTTCGGCGCGGGAGATATTAGAGTGCACAAGTGGGGGCGCAAACACAGGTGCACTCTGTCTTCGCTCACTCTCATTGTCCGAAGGGACGGTAATCCGACACGACCGGAGAGAGATCAGGCGCAGGGCCAACGGCTTTGGGTTGGACCTCATCTGGCAGCACGGAATCGCATTTGTTCCGCCTGTGCTACCACGTGCTGCAGTATGCTGCCGCATGCGAACGCGCGCTGTCGCATTCCGCAGACAAAAAAGGCGATCGCACGCGTCAGCATCCGCGTTCTTTCTTTCATGATCAGTTTAGTTTCAAGCGCGAGATGGATAGGAACACGGAAGAGAGAGCAGTGATTCTACCGTGTATTTTGCAAGAAATGCAAAATCAAAATAATAAAAAGCAAGCAAAAAGCAAGTGATCGGCGGTGAAAGGATGCGTTAGCATGCTATCGCGCGCTTCAGCGTTCCGGAGTCTCCCTGCCGACCATTGCATTTTGTCCGTGATGCCGATCGCCTCGAGGATTCCGCCGCGTGCTATCGCATTATGCTTTCTGTCTCGGTCTAGCAAATGGCAGTTCTAAGCGACAGAAAGAGAAAGGGCGACGGAAAAAGGCGATTCCGTGCTGCCAGGTGTGGTACCCCCGTGCCTCGGAAAGCACGTTAAGTGCTTTCCGAGGCACGGGGGTACCACACCGCCAACTTTCAAACGCCGGGCTGTTATGAAGAAATCTCCAATGGAAAAACCCAATTACACTTTGGCTAACCTGGGAATTGAACCCAGAACCCCACGCTCAGCAACCGCGCTTGCGACCACGAGACCAACGGAACAGTTACTAAACTCATCATCTGCCTAGCCTTTTCCCAGCTATGTTGGGGTCAGCTTCTAGTCTAACCGGCGGATGCAGCTGAATACCAGTATTTTAAATGGAGCGACTGCTATCTGACCTTCACAAACCAGTTACTGGGTAATACGATACCCCTTGGTAAGACTGGAAGTCAGACTTTTGGGCTTCTGACGACTCGTAACGACTGTCAAAGTTCCACGAATGACAGCCGGAACCAACATTCCGAAGCACGCAGGAGTCTTAGTATGTAAAAATGGTCACCCATCCACACCCATCAGGACCAGGCCCGTGCCGGACGGCGCGTACGTGTTCCACGCGCGCCTCAAAGAGATGTCAGCATCAATTGAAGGGGCCCGTCAGGGCCGAAGCCTGCCGGGTCAGCGGGATTGTCCGAAAGGGTTACCGCTGGCCCGGAACATAAAGGGCTAAGGAAGGAACACGAGTGGGTTTTAGTCAGTAAGAGTCTGACACTCACTTCCGCTCCACTCAGAGCGGAAGGGGTCATTTGATGATTTCCCATTCTGAAAAAAAAGGGCACAACTAGTAGCAAATAAGTTTGGCAGGTAGACACTAAATCAGTAATTTTCAGTCAACAGCAGACACGTACCTATAGAAAGCATTCTATGAATAATTTTCTTGCACACATGCATAGTTCTGTTAAAAATCAAAAGCAAGAGTGAACAGGCATCTTCTGGGCACGCTCGTCCCATCTGAGACCTCATCCATCGCTTTCAATCAGGCGAGTTCGAGGTCAAGTGCAGGCCCAATTCAGAATTTAAAATAAAATAAAAAATCTCTTATCAGCAGAAGGTTCTACCGTGCTGCTTACCTCTACAGAGCATACAGCAGGATAATTCATACCAACTGTTAGTTTATCTTCTAAATCTCAATTTTAATTTTTTTTTATTTGATCTCAGCTTTCCCTTAATTAGTTAGTCTACTTGTCTGTACATTTAGTCTTGTAGTCCCGAAGGCTAAGCTTAACTTTAGCCAATCTCAACTTTACTACATATACTTATTTTGTATGAAAATTATCAAGATGCTGTACCTATGTAATGGTGCCCAAGACACAGGCCGTGCCTAGTTTGGGACCAACGATACCTCCATATTGTAATTTTGAATTAAGAAATAAACGATTTATTATTATTTATATTGCGAACATAAATGAAGCAACGAATTAGCAATTTCCTTCAAAATGCTTCAAATTGTGTTTGATAGTGTGATACGCATTTAAATTATTGATGTTATTGAACTTTATAGCCTTTTCTCACAGTAGGTCGCAGTAACTGAGCTAGGGCCCCCGAACAAATAGATTAGGTTAGAACTGTGACCAACCGCGCGCGAGTCGAGCAAGCGCTTGAAGCGCTACATCCAAGTTGGTCGCAGTTACTTAGCTATTTACCTAAATAGGAATGTTTTTGAGATTCACAAGAAGGGGCGCCGCATTCATTGATTACATTGTTAAAAAATATTTATAGGATCGTAAATGAATTATTTGAGGTTACATTAAATACAATGACTTCCTTGTGTGTGTGTGTGTACGTAGGTATTAATTGAACGACGGGTACTTACCATGATTTACCGACCAGTAGGTAAGTGTCCGTTTTACGGTAGGTTAATTTTGTGTTAAGGGGGAAGCGCTAAGGTAGCCCGCGAAATTCAAATTTTCTTACGTTTTTTGCAATTTGTTGGTCATTATTAAGTTGTACCTCGATCAAAATGTGATTCGCGGCCGTAACAAATGTGTATTTACAGAATCATAATCATTAGAATCTAAATCTAAAAAATACATAGGTATTTGTTACGGCCGCGAATCATATATTAATCAACATACAACTTACCTAATACTGACCAGCAAATTGTAAAAATCGTAAAAAAAAAAATGAATTTCGCGGGCTACCCTTGCGCTTTCGCCTTAAAGAAGTTTCTATTCCGTTGCCCTTTTCATCTATTGTACGAAGATTGTGTCATGAATGGTATTGACTGGTCTTCATACAAAACACGTTTTACGGACGAAGCTAAACACAATAGGCTATTAGAAAGAGGATGACGACTGTTGAGATGTGAAGGGGCTGTTAGTGCAATCTTCAAGTAACTTTTATTTGGGGACTTTTAATTACGGTTTGACAGCTCTTGTAGAATCGAAAATATGTCAAACCGCCTTAACGGTTCTCCAGATAAAACTACCTAATCTAACGAGTGAAACAGTTATTAATGAAATCAGAAATGTAGTTAATCTCCAGTTTAATATTATGTACGACATATTACCTACTGCTGTGTTAGGTATTTAATAGGTATTAACCTAAAATTATATCATCACTGGATTTAGTATAGGTAGGTACTATACATAGGTACTGATGAAGAATTTCACCTATGAAACTTGACGCGATCAGCACATAAACCGCGTTCAAGTATCATCATTGTTGTAGAATATTGGAATATGGATTGTAGAACAAAAAGTAGAGCAATCAGATATATTTTAAACTTTGAACGCAGCAGTTCAGGTGATATCGCGTTCAGTTTCATTGGTGATATTCGCCCTAAATGACTGAATAAAAAGTATAACGCAGTTAAATACAAGCATTTTCTGAAGTCAGAAAGTATTTTCTAAATGAACAAAAAGGAAGTCAAATTTTCTACTCCAGTGGGGTTGAGGTGCGTCCCTCGATTTGACTCAATGAAGAGATTGTTGCTTTGCGTTATGCGAAAGTTGCGTATGATTGGCTGACGACCGGTTTCTTACTGATCCTTGGCGCCGTGCGAGCCTCACGAGTGTGATAACAGGCATATTTGATGACCTGTATCTGAATGCGTCATGTCGACGTGCGTACACAAGCCCCCCCAGCTAAGGCTGTGTTGAATGTGGATGGATTTAAGGCAGATCCACCCCGAGTACTACTTCACTGCGTAGAAACGGACTCCCCGGTAGTGTTACACCGAGACTGTATATATACAAAGGGCTACGAAAACTTCGATTGCGCGATTTAGATCTTTTGCGTCATTACTCACTTAGAGGTACTGAAATAGATTCAATTTTATTTGAATTAACACAAATTGATTTTATCTTTCGTGAAAATGTATTAACTTGGGAGAAATTAGCACTTTTATATATGTCACTTGAAACGGGAGTATACAAATGTCGGAGGAGCGACAAAGATAGCGATAACGGTATTAATGTTTCTGGCAACAGAGCTGCCATCTCTTATCGATTAGAGGAACTAGTTTTATTTATGTTATGTGTGCTAAATACAGGTTGGACCTATTCGCTTGTATTGGATTGCAATGGTAATAAATGGCCATATTTATTACTTAATAACTAACTACTGTTGTGGCGTTTATAATTATAATCTTTGTTCAAATCAGTAACATAAAATGTATGATAAACATTCCTTGGAATTTGAAACCCTATTGTCAGTTGTCTTTAATTATTCTAAAAACGGCTTTATGTAGCTTACTTTTAAAGTTGATATTGAATCATGTAACTATTTGAGTAGTAGGCAAATAGGTATGTTAACTCTTGTAGATAAAGTTTCGTTTATCGTGAAATACGTCATCGACAACGTCGTCGTGTATATCTACTACAGACGCTGGATCCTTTGGCAAAATACAAGCGTGATAATGACGTACCATAACGGTACGTCATTATCATTAGGTACCTACTCAATGATTTGTAACCGACTGAAAAAAAGGAGGTTCTCTTTTTTTACTAATGTAATTTGTTGTTTACCAGATGATATTATTACGATTGACAATCGAGGCAATGAATTCCAATCAATTGTTATTCTATTAAAGCCAATTTATATTTCATTGCTACACAATACTGTCCCCAGTTTCGAGAGTCCGTGAAGATATTCACTTTTTTTTTTAATACATATCTAACTCACTCGAAAAACCTGTTAGCCAAACTAGAGGCCGCTATATTGAAACAAGCTGCAACAAAGGTCGATTTATGGAGTTATTCCGGTCTGGGGTCCTATAAAGGCCACTTTGGTACAGACGCCAGCACATCAAGCTACTACAATCTGTCAAATTTATTTAATAGATTTTCAACTTTATCGCTAAAGCATGAGGTTCAAAGTTGATTGGGAGAATTTGACAGTTTCGGGTAGCTTGATGTGCTGGCGTCTATACAATCATAAAACGATAACATTATGAATCATAATGGACAGTTAACTGTTAAGTTAATTAATCGTATCAAATCCCATTGGTGAAGGAGTTTTCAGTTATTTTTTTTTGTCAGTACTAAAATACCAATCAATCCAATCCAAATCCAATCCCAATCTCTTTGATTATACCTACGTAGAGCAGCGAAAAAAAGAAAAACGCGGACTGTCTTCGCCATATTATGTTTCATAATGTTATCCTTTTGTGATTCTGCCGAAGTGGCCTTTTAAGGCCACTTGATCCACTGACCCCCCCCCCCCCTTCACCTCCCTCCTCGATCCCCTGTTTGTTAGTCTTATGTTTTAATCTCTGTCTTATCCACATGCTCGGTTCCAATAAACAAAATCGTTTTGCTTACCAATGAAAGAAAAAAAAAGAAAAAAGAACAATACGTTTATTTGCGGTAAACATGACGCATAAAAATAAAAAAACACAAACAACAGAAAAACAAAATAACAATTTGTGAGAAAGTATGCGTCACATCTACGCAAAACGGCCATCGCTCGGCATAATGCGCAATGGTAGCATTTTTATCGCCAAACCGGGCATATAAATAGATTTGTAAGCTAATTTTACCTGTGATAGCTATGTATTTACATAAGGGAGGGTCGACGAAGTAAAGCTATGAGGTCTTTGCTTCATTTTGGGTAAACATACAAGTCTTCATTTTATAACCAACTAGCAGCGCCCCGCGGTTCCGCCCGCGTAAGTTTCAATCCCGTGGTAATATCGGGATAAAACGTAACCTGTGTTAATCCAGGAAATGGTCTATCTATGTGCCAATTTTCATCCAAATCTGTTGAACGGTTTGCGTGATTGAAACATCCAAATATCTTAACAAACTTTCAAATCCATACTAATATTATAAATTCGAAAGTAATTCTGTCTGTCTGTTTGTATGTTACCTTTTCACGCCTAAACCACTGAACGGATTTCAATAAAATTTAGCAGAGAGACAGATTGCATCCCGAGCCCAGGGAAGGACATACTCGTAGGATAGTTTTTATTGACATACCTCGCGTGCGAAGCCACGTCCGGAAGCTAGTATAGAAGTATAACTAAGTAGAAGTAGGAAAACGTTCCATAAATCATCGAAATCAGCCATAACACTGCTACTTGTAGATACAGTACCCGGCGATAAATATTGCACATCGACCTTTGGAAAGAGACAATCGGCTAATTTCGGCTTCGTAGAGCGTTATCTCTGTCGCCGAAATAAAACAGTCCGGTATCTAGTAGGAGCTGTTAAAACAATTATGATTTGCTTCTTTTGATAATTATTTTTATTCTTTGTATAAAATCGATAGGATCGAATAGGTCGATGTGCAATATTTATCGCCGGGTACTGTACACTTATAAATTGATGCAAAATGATTGAGGAAATATGTATAATATTTGAGAAGTTCATATAATGACTAGGATTTAATATCATTTAAATACATATCGACGCCCCCGGGGAATAAACCGGTAATCGCAAAAATCAAATTTTACAGAAAAAATGATTTAGTGTTTTTGGGGTATATCTCTTCAACAAAAGGTAATTATGACAACGTTGTTATATGACGGAAAAGCTAATTTTTATCCGAAAAGTTTAAAGTATTAACTGTAACTATTAAATTTACACAGAATTAGTTATTCACCAAAATACATATTACCGAAAATGGTTTCATACAATTTTTAGGGTATTGATATCTTACGATCCGGACTTATCCATATTATTCCAGTAATGTTAACTTACCGGATTATTCTTGTAAATTTCTTAAAAATCATAGGCATAATATTGCTTTACTGGGTTATTAAACGTGTTTTTTCATTACAGAGAGAGATTGT
Source organism: Luperina nickerlii (assembly GCA_963855955.1). Taxonomy (NCBI): domain Eukaryota; kingdom Metazoa; phylum Arthropoda; class Insecta; order Lepidoptera; family Noctuidae; genus Luperina; species Luperina nickerlii. Next base: position 5,313,876 of record OY979665.1, read on the forward strand.
AATGTTCAGTTACCGACTTATTATAGTAAAATTTTAAATAACCATAAAGGGGTAAAGTAGTGTAACCCGTATTTTATAGAAAATTTTTGGTAGTCATATTATCGTAATCATTAAAAACCGATTATGTAAAATAAATTTGTCGTCGGTATCTTCGAGGGAATAATTAAAGAAAACTCACAAAATGTAATTAAAATTATAACGTTTATTGAGAACAAAGTTCTTATTGAGATCACAAATTACAATAAATAAAAGTATAAAACAGTAGCCAAGTAAAAACATTAATAACTAATCGGTATTATCATTGGCATCATCATTATCATCGCGATCATCACTATCTTCTACAAAACTTAAGGATTCATAAAATGCGTGGTAATACCGTGGAATCGCTCCACTATTGCACAGACAGTAAATCTGTATGCAACGCCTTGCTTTTAGGAAGAGGTTGATGATAAGCACATGCCAATACAGTATCTTCTATCAAAGTATCTGTCTTAGGTTTTCGCCCACGTCGTTTGGTTTGAAATGAATTCGAAATATTGAATTCAGAATATTATACCACATCAAAATCATATTTAAAGAAAACCTTGTCTTGTTGGGATGATGATACATAAATTTCCATTACATCAGACCAGCGTATCGTGTTCCCACCTATATCGCGACGCCAAATCAAAGGATTTACCAATTTTTTAATGTCTAAAATATCTGTTTGCTCCAATTCTTTCACAGTATATTTTCTCCCGAGACTTTGGATCTCTATCACAATCAGCGTATTTTTACTTTGGTAGATCTGAAATCAGAATAATATTATTTAATAAATAATTGCCAAAAATTATAAACAAAAACTCAAAAGATTATGGAAAAAAAAATACTATAAAAGAGTTGGGAGCTTGGGAACAAACAGACCTGAATGATCTCCTCAGTGACCGTCAATATGGCTTTCGCCGGGGACGGTCAACTGGCGATCTTCTTGTATATATCACGCACTGTTGGGGTGAAGCCATCGAGGAACACGGCGAAGCACTTGCTGTATCGCTTGATATCTCGAAGGCCTTTGACAGGGTCTGGCACGCCGGTCTACTCAGCAAGCTTCCTGCTGATGGCATCCCAGCTGATTTTGTAGCTGGATATCAGACTTCCTGAGTGAGCGGTCGATCAGAGTAGTCGTTGACGGCTGCTCCTCTGACCTTATGGCTATTGATGCCGGAGTTCCTCAGGGGTCTATTCTCTCTGCAACTCTTTTCCTGCTGCATATCAATGACCTACTTCAGCCTGGTATTGTTGGGTACGCAGATGACAGTACTGTTTCAGAGAGATACTTGTCCAGCACAAAGGCCAGCGGGGCCGAACTTCGTTTCTTGAGAGAGGCCATGGTGGAGCGGACAGATTTGACCTTAAGCCTTGTCTCCCAGTGGGGTGATGACAATTTGATTTCTTTTAATGCCACCAAAACACAGGCGTGTGTTTTTACCGCCAAAAGGAGACGTTTCGACCAGACTCCTACTTTTCGGGGTACATCTGTTCCTGTAACAGATCGACTCGAGTTCCTGGGCATGCAGTTGGACATCTAGTCTCAACTTCGGCGCCACCATCGAGTACAAAGCCCAAACTGCGGCCAGGAAGCTGGGCATCCTTAATAGGGTGAAGCGATACTTCACGCCTAGACAGCTTTTATAACCCTTTACAAAGCACAAGTCCGATCCTGCATGGAGTATTGCAGTCACCTTTGGGATGGCTCAGCGAAATATCAACTTGCCGCGCTTGACTCGGTGGAACGCAGAGCTAAGAGGCTCATTGGAGACGTAAAACTAGTGGATGAACTCCGCCGAGAGCGAGCAAGTTACCGCCAATATGCATAGTAGGTGAAAATGTATGTCCCGGATGATACCTGTAACAGTGCATTACCGAAAATGTGTACCACAAAATTTACGATAATAAACCTGTAACCGCGTTAACCAGAAATTTTGCTGAAATATTTTACAGTAATATTTCTTTACCGAAATGTAGCCACAGAATTTAATTTGTAATAATGTATTTCGTTATTTTTCTAGTAAATAAAAAATGGAAAATTTCCAAAGAACAAAAGTGTTATTAGGAAAAACGTTGGAAATTACCGCCGAAAAAATTTGAAAAAATTGCATATGTGTATCCCGACCCATAGATACCGTAAATGGTATAACAGTAAAAAGTCAGTAATAGTATAATACAGGTTTATTCCTTGGGGGCGTCGATATATTGGTTCAGGCTTTTTTGGATATTTTACAAAAAAACTGAAATTTTAATCGAGTTGTGGTTGACCGTACCTGGAGTGGTCCAAATATGCCTCTACCAATATTATCCGTCAACGGTGAATATTATGAGTTACTGATGACTAATTATCTAATAACTAATAGGTATGTTTGTAAACGCACGATTTTAACCTGAATATATTGTGTCTTTGCCGGCTGGGCTCACGGACGGCATTAATAGTACCCATTAATGGTCTCTACATGAATTCTACGTACATAAAGATAAACCCATTTTATCGACGACATTTAAATGACCAAGTGTCCCGCCGTTTTGTCTACAGATGACAGTTTTATCGATTATCGATCGTCGGCTCGTTCAATGGTCAAAACTAACACAACACTAACAACAGCCATAGACAATGACACCTTGACGGCTGCTGCGCTCATAGACAACATGACAAAAAACCTACCATTAATTGTCTATTACAACTGCTGCGGGCCTCTTTTATCCCTTATCAGCATGTTAACGAGATGCTAATAAATAATATAATAGTTAATTATCATGACGATTGACATAACAAAGGGAAAGGCGACAATGGACAGAAAAAAATTAACGACTCTCGAAATTATTGCAAAAAATATTTATAATTTTTCTTAAGGTATAATTAAACACTTACGAAATAATAATTGGATTCATTTATATTTATAAATTATAATGTGTGTTTTATAAATAATTATTCTTTTAAGTATAACCGACACTTAGTAAATACTAATAATAATATTTTAGTTAAATGTCGAGCCACGACTATGGCGACAGTAAACATAGGTGTATCAATGGTGGAGACTCCCTGTTAAACGAATGGTGGTATATTAAAATTTAAAGTACTTATGTATTTAATTTTTACTTATCATGGCAATATATTGCTAAGCCAATTCGGAAATAAAAAAACCTCTAAAAGATTAACTATAATATTAAAAGAACTTTGTTCCACAATCTATCAAAATTATGCTCAATCAAAATAAACTAAATATGGTACACTGTTTAGTGATTATTAATTAAAAATTACTTAGAAAATTCCACAAAATTCTTTCAGCTCCGCAGTAATTATCAGTGTAATGTGATTAAAATATAAAATTACTAATTAGTAAGCCAAGCTGAATACGAGAAACATTTATATATTTTAATTAAGACGAAGAAACATCCCATTTTCCCAGCTTCTTCGGATACCGAAACGTAGGTATCTCGCTAGCGCCTGCAACTAACGCTACTTCTCTAGCCAGTAATTACAATAAAAACGGCGGCACATTCAAAGATATTTTTCATTAAACAACAAGATATTATCGTATAATTATTCATCTATCGACAAGCCGCCAATATGCGAGACTATGCCGCACAATTAATTTTAAAATTGGATGTGTCCGACAGTCCGACCCATATTTAGACAAGCCCTGTAGCTAATCGCCAAGACATTTAATATATATTAATTTAATTTCAATCTATTGTGAATTTTCCGTCTAGTGACATTTTCTTTCACAGTAATTATATGGGAATTAAACATTTTTTATGCAATAAAATTGTCTTTTCTACCTGCCGGTACTTTTTGTGGCATGTGACATGAGACAGTACTTATGTGACATAATGACATTTCTGAAGCCATAATATTGTGATGTTCGCCGCCTTAAATAGCCTAAACTGTTACGTGTTTTTACGCTAATTTTATTAGTGGAAATAAAAGTGCTTGTCATATAATGTCAACCCCTTTTCCGGTGCCATATAAGGCACCATAGGGAATCATACCGATAAGATGTTAAAGAAAAAAATCTTGATGAGCATTTACGTAGATACCTATTAGTAACAAAACAATAACTGCTAATTAGGAAATGCTTAATGACAAGACAAGACGTGAAAATCAACCAACAAATAAATTGTTAGTTTCAAATGTTATTGCAACGCAATTTTTTTCGGCCGAAAACGTAAATGTGTGATGAAATAAATTACACAAAGTACGCCTGACTGAACGGTTTGAACCCACGACGTAGGTACAGACGTGAGCACATCAAGCTACTACAATCTGTCAAATTTCTTTAATAGATTTACAAATTTATCGCTAAAGCAGAAGGTTCAAAGTTGATTGGGAATATTTGACAGTTTCGGATAGCTTGATGTGCTGGCGTCTGTACAACTCATAAACCGGAGCCGTTACCAATGGGCCACCGCTTATAATATACGATATGACTAATCTTCACCCTAATTGCGTAACACATTATCAATCTCATTCTGAATTATTTTGAAGTATTTTGCTAATCCATTGCTCCATACATTCGAAAAATATGTCGGCCCCACAACGCAAATAACGCAATGAATGTTCTTGAACTGTCAAAATGGAACCCATTGCTACTAATAGTGTAGTACGCAATTACCCCACTGGTACCCATAACTGTTCGCTTGTTCTAAAACAACCGTTAGGTATAAGTATGGTGAATAAAACCTTTTATTCTGATTATTTCCGTTACCTATTTAAATCTGTACAATTTCAATATTCTAAACTAACAAACATTTTATTGCTTGATTATATTATTACGCTTTTGCCTCCCTTCTGCGCTTTAGAAAACTGTAAAGTCATAAAGAATAAATTATATAATATATTATGTTATTAATATATTATATTATTATTAATATTATTATTAAGTAACTGTAAAGTCATAAAGAATAAATTATATAATATATTATATTATATTATTATTATTTTTATTATTATTTTATATATGTATTATATTATTTATTTTATTTATTTATTATTTTATTATTATTTTGAGTATTCTATTCTATACTATTCTATTATGTTTTAGTACTTAGTTATTGTGCGAGTAGGGTTATTGAAAGGACTGCCTCGATGGTCAAGTGGTCACAAGCGCTACTGTTGAACATGAGGTCTTGGGTTCAGTTCCCAGGTTGGGCGAAGTGTTAAGGGGCTTACATGACCTAAAGTGCGGTCACTGTCGGATTGCATAGAAATGAAAGAGAAGAGACACAACGCTGGTAATTTATTGCAAAATAAGAAGCAATTTTAATTACAAAAGATATATTGTTTGGACTAAAAATTAAAACAGTAGTGTTTTAGTATGTTGCTTGTAGAATAATCTGACAAAAAATCAGAATGCTTGTACATATGTATACGATACCTCTGGGCTCAAAGGGCGTATAGTACGTTTGTCTAAATGTGTTATATGACCTGTCAACCCAGAGGTATCGTATATTAGTATGGTTTTTATTGTAAAAAGAAAGTTTTTAGAGATATCTTCATGATTTTTTTCTATCGTATCACATTAGTTGTATTATGTTTTCAACACAGTATCTACCTAGCATATATCCTAAAGAATATCATATAGTTTTCTAATTTTGTTCACTGTAGTTGATTATATACTTTTATTGTTTCTAAAACTTGCATTTTTGCGTTTAGGTCTGTAAGCCCCTTAATGAATTAGAATTTCTCGGTGTCTGGTTTTGGGCCCAGTCTAGGGCAATGTGCCCACTCCTTTGTAAATAGGACTTAGGTAAACATAATTGCCGAAATTTTGGTGAAGAGACGCCGCTAGCACATCAAGCTACCCGAAACTGTCAAATTTTCCCAATCAACTTTGAACCTTATACTTTAGCGATAAAGTTGAAAATCTATTAAAGAAATTCGACAGATTGTAGTAGCTCGATGTGCTTGCGTCTGTACCATGAATATATTTGTCCTAGATATAGTACAGGAATCTCGATGTCTTGGCATGTCACCATTACATACATCCGTGCGAAGCAGGGCCGGATCGTTAACCTTGTTAATAAGTTGAGACTAATAATTAATTAATTATATATAATGGATGATTGCAATTAGTCTATGATTGTAACTTTTATCTAGTTTCAAGTGTAGTACCTTCCTTCCTACTGCTGCATTTATAACCTAGGCAATAAATAGCTCTTTTATTCCTAGAAACGCTTACAGATCAGAGCCAGGAACACAAATTAGTGAGCTATTTTACTGTTGCGTTCTGAAAATGTGCTTCTAGCAATCAGAAACCAGGTTGGTCTGTATTATAAGGTCTTTAAATAGGAATAAATCCTTTTACGTTCAATAAATAACATTTTAAAGTGGTTTAATAGGGAGCTAAAAGGTCTGTGAGTTTTGCAATTATAATTATCAAGACAGTCTATAGGTAAGTATGGCTTTTTTTTTAAAAAGCCATACTTATCTAATGGTTATGGATATTAATTATTTTTATCCTAATATGGAATAGAAAATTAGACTGAAATAGGTACAGTTGTTTTCGTCGATACTTATAGGAATGTAAATTTGCTTATGGCATTTTTTTTTATGAAAGTCATAAAGCATAATTTAAGAATGGTCTCAAAATTTTACCGTCTGAAACGAATCCCAATGATGTTGTTATTTGTAGCGGCAATATACAATTATATAGTTTCTAAATAACATTTCTACAACAAATATTCGGCGTAAGTACATACCTATCATCTGAATCATGTTCTAACAATAACAACATCGAAATTATCACACCTCGATGACGTTGCTGCGTCAGTGAGTGCAGTTCGCGGAGCTAAATTTTGGGTCAAACATATATGTTTAATTTTCTTTTTGCCATCGATTCTACGAGTATAAGAAGAAAAACAGAAAGCCATAAGGCCGCCCATTGTATGTTTTGTAGTGTCAAATTTATTTTTTGTTACGTATTTTCTGGTGTACAATCACACTAATATTATAAACTTTCGCCTTTATAATATTAGAGTGATTGTATCACACTGATATTAAAAGGCGAAAGCTTGTGAGTGTGTGCGTGTTTATATGTTTGTCGCATCCGGTCATGCATTTGACTATTCGGAACGCTAGCGCCACCCGGCGGCGCTTGACAGAGTCTAGCCTGAGTTCGTGGGGGTTAGAAAACAGCTCGACAGAACGATGTGGGGCTCACTTTGGACTTTGGACTTGGACATTGGACATCGTACGGACAACATGTGCTCAGAAACCAGCGTTCCGTATCTGGTTGTGTCGTGTACCTACAGTGTGTAATTTGCTGTGATGTGTGATTAAATTGTTCGTGAAAATATAATCTGAATGAAACTGCAAACGGTTTTTCTATTGCGCCATAACCAACACTACCCACATAGTACGCCCACAATAGTTAAATATGGCTGATAATAACGAGACACACTATACCTTCTCCGTCATGTTTATTACTTCTTCACGCTCAAACGGCTGGACCAATTTTGATAAAATTTTGTATGGAGGTAGCTGACTCCCTGGATTAACATATAGGCTACTTTATATCCCGATATTCCCATGGGATCGACACTGATGCGGGTGGAACTGCGGGGCACAGATAGTAAAATTAACAAATACTAAGGCTACTGTAAAATATCAAACAATATGACAACCCATCCCACTTTCCACTTAAACAGAAATCCACAAACTAATCTCCAGCCATAAATCAAAGGTTAACTGAACATTCCGCAAAACTCTAAGGAAACAATAACTCCAACTTAAACATTCCCCTATAGATAATTTGTTGCAGAAGAGATTTATATCTATGTCAATAGCGAAAAATGGCCACAGTCTGCGAATAAAATGAACAAATGTAACCTCATCTATTAGTGAACTATAAATATTCGAGTTGGTTCCCATAATTCTCTGCAGAAGATATGTATGACTCTATTCGAACGATCCGGGATCGGTGCGCGTACACTGAGTGCGACGGATTAAGGGGATACGTCGCGTCGGGTTGGTTCGGCAACAATTAGGTGTTGATTTCGGATTTCGAACTCGAGTTAGACATTGTCGGATATGTTCGAAAGAGTGAAGAAATACTTTTGAAATATGATTGCAAAAATAGTTTTTTTTTACTGACTAAAACCCACCCGTGTTCCTTCCTTAGCCCTTCATGTTCCGAGTCAGCGATAACCCTTTTGGACAATCCCGCTGATGGCAAAAAAAATTTTTTTTTTTTGCTAAAATAGCTTCTGCCCGCGACTTCGTCCTCGTGAAATTTCTTGTTTAACATAAAATATATCGTATGACAGCTTTAAATAATTGATCTGAATGGAGCTGATTATTTTTTTAAAGAATTTTCGTACGCGGACCAGTAGTTCCGAAAATTAGATTTACGAAATCACAAAATTTAACCTCTTTTATTAGTATAGAAAATATGAAACTAAGCTGAAACCAGAGGGGCTATTCCCTCATTTTTAAGAACTTTCGCTTTCTAATGTCAGTCTCCATCTGTCAAAAATGCCTCTGATTTCCGCACATTTTTGACATTTGTCTGACGCCGATATATGACCGCGACGAGATTTTGAAAAATTCTCATAATTTAAAACGTAAGACTTACATTCTTTCTTAAATTGTTATTTTATAAAGCAAGATGTTAATCAAACAAAATTCAGTGCTGTCGTGTTTGTTGGCAAATGTAAGATTGCGAGTACACGTTATTAGTGACGGTCTACTAACTACGTCGAGCAATAACACACATTGTTCTCAATCGGTTTACTTTGTTGCTCAACAATCAATGCAAGACTACAATATATGATTTTGATTAACAACGAAACATGCCGCGGAAATATACTACTTACACTGAAAAAAAAGAATGATTGATTTTACTAAATTCCGCGTAAATTTTATCAAATCCGCGGGTTATATAGGTCCTACACACGAAATTGTTGATTTTACCAATGGATTTTGTTAAATTCACTCTTGTTATAGTAAAATTAACTATGAAAAGGTAAAATTAACTATGAAAAGGTAAAAATAACTATGAAAAGGGTTGACTATGGCAGTTCATTACTCAACCTACGCTACTTTAGTAGGTACATTCAACAATTCTTTTTTTTCAGTGTATAAATACCGGGTGAAATTAAATTGGCTAGCGAAACTCCGCAGACGTGATAAGTCGATATCTAAATGTGAAAAACAAAAAAGTTAATGATTTTTTGTGGATTCACCGAACTCTGTTAGTGTATTTTATTTGAAATATCAGTTTAAAAATTCTATTTTTATTGTGTAATCTTCATAAACGTTAAAACATAATTTTCTCATCTCATACTTCAAATACGAGTAACAACACTATCAGCGGTCGTTGACTCCTAAAAAAACATCTGAAGGCCAATTCTCGTAATTTAAAACGTTCGAAATCTAGTCGCAGTCTCATCTCAGCGACAAAGAAATGTCAAAAACTTGTCAAAATGTAGGGAAATTTGAAGTATTTTTTGACAGATTGAGACAGATCAGACTGTGAACGTTGTTAAAATTAGTAGAATTGCCCCTCAGATATTTTTATTTTATCATGTTTAATATCGATACCTACCCATCACGTCTGTGCCTCATCATCGTTTCACTAACTAATTTAATTTAACCCTGTAGATTTAGAATCAGAATCAGAATCTTTATTTGTGAAACATAGGTATTTACATAAAGGTCTTATAGTAACATAATTGAGCACTATGCTTTGCCGTGAAGGCATACAAATGTTAAAATAAATAGGATTTAAAAAAGCTAGAGTACTTAAAAACTAAATAATTACAAACAATGAAAAATAAAACACAAAAACAAACTAAAAAATATTAAAAATTATCATTTATAAAGTCTGGGACAGTATAATAACATTTTTCTATTAGAAAAGAGGTGAGAACTTTCTTAAACTTTGATTGTGCCAGATTTTTTATATTATCAGGTATTTTGTTGTAAATTTTTGAAGCCATACCAAAAAAACTCTTTTTCATCAAAGCAGTTTTACATTTTATACCGCACAATTGATGTATGTATTGAGAACGCATTGGAGTTCTTTTTACATCGGAGATCTTTTTAAAAAGATGTAAATTATTTCTCACGAACAAAGCAGTCTCGAAAATATACAAAGCTGGCATAGTAAGTAGCTTTAAAGATTTAAAATGGGGTGCACAACTTTCTGTACTTTTTAAGCCACACATAGATCGAATACACCGTTTTTGCGCTTTAAAAACAGTCTCTCTTTCCGTAGAATGCCCCCAAAAAATAACACCGAACCTCAGAACTGATGCAACCAATCCATGATACGCCATTAAAAGTGTTGCTGTATTAACTTTTTTTGACAATTGAAATAGTGCATATGCCGAGTAGAGTAATATAAAGGTCGTTACAGATACAGACCCAAAGGTCAGTGATGACCATTACCGTAAATTTAATAATTTACAGTCATTCTAAACGCTCAACAATGAATTTCATGGCATCCCAAAAGAGAAAACTTTTGAATTTCGAACCGTCACGAACTGCCAAAATTCTGCGAACTGAACGAATCAATTCACAAAACGAATTTAGATTCCATCGACATTCAAATTGAGAATTGGTCACGAGTCGCGTCGACACTCGCGACGGAAAATCGTCGAAATTTGCCGAACGTGGTTCGTGTAACTTCGTAAGCGGTGTACTCGTACCTCGTAGGTTTTTTCCTACGGCTTGGTAACAAGGTAGGATGTAAATCAAAGCTGCGATCTGCATAGCGCGGCGGGTGCATTCGTTAGAACAGATAGGAATACCTAAATGTATTAGAAATGATATTTAGTATACAGTCCGTTTGTGAAAATAATTGGGCTGGCTCTGTCGAGTACTGAGCTGAGCTTGAGATGCGGCAAAGGATATGTTTTAAGATTAAGGGAGAACGGATAACGGTATGAGCAAAACACACATTATATAAAACCACGCCATGGGAAGGTTTGGAGATTATAGCTTCTGTCCGCGACTTCGTCAACGTAAAATTTCATCCTCCCCCCATTCACCCTCTTAGCCCTTTCTTAGTGTATACCTACTCTTCACAAAGAACACACCCTCCTTTCATGACCCTAGGACCAGCGGTTTAGGCTGTGCGTTGATATATCAGTCAGTCAGGACTTTGAATTTTAGATATATAGATTCGGTGCTTAAATGCAACCTTTTTGAATACTTTGAAAAGTGGATGACAGAAAAAAAAAGAATTAAAAAAAAAAACAACGGTAACTACCGTTGTTTTTTTTTTCATTCTTTGACAAGCCAAGTGACAAGGATAAAAATGTAGAAACGTTGAACCATGTTCTGGGAATTGTGTATTATTAAAGTAATATGACAAACTATGGATTTATTTAGGTACTCGTCCCGGTATTGAGAGCTCGTAAAGCTCTCACAGTACCTATACTGCAGCAGTAAGCAAAAAGGACGAATATCGGCCAAAAATGTAAAGAAAAATAAACCTTACTAAACAAAAAAGGCGCATCCATTACGGCTCATTTTTCTTCATTTCGTCAGTTATGTATAAGTCCCATGTAATAGGCAGCAAGCCTATTGCTATCAACCGGGAATAAATGCAAACTCCAAGCTGCTACAAAGAAATACAATATTTTTTTTTAAAAGTACCTAAATACTTTTTTTTAAATTTTTAAATTTTTTTTTTTAATAATTTACCTAATACTAGGTTTTAACTGATTGCCAGTTGACAGACCGGAAATTGAAATATGAAATCTTTAGAAATAAGTATACGATTTTCATTGCTTTTGTTTTTTTTCAGGTAATTCCACCCCTTGAGACTCAACTGATGGATATGGCGTAGTAGCACATACAAGGTAAGCCAATTAAAAGAATCTTATTTCATTCATGTTTATTTTTATTTACGTGAGTGATTCAAGAGGAAGGTTTATATGTATAATACATGCATATTATAGTGCAGAAGAGCCGAGAAATTCAAAGATTTGTAATGTGATGTCGTAACAAACATATTTTTGTGCGCTTTCATTGCAAACGCTAGCTAAACCTTACGAGATAGATCAAATTAATGTAATATGGAATTGTATATGTTCAAAAGATCGATAAAAAAGTCCGCAATGGTATGTGATGTTTATCTCTTAAGGATAACCCACAGTAACTTTTTATCTTTTACATATTACAAAAAAAATATTGGTTATTTACCAAGCTACTTTAAACAATACAGTATTGTTCCTTATCCAACTAAATACATTAGATACGTTGTGCATTTCATGTAGATCAAAATACTTTTTACCTTGGTAATTCTCTCCCGTGATATAGTTTCTAAACGCCACGCGGGCAAAAGTTAAAGGCATAAGTTAGTAAATAAATATATTGGTAAAAATCCATGGTGTGTAATACACTCTATAGGTTGATTTATAAGCCGTCCATCTTGCTCACTGTGTAACGAAGTAATTCAACTCTACAAATTGCAACAATTAACTAATGTATTTCGAACTTATTTCTCAAAACTGCTTACTTACATAGGTGCGACTCACGACTAATTACATAGGTCCCTTGCTATATACAGACGCCAGCACATCAAGCTACTACAAACTGTCAAATTTCTTTAATCGATTTTCAACTTTATTGGTAAATTATATGGTTCGAACTTGATTAGGGAAATTTAACAGTTTCGGGTAGCTTGATGTGCTGGCGTCTTTACCTAACTACATTCAACTGCCATAACCTATAACAAAGTACCTACCATTAATGTCTTTAGAGAGCCAACCACAACAAACTACCACGAACCACATACTAAACACTGACAAATGCACACTATTATGTAATAATTACAAAATGTCACATACGCTTTTTACTTTAGTACACAAACATTAAATTAAGACATTAGCAAGTCTCGAACACCGCGACGGTAAAAAGGCAGGTCGGCAGGAAAGGTGCAATGGTCCGCACTTTGCGGGAATCTCGGAACGTGGTATAAATAGTATTTGGAAATGTCAGTGCGGAATTTTTCATTTTATAGGGCTGCGATCGGTTCGCGTCCATCGATACGTTCAATGGAAAAAGGGGTTAGGAAATGGCATAAAATTTCTGTGGATTTTGTGATACTTAGTTTTAAATCATTTGTAGTAATGTAGTTCCGATAATTTGTTTCCTCGTGTCAGTTGTTTTTAGAATGTAAGTTATAGTATGGGGATAGGTTTCCGAAAGGGCCCTTGCCGACGAGTTTGATTGGTCAATGCCGCTTCGTTTTTTGTGACATGACAGTTTAGAAGAAACGATTTCTTGCCGGTTTGTTTTGTGGTTCGACCATTGTTTAAGTAGACTACACAGGTTTTTGACTAATATTTACTACATAGAATCTTTTTAAGCCCGACGGGTCTTTTTTAATGTCAGATTTTGATAATATAAGTGTGGTACCTAAACGATAGAAGGGAAAATATGTTGGAAAAGTAATAGGTACCGTGTAATTAATATTTTAGAAAATTTTGGGATACACATATCCATTAAAGTTACTGACTAGGTGACGACCTAGATTAATTTGTACGAAAGTAATATCTAAATCAAAAAGTGAAAGTGGTAATTTGGGTTATAAAATAAATGCAGTCCGATTTGCCCATTATTTCGGTGTGTTCAAAAAAACGGCACATCCCTAACCGCTGTTCCTAGTGTCGATACAGACATAAATAAAAAATACCCTGGGTCCAGTAAACCGCTTGTTCCGCAGAACATTTAGCGTGTGCTTGTACCATAGACATTATAATGTTTCCAGGACCTGCTGCGTGGACAACAATACTACGAATTTCGTCGATATCCACTCAAGTTTTTCCAAGCACATTTCTAGAAAATAGGGTTTGCAACCAATTACTAATTCCTCAAAATCAAACCGTACTTTTCTAACACATAGGAAATAGACAGAGATGGAGCGATTTTAATATATTTTAATTGGGAAGAAAACAAAATGGCGCAATGTTCTTTTTTTTTTCGAAAAATATTTTTTTTTGTTCCTGGGCGGTATTTGTTAACACTTAAGCAGTCGTGGTGTGAAATGGGCAAATCGAAAAATGCATTTTTTGTAGAACTTTATGCTGATCGAAAAAAGGCTTATATTTTATTGATGCGCTACTTAGTTGTTGACAAGAATATTAATAACGAGGTGTTACAAAGCCATTTTCTAAGAATTTGTTGTAAGTTCAATGGTTGGATTGCCACTTGATTAACTAATTGTAGAAGAATAATTTGCAGTACGTGCTTGTGGTTTGGTGGCAACACTCACTGGGAACGGACAGCATTATAAGTACCTAATTAGGAATGGGCTGGATTGTGGTTTGAAGGAACAGAAAACATAATTACTGGCGACAGTTTCAGAATGGGCGTGTTTTAGGATATTTAACTTTTAAGTGACAGCTAATATTCCTGTCATTCATGTGTTATTAAAACAACTTAATACTCGTTTGTCGGTTAAACGAAGCTAAAGTGACGTAACCTAGTATTCTGGAATACATAGCGTTGCGGTTTTGCAGCGCGACAGGTAACTTTTTATTTATTTATTTATTCTTCAAAAAGTTTACAGACTAATATTTAGGTCAACAATGTACAATTAACGCTTACAGTTGCCATTTACCAGTATAAACAAATTTGAAAAAAGAATTATAATATATAAAAAATGTCATCTAAAACATTAGGAATTGGTGAAGGGCCAGGTTTTTGGGCTAGGTACTGTCTCGTGCAATTTTGACGTTCGATTTTCAACCTAATTTGAAAAATTGACTTTTCATTTTGCTTTTAATATTTATTCTGTCTCGGTTTGTGTCAAAATATGTCAGCTTTGAATTTTGATGAAATGTTGACGTTCAAAAAGTGCTGATTCCCAGCCTAGTTTGGATAAATGCCTTTTGATTTTGATCAGATTTGTTAGTTTTAGATAATCGTTTTTCGGAATGCGTATTAATTAGTAATTATATGAGTGGCTCATAATTAGTCGAATAGGTAGTGGTTTACACGTTCGTATAGATTTATCGACGCGCTCAACAGCTTGTCTAATTCATACTCAACCGCGTATCTTTGCAAATAATAAGGGTGGAACATACATTACACTAATAGCTAGTGAAGAGTGTGATGCCAATACGCCATAAACAAGTGACATATTAACATTACCTTATGGTAAGCCTTATGGGCGCACACCATTGTAAGACTTAATTACAAAGAGATTGAGCCGTTGTCTTATAAATAATTGCAAATTAATATATTCTAGATTAAAGAAAAACAAAAAAAGCGGCCAAGTGCGAGTCAGACGTGCACACGAAGGGTACTGCCGTACAATATTTAACACTACCTACATATATTTTTAACCGACATTTAAAAAGCAGGAGGTTCTATTTTTATATTTATTAGTTCGGATGTTTCTATTTTTTTTAATGTATGTTCGGGCATAACTCCATCGTAAATGGACGGATTTGCAATTTTTTTTTCAAATATGTACTTTAGTAAAAATAAAAACCCATTTCTTGTATTCTTTTAATTTTAAACTTTATTTTATTATTTAATGTTATAGTCGCCATAGTATTACACACTGCGAAAATGTCAAGTGTGTACTTATTACGGCTCAAAATATACAGCCCTGTCACAGACAGACAAAAAGCCAGCGGACCCTTAGTAATACTGTCTCGTTAGCACATTTTGGGTAGGGAACCCTAAAAATCGTATACAAAAAAAAAGTATCATTAATAAGCTCCATTTTAATCACCCTCCACACAATTGGACGCCATAAAAATATTAAAACAACTAGAGCAGTTTCTCATCCATATTTCCGCCATTTAACAACGCTACCATCCATACTAATATTATAAATGCGAAAGTGTGTCTGTCTGTCTGTCTGTTACCTCTTCACGATTAAACCGCTGAACCGATTTAAATGAAATTTGGTATAGAGATAGTTTGAGTCCCGAGAAAGCACATAGGATAGTTTTTATCCCGATATTCCCACGGAATCGACACTTATGCGGGTAAAACCGCGGGGCACTGCTAGTATAAAATAATTCAATAACAAATAAAAACATAATCAGCGGTGCTATTCTGTAAAAATCTCACCGTGAAAACTTAGGTGAAGTGAGCGTGGAGTGAGCTGTCAATAGTGTCAATTCCTAGCAAAAACAAACTCACTTCACCTAAGTTTTCACGGTGAGATTTTTACAGAATCGACAGGCTGAGTCCGCGACGTGACTAAAATGGAATCGCTTAATGCCACCTTCATTACAAATGGCTAATTATTAACATTTCTACCTTATTGATGATCCCAGAAAACTTTTTGTATAACCCTAAAGGAGTATATGGTTGATTTCCTCTAGATTTTTAATAACTGTCATGCATGTATGTATGAAAATGTATAGGGTTTAGTGATGAATATTAAAATATGCTGGATTTTTTTGTGTATGTATATATTGTATATGTATCTACGGCCTCCCACGTCGGTGCGGGGCTCTAGTTTGCATTTTGTCGTCATTTATGGAATCATAACTGGGAATGATTTGTTTTCATTTATTATCAGGTAGTTCACTTGTTATTCCAATTAATAGAAGAAAGAAAAGAAAGAATTGTAATAATTGATTGAATTTTCATTCGATTATTAAAAAAAGTAATCAATTAAGGCTCAAAATTATTCAAATTGAGAGTAACAGTGTGTTAAGGCTCGTACACACAGGCGCGACGCGACACGCGACACAAAGGCACCGCAAGTCGCGCAACGAGCGGTGCCTTTGTGTCGCGCGCGATTCGCGTCGCGCGTCGCGCCTGTTTGCAGGAGCCTTTACGTAATTAGGATGCTGTGAATTGCTGAAACCGTAAGAAAATTTTAATTTCGCGGACTACCCTACTGCTTCCTCCTTAAGTATTTCTAGTGTATATTCTCTCGTCGTTGTTCTGTATATCAGGGAAACTGACGACGTGGACAGTGTTGTGGTTCTCTGACATAAGCTTTTAGAATGTTCGCCGTTAAACGAACCTTCCAAACTTCAAAATCGCGTATTAACAGCATCGATTTTAGGTGGTTTTCTAAAAATTTGGGATCCCAATCTTCTTTACCCATTGAAAATTTTAATACTAGTTATTATTAATTATGTAAAGGTTGACTGCAAAAAACTAAATCTTATGTAGTGCAGACTGATAGTACATTAACTCTGATTGCTTTGTAACAGTCAAGCGAATTTAGAATGAGCTTAGAAATATCTGTATTAAGTTTTTGTTTGGGGTAACCAATGATAGGACAGTATCGCCGCGTTCATGTGAACATGTTCGCTTGGAATAAATGCAGTAATTATGACGTTGTATAATAGTAACGCCCATAAACAATATTCCACACTATACTGATTACAGTTAGTGAGGGGCCCGTGGGTAAATAATAACAGCCGCACAAGTCGATCGATCAGGTTAAGCTATGCTTGCCGTGGTTGGTCTGTGGATGGGTGACCATCTTTACATACCGAGACCCCTCCATGCCACGGAAAGCTCGTTAAGCTGTTGGATCATCTGTCATTCGTGGATCTTTGACAGTTGTTACGGGTAGTCAGAAGCCCGAAAGTCTAACAACCAGTCTTACCAAGTGGTATCGTATTACCCAGTCACTGGGTTGTGGAGGTCAGTTAGGCTGTCGCTCCATGTAAAATACTGGTATTCAGGTGCATGCAGTTAGACTGGAAGCCGACCACAACATAGTTGGAAAAAGGCTAGGCAGATGATGACTGATTACAGTTAGTACCTACTCTGATAATAAAAATTCTGTGACTATTATATCCACTAGTTGCTGTGATTATCCATCAACATAGGTACTATAAGTCGTTATACCCTGTCTGTCCTATTCAAAACATTTACTCTAAACTTTTTCCACGCACCACACCGATGCGTCATTTTACTAACACTATACAATTAACCCCTCGTCATTCACACATTCATTCAATTTTACGTTAAAACAATTAAACGTGACATTTAAATTTTACACTGTCGAGTTACGCAGACAAGAAACGTAACATAACGTAACATAATTGTGGTACGAACCCTTTTAGAAAAACTGCCGCGAGCGTTGCGGGGTTTAGTTACGGGGCAATCAAAATATTTACCTGGTTACTCTCGTGTTTAATGTGTGTAATAATTCTAATGCATACATACTATTGTGTAGAATCAAGTTTTTCTAACTGAACAGACAGCTGTGCTGCTGGGGAGTTTGTTGCGCCACTTCTTCTTCCCGGTGAAAGCACTAGGAAGTGATGAAGAGCGGGCGTTTTGGGGGACTGACTGTCTTTTGTAATTTTGACTTCAAAAACTGTCGATTCCCAGCTTTATTGGAATGAATGACTATTGATTTTGAATCTATACTTATATCTATACTAATATTATAAAGCTGAAGAGTTTGTTTGTTTGTTTGGTTGAACGCGCTAATCTCTAGAACTACTAGTCGGATTTGAAATTTTTTTTTGCATTTGATAGCCCAATTCTTGAGGAAGGCTATAGGCTATTTAACATCACGCTATGACTTTTAGGAGCCGAGCAAAAAGAAAAAAAGTCAGAAAGAACGCTAAGCAAAAACGATGTAATAGCGCGGGCAGGCGATGCGATGCGACGGGGTGGGTCGGAGTAACAAGAAATTTCACACGGACGAAGTCGCGGGCAGAAGCTAGTAATATTATAAAGCTGAAGAGTTTGTTTGTTTGGTTGAACGCGCTAATCTCTGGAACTACCAGTCGGATTGGAAAAATTCTTTTTGAATTTTATACCCCAAATCTTGAGGAAGGCTAAAGGCTACTTAACATCACGCTATGACCTTGAGGAGCCGAGCAAAAAGAAAAAAAGTCAGAAAGAACGCTAAGCAAAAACGAAATAATAGCGCGGGCAGGCGATGCGATGCGATGGGGTGGGTCGGAGTAACAATAAATTTCACGCGGACGAAGTCGCGGGCAGAAGCTAGTGTGTTCATAATGGTTGGCTGTAAAAGACTGCAGCTGAAAAAGGTGCTGATTTAGAATGAGAAATCCGGAATTGCCATTGCCACTCTTGGATATAATGTAAAATATATTAAAATATTGTCTAATGGAAACGATTGTGGATTCTGTCAATCAAAGGCTTGGAAGTTTAAAAATGGAATGTAATCGCTTGATTCATTTAGCGTTAGGACAGTCAGTGAGAAAAGGCGATCGGGACTAATCGACTTGAAAAGCTCTGGATGATCCGGCTCAAAGGACCATTTCTTATTCAGGACACAAACAAGTTCCTACATCTTTCTTTTTACCTAGTTGGTTCCACTTTAAATGGGTGAAGTGCATTTTCATAAGGATAAGCGTAAACAGCCTGTAATGTCCCACTGCTGGGACACAGGCCTGCTCTTTTCGAGAGGCAGTGGGCTGTAATCTTCCACTCAGAGCCAGTGCGGGTTTTGGTTCTAGGATATGCCGGTTTCCTCGCTATGTTTTCCTTCACCGTTTTGAGAGTAGTGGTGATGGAAATATTTACAAAAAGTAAAGCGCCTGCGTGGGTTCCCCACTAGAACCCACGACCTTACAACCCGTCACTTCCTACCACTGTTTGTCTCTGCATCACCCAAAGGTTGACTGGTAGAAAATGCCTGTGGCATTAAGTCCGCCTCTGTACAGACGCCAGCACATCAAGCTACTACAATCTGCCAAATTTATTTAATAGATTTTCAACTTTATCGCTAAAGCATTAAGGTTCAAAGTTGATTGGAAAAATTGACAGTGTCGGATAGCTTGATGTGATCTGTACATTTATGTTCTTGAAGTATTAAATAAATAAATAAGTCGGGGCTGTTACCACTGGGCCACCACTGCTCTCAAATGCATTTGAGCTAAAAGATAATAAAATAAACAAATAAAAAAATAAATAAATAATAAATGCCATAACCTCCACTTTAGATAGCACACAGATTCGTGATTACTGTAGATTACACAGGAGGGAGGGGGGGAGGGAAGGGGTGTAGGATACAGGTGTACACAGCTGCCTCTCGTACCGACCTATCATTACCCCCTTTACTTAAAAATCCGCCATTTTTCTAATAACATAATAAGCCGTACGAAATACTTGCGCCTTGGACGTTGGATGTTTCAATTATAAGGAGGCTGGATGCTGTTATTATTCTCTGTTCTCCCCATTAGAGCTGCGCCGTGATAGCGGACCTATGGTGTAATAATAGTCTGGGCTACACAGTACAGGACAGTAAATCAACTGCAAAAATTGCTGCAGTTCAAGTGATTCTTTATGTAGCAAATAGTAATTTAATTTTATGTAGGTCTATGTTAGGACTACTGAATTATGATGATTTATTAACGGAGGTTGTTTTTGCTAGATACGGCTGTTATTTTGTTTATAATATATTCCTATGTTTTGTAAGCACTGTTTGTTAATAACGTTTAAACTTAGATAAAAAGGTAGGAATGTAAAAATGGCTAGTTTCTAATTTATGTTTTACTGAATGAGAACGAGAGGAATTTGTAGATGAATCGAATAATATTTTTTTACTGCTGACAGACGATATGACCTGCTTAACCCACCTTATTTCGTCGCATTCGTGACCTTCGCTACAACATAAGCTGCCGGGTAAATATTTTAAAATTACGTAACACTCTAACACTTTTGACAGTTCAACAACATTCATTGCGTTATTTACGGTATTGAGCGGAATTTTTTTTAGAACATATGTTGCAATGGATGAGCATTATCCTTCAAAAATATTCATACTGTTATTGAAAGTGTACGCAGTTAGGGTGCAGGACAAGTAGGAGACTTAAAATCAATAATGTGAGTAATAAAAATAAAATAATAATAAACCATTTATTTTCAGGTAACAAAGACCCATAGATACATACAGCTTAACATAAGTATACATAATAATATAGTAACAATTTTGATAGTAAATAAAACTTACTAACCTATGCTAGTATCACTTACAAGTGCCACCGGAACGCACAAAGACTTAGTGCTACACTAAGTCTTTGTGCGTTCCGGTGGCACTAGTCCGCGAAAGCGGCGGAATACCACATCCTGCGGCCAAAAGCTTTCTTCCATCACCCGGTGCAGGTAGCATGTTGGTATGCGCACCACGTTGACGTTGCGATGCGACTCCAGCAGCTGTACTCTCGGCGCGTACTTTAACCTTTGGCGCACGTACGTCACGATGTACTTATGTGTGTGTGTGTAATAAAATTAGCCAAACAAAAAAAAACTAAACTTTTCTGCAAAGCTATTAACTCGACCAATTTTTTTGGTACTGGACCACCAATTTTTAACTCTGCGAAATTTTTAAAAATCTAAACGTGAATAGGTACTTGTCTTTCTGTCCGCCCTCCACTGCCCACATACCGGCGCGCCTAATCAGGATAAATGCTATTGAACATTAATTGAGGATGTAATCCATATGGATGCTCCCAGGAACTGCCTGCTCTCAATATCATTTTTTCTAAAGAAAATACTTAACTAAGGAAGTGTCGACGTGTATTCGAGTCCTTTTTTTCATGAAATTCCAGGTCCGGACTGGTTTTATTGATGACATGATATGAAAGATGATTTCTTGTAGTTTTTTGTGTACAAGTATTTTTATAGTGGATGTCATAATGGGTGATAAATACCAGGGTTATAGCTGGCAGGTTCAATGGTATGATAAGGCGTGCGTGCGATTTTTCTGGGTAATGCCATTTTTCTGGTCCTTCGAGACTGGAGATTAAAATTGTAGCAGTTCTTGTGTGGGTTTGTTATTTCTTTTACGCAAGTTGTTACATAATTTAGTACTTAGTAATAAGAATAAAAGCATCATTAGAAAATAAAGATAAAATCATTTTAATCGCTTTGTGTTTGTTGGAGCAAATATTTTATAAACTGGCAGCAGCCAGTTTATAAAAAAATTGCTCCAACAAACACATATGTATACTTGACAAAAAATATAAAAAAAAAATATTTTAACAAGTACTGCTGTACTTGTTAAAATATTTTTTTGCAGGAGCAGCAACTTGAAGATCTTAAAAAGATTAATTTATACCGGTCAAGTATATGTCATCATTAACTTAATTTTTTTTCTAATAGTCAAACTAAACTTTTTGTGAAAATTGGATATTGTACAAACGCCAGCACATCAAGCTACTACAATCTGTCAAATTTCTTCAATAGATTTTCAACTTTATCGCTACAAAATAAGGCTCAAGGTTGATTGGGAAAATTTGACAGTTTCGGATAGCTTGATGTGCTGGCGTCTGTACTATTAGAAGGAAGAAGTAGCTACACTAGTCAAAACAAGACTATTTCGTAAAACCGAATATATATTTACTTCACAAATTAGGTGGTCCTTTGGATCCGACATGGTTCAGTGAAAGTGGTCTTTATGCGCACGCGCAGGGGACGATAACGATCGCTATTGTATACAGCGGCGGTATAACTCATCACTGTGATATAGCGGCTTTATATTATGTTTGGTGTAGGAAGCTAATTAAGTTGGACTACTGAAGGTTTACTGTGGTCTTACATGGTGATTTGAAATATAGAAAGAAAGAAAGAAAGAAAATACAATAAAAATAATCCGGTCAAGTGCGAGTCGGACTCGCGCACTGAGGGCTCCGCACAAAGTAGGTACCTATGTAAGGAGATTTAATTTTTTTTTGTAATGTGACCACAAATTTACGGTTTTCGGAATTTTTCCTTTACTTGCTATATGACATTGCTTCTTGCCAAATTTCATGATTCTAGGTCAACGGGATGTAGTACCCTATAGGTGTTGATTTCGGAACATAAACGCCCGAATCTTTTGATTGCGTTGACTTAGAAGTTTAATTTTTTCACTTCTTCAAGGGAGTGCAGCCCTGAGTATTTGATATTAATTATAACTTGATAACTTTACGCGTTCCTGAGAAAAAGAGTCTTGACTGACGGACAGACAGACGGCCAACAAAGTGATCTTATAAGGCGAAACCTTTATAAGATCATTTTGTTGGCCGTTTGTCTGTGTTTTTTCCTTTTGAGGTAGGTACGGAACCCTAAAAATTGTACTTTTAATATTTTGAAACATTTGTCATGAGCTTATCGAGCACAGACCTTGAGTCATCATCATCATCAGCCTATAATGTTCCCACTGCTGGGACACAGGCCTCCTCTCAGCGAGAGGGAGTGGGCCGTAATCCACCACGCGGGCCCAGTGCGGGTTGGTAGATGTCACATGTCTTCGAATTTTTGGTTCTAGGACATGCCGGTTTCCTCACGATGTTTTCCTTCACCGTTTTGTGAGCAGTGGTGCTGGTGATGAAACAGACCTTGCGTGATGGTACCATTACATGAGAATCTCTACTTTGAAGGAATAGCATTAGAAGCAACAGATGAGGGACAATGAGGAACAATGAGGGACCCGTGGCTAAATAATAACAGTCGCACAGGTAGACCGATCAGGTTATGCTACGCTTGCCGCGGTTGGTCTGTGGATGGGTAACCATCTCTACATACCGAGACTCCTCCGTGTCTCGGAAAGCACGTTAAGCCGTTGGTCCCGCCTGTCATTCGCGGATCTTTGACAGTCGTTACGGATAGTCAGAAGCCCGAAAGTCTAACAACCAGTTTTACCAAGGGGTATCCTGTTACCCAGTAACTGGGTTGTGGAGGTCAAGTAGGCAGTCGCTCCATGTAAAATACTGGCATTCAGCTGCATCCGGTTAGACTGGAAGCCGACCCCAACATAGTTGGTAATAGGTTAGGCAGATGATAGGCATTAGAAGTAACAACAGATCTACAGCAGAACAATGAAACTTTTACGGTTAGGTATCTACTTAATGATAACTGAGTTAATGATAATGATAATTAAGTTGATGACGAAATGTGGTGTTATTGGGATTTTCCATCAGGAATAGGGAATATGCATGAATATTTTTCATGACATTTATTAACAAAATATGAAAATACCGTAGTAGAGATGACAAAAAGTGAAATTAAAATTAAAATCGGCAAAGAAACACGGCCGATATGAGCATTTATAACTATTAATTACACACCAATTAGACAGAGAGATCCGACATAGACTGTGACGTCACATGTCACTACGGCCATATAAACTCCGTGTAAAATTTCGTTTTGCGAGAAAGAGATAGAAACAAATCTTCGATGGCTCATATCTTTTTTAATTTCATAGTTATCCGAAAAACAGTTTTACTAAACTGTTTATTACATGAATGAGGATTAATTTTTTAAATAAATAAAAATCATGCATATTCCCTATTTCTCAGTAGCAGTCCGCAGTCTCGATATCTGTCCGGTTGATAGGAGTAAGCTGACTTCCTATTACATAGGACTCAAAAATAGCTGACGAAATGTGGGTGCACTATTTGTACAGACGCCAAGCACATCAAACTACCAAAGTTTCCCAATCAACTTTGAACCTTATACTTTAGCGATAAAGTTGTAAATCTTTTAAACAAATTTGACAGATTGCAGTAGCTTGTTGTGCTGGCGTCTGTACTACAGGAATTATAGGCCTGTTATGTTATGTGATATGATAACGAAATGTGTTTCTTTCATTATTTTACTGCAATGCATCGCTGCGAAACGACTGCGTTTGCAGCTCACTCAGAATTATCTTAGCAGTGACACAGCCAAGTACTTTATCGACTATTGACCACAAAATTTCCCAAAAACATGCTTCTATCAAATAACGCAACTAAACGTGCTCAACATAAACATATATCTATAATTCTAAACAGATCTACCTAAATCTACATGCATTATCAGCATAATATCTGTGAAATACAGATATTGCACACTCGTGCCTGTTCGGACTTGCTGGTGAAACGTATGATAAAGTGGTGCAGGGTCAGGAGTTACAACCTGACTCCTAACAGCCACCGGTCTACATCTAATAGTGTGTCGAGGTTCAGGACAGAAATGTGTGGAATATATACACGATTTATTGGAATATTATCGAAAATAATAATAATGGTCCTGTTTGTTTCTTGTTTCTATGGTTCTGGAGTTAAAGGAGAGGTTTAAAGGCATTATCAGAATTCACACCTTTCTAACATTTTATGAAAGAGATATATTTAGTTATTACTAACTGTCGGAAAACAATATATATATTGGATTTCATGGTTTTAATTTTTCGCGCGGAACTCTTATTATTTTTCTAACTGCCAGTGAAAGTCCCGTCAAAATCGGTCTAGCTGTTTGGAAGATTAGCCGGAAGAAACAGACGGACAGACAGACAAAAAAAAATAGTTTTTGTTATAAGTACCTACCGTATACACTTTTTTAAGCACTTAGTAATTTTGACAATGACATGACAAACAACGGACAATTCAATTTTATTTATTGTAATTGTGTGATTGGCCGACCGACCTCATCTAGTTTTTAAACATAATTTATTTTTGACGTGTAAAATTGTTTTCTACATTAATTTATCATTTTATTGGTCTTCTTGCTTAAAAGGGCTTTTGAATGAATAATAATTGTGTTAAGATGTTTACAGGTTGTTTTACGATTGTGCAAATTTGTGCTTATAAATATAAAGACGTTGAGCAAAATGCTCTTAAAAAAACAATTCCACAAACGGTCGCTCCTAATCATGGAAAGATCAATATCGCAAAACCAAGTCTTAACTTTATGTAAGTGATTATTTATACTCAATCCATTTTTATTACTCAACAATACACAAGCAACAAATCTGAAAATTAATACATATCTCCGATACGATTAGAGTTCCACAAGAAATCTATTCAAAACGAAACATGTACGTAAACATTTTGCAGTAAATTTCCCCTGGAAGACGTGATAATGCACCTATAAATAAGGCATAAAATGAGTTATTACGACATCATACAATAGAGATTGTTATCTGGACCCGCTGTACTTAGATGCTGTAGGTACACCGAAATTGTGCTCCGAAATAGATGTCCACGGTTTATGGTAAAGGGCTTGTAGAATAGGTGTTAGGTAGAAAATTCTTGAAAGCTTGCAAAATTCTTACATCTTTATATACAATTGAAATAATTACAATTAACTTTGAACAATATTCAAAATTTTATTTGAGTCTAAAACATAAAAATGAACAACTTAAGGCTCACTACAAACAGGCGCGACACGCGATATAATCGCGCGCGACACAAAGGCACCGCTTGTTGCGCGACTTGCGGTGCCTTTGTATCGCGCGCGATTTTGTCGCGTGTCGCGCCTGTTTGAAGGAGCCTTTATAAAAAAAAAACAGCGGCGTACAGTGCGTGCCACGTAAGAAGAGACTTGACCCCGCCACCCCCGCCTCTTTCCGCCGCCCCGATGACGCCCGGTGCGGTACGGGGACCGGGCGTCATCGGGGCGGCGGAAAGAGGCGGGGAGGCGGGGTCAAGTCTCTTCTTACGTGGCACGCACTGTAATTGCGTAACGCACTAACAGTAGCAATGGCTTTCGTTTTGACAGTTCAACAACAGTCGTTGCGTTACTTACGTTGTTGAGCAAACAAATTTCGATTAGCAATATCCTTCAAAATGATTCATATTGATAGCGTGTGACGCAATTAGGGTGCAGGTAAACTACCAGTCGTAATTAGTGTCTATGTCAACAATTCCGCCATTTGTAATAAAACTGAAATCTGACATCTCAAAAATTGTCTTTTACTCTATGGGAGAGCATTACGTAGTCTGTGGTCCTTTGATATAAATCCACATAAATATTATTAGTTTCAGAAATAAGGTGTAAAACAAAAATAACATTCAAATCGAAAGCTGCCGTATTAGTAGTTTATGGTCTGTCACTAAGCTAAATTGAATTCTAAGGCTGGGACAAACCATAATATTGTTTATGTTTTATCGATAAATAAACCGTAAGATGAGTTATGACGACACAGTACAATATAGATTATTGTCAGACCTCCGGAGAGCGGAGCACTTAATAGCGATCTGCGATGTACTCCATATCTGCGTAAGTATATCAATTTATTTGAGAAATTTTATATAAAATAATAAGATGTCATTAGAGCAGAAAACTGGTTGAACAAAAAATGTTGTCTACATTTGATAGGGATTAAGAAAATGGCATTAAAATAATACATAATCTTATTGTAATTTTTTTGTACTTGTTCTTCTTTCCTTACGTCACCTCTGCTTAATTCCTCAGGGAAAACAGCCTTATGTTTTATGTTTATTCCATTTTTTTTTTAATTCGCTAAGTTTAGCAACAACAACAACTAGCTAAGGCATCACTCATAAAGAAATCACGCCAGGAACTTACATAGCGTACCTGCGGGGTAATTACGTAACACACTAACAATTGCAATGTAATTCATTTTGACAATGCGACAACATTCGTTGTGTTATTTACATCGTCGAGCGGACGAATTTTTCAAACATATGAAGCAATGGGTTAGGAATTTTCTTAAAAATGTTTTAGTTAGTGAAAGAAAGTAAGTATTACGCAATTGGAGTGCTGGTAATAACTGAATTGATATAAAACTCTAAACTCATTGGTTTGACTTTACAACTTTGCCAAATAGTTAGTCTAAATTCACAAAGAAAGCTTTGAAACTTTAGTCTAACAATAGCTTCGGAAAATCTAACAACTAGCAAAGATAAAATTCCTAAAACGCTTTACAAAATAGTGTTGTGCATCGCATCTAGGTACTATCAACTTCTATCGACTATTGTGTAGTGTACCGTCATCATAACTCATGGTACCTACATTATTTATCGACTATTATCGTTAGTAACTGAGACGAAACGGTAGCTGCAGGCTCAGAGGCCGAGTGACGCGAAAATTGTACGGGAAAAATGTGAGAAGTTGTAATTTGTGTCACTTGGGGCGGAATTAGTGGTCCTTTGGTACAACCAAGTGTAATAAGTAGCGTACTTATTTCCTGTGTTTTTTTTTTCTTGCAACTTTGTTGTTCTATCTTTTGAGTTCACATTTAAGGGGAATGCACTAAAGTAGCACATAAAACTCAAATTTTCTTACGTTTTTTGCAATTTTTTGGTCGTTTTAGATTTTATGCTGATTAAAATTAGATTAAAAATTATAATCATTAGACTCAGCAATACAACTCCTTAAGTAAGAATTGGTCTCAAATGTCATGACAAAATTAACTTTTTATAGGTTGGCTCACACGATTTATTTAGAGAAGAAATCATACATGACGATGCATGTAAAATCTGGTGTAAAATATTTTTTGCGTAACGAGACGTTTTGAATAAACACATAGTGTGAACTTTATACTGAAAAACAATCTATCTCCGATAACTTACAATCTAAGATATCGAGGCTTAAGTTCAAAAGGCCAGAATTACAAAATCTTAAGCACAAACACCTGTAAACACAAAATGTTTTGTTTTACACGAAATCGCAACTTAAACGAAATAGAATCTGTCAGAAATATAAGAACTACCAATTTAAGTGTTGCATCACATAATATTACCACCTAGCACTAGTGCTGTGCCTTTTACCGTCATATCGTAAGCGTCGATGACTTATTACTCTCTAAACTGCCTGCCACACGTCATAAACTAGTGATGGGTATTCGATATCGATACAATAACAATTTCACGAGTAATATAATTTTATAGCATCATGAACACTTCCATAACAATTTCTTTACATAATCTTATGTGTCGGTTGAATGTAATTTTGCTTATTGCTATCAATCATAATAGTGAATAACTTCCGTTTTTTATTTCTTTGTGACATCGTTTTCTATTATCTTTGCTTTCAGTACAACGCTAATATCTTTCTAAAAGAATAGGTTTCTTCTGTCAAAGCTGCTGGTGAGTTTGTTACGCCACTTCTTCCCAGTTAAAGCACCAGGAGGTGGTGAAGGGCGGCCGTTTTGGCGGACTGTCTGCTGGAATTTTTGACGTTGAGTTCGAAGAGTGCTGATTCTCAGCCTAATTTATATAAATGACTAAACTTTTGCCCGCGACTTCGTCCGCGTGAAATTTTTTGTTCCCTCAATCCACCCCGTCGCATCGCATCGTCTGCCATCGCTATTGCTTCGCTTTTACTTAGCGGTCTTCCTGACTGTTGTTCTTTTTTCTCGGCATGATGTTAAATAGTCTTATATATAGCATTCCACCAGAATCGGACGACCAAATACAAAATAACTTTTCAAATCCGACTGTTAGTTTCAGAGATTAGCGCGTTCAAACAAACAAACTCTCAGTTTAGAAATAATAGATATAAATTTCAGACGCGCTAATTATTTTCAAAGTTATTATAAGTTGTGGGAACATCAACCTTTCTTCTCAGAGTAGTCAGATAGGAAACGCCGACCTCATCTAGTTTAAAAAAATTATGATTGACGTGTAAAAGTGTTTGTGCAAACCTACTTACAAAAATAAAATCATTTATCATCCGGAGACAAGATATACTCTTCACCGTGAGTCACTCCAAGGGAAATAAGTTATTACCCGTTGACCCATCGCGTGTCTAATTAGCAGACACAATAGGATTTTATTGTTCTTATGTCGCACTGTGTAACATAAGACATTCGAAAAGTTAAATGGGCTAACGACCCTAGATAGGGTAAATACTAATGACCATATTTCTCCAGTAATTTTATGTTTTATTGCTCTTACTGCTATACGTCTTAGGAAATACCTCTGTTTATAGACTTGAACTTCATAACTGTATATGGATGCTGTGGCCTCAGCTGTCAGTGAGTTGGTATCTAGAACTCGCAAACGTCACTTTTCTATACTTATTATAAACTAGTAGTGCCTCGCGGTTTTACCCGTATAAGTTTCGATCCCATGGAAATATCGGGATAAAAGTATCCTAAGTATTAATCCAGGAAATGATCTATTTTTGTGACAATTTTCATTTAAATCTGTTCAACGGTTTACGCGTGATTGAGTAACAAACATCCAAACGTCTTCACAAACTTTTACATTTATAATATTAAGTAGGATTAAAGTCGCTATTCGCGTCTGTCTGTGTGACCGCGTTATTTTTCTAAACTACGCAACGGATTTTGATGTGGTATCATCATTTAGATAATTTATTCCGGAATGTTTATGTATATAAAATACATTTTTCAGTGTTTTATCAAATCGTATAAACCGTGCGAAGCGAGGCGGGTGGCTAGTGACTTATAACCTTGTAATAGGCACTTGCACTTTTTTAAAGCTCCATCGTTTCCCGCTTTCTGGGAGATTGGACTGAGGAAACAAGAAAAACCTACAAATATAATACGAAAGATAAAAGGTTCAGATAACAATTTACTTTCAGTAACGATGATAAAGTATTAACAAATATGATTTAACACTGTTATTAACTCAACGTTTAAAAAATAATAAGCAGTTACCGTATTGTTTTTAATTAACACTATCAAAGTTGTTTAAAGGTTTTAATACTTTGATAATTATCATTATTAGTTAAGTGCATGGCCAGTAATTAAATATTTAATTATCTAAAATATTCTCAGCCAAGCTTAACCGGATGGACTGAAACCAGACCACAAAGAACGTAAAAAAAAGGAATTTCATTTTCAAGCCAAAGATGGTAAAAACTTAATTTTAACTGATATTTCTACACCACATAAATTTAGCAGACATTAAAAAGAAATGTTTATGTATTTTGTTTATTTATTTAGTTTATGTATTTTTAAGAAATGTTTGTGTATTAAGTGTCAAAATTTATTAGTTATTTCGTAATAAGCCTAAAATCCCTGGACCTATTGCTTGAATACGAGGCTTTTGGCTACTCTTTATGTCTGTATTTTATGTTACTTTTTCGCGTTGCGTTTATATGCGTTTTGGTTGTAATATTTTTTTTCCTTTTTTTTTAAATCAACTTAAAATGTTCTCACTGCAAGAACTCAGTCTTCCTACCAGTGAGATGGAGTGGGCCTAAAAACACCACGTGGTCCCAGTGCACGTTGAATTAGAAAAAAAGTAAGATGATTTTTTTGTTTACAGAAAAAAAACTGTTAATTAAAGTCAAGAATTAGAAAAGAAATTATCAGCTTTTTGTTCTACACAAAGATAATTGCAAACCTCATTAAAAACAAGCAAAACACGAGCATTTGTTCAATCGTCTTCAAAAAAGTGGTTTGAAACGTCATATAAATATCAGTGGAATGATATCAATCAAGTTAAGTCGGTCGACATGCATTAACGGCTCGCGCTAGAGCTGTTGCTGTCGTCTCCTACAACACTTATGAGTTATTGCATCGTAAATTGCTGACACGCGTCATTCTGTTCCGAGAATATCGATATCGATAAATAATGGACTGTTTTAAGATCGTAAATTGGCTCTAGGATTGAGATTTTAGGTTTGACGTTTGTTAGGGCAATTAAGATACTTACCTACGGGCTATGGTACGGTACGGTACTTGTTTTTTTCTGTTAATTGGTTGGATTGTCACTCAATTAATCTTATTTTTTGCGAAAGACTTAATTTCTTGCAATTTAAACTTTGATTAATTATTTATTTTTGACAACATAATTACGTTACGATACCTTTAAATACTATTTCAAATCCATTTAATTCGTTTAACTGTGTCGATAGTTTGCGACATTTAAAGTTATCGATACAATTAAACAAATATGTGACATTGTCGCGTCCCTATGAAACCTAACACCAATAGAGGTATTGTCTCGCATATTATCACTTCATTTCTCGTACAAATATAATTTATAGGGACAATACGTAGATTTAGAGGTGTCTAATAACAGAAATATTATTTTACGATAAAATACGTCCCGTCCAATAGACGTGTTTTCAAATGGTGGGCCATGAGAGGGACGAAAGATGTAGATAATCAAATGAACTCGGTTGATTCAATGGTTTGTTCAACGAAATCTCCGAATGACTAGCTGACACTTCCTGTGATCTAAAGGCTGGTTCTTACCTCGACAGAGGCTAAACATTGCCATACAATGTGACAATGCAACCAGTTTCAGCGCAGACAGCGCAGCGATGCGGAGGAAATTTTCGACGCCATATTTTAGTTTGTTAATAGCTTTACTGTTATGTTATTATATTTTAATAGTTTATTAGTTCATTTAGGGCTAATTTTTCAAACGACAGATAATTTTATCCAAGGAATAATTTGAATTTTTGGTTTAGTCCCAAAAAAAAAACAAAAAAAAGTAAAACCACCATTATAGACCGGGAGATGATGACACATTTTGGTAAGTCATTTCTTACAGTATGGCGCTTTCAGGGGGGTTCATATACGTAATAAGTGAGAGGAAAATGATGTTCTTACCGGTGGTGCGCGGGACGCAATTGCAGAATAATTAATTGAAATTGCTCGAAAATCCGGAGGTGTCAAACAATTTCTTTCACAAAATTTCTTCAATTTATCGGTATTTCAACAAAAAAAACCCGGCGGTCGCTATGTGCCATACTTCTCCGGTGGGTGTTTAGACCCGCCATACTTTTTTGAAAATGTTTTTTTTTTATTTTTTTTTTATTTATTTCTTACAGGCTGATTTTTTTTTAACAATTGCTTTTTATTAATCTTGTACGAAAATCACCATGCCATACCATTCCGACGGTCCAAAATACCCGCCATACCCCCTCAACCATGTCATTTTTTTAAATTCGAGAAACCATTTCTTTCACCTTAAAATTTGGTCTAGTAGTTGTTTTTATGATTAGAAACGTAATTGTTATAATGCCATACCTGTAGAGTGGGTGATATACGTATAATGTTATTAAATAATTGTAAAATTTTATGCAACATTTGAACAATTTCTTACAGTATGGCACCATTTTTTTTTTTTAAAGTTGGTTATGTGAGGAACGTAAATACGAAATTTGAAAGTTGTATGTAGGGACAATCTTGTTTAATTAAATAATGTGTTATGTCGTATAATATTCTACGCTCGAACGTCTTCGAACTATCTTCCTCAATACAAATTCCAACGCAGGTATACAGCAGCTGCTGGTCAGGCGTACTGTAGCTGAAATACGTCGCTGAAAATCGGTTTTCCGGGTATGGCATCACATTTGGACTTCATGATGAGTATGGGATAATTTTCCTGAATCATACTTTTTATAAACTTTCCAAAAATTAAAATGCCATACTGTAAGAAATCCTTTCATTTTTTTAATTTTTTTTACACCGCAGCGTGCGTATGACGGTCTTTCGTACCATGGTCACAGTATGGCATATTTTTTTCAACTCATAATAGTATGGGAACAATCTGATTTCATTTATGCCATACTGTAAAAAATAATTTCACGGCTTCTATAGGCGTGTTTTAAAAATGGTTAAAAAATACAATTTTTCAAGTATGGCACCACTTTCATACTGCACTAGAAGTATGGCGAATATAATTTTGTCTCACTGTACCATAAACTGACCACGACTTAAGTGCCATACTGAAAGAAATGGTTTCTCGAATTTAAAAAAATGACATGTTTGAGGGGGTATGGCGGGTATTTTGGACCGTCGGAATGGTATGGCATGGTGATTTTCGTACAAGATTAATAAAAAGCAATTGTTAAAAAAAAAAATCAGCCTGTAAGAAATAAATAAAAAAAACATTTTCAAAAAAGTATGGCGGGTCTAAACACCCACCGGAGAAGTATGGCACATAGCGACCGCCGGATTTTTTTTGTTGAAATACCGATAAATTGAAGAAATTTTGTGAAAGAAATTGTTTGACACGTCCGGATTTTCGAGCAATTTCAATTAATTATTCTGCAATTGCGTCCCGCGCACCACCGGTAAGAACATCATTTTCCTCTCACTTATTACGTATATGAACCCCCCTGAAAGCGCCATACTGTAAGAAATGACTTACCAAAATGTGTCATCATCTCCCGGTCTATTACTGTAATGTAAGTAAATTGCAATGGTTTGAACGATGTCAGTTAGTTTCGTGACCATTTAGCTATTTAAAACGTTAAAGTTTACTGTCATGGCGGTAACATTTTGCCTCAAGCTTTAACTGTTTTCGGATCAGTAAAAAATACTGTTTTGAAAGTTAGACTCATATTATGGAACTGTTTAAAGCAATTCAGATTAATGTTTTTCATTTTTATTTACTGCTTATTTCTTTCAGTGCATGAGGAGGCCCTTGTCTTTCGCACAATTATCCTACTGGTGGTAGGAACTCTTCCGTACTGGCTTTTTAGGAGAAGCTAAACCAAGTAAAGCCACCACAACATTTAACCCTAAACACGCAAACAGGTTATCCAATACCATTTGTTAGTTAGCCGTAACATAGTGGATCGCATCGGAAATTACATCTCAAGCATAAACGACGTCGCTTACTTACACCCGTGTTCATTACGAGCGGTATAAGCGATAAGCGCTTGCACTTACCGCTTAAATTAAGCGCGGTAAGCTGTAGTTCCAAGTCACGAGTGGATAGGTTATTTGTAGACATGCGCATGAGTCGACCGTCCACTACTACAGTTGTTCAAAGATCTTTAGACGCGCGGTCAAAATTGGAACTAACGCCGCCATCTTGCTTTTCAATACAATCTCGTTTCTCGTTGACGTCCCGTTCACGGTGGTTGGTGGACAAACGGTGTCAGTAGGATGTGCACGGAGAAGCTTGCCACGTTAGCTGCGCGATTCATTTGTGTGCCAACCACGCATCCGTGTGTAGCGGGTGGACGGTCACAGTGGACGACGATCCCGCCTACACTTTGGTACAAAGCGAGGCTCAATACACTTGTGGGCTGCTGTGGAACGGAGACTTTATTTCTAGACGAGCGCACATCAACGTCGGCCGCATTATCGTTTACCATAAGGTGTAGTAGGGTTAAAACGCGACCATAGTCAGTGAGATGAAATCTGTATAAGACTGCGTTATCCGATCGCCTTTCGATCAGACCTGAAGATTTACCTGATGAGTTGTAGGTATGACCTATTAAAGGTGGCTAGGTGTTTAATGCTAGTGAGCTAATAGCCGTGATTAACATTAGGTGTGTCGGGAGAGACTGCCATCCAAGCTATTTTTCAAATGATATGAATAGTCCTCCAGAATTCGAAATCGAATTGATGAGTCGAATTCCAACCATGGCGACTAAT
Organism: Luperina nickerlii; assembly: GCA_963855955.1. NCBI lineage: Eukaryota > Metazoa > Arthropoda > Insecta > Lepidoptera > Noctuidae > Luperina > Luperina nickerlii. The sequence continues at coordinate 5,348,855 of OY979665.1, forward strand.
CTCAGCGGAGAGCAGCCTTCGGCGCGGGAGATATTATAGTGACGTGTGTGCGCTAACACAGATGCACTCCCTCTTCCCTCACTCATAGCCCGATGGGACGGCACGTAATGAGACACGACCGGAGAGAACCGTATCCGTTGGCCCTGCACCAACATAACACATAACAATGGTGATGTAATGTTATGTGTGCTATATTACAGGCGGGAGCATGTAATTGCCAAAGGGTTAAACAGAAATGGACAAATAGTACACACATTCCGCCAGTTATGTTTAAGTCCCATAAATAATAAGCGGCGAGCCTACTGCCAACAACCGAACACAAATCCAGACTCCGTAGGTTTTGTCTAATGATAAAGGAGTAAAAACTGTGTGTATCTAAAGGCGTTTGCATCGCTTTCATCGGTGCTGTTTGCTAACTTTAACATAAGTTCATGAATATGTAGAGTAACATAAAAAAAAACAATTAGTATTCCCAATGATATCGTGTTGCTTCGTATTCAGATGTTCCACTAATTAAAAAAATCCATGCTCAATCCATAATGCTAATTAGATAATTCCATTACTAATTCAGCTTTCTCATTACAAAACGGTTCGGTAATTCATAAACACCGACCAACAAAAACAAAGTTACGTACATTTGAATAATCTAATACACCATTTGAATATTTAATCGTAGAAAAGGCGGTTGTATTACCTAACATTAACACCACACCCATCTTCCTTACGCCACACATGAAAATGTGCGCACACGCACTCCCCTCCATCACCGCGATTCGTGACACCTCCCACTTATTAAGTAGAAGGTAGATCCCCCCCTTGCATCTAAACTTGGGCGTAACTGAGTAATGTAATCAGTTTATAGCATAGCGGCGCAGACGCAGTAGCTGAGCGAAATGAGTAAAACGTACGTTAGATTTTTGCTAGCATGATTTCACGGAAGAATTACTACGAGTTGCTAAAGTAGCTGCAATAGTATGAAACGGCAAGTATGAAAAAAAAGACATAATAAGTTGAAGAAAAAATTTGACGTAAATAAAAGACGTGTGCAGTTTGGCATGATGAGTTTGGAGTTATCATGGTGTCATGTTTGATTGGCAATGCAGCCTTCGTAATCACCTTTTTGTTTCAGTAGGCAACGTTTCTTTGTTGTAGTGGAAGCAGTCGCTAGGTATTTGAATATGGATCTGGAGGGTCGACTCTTTAAGCACGATGTTCGAAGTGTTTGGCATTTCCTATTCCGTATCACTTACGGATATAAGGTTAGTTCAGTTTCCGAACAAAGAATGAATGTCAACACGATTTGACAGTTGTCCCTACGCCTTGTTTTGACAAATCAACTAGGTATGTACTTTCGGCCCGCATCCTTGACAGACTTACGGCCGAACCTATTGACAGAAAACTACTGATGGTAGCCAGTATAATTATAACTGTCAGTATAATATAATCATACAGATCGCTACTGATATAGATTATTGCGACGTTAAAACCAGAGATACTTTTTCTACCTCTAGTATGCAAAAACTGGTGATAGATAGCAGTAGCGAAGGGTCAATTTTTTGTAAGAGGTAAGCCGGAGTAGATATCTTTAATATGATTATATTATTTGTCTATAGAATGCTGACTGTGCCATTTTTCAAAGGGTAGCCGGTAGGAATCGAGAAGTATGAAACCTTCGCCTCAAGATAGGTAAGTAATTGAGTTCGGCCATTAGAGAGTAAATTTCCTCCGACAGCGTTACCGCTACACGAAGAGAAACTAATAAGATGTTACTAACGCAATGGTAAAGATAAGGGATTCTATTTTTTACCTAAGGTCAGTGGGTATGATGTCGAAGGCCTATAAAAAAATAATTTATTTAGCTAATGAGATTCTGGGATTAATACAATCCCAAAATCTTTATAAATTGACCCAGCTGAAATAGTGATGAGATATTCACCGATATTTATCTGTATTACATAGGAGTCTTAGTCACTGGCGCTATTCCTACTACTCATGTCACTCCAGATCACACATAACACGCTCACTTTACATTCAATATATCTCATACGTGCTTTCATACAACTTATTATCCAGGCCTGACATGGTGAACTCGGTCATTATCTTAGACAACCATTTAACCCTTACCCAAAAATTAATACCATGTTCGATAACGTTTTAACACTGTTGAACAATGTTGATGATACCTCAGTATCTGATGCACATACCTGCACACCAGAACAAGTAAACCAACTTTTAGGTAACTCAAACAACTACCTAAAAACGTTTTGTCAGAACATTAGGTCTATTAATTGTAACTTTTTAAGCTTGCAAGCGTTTTTAAATCGCCTTTCTTTCGACTGCGAAGTGTTAGCTTTAACAGAATGCTGGTTACCTTGCCTGAGAAATCATCAAATCCCTGAAATAGACAGTTACATCAGTCACAAAACTACGAAGCATATTAACCAGAGTGACGGGGTGGTAGTCTTCACAAAATCATTTCTTAACCCCACGGTAGAAGAACCTGACTTTAATAATTCAGCTTCTGGTTTACTAATCAAGACTAACATCGATACAGCAGTCCTGTGCGTTTATCGCTCACCGTCTACTGATAATATAGACGGATTTTTATGTGCGCTAAATGAGATACTCCCCACCCTACGCGAATTTAAATCTGTTGTCTTCACCGGGGACATTAACATTGATATTGGGTCACCCTTGGATACTCGCTCCCAAAACTACTTAAACTGTCTCGCATTTCATGGCTTCCTACCTGCTCATGCACTTCCGACAAGAGGAAACAACTGCCTTGACCACACTTTTATGCGAACAAATTGTTCTGCAACAACACTAATTTTTGAGTCCACTATAACTGACCACTACTCCTCCCTAGCATGCATCAAAACTAAAAAAGTGCGCACAAGAGACAGCTACACTGTTACTAAAATCAATATTGAAAGCTTAGACAAATCTATCCAACAGATGGATTTCACCCCTATTTTATCAATAAAGGACGCAAATGCTGCTACTGATAAATTAGTAAACTCAGTGTCAAAAGCTATATTGGAGAACTCAACCACCTCAATACAGCCAGCGAGGAAAAGGGTACTCAAACCTTGGATGACTCCCGGTTTGTTGAGATGTATTCGCAACAGAGATACACTTCACAAAAGGCTTAAAGTGTCACCAAACAACGAAATCCTCCATATGACCTATAAACGTTACAGAAATTTTTGTACTAAACTCCTAAAAAAAGCCAAAAGGCAATACGACAGCGAACAACTAAAAAATGCAGGAAAAAATTCTAAGGCGCTCTGGACTGTAATAAAAAACATAACATACTCTACCAAATCAAAGCACTCATCTACTCAACTATTACTTAATTCACATTCCCCTATTGATTCATGTAACAAAGTAAATGATTTTTTCGTCAGCATCGGAAAGGAGCTCGCTGATAGAATCACCGGAAATACTGTTCAACCATCACAAACGACCTCGTCACAGACTCCTACCAGCTTGTCTTCCTTTGTCCTAGAAGAAACCCACAATGATGAGATCCTGAAAACTATCAATTCCTTAAGATCTAGTGCAGCAACTGGCTGGGACGGGATCTCACCTACCATTTTGAAAAGGTACTCTGGTACTCTGGCACCTATTATAAGCCATATTTTTAATCTCTCTTTTCAGACCTCCGTCTTTCCCACATCTTTAAAAAGGGCAGTTATTCACCCCATCCTCAAGGGTGGCGATGGGAACCTGGTTAACAACTATCGACCAATTGCAGTGCTAAGTGCTCTGTCCAAAGTAATGGAACGCCTCATTAATAAGAGGTTGAGAGGTTATTTAGAGCACTTTAATCTTATTTCACCACAACAATACGGTTTTCGCATAAAAAAGTCCACCTCTGACGCTGTACACGAACTGACAACTTTTATTGTTTCAAACCTTAATAATAATAAAAAAGTACTTACAGTATTTTTAGATCTCGCGAAAGCGTTTGATACCGTTCCCATTAAAACCCTTCTACAAAAGCTCGAAAACATAGGTGTCAGAGGTCCACAACTTCAATTCTTCCAAAGTTACCTCACAGGTCGAACGCAGGTGGTTAAAATAGGAAACACCGTTAGTAACGAGCTTCCTATTGAGTACGGGGTGCCACAGGGGAGCATTCTTGGTCCTACACTCTTTCTCGTTTTTATCAATGACCTCTGTAATCTAAGTATTCCAAATTCTAGTATTGTAACTTACGCAGATGATACCGCAATAACTTTCTCCGCAGACTCCTGGTCAGAACTTCAAATTAAAGCTCAAAGGGGTCTCGACTCCACCCTTGACTGGCTTTTGGCTCACACCCTAACACTCAACACAAGCAAAACTAAATACATCACTTTTTCTATTAGTTCAAAATCCCAGCCAAAAAATAGTCTAACACTCACAGCTCACTCATGTCTCACACAAACTACACTAAATTGTAACTGCGCTCAAATAGAGTCTGTAAATAATATTAGATACCTGGGCGTAATTTTAGATAATACCTTAAACTTTAAGCCCCATGTGGATGTATTGACGGGCAGAGTGCGTAAGTTGATGTTTATTTTCAAAACACTTAGAATTGTAGCTAACCAATTTATTATCCGCAATGTCTACTATGCGCTCTGTCAGTCAATATTATCTTACTGCATTTCTTGCTGGGGTGGCGCTTCTAAAACAACATTACTTCCATTGGAAATTGCCCACCGAGCAATATTAAAAATTGCAACTTTTCGTCCTATTTTATTTTCCACCACTCTGTTATATAAAGAATGCAATGTTCTTAATGTACGACAGTTGTTTATTTTTCATGCAATTTTATTTCAACATCAACTTACTCCCTTTGTTAAACTTAAAAAACGACGTAAAGATTTAATTTGTTCCCTTCCACAGCCCCGCTACTCCTTTACGAAAAAATTTTTCTATTATCTTGGCCCCTTCTTGTACAACAAAATTAATGCAAATATTTCAGTATACTGTTTATCCGTTCAGGAATGTAAATCAGCAGTCCGCTCCTTCCTACTAGACAAAACGTATGACGAAACTGAATCTTTTCTTCCACACTGAATCTTTTTTTTCACTTACACTATCATAAGTATACACGCTTCACTCATACTCTCAAAACACCACACACACACACACACACACACACACACACACACACACACACACACACACACACACACACATACACACACGCACACACACAGCACACTTACCCATATCTGATATAGACTTTAATACTTTTAGGCATATTCGACATTTGTTTTGTTTTATGTTATTAAAACTAATAATATATAATATAATAACACTAAGCAATTGATTTCTCCATTCTAGAGGGATACGGCACTGTTTCTCTTTACTACAGGCTATTATGTAGCCTATCTAAGAGGACAGTACTCCAACCATTTTTGTTGTATACCAGTGTTCAATTGTAGTGCAACTGTTTTAATGTATTTACTGCAACACCTTTTATGCAATAAAGTTTTATTATTATTATTATTATTATTATTCCGATGCTGTGTTGTAATTTCTTTCAAAGACGAATACCAATGAACGCTCACAAATCACACAAATCACATTACATAGACACACATCACATTATTTAGTAATAACTCACCTGATGTCTTATATTCTATGCAAATTAACATTTTTTATAATATAAATAAAAAATAAATACTGTTAGTTGGTAAGCCCATCACTTGCCATAGCCCGAATAAGGTTTTTAGAGAAAGAAAAAATGGAAAAGTTGCATGGAATTTGGCCATGACAACGTCTGTCTTGTCAGTTAGTTATTAAATATACCCGACGCAGAACACAGCCTAGACAGGTTGTCTAAGCTGAGTTCCAACGTACACAGTTCTTCAAATTAGACCAAAATGATTACCAACTCATCGTCCCAGCCGATCCCTAACAACATAACTATCACCCAGTACCTACACAACTATTATACTACCATAACATAATAACACCACTTTTTAACTTGTACCCGGTACATGCGCACGCGCTGCATCAATTTTCTGTACACCTAGGCTACGTAATTTCGTTTAATTAAGTCCGACATAGCCATAGTGGGTCTAATTTTGTTCTACTACTATAATATGGCAGGTTCTCCCGTGAAAGCAAGGAGAAATTACTGTCATCAAGTAACGTAAAAGTAGCTATGCTTAGTGAGTTAAGTTGCCCTGTTGGAGTGTGAGAAGGGAGAACGCGGATGTTAGGAAGGTACATTTTGGTGCCATGCTAGGAAAAAAAAGTGAAAAAAAAAAAGCTTATGCATAACATAATCAGACTGTGTGGAGGCCTGTGTTCCCAATGCTGGGATACAGGCCTCCTCTCTGTGCCAGGGAGTGATCTGTAATCTGCCACGCGGGCCCAGTGCGGGTTGGTAGAAGTCACATGTATTCGATTTTTTTGTTCTGGGACATGTCCATTTTCTCACGAAATAATTGAAAAAAAAATACTAAAAACTCACTTATAATAGAAAAGTGTACGTACTCTTTCGTGAGTCTTCAATCAAAAAATTCTTTAAAAGCAAAATTATATTTGCGTCACATTTAGTAATGGGTTTGTAAGCTATGGTCTCCTTTAAGGACGGAGGCCGCCACATAACGGCCGCAGTGACGGCTGTCAAGAAAATGATGGCAACAGAGTTTGACTTTATGGTGTCAAGAAACGCTCTCTAAAACATCGACTTACTGTCATAAATAACGCTTTAGTGACGTCATGCGACGGTGAATTGTGAACGCTTTGTTGCGGCCACCGCAGTCTTAAGAAACCATAGCTTAGTCCCGAATTTCACGACATATTCTTAAACAAAAGACAATCAAGAAAATAAACAAAACAACAACAAACAAAACAGATAAGAAGCCAAATCCAGTCACAAACGATGTCAAACGCAGCTCAATCCGACAGATCAGTCATTAGCAATCAGCGCAGATCACATAAATAATCCCCAGATTACTAGATCGTACTAATCACTACACAATTTACCGACACTGAAGTTAGATTGTGAAATCTAAATGGCCGAAACGTTAACTAATCGTGTGGTATAAACGGCTCCATATTAATTAGATAAACGATTACCGTTCGACGTATCCGGAGTAAGGACGTCTCAATTTTGTCGTGTTGTTTATAGTGTGCGATACGGGTACGATACGATAGATTAGAATTGGTTGTTTCAGATAATGGTTACTGTTTGATTAGCAATGAAGTTTGTTACTTAATTTAATGGATTATTCCACTGTATAACGTTTTAGCAAAAGGCCAAATGTCTCCACATCGACCGGGCCGTGCTTCTAGCATCCAACATAGTCGGCCCATAATGTTCTCACTGCTGGTACATAGGCCTCTCCTCGGTGAGAGGGAATGGGCCGTAATCCACCACGCGGGCCCAGTGTATTGGTAGATGTCACATATCTTCGAATTTTTGGTTCTAGGACATGCCGGTTTCATCACGATGTTTTCGTTCATCGTTTTGAGAGCTGTGGTGATGAAATAATTTACACCAAGTAAAGCGCCTCTGGGTACGAAACTACGACCTACAACTCGTAAATCGCGTCCGTCACCACGGTGTTTATTCAATTATATCATAGTACAGATGCCAGCACATCAAGCTACTACAATATGTCAAATTTCTTTAATAGATTTTCAACTTTATCGCTAGATCATAAGGTTCAAAGTTGATAGGAAAATTTTCACAGTTTCGGGTAGCTTGATGTGCTGGCGTCTGCCCCTATTGCTAGTTGTTTGACGGAAGCTGCGCGAAGGAGTCATAGCATACGGAAAAGTTAAAGCAGAAGGCAGGCACATTCGAAAGTTTCATGAAGAAGCACGAACAGCTTTCAGACTAGGATTCTTCATGGCAAACCCGAGTCTGGTGATAACTATGATACAATGCGTGAAACTCGAAAGCACTTCAAGCCTAAGTTGAAATGGTGTCAGGACAACGAGGATAAAATTTAAATGCATATCTTAGCAACACTTCACAAAGAGAGTGATTTCAAGCGTTTTTAATAATAATGGTGTGTGTGTTACTCAAAATCGGACGTTCTAAATCTACCGGTCTATAATTTTTTTTTTAATTTGTAATGGGTTTGCTCTTGACTCTAGTCTAGGTCAAAGGTGACAGAGACAAAGTCTACGATGGAGTGAGCTTACCCAGAAAGAAGCCTGTTCACTCTCACTTTGAAGAGATTCGGGTTGTATGCGCTCGGAAACACAAACGCAAGATTCTGTAAAAATATTATCGTAAAGCTTGAAGTGAGCTGTCATTCCACCTGAGGCTAAAGATTCACACTATTGGCAGCTCACTTCACCTTAGTTTTCACTGTGAGATTTTTACAGAAGAGATCAGCTACCATCATCACCTCTCCACATCGCACTTAGTAAACCGCTGCGAACCGGTCTCTGTATATTCATGAGCGAATTCCCAAGTGAGACTATGTGGTCACAGGCGCTCCGATAATAACCTATACCTTCATAAATTTTAATTATTATTTTAAGCAAGTCGTCCCGCTGCGTGTAATGAATATCAAATGTTTGCTCGTGTTTATGATTTATCAACGGTTAACGGTAGGTTAACACTTTCGTGTGATCACGCCATTTCCTTTTCCAAAAGGGTTGGTAGGACTAATGAAGCGTTTAGTAGGCGCTGTTTGATACCAATTAGATTGCAATATTTGATTTCTAAATTGCTATTGGTGCCAGTTCTGTAATCTAGTTGCAGTTACGGGGGATTAAATGAAACGATTGGGTATTGACGGCACAGACGGCAGCACGTCAAGCTACTACAATCTGTCATATTTCTTTAATCGATTTTCAACTTTATTGCTAAAGCATAAGGTACAAAGTTGATTGGGAAAATTTGACAGTTTCGGGTAGCTTGATGTGCTGGCGTCTGTACCTTCTGAACGAACCGAGATTATGTACATGATGTTGTGTTCATGGTCAATGATTGAATCGAAATGAATTAAGATTGAATTTAGTTTATTTTACTTTTCACTGTTTACGTCTCTTTGCAAACCAGGGGATTACTCTCTAAGCCCGTCAACGAAGATACGGGTCCGAACAAAAGGAGATCGGTCAAAAAAAGTGTCTTTAATTTTTCTGACAGACAAAAACACGTCGGTTGTAGGGATAACTGTCAAATTGTGTTGTCATTTATTCTTAGTTCGGAATCACAAACTAATTTTATGTCCGTAAGTAATACGGAGTAGGAATCGCCTGTACTTCGGCCGGAACTACGGACTTCAAGAAAGGAGTCAACCCCCAGGTGCAGGTCTGCTGGAAACTTATGCTCTACTATCTAGTAATTTTTAATTTGAAATGATTTACTTGTAAGTACAGATGCCAGCACATTAAGCTACTGCAATCTGTCAATTTTTTTTAATAGATTTTCAACTTTATTGCGAAAGCATAAGGTACAAAGTTGATTGGGAAAATTTGACAGTTTCGGGTAGCTTGATGTGCTGGCGTTTGTACCTTAAAGGCGCGGGCCCACCGCGGCGCATTTTAGCTGCATGTATTAATTTGTTTGACAACGTGGATCTAAGTTTCCACTGGAGTACACGAATATGACCCACGACTATGCATAGCGTGGCACGGCGCACGGAGAGGCTACGCACGTGCCACTGCAATTGACTGAAAACTGCGCTGCGATAAGCGAGCTACATAGTCGTGGGTCATATTCGTGTAGGTACTCTAGTAGAAACGTAGACCCACGTCGCCAGCGTTGAGCTATGTAACCGCCTAATTGAGCAAGCCACGCGTGTATCAATGACGTCAATTCATGTGCAGCCTCTCCGTGGGTTGCAGTGGATACAATCACATACATTTTCCTCCAAAGCGAAGCTTAATACACGTGCGTAGCCTCTCCGTGCACCGCGGTGGGCCCGCGCCTTAATAGCGCTACTGCTGTGCATGAGGTCTTGGGTTCGATTCCCACGTCGGGCAAAGAGGTTTTTCTATCTGAAATTTCTCAGTAGTAGCCTGAAGTCTAGATTTGTGCCCGATTGACAATAGGTTCGCCCCCCTATTACGTGATACTTAAGCTTATATATATTTCGCCAATTATAGCGAAATGTGTGTTCTATAACTAGAGCTCTGTCTAAACCTTCGGGGAAAACAGGCTTGATGTTATGTCATTTAAATAAATGAAGGAAAAAGTCATCATCACTCCACGTCGACATGTGTAAAAGATAAACGATCTCATGGTCATTAAGTAAGATAAACGGTTAAAGAAAAGAGTAATTAAAACTAAGAAAGATGCACTTAACTTGGCTCACTCCACAACTATGGTGGCAAAGACTACGTGTGGGAATGCCCATAAAAATTTCACGATGGAAAGATGCATGGGGTGATAGCGGTAGAGCAAAAACGCAACAAAAGAAGAAACAAATTAAGCTTTTCAAACATTTACTGCGTACGGACACGCAATTTGAAGTAAACATTTTTGTCTATGTTGCCTTGTCGCTGTGTTGCTCGACGTCATAGCTCCTAAGGTTAGGGGTAGACATGGCATCATCGTATCGGCCTCGACTCACGAGTCGTGTCGGTGAGGTAGTGTATTCGAACCCTAACAGAAGCTTTACTTTGTGTAAATAATTACATCACCACTGTTCTCAAAACGGCGAAGGAAAACATAGTGAGGAAATGGCATGTTCTAGAAACAAAAATTCGAAGACATGTGACATCTGCCAACCCGCACTACACGTGGAGAGGATGCCTGTGTCCCAGTAGTGGGGACATTATGGGCTGATTCTGATGATTTTAAAGTACGCCGTGCGCCTTTAAAAATTAACACAATAGAAGCATTCATGACGAGATGCGTTGAGTGACAAAGCATAAAAATGAAAGCCACGCTAAGACTGGTTGTCATGACGTACCTTGAATAAGTTACAGTATAGAGAATCATCAGACTCTTTCTGTACTGGCTCTTAGCTGTGAAATCTGTGATCGTCGGCAAAATTCAGTTATTTATTTATTTTAACTTCTCGCACAAAAAGGTACAAAGGCGGACTTAGTGCCAGTTCAGTCCAGAAGTTATGAGGAGAGATTTAAAAAGGAAAAAAAACAAGTTTTCACAGAAATAATTTTCTAACAAGATATATTATCCCTCTGCCAAACTGCAAACCAGTTTTTGGCAGACGTAGCTCCTTTTTAGAGTTCCGTAGTCAACAATTTAAGGAACCCTTATATGAGAACATGATTTTCAACTAATGTTAAGCTTGTTCTTGGGATAAATTCATTCCAACTACGGAACCCTTCATTGTGCGTGGTCCGACACGCACTTGGCCGGTATCGTATTACCCAGGTAATACCATACTCCTTGGTAAGACGGGTTGTCAGACTTTCGGGTTTCTGACGATCCGTAACGACTGTCAAAGATTTACGAATGACAGCAGGGACCAACGGCTTAACGTGCTTTCAGAGGCACGGAGGCACCGCGGCAAGCGTAGCTTAACCAAATAAATCGACCTGTGCGGCTGTTAATACTTAGCCAGAAGCCGGCCCTATATATTTTAGTTTAGATAACTAACTATTTACTAAATAGATACTAGATACTAAATTAACTTATCTATTACCTATTGTGAAACGGTGGGCACAGTCAGGAATCAGGATGGTCACAACAAATGATATACTTGCACTATAACACGTTTAATTATTTTAAATAGTTTTCACTTACGGCGTCTGCACTTGGTGACGGTTACAAAACGATTGGTTCGAACTGCCTAACACAACGGTATTTATAGAATTCCTTATAGCTTAATATTTTGATCATATTACTAACTATAATAAGGAAAATTAAAGAACAATTATTAACAAGGAAATAAAAGAAATAAAGTAAGTATCTAAATCAATAATCTTAAGCAATAATTAATTTAAACTTAATACTTGGCGCACCGGAAGCTGACAACCTGAAGGCGCCTTATTGGATATTCAAGAATTCTGATTATTTTAAACACCAAGGATAAATCAAACATAACTAAACAAATTCATAACAATTACCTATTAAATACTAAAATACTGACGATTATTTAAATCAACGACGATTATTTAAATTATTGATTATTATTTAAATTAACTAAGTCGAGCTGGTATATGCAGGACCGGAAGTCGATAACACTCGGCCATCCTGTGCTTGACGTGTCCCACGGCGGTCAGCATTGCCACTTGTGCCTGGTCTGTCGCTGGTATTCGGCGTCTGAAATAGTAAACAGTATGGGCAGTACATTTATTCTTCTAATTAACATGTGGTAAAGGTGTAGCAAATTGCAGTTCATATTACATCATACAGCCTTTATATTATTGTGTTGTTAATAAGATTTCACACAGTTTATTTCATGTCGCTCAGTTTTTATTGTATATAATACCTACGTATGTTGTATCTCACACAGCTTTTATTACTCCTATCTCACACAGCTTTATTTATTCACACAGCTTTATTTATTCACACAGCTTTATTTATTCACACAGCATTATTTATTCACACAGCTTTATTTATTCACACAGCTTTATTTATTCACACAGCTTTATTTGCTCACACAGCTTTATTTACTCACACAGCTTGAATTGCCTCTATCTCACACAGTTTTAATGTATGATAAGCTTTTAAGCAACTGTAATTTATGAAAGAGTGCAACCTAGGTTTATAATAAATAAGTCTGTAAATCTAAACAAGTGTTTCATTTTACTTATAAATCTGTATTTTAAGAATCATTCTACTAATGTTATGAACCTATCCTACGTGTTTTTTCATTGCAAATATGAATAGTTAAGTATAACTTTAATTAGCTTTCTAACAGGTCTATCAGATCATCCCTATCGACTTCATGGTCACTACCACTACTTTCATCAGGTATAGACGAATTATAAGGTCGGAGGACTTCACCACGTACAACTGCTGAAAATTTTCTATACCCTTTCATACCCTTTATACTACTTATCGTGTAACGATCTAACGAGTGATCAGCTTTGCATATTTTATATGGCCCTGTGTACAGACCGTTAAGTTTCCTAGTTACGTTCGCGCTTTCTCTAGTAATCCCTCCTTTCCATAACACTAATTGCCCTATAGAGTACTTAACGCATTGCTTATGAGATCGGTCGAATCTGTCCTTCATGAGGGTCATATTTCTATCAATACGCAATTTAGCCGCACATCGCCGTTCCTCAAGAGCCTTTGCTTGACCTTCAAAATCGTTAGCATCCCCTGTCGGATAAGCCGGTAACCGTGAATTGGAATGGCCGAATAAAAGCTTAAAGGGGGGAAAACCGGTTGTTGCATGTGGAGTATTATTTATGCCCCAAACTATATCACTCAAGTAATCATCCCAGGTGCACTCGCTGTCAGACATAGTATTTAAACCATTAATCAAAGTTCGGTTTACACGTTCTACTTGTCCATTTGATCTAGGGCTTGCAATAGCGTTTAAGACATGTTTGAATTGCATCTCCTCAGCAAATTCTTTAAAATACCTACTTGTAAATGCTTTTCCCCTATCCGTAATGATCCTGCTAGGATTTCCAAACTGAGAAATAATATCTTTCAAATGCTTTATAGTTTCAATGGAATTACAGCTTTTACAAGGTTTTGAAAATACAAATTTTGTAAACGAGTCTATAACAACGAGTACATAAGAGTTTCCTTTACGGGTTTTAACGAACGGACCTAAATGGTCAACATGTAGTGTGTGCATGGGGACAGCCGCCTTTTGAATTGGGTGTAGCTCTCCTTGCAATTTACCATGGTCCCCTTTTCCGTAAGCACATCGAAGACATGATTTGATATATTTACGAATAAACCTAGTCATGCCCTCAAACCAAAATTGTGATTTAATGGTCTTTTCACACTTATCAAAGCCAACATGTCCTATTTGATCATGGAATTTTTGCAATAAGCCCCATTTTGCTAATTTGGGTATAACAAGACGATGTCCGTTGATTGTTTGTCTATAGAGAAGGTCGTCTTTTATTACGTAATTATTAGTTATATCATTATTGCCTGTGCCATTACGCAACTGGGTCAAGATAGACTGAATATTTTCGTCCTGCAACTGTAACGTTACCAGCCAGTCGGAATCGTCAATTAATAAAACAGGACTTTGTTCTGGATTCCTACTCAAGGCATCTACGTGTCTCATACGATCGCCAGGTCGATACTCGATTTGTAGATCGTAGTCTTGGATTGAAAGCCACCAGCGGGCTATGCGAGGAATTAGGTCTTTTTTAACTAAGGTAGTTCGCAACGCGGCACAATCTGTCACTACAGTGACAGGAATACCTACGAGGTAAATTCGAAATCGTTTTAGAGATTCGACGACTGCTAATGTCTCCAGCTCATAGCTATGATAAAACTGTTCTTCTTTACTTGTGACCCTACTAAAATACGCAATCGGTTTCAGGACACCATCAGTTTGGTATTGCAAGAGAATACCGCCTAGTCCTAGCTTACTGGCGTCGGTATGGAGCTCAGTACGTGCATTTCTGTCGTAAATGCCTAAAACAGGTCTTTCAATGAGACGTTCTTTTAGAGTCTGAAAAGCAGTTTCTTGGGCGGAATCCCAAGTCCATTCTACATCCTTTTTTGTTAACTGTGTGAGGGGTCTAGCTATTTCGGCAAATCCGCGAATAAATTTCCTAAAATACGATGTCAAACCAATAAATTGGCGAATCTCATGCACATTACGGGGTTTTTTGTATTCAGCTACGCAGCGAATTTTAGCCTGTCCTGGTTGTATTGTACCTGCGGTAATCTCATGTCCCAAATAATTTACGCTTTTCTTCAAAAACGAACATTTACTTAAATTCAGTTTTAAATTAGCTTCTGACAACAATTGCAGGACTTCGCCCAATAATCTGAGTCCGTCATCTACCGAGATTGTCGGGAGCATTACGTCATCTAAATATGAAGCTACGTCACTGCCCAGTCTGCCTAAAACTATTTTGATGAGACGTGAGAACACCGCCGGCGCATTGGCCAGACCAAATGGCATTTTCAAAAACTCGTATTGCCCTGAAGGTGTTACAAACGCGGTTTTATGAACAGACTCTTCAGCTATTCTAACTTGGTAATAGCCTTGTGCAAGGTCTAAAGTAGTGAATAAAGATTTTCCAGATAAACGAGTTACCTGGTCGTCTATGTGAGGCAACGGATAACGGTCTTTGATAGTGCGTGCGTTGAGTGCTCTGTAATCTATGCATAATCTATAATCACCGCCTTTTTTCTTTACAAGGACTACTGGACTTGCATAGTCAGACATAGATTCCCTTACAACACCTGCATCAATAAGGTCCTGAACTTTTTCATTAACAATCTCATTTTCCTTATAAGAAAGTCGATAACGTTTGCAGTAAACAGGTTGCTCGGTTGTTGTCTGAATATGCATCTCCAGTACGTCGGTACATCCTAAATCTTTGGTATTTTCCGCAAACAAATATCTGAATTTATTTAATAGTTGTAGCAATCGATTGCTATCATTGGTTTCTAAATCACCTACATCTAAATCAAATAACTGTAATTCTTTGTCAGTAGATTGATCAATTGTCATTACATTCGTATGAGTACTACTATGTATATCATCAACTAGTTCCGCGCGCGCTACGAGTCTATTTGGTTGCCATTCTATAATATCATCCCCAATGTTAACTACTTTTAAAAAACAATCCCTCGACCTTATAAGTCCTCCTATAATGACATAAGACATACTTCCTAGCTCAAAGTAAACAGAACGCATAAGAAGAGTATGGTTAGGATTAGCATTGACATAAACTTGTACAAAAGCGGTGCTTCGTTGTGGTATTACATTATGATATTTTAAATAGACAGGGAATTTTGAGATGAAATCGGTTTCATTCAACTGCATATGACATAGTTCGTCATTGAAATCAAATTTACACAAAAACTTAACAGAGTTCTCTGACGTAACTAAGCTTATGTTTCTCTGGTTTATCATTGATTGACCGATTATTAGATCTATATCAGCTAGTTCATTACTAGTTAGTTCAACATAACCACTCAAAATTATATTATCTATTTTAACATCAATATGAGTTGTTCCCAATGAGTTTGAGTATGCACCACCAAAGCCTTTCATTGTAACTGCAGAAGGCATGATTTTTAACTTTAAACTATTAGCTTGTGACACTGTGAGGATATTTAATTTACTGCCCGTATCGATATACGCAATAAGATTACGTCCATTAACTACCACCGCCTTTTTGTACAGATCTATGAAAATATTGTAGGTTGTAAACATGACGGTACTAACCTTTTGTTGCTGTTGCTGTGAAGAGCTGGCCGCAAACCAGCAGCTGGCGGCAGTGTGGCCCGGACGTTGACACACCTCGCAGCGTGGAGTCCTGCAGTCCTTTGCCTCGTGTCCAGGTCTTCTGCAGGCGTAGCATTTCTTCGGCAGCAGTTCGTTTTCTTTAGAATTTGGAGCAATGTTGCCCCCTCGCCTCCATGTTGAAGTCGGCCGCTTGCAGTTGCTTGCTTCCACTTGCTTATAGTTTTCTAGGGATGATAAATATCCATAGTACAGCTGCGTTGGGGTTTCGCACTGATAGGCTTTAGCGTTGGCTCTTATTTCCATTGGTAAACCTTTGATAATGCATGAAATCGCAGATTCACCGACAATATTGCATTTCTTGAGTAGGGATGCTTTTTCGTGAAAATATTTTGTCATTGTTTCAGAGTCCGTTTTTTTTCGAGCGAGCATGGTCTCTAATAGTTCGACATAATCGGTAGAACGTGGGAAGGCGGTCTCTAATTCGTCTTTCCATTCCTTCCAAGTGAGGTTATAATTTTCTAAGTCGTTATACCAATCACGTGCGGATCCACGAAGACGAATCTGCATGATGAACTGCCGATCCTTGTTGTCCCAACCGTATAAATCGCCAAACTGGTCAATCTTGTGCAACCACCCTTTGACGTTGCTTGATTTTTCATCTGGCCGGAATTTTGGTATAACTTCAGCATCGGTTTGGGTAACGCGGTGCCTTTTGCGTCGACTGCGTCTTCTATCGGTAGACTCGTAATCGGAAGAAAAAAAATCTGTATTTTCGTCACTTTCCGACGACTCTGTTTGATAGTGTCTCCTTTTCTTGGCGCCAATTCCATCAATATATGGGCCTGACATATCCCACTTCTGACTGTGAAACGGTGGGCACAGTCAGGAATCAGGATGGTCACAACAAATGATATACTTGCACTATAACACGTTTAATTATTTTAAATAGTTTTCACTTACGGCGTCTGCACTTGGTGACGGTTACAAAACGATTGGTTCGAACTGCCTAACACAACGGTATTTATAGAATTCCTTATAGCTTAATATTTTGATCATATTACTAACTATAATAAGGAAAATTAAAGAACAATTATTAACAAGGAAATAAAAGAAATAAAGTAAGTATCTAAATCAATAATCTTAAGCAATAATTAATTTAAACTTAATACTTGGCGCACCGGAAGCTGACAACCTGAAGGCGCCTTATTGGATATTCAAGAATTCTGATTATTTTAAACACCAAGGATAAATCAAACATAACTAAACAAATTCATAACAATTACCTATTAAATACTAAAATACTGACGATTATTTAAATCAACGACGATTATTTAAATTATTGATTATTATTTAAATTAACTAAGTCGAGCTGGTATATGCAGGACCGGAAGTCGATAACACTATACAAATAAATACAAGAACAAAGGACACATTTTAGTGTTACATTGTATATTGTATACAAGATTTATCAAACGAAAAATAAAAACTAACGTTAAATTGAAAAATAAACATCAAATCTCCTGAATGGAAACTTTAAAGTTAGAAACATGTTCCCCTCACTACATAATTATCTAAACATATCACTAAGATCTCTTGATTCTGTACCAACGAAGAGGGTCTCATAATTACTGTATAAGAATGCCTATTTACTAACGAACTAATAAATATTAAAACACAAAAACTATGAAGTCATATCGGGTAGGTAAGGAATGGGACCATCTGATCTCAAGCCATGGTCTAAAAAAGTAGCTCTCTTTGTTGAATGAATGTTAACAATTTATCATGAAGAGTTACTGTTACGAATGATTCATTAAATCTTTTTATATACACGGGTAGGTATGTACTACATAGCAACACGGTTTTCAATTTATGTAGACTCTCTTCAGAATTATAATTAGCGATTAAAATCTACGGAGGAGCTTCGGTACGAATTTTTGGATGAAAGGACCAGTTTTTTTCTGTCTTAGCAACAGTCTATTCAAACTCAAACTCAAAGCATTTATTTCAATTAAACCAAATACAGGCACTTTTTGATTGTCAAGGGATCAGTCAGAAAGATGAAACTAGTTGCCCGTTCCAAAGCGTAGTAGGTTCCTATGGAGAAGAATTAACGGG
Source organism: Luperina nickerlii (assembly GCA_963855955.1). Lineage (NCBI taxonomy): Eukaryota > Metazoa > Arthropoda > Insecta > Lepidoptera > Noctuidae > Luperina > Luperina nickerlii. The sequence goes on from OY979665.1 coordinate 5,367,268, forward strand.
CGAGAAACTTCACTGACGAAGATTGATCAAGGACCAATTATTTTCTTTTTCGTTTAACCATATTATTTTATTTTTATGTACATTTAAGTTCTTATATACAATATATTACACAAGTAGCTATGTACTAAATTAAAAGTCTAAATAACTATACAAAAAAATACAAAAACAAAAGGACACTTAGGTGTCGAAAAATAACCACATAAACCCGAAATAATTACGAAAATCAATGTATTCGACATAAAACTGAAAGTAAAGTTTCAAAAAACTATCCCAAAATCTTGCTCAACCAATCAGCATTGGTCTAAATCTCGATTACGTTATGAAGTAACGTCAACCAGATCCGAAACGTTATCGCAACAAATATATCTGTTCAAACATTCCTCGCTGTGTCTTACAACAGGTAATCTTTGAAATATATTCCGAACAGTGTCAAACCAGCTCCTTATAATACGCCTAGCCGCTTTTAATAATCACTACATGCGACCATTATAAGTTGAAACGTCATTCTCGGTATCAACGGTCTGTCTGTACGTTTGGGCTATTTAGTATTTTACTGTAACTGAATTATGAGTAGGGGAAGACCAGGAGAAACGATGGATGGACTGTGTGAATGATGATATGCTTAGAAAGGGGACGGTTACCGAGATGACGACTAATAATTATATATAATTATATTATGTATATAAAACCTTGTAAAACATTTTAAAAGAGTAACGGTGGAGTTTCTTGCCCATTCTTCTCCATACGAAAACTACCTTTTGGAAGGGGCGACTAGAATCAATTCAATTTTACTGTAAGTTTTGACGTTCAAAAGTGCCTTTAATGTGCCTATTTGAAATAAATGATTTGACTTTGACTTTGAATAGAGAAGTATGGAAGTAGACAGGTTGCGCCGACCCTAAATAAATTGGGATAAGGAGAATGGAGAATGACGATGACTGTAACTGAAATATGAAAAAAATTGGTAAATCCAAATTGCATAGCTCATAATACTCATTTGATCGTATAAAGAAACTACCTTGGATAAAAGAGCCATTTTCAATAGCGTTCCTCCTACGAGTAATCTATTTCAAAAAAAAGTCTCAATTAATTGATTTTTTCGCAAGCTACAATGTTTTCGGGTTGTTAGTTAGTTTCACTTGAATGACAAGAATTTTTTTTCTAATGTTTTGATGTGTTTTTCGTTTCTACTGCATTAAATAAATTTTTGTAAAGTACAGAATTCTCTCTATCTCTATTATCTATATAATGGTATATACCTACATTAAGTAGGTTCTGTGTACCAGCATAGCAGGAGTATAACAATAGAAACAGCTATAGATAGGAGGCAAAACATTTTTTCGATCATAAAACACTGTCTAATGCTTCCGCATTATATATCATATCGTGCAAAAGTTTTTAGATTTTTTTTAACTTGAATATACTGTGCGTCGTTCCTTAGGTTTAAGGTATACCTTGGTTCTTCTAAGACTTTAAACGAAGGTTAAAGATAGTCATAGATTCTCAGGTAATTTTTACAGTAACCATCGTGACGCGAACAATGGTGTCGTGACTTCGTGAGTGTGACAAATGTCAAAAGCATTCGTGTCATTTTGTTTTTAAAGCTACCACAAAGAATTAATTCTTTTAGAATTACTACTTGGCGCGAAGGACCAATAACGATCCTTAATAAGCTACTTATAAAATCTTTACTGAAGATCCAGATCTAAAAGGCCTATTCAGGCAGAGGTCTATAAGACGTGTACACCGCAGACAAAGCCATCGCAAAAGCTAGTAAAATACGTGAGTGGTGTCGAACCAGCTTCTTATAATACGCCTATCCGCATTTAATTATAAGATTTAATGCAGCGCGTATCAACCATCTCGACCGAACAAAAACGGATGAACGCGCTCAGCGCACGAGTGGCGTGGAGTCGCCATTTATACGTGTTTATTTTTGTCTTTTATTTTCATGGATGGATGAGTAAAGATAAATCATATCGTTGTATGTCGGCGAAATGGCGTAACAAATTATTCATTTTTCATTTTTTCAAATCAGATGGTTTAGATAACGTTGTGAAGATTCCAACAATATTTTAACCCGCAGCTTTAAGAATTGTTGCAGAGAAGATTGATTTTTTTTTTGTTTTCAAACCTTTCAGACACATTAATAATGTTTTTTTTTTAATATGGCACAAAACTACTCCAGCACACAAAATACTGTCTGCAATTTAATATTTTCCACAAAAACTAACTCTCAATAATGGCAACTCTACACCTCTCCTACCGATCGACAAAAAGTGTACATTTTATAATGTTTTTCGTGTACAACACAAAAAGCCTATCGGACTAACTGTCGATCGGGTACCCACCTACTGATTGAAATTTGGTAGCTAACAGCTTTTCCTGGAACCAGAGTTCATTCACATTCATCCACTTTTTAAGGCTCCCGTAGACTGGTGCGACGTAACAGCGCGACCACGCGACGTTAATAGAACAATTTCTATAAAAACTTCATGGAAATTGTTCTACCAGAATCTGTCTGCGTTAAGTGAACCATTCGCGAATGAAAAATTGGAATGCATTTATATATTTCGTCTGCAAATACTTCTTGGAACTAATGTATTAGACCAGTTTTTGTTCTAGACGGAACTTGGTGCACGATCTTTTGTTTTTTTTTTGTTTGTCTATGGTCAAAAAAGCAGTTCATTGATTAACTGTTTGCGTTACTATTTATTCTACTTTTAGATAGGTCTGTGTTTTATCACGGCTTGTCAAATAGTCACGGTCAATTTTATTTTATTTATCTCCAATGCCTTTTAGAATTAAAGAATGAATTTACATTGATTGAATTTAGATTGAGACTCAATAAACTTTAAAAAAGGATGATCTACCTATTTTGCTTTGTATACAATACAAGGTAGAGACGACAATAAATTAAACTTCGTATATCTTATGATTTGTATATCTTTTGATCTGGCAGTTTGAGTAATTTATGTGGCCTACCCAAATGTCCTTTCTTTGGTATTGTTCGTCGAATCGTTGAGCTACTTAAGTCTTGAGTTGAGCTGCACGATTTCTGACAAATGCGTGCTCTGACTGGACAGGTCCTCTCAATCTGTGTGGTTCTTTCCTCAAAAGACCATCTCAGACATCGATCTACATTATCTTCATATAACCTGACCAAGATTATGTCTGGACTTTAAAAGAGACTGTGACCTCTGAGTTTATTTGGCCTTTCTTTTCAGAGTAGTCAGAAAGGAAACGCCGACCTCATCTAGTTAAAAAAACATGATTGGCGTGTATTTATCATTATGACGTTCCCAGTCGGCTTACAAAATACCAGACAAATATATCCATACTTCAGTCAGGAAGTATAGCTAGTCAAAGATCGGCAAAACCCATAGTCAGCCCATCACTAATATTTAGTTTATTTGAAAAAAAAAAGGTTTTTTAAATACGATGTTAAGATTTATGTGATAAAAGTTTCAAAATACTCATATGCGCTAGTTTTGGCAGTATTTTAATTTAATGCCGTTTTGTCGTGTCTACCTTGCATACGATCACTTTTTTTAATCGACTTCAAAAAAAGGAGGAGGTTATTAACCGACTTCAAAAAAGGAGGAGGTTATCAATTCGTCGCGTATTTTTTTGTATGTATGTACACCGATTACTCCGTCAAATGAGGACCAATTTAATTTTTTTTTAAAGTGTATACTCTCGAGGTAGTCCCACTGTCATCAAGTAGGAATCTGATGAGAGAATCCCATGGAAATTGAGGGAAACCCTCAAACTTTATAGGCAAACCTATAGCGATTTGGGTATTTCTTATAGTAACTCGTGCATTTGCTCTCGGAAAGCACCGTTTGGTGAAGTGGAACTGATGATGAAGACCACAGATGGTCACCAGAACTACTCAATAATAAGTATTTCACGAGTTGCGATTCTATTACTTTATTAAGGTTGCTAAGCATTTTATGCTCGTCACAATGCGAATGGTGAAATGGATCTGATGGTGAAATATCAGGAGAACTCCTCAACAATTAACGTCCCTGCATCAGGAAAAGCAATATTTTGTAAAGGGCGATGAGCAAATTGACACTATGCCATTGTAACTTAGATAAAATTATAAGCAGACCCACTAACAACCGAGAAATAAAAACGTGGGTGTCTTTGGATCTGTATTTTAGTTTTTTGCCACCGACTTCCAAAATTAAAGTTATTTTACACTTTGTAGTTTTTTTGGAAGTCGTTTTTTATTATTTCTATTTTAGGATTTATTTGATAGTTTCAAAGAACTCCTATACATCAGTATTGCCAGTGTTTTAATTTACCTTGTGTTATTTATTTAATCTTTGTGTTTATTTAATTTGTGTTGTCGTTCTCACATTGTATCCGTCTACAGTATAAGTGCATTTAGTCATTCACTTAAAGCCTATCCGACATCTTGTGTTGACAGTTAACAGGTTCTACCAACAATTACCATAATTTATGAATGTGTTGTTATGATGAATAAAGGCCACCCCATGTGTCGCAACAATCGATAAGGTAATAATGTAGGTATTTATAGAGCTATTACTATTAAGGGACTACATGACCTAAAGCGTGGTCACTGTCGGATTGCATAGAAAAGAAAGAGAAGCGCGATGACACAACGCTGGTAATTTATTGCAAAATATGAAGCAATTATCTATTTACAAAAAATCTATTGTTTGGACTTAAAACACTAGTGCTTTAGTATGTTGCTTGTAGAATAATCTGACAAAAAATCAGAATGATTTATGTATGTATCTTCATGATTTTTTTTTCTATCGTATTAAATTAGTTCTATTATGTTTTCAACACACTATCTAACTAACACACTTATATCCTGAAGAATATCATATAATTATTTTTCTGATTTTGTTTACTGTAGTCGATCATATACTTTTAGGCATTATAAAACTTGCGTTTTTTTGCGTTTAGGTCCTGTAGTCCCCTTAATAAAGTTAATTTCTTATCAACGGTTGGCGATTGTAGTTCTGTGACAATCATTACGACATAACTATTCTCACTTCTGCCTCTTTGGGCTCGTGGTCGTAAGCGCTACTGCTGAGCATGAGGTCCTGGGTTCAATTCCCGGATCGGGTAAAGTGTCATTGGGTTTTCCATCTGGAATTTGTCAGTGGCAGTCCGGAGTTTGGATTTGTGCCTAATTGATGGAAGTCGGGTCTCGCCCTATTTCATGGGACTTAAAATTTAATAGATTTTCAACTTTATCGCTAAAGTATAAGGTTCAAAGTTGATTTGGAAAATTTGACAGTTTCGCGTAGCTTGATGTTGCGTCTGTACATACAGCATAAGCATTATTAGCATTAGAAAGTTCCCACTGCTGAGACACTGGCCCTCTCTCGGTGAGAGGGAGTGGGTCGTAATCCACCACCGCTGCCCAGTGCAGAATGGTGGATATCACATGACTTCGATTTTATACATAGTAGTTTTAAATTAAAGAGAAATAAGTCAGTCTACAGCGATGCAGATGAATTTTTCGACGCAATTTTTTAGTTTCTGTATATTTTTAATTAAGTTAGAATCTAATTGTGTTATTTTTATTAATTTATTGTTGATTATAATTATATAAGTATAGAGACAAATCTAATTTTCGATAAATTAATTACTAAGCTAGAACTTTCCTATACCTGCAGCTTTAACAGCGTTACAAACTTCAAAGAAGCTTCCGCCTTTCTAAAATTAAACGTCAATCGTTTGACAGTTGTAACCAAGATAAAAAAATGAATACACTTTTAAAATTACAAGCAGTGTGCCCGATCGGATAATCCTTCGGCAAAAATGACGAACTTCCATACAAACCGTCATCCCCTATGTAACCCCTTCAGGGAAAAGAATAATCCTTCCTTAGTGCTCGTTTTCGTAATAATATGAGTAACTCTCGACCAAAGTTGCAAGCTTCTTGAGCAGCAGTTTAAGTTGTGCGTGGTCTATCAGTGAATGTATGTAAGACTTTTATTATTATAATAACATAAATCTTTATCTATCTCAACATCATATTACAGGCATTGATTAATAGAATGCACAATCTTAAACAGAGAAAGGTGTCTGAGATAGAAGGGTCCTGAGTTCCAGATCAGCCGGCTCTCTTAGATAAGTCATGTTAATTTACAAAGCGGTTAGACTCAAGATATTATGTAATAAAAGTTTAAAAATGCAACTTACTTCATATTTAATATAAGCAGAACCTACAAAAAATTGTTTTTGATACTCACAAAACTTCGTAAAACTAAACAAACAGAATAAACATCTAAAATGTTAAGTTGACGTTCAAGCCTTCACGCTAATAGCTCCAACAAAAATAATTTATACTTGTTGCTGTAGAATAAAACCTGTGAAGGTGTTGTCTAATACTTCTTTGCCAATTGGCCACAGCCATGGCATGTCACGAAGGTATTAAGCCTGCCTTAGGTAATTATGCTAATACCATCCTCGGAGTACATGCTAATCTCAAGCGATTCGACTCGCGGCCAACGCGTCATGTGCCACAAATATCGGTCTGGGTGGCGATTATATGCTTAAAGTTTTTACAGGCATTGGAACAGGATGTGCTTGGTCTGTCGAAGTAGGATTATCGAAATGGGCTCATGTGTTACTGAGGCAAAAGCGTCAGGAGGGTAGCCCCTTGAGAGTTAACTAAGTCTTATAATTTTAATCTTCAATACAAGTCTCAAGTTAGAATTGGCCTCAAATTCATGATTTCATGAAAAAGTCATTCAATGGGGCAATTTGAATATGCTAGTTAATATTGCTTTGTTTTTTTTTATTGTTATATTTCTGTAAATACATAATACCTATTTGTTACGGTGGTTCCGAATCATATTTTGATTATTTTGGTCAACACACAACCTGATACTGACTGACTGTCTTTGACAATCGTTACGGGTCGTCAGAAGCCAGAAAGTCTGACAACCAGTCTCACTCACCAAGGGATATCGTATTACCCAGTAACTGGGTTGTGGAGGTCAGGTAGGCAGTCGCTCCATGTAAAATACTGATATTCAGCTGCATCCGGTTAGACTGGAAGCCGACCCCATAGTTGAGAAAAGGCTAGGCAGATGATGATGACAATCTGATACTAACCTGAATCGTAGCAAAATTTTAATTACGCGGGCTGCATTATCGCATAAAGGCTCCTACAAACAGGCGCGACGCGCGACGCGAATTGCGCGCGACACAAAGGCACCGCTCGTTGCGCGACTTGCGGTGTCTTTGTGTCGCGTGTCGTGTCGCGCCTGTTTGAAGGAGCCTTAATGCTTCATTGTTTCAAATTTTTAACTTGACTACAATCTTAACAGTTAACGGTTCTTTATGGACTAATTAAAGCGGCATTGTAGACAACGCCGACAATCGTTGAAAATATGCAAAGGGTGTGCTAGCTGGGCAGAAAAAGTGGGAGTGGTGGGTATTTAGCTCACCACGGTAATCATATTTATCGATATTATAATACGATAATAAACAACTTCACTTCCAATAATTCTCGGAATTTCCTTAATTTGATAAGTTCAAAACATGGTCCTAATACCCTTTGCGGAACGCAGGACCATTCTAATTCCAACTAAAATCTAAAGGTTCTGGAAATGTACAAATTCTAATAGATTGACTTTTACTTGTATGGTGTGAATATAATGAAACTGTAGGTATGCTTTGGGTACGCCCAAATCCTAATATGCAGCCACAGTAGCCCAACGGCAAATGCGAGAAAGGTTATGAATTCAAGTCATTCCTTGGCTATTGTATAGGTACCTTAGGTATGTTTAGCTCAGCGGGATTGTCCGTAAATTTACTGTTGCCTGTTATTAAACACAGCACGTCGGTTTAAAACCGCTCAAAGCTAAGGTTTTGCGTCGGGAAAAAAGATTACAAATTAGCACAGGTTTCCTACTTAATTCTTTGTAAGAAAGTTAATCTTTTATTTCAAATACGCACATAAAAGGCACTTCTGACCGTCAAAATCAACAAACTTTCATTGTTTAGAGGCGCCCCTCCCAAAAGGTGTATGGAGAAGGATGGTCAGGCAATTCTACCGTCAAGGCTCCTACAAACAGGCAAAGGCACCGCTCTTTGCGCGACTTGTGGTGCCTTTGTGTCGCGTGTCGTGTCACGCCTGTTTGAAGGAGTCTTTACTCTTTGACGATGAAGACTATGCCCTGGAATAAAATTACTATACCGCAAAAGGTAAAAATAATTAAAAATAAAGCAATGACAAGTAAATTATTTATGTGATAGTGATAGTGTTCACCTATGTATTTACAAATATTGTAAAGGTAGATGTCTTTTTTTTTCATGTGAAAATGTCGGTACTTACTAGGTATCCATTTTTCATCTGCCTCTGTCACCCGATAGAACAGCACCGCAGCTGTTACATTTTTAAACTATCACATCTAAAGTGAAATGATCTTATAGAGTAATAATCGTTAAAAGTTAAACCATTAACAATTAAGTAAATAACACTTAGAGGTAATTACAGTTTACGTCTCTTTCGATGTTATCGAGATATTAATCGGACACGAATAATTTAAATAATAACATTAATTAACTAAACAAATGAACATTCGTATACATTAATGAACAATGAATGTTCATTTGTTTAGTTGCAATTGTGTCACTTGGAATTTAAAGTAAAGGTTATGCTTTGATAGATTATCAGTTGATCAAAGATCAGATGATAATTAAACAGTTGAATAGTTAATGCATATGTCAGAAATAGCATAAACATAGGACTGAGACTGCCATGTTTTATTTACCGAAGGATTTTTTTAAATGCGCTCCTCTTAAGAAACAATATAATAATACACGTGACCAGAGGGCTGGGTCGTTCTTTAGTCAAAGAATGATTAGCATTGCCATTCAACGCGGCAATGCAATGCTGCCAGTCTTCTGGGCACGTTTCCGGGTGACAGCGATGCGAACGAGTCCTTCGACGTCTAAGTGTCCTTTTGTTTTTGTATTCACCTATTTGTATAGTTCGGTAGTTAGTCATTTAATTTAGTACTTAGTGTAAATATTCAGTCATCTATACATACAATAATATTACTGCTCAATAAAAAATATAAAGTTAAGATTTGAGACAATTTCTTGGTAACTTACATTTTATCTTCCTACTTCTAATATTTTAAGCTTTAAAATATCCTTAATAACAAAATGAAAAATACACGATATTATATTAACAGCCTTCAAGATGGAATATATTAGATAACGGAATATGACGTCTAAATAAATCACAATATAATATTCAACTTTCACGTAACACTGAAACCGATCGCATTTATCTAAATATCAAAGTAGTTGTAAGTCGTAAGGTCGGGCAGTGGGTGTGCAAGCGCACGACGCCGCCGGTAGTCCGGGCGAAAGGACCAAAGTTCAGTTGGCTCTGTGATTATCATATCAACGCTATATACGATGTGGTCGATGTGGGGTAGAACAAGGAAATTTTACAGTGCTAAAGTATTGTGAGGGAATCGTCGACTACCCACGAGTTAGTGCCTTAAAAGGTTTAACTAAGCTTTTAGTAAGCTCCTGATAAAATTGCATACATTCCTTGGCAATTAGAGAACATATGTACCTACATATGTTCTCTAATTGCCAAGGAATGTATTCTATATTCTTTATGGTCTGTAAAAAGTGTCTAAGTACTGAAAACTGGTCGACTGGAAACGTAAACCTGATTCGGTAGTTAGGGTAAAAGGACCATTTCAAAATAAATGATTCTCTACTTTATTTAAAAAGTTGTGGATACCTAAATACCTACCTATACATTACTATTTACTATAATGTCTAGCTACCTTATCAAATATATACTGAGTTAATAATTAATGATTATCGTGTCCCGTTACGTTAGAAAGTTTGCTTCAAAATATTCCCGAAGAAATAAAACTGTAAATAACAAAACAATAATCATAACTAAGAGGCTAAGCGCGCACTACGAATTTTAATCGTTGCGGATAATAATCACCAATCTGTGAAGAATACCAATATTCTAGAGACCGCGCACTGCGATAAAAAATCGCTTCAGAGATCGCTTGAAAAATTTATTGTGTTTGTGATTTTATTACGCATGAACATGCGATTAAAAAAGTCGTATCCCAATACGCGCTTAGCCTTACTCAAAGTCTAAATAAAATAGAAATGCTCAAGTTTATCTAAATATCGAATAGTTTTCAAGCCTTGTCGGGGGCGTGCTTGCTCACGGAGACTATAAGCCGGTAGTCGGGTGAAAGGACAAAGTTCAAATCCCGACTACTGTGATTATCATATCAACATCATCTACGTTGTTTTATTAGATTTTATGGATATTAGAGTTAGTTATTGTAATCAAAAATATTGCTTCACATAACCATGCACTTATCGAATGTCAGAAGCTAGGTGCTCGGTTCTATTCAGTCGTTTCATAAGGAGAATAGCCGGCAAGAAAAATCACGATTACTCTTTTAAAAATAATTGGTTTTTACAATGTTTTCAAATTACAGTATTAATAGGTATGGGAAGACAGTGTAGACCTGTCAAAAAGTAGGTACCAAGTATTGCAATTGTGCCTGTTGCTGCAAATTATTCTACTTAAAAAAGAGAAATAAAAAACAGCATGTGCGCAATTCACACGTGGTAGAAGTGAAACCTTCAATCTTAAATCTTATGAATTTACATCTCTTTTTACTGTCGCTTTTTCGTTTACGATCACGATCACTATCACGATCACAATCACAATCACCATCACAATCACAATCACCATCACAATCACTATCATCATTATCATCATAAATTAGTAGCATAGGATTATATGTGTTGTCATTTGTAATAATAAAAAACAAAAACACTGTATAATGCTTCCTATCTCATTTTCTCCCACGTTAAATTTTATATGTCTCTTTTTACTGTTGCTTTTTCGTTTCATAAAATTTCAAATCACAACGATGCTAAAGAAGTTTTCACTTCAAAAAGAACAAACAATTTCGTCAAATCTTTTCTCGTGTCGTGAGATTTATTAAACTGTTATTTCAAGTGACTACAGTAACTGAAGTCTATGATCTCACAGAAAAAAAAACATTTTATTTTTTTGTTTTGTCATGTTCTAATTACGATACCCACCTCGCCTGCGGATTTTTTTTGGGGAATGTCATCTCGCAGTTCAGCCTATGAGGTTTTCGTCTGCTTAACCGGACTTGCCTGTGGATGCCTCAATAAATTAAGGCCTGGAGGCCTTAATTTTTTAGCCAGAGCTTAAAAAAAATCATACCTGTGGAGTTTCGCTAGCTGATTTCATTTCATCCTGTATACGATTGTACGAATATTTTCCTTACTGTATGACGCAGTTATCGCACTAACACCACATAACTTGGCGAAAATGGTCCTTTTTGTACTCAAGGACCACCACGCCTAAGATGTGATTACGTAGATAAGTAGCACCTAATTACTTTCCTATTAAATAAGTACCAATGATCAGTTTGTTGATAATATGTAAACTTAATGAGTATTTTGACATTTCATTAATTACAATATTAACAATTAATTTGGTAGGTATCTAAAATAGCGATAGCGTTATACTTTGACGTTACGTGTTCACCTGTTAGATATCTAGATATCTTAATAAAACGTTTTTCTTAATTAGAAAATTTAATTGTCCTTACATCAGATTCCCTGATAATAATACATTATTACATGCTGTAACTAAAAAAAAACACTGGCACTCCGGTAGTGCCGACAGAAGTGAAAACTTGAACAATTACGAGTGTATTTTGTGAATCGTCTTATAAACAAAACACGCGTGTTAAGGTGTGTTCCTTATTTTATAGGGTTTTTTGCAAATCAGGTATGATGACCAAAGTGACTGGTTTATTCTTCTCGTGAAAGGAATTTATTCAGATTTACAAATAAGCACACAGGATAGACTTCAGTTCGTGGTGTTGGTCGCGGCAGTGGTAAGAGAAGCAAGCCGCTCGCATGGAGCTCGTCGTCAGTTATATATCCGTGGTTCAGCGCCATCTCGTCGTTGTTGGATGAACTACGTAGTTAGTACGCGAGGCCCTCGTAGTTCTTCCCGATGTGCATAGATGGCGCTGTCCTCAACAACGCGCGTCTTACGTTTTACGTCTTACGTTTTTACCCATTCCAAAAAAAGTACACAGCGCCGCTAAAGAAGTTTTCACTTCAAAAAAACATAACATGACGCCTGTATCGAAAGGTAAGGCAGTCGTCTACCGGACGGCGCGTACGTGTTCCACGCGCGCTTCAAAGAGATGTCAGCATCAAACGAAGGGGCCCGTTAGGGCCGAATCCTGCCGGGTCAGCGGGATTGTCCGAAAGGGTTACCGCTGGCCCGGAACATACAGGGATAAGGAAGGGACACGGGTGGGTTTTAGTCAGTAAGAGTCTGACAATCCCCTCCGCTCCGCCCAGAGCGGAAGGGGTCATTTGATGATTCCCATCCGCAAAAAAAAGGCAAACGTATACCCGTGTACATTTCGCTAGTTATGTTTGAGGCGCTTGTAATAGACGGCGAACCAATTGCCATCAACCGAGCACACATCCAGACTCCGGGCTGCTACTAAGAAATTCCAGGTAGAAAACCCAATAGCACTTTGCCGACCCAGGAATCTAACCTCATACTGAGCGGTATCGCTTGCGAACATCGAGGCAGTAAACTAAATAAAATAAACTAAAACTAATTACATACAGTTACAGTAAAAATTGTGTCAACAACTTCATTTAAAACTCGCTAGATCCATAAAACAACACATACAAATTAATAGTACATTATGATATAAGTGCGGTAAGTTGAAAATTACAGCCGAGGCGATATTGCTTGCCCGAGCCGTAGGCGAGGGCTAAGAGAAAGCAGAGGCTGTAATTTTCAAAGCGCACGTATGTCATACGACGTTTTATAACATATTTGCGAGGAAATAGATAAAACTCGGACTGAACTTGCATATTTGCTTGTTTTCCATATGATAAAATTTTGATACGCTTGTAAGTATCTATCGGTCGATTTCTCAGGCAAGAGGCTTTTTTTTTTTCTTTTTCAGGATGGGAAATCATCAAATGACTCCTCCCGCTCTGGGTGGAGCGGAAGGGAGTGTCAGACTCTTACTGACTAAAACCCACCCGTGTTCCTTCCTTCGCCCTTTATGTTCCGGGCCAGCGGTAACCCTTTCGGACAATCCCGCTGACAGGCAAGAGGCTTAGAGTAGCCTTTAAAAAAAAAAAAAAAAAAAAAACACAGCGAAAAGAAAAAGCGCGCGGAATAATTTTTACTTCTTAACAAATAAGTGATGCACGCGCGTACGCGCTTTTTTTTCAGGCATAGGCACAGAACAGCCAGTATTATTAATAAAGTAAATAAATATTTTTATTTTTGTTACAGATGTAACAAAAATTTATTTGTTAGGTTGTAATTTATTGTCAAAAATAATTAAATTAAAGTATTAAATGTTTATTTATTATATAATTTTATCTCCCAAAGTTAATTTTATTCATAAAATGTTGACTACTTTTCTGAAATAAAAACTCTTTGCTAAGATTTAAAAAAGTACCGTTCGTTTTGACGGAGCATCTTGATAAACCGTGCGATTTACTTTACATTACCGCACATGTGCGTAATGAGATACATTACGATATTGAAATTGGTGAAATAAGAGACCCTGTACGAGCAAATATGTTATAAAAAGTTTTTACATATCTCTTGCTCTGTAAGTACACCCTTACACCCCTGAATGCCGGGGTGTATGACTATCATTACAGCATAGGTTTTGGAATTTGAAAAAAGAACTGTCATACTCATACTGCACGAAGAATATTTTTAGAAAGTTAATTTTTTTTTTCTCGGTATCGATTAATTACTCGAATCGGAATCTAGACAATTTATTTTAATTAAATACACATTTTTTTCTTCTTAATAAATGTTCATTGAAACCTGCTGTCTTGTTGTTTACTTACCTCACAATCGATATGTAAAGCAGAGTATTTATCTCGGGCGTAAGCATCAATTGCATACTCGGGTTAATTAGCGCCTTCGCTTCGCTCAGGCGCCAAAAACCTCGTATGCAATTGATGTCATACAGCCCTTGTTTAATAATCTACTATTAAAAATCGATTCTTCTTTTAAACTACGCACAATTTGTTCAAAAAAAGAACTACTGAAGTACTAACCGAACATCTTCATTCCAGTGGCGTAAAAGGTCGGAGTGATTTGTAATTCCGGACTCCGAGAGCCTCCGTAAGGTTGGTATTAAATCGTAACTATTTACAATATTAATAGGTTATTTTGTACGTAAACTGTTCGCTATAAATACCAGTTTTGTGGTCCCGCCACTAGATTAATAGTTGTTTTGAATCGCGCGATCAGGAGCCCGCGAAATTGTTTGCAGTTTCGTAATGTTGTCAGGAAAAAAATTGTGGAGGCTTGCTCAAATTTTATATTAAAACACAGCGAATACTGCAGTTTTATTGTTTGTTGAAGATTTCCTGCAGTGTGTCTTTGAATTGATCAAATAACAGCAGAGGCAGAAAGAAAGACACTACTTCGCAGCCCGTTCAGTGGATTCTCATCTTTTTCGTAGATAACTTCGCAGGTACTCCATTAAGCCAGCCAATCCAAAAACATTAACCCGTAATAAACCAATCCCAGCTCCATTAAAATAATTGTTACAATTAGAACAGCCAATTACAAGAGCGTGTATTTTAATAATCAGTGTAAAAATCTGCACAAGTTACAAACAACGGACTGGTTCGTGAGTCCGATACTAGGGATTAACGGCTACGAGGGCCAAATGAAATTATTTCGCCTCTATCCGCCATCTTCATTTCGCGGTATCACGCTAGGGTTGCGTTTGCGCAAAATGTAACATTTTGTAGGTACTTACCCGCCACATCCATCCATTGCGAAGGACCTGTCTTGACGTTTGCACTTAATCAGAATCACTAAAAGCGGTCGGTTTGCCACAATTTTCAACTAAAACGCCCGTAATACATTATGGCACCTACTTAAATACTCTATTTAATAAATAAATTGAACTGCTACGTTGGTTTCGTGTTCGCAAGAGCGACTACTGCGCATGGGCTTCCGGGTTTTTCCATGAAGATTTAATAGTATCAGCATGGGCGTGGCTAGGGGAGGGCAAAGTTGGGGTCCACCCTAGAAAGTTCCTTGCCCACCCTATAAAAATCGACAGTATTGAAGAATTACTTACTGTTACTTGTATGAACTTACATTTTGACCAAGATGTAACGTTTGTAGAGTTAGGGGCTTGACTCTACATTATATCATTGTAACAGTGAAAGCGGTATTTAAGTCTTGGCAACCTACATTACTTGAAATATTTTTGGTGGGATTATTTATTACGAGGCGTCATTTATGATCTCTCATTAAATGACTGTGATTAGTTCAGCTGGACGGCTGCCGCCCCCCCCTAGACAAAATCCCTAGCTACGCGAAGTAACAGCCAGGAGTTTTGTAGTTGGCGGTATGATACCACTGTGCCTCGGAAAGCACGTTAAGTGTCGGATTGCCGTCCCATCGGTCTATGTGAGTGAGGGAATAGGGAGTGCCGCCATGGGATCTGGAGGCGATAGTCCTCGTGCGCCTGTATGAGTGATGCGCGGCGGCACTACGCCGGGGGGAAACTCCGCTTCCGCGGCAAATCGAGGCGGAGCGGACGGACCTCCGAGCTCCGGCCCGATCTCATAGCGGCATGGAAAGAGTGACTGTCGTAACCCAGCGCAGGGCACGCCACGATAGCGGCGATAAAACCCTTCTTTGAGGAGTGGCTAGAGAGGCGTCACGGCGCCCTCACCTACCGCCTGACGCAGGTCCTCACCGGACGCGGATGTTTCGGGAGGTTCCTGCACATCATCAGGCGGTAGGAAACGCCCGGGTGTCACCATTACCAGGTTCGCCCAAAGGACACGGTGGAGGTCTGCCCCGCTTGGACGGAGCACCACCGTGTCCTCGTAGAGGCGATCGGCAGCTGCGGCGACCTCTCGCGTCCGGGCCAGGTTTGAGCCATGGTCCGGGGCGATAGGAAGTGGGGGGCAGTCGCCTCCTGCGAAGTAGTCATGCTAGCGAAGGAGGCGGTGGGACGGCTGAGGGAGAGAGCCTCCCGTCCCAGCCGCCGCGGGAGACGCTCCGGGCGTCGGGAGCCGCGCGACGACTCCAGGCTACCGTAGGCGCGGGCCTGCGGGCGGAGAGTAATAGGTAGCTCACCGTCCGATCAGGACCAGGCCCGTGCCGGACGGCGCGTACGTGTTCCACGCGAGCCTCAAAGAGATGTCAGCATCAAACGAAGGGGCCCGTCAGGGCCGAAGCCTACAAGAGGTAGTGCACCTGTGTCTGCGCACACACTTGTGCATTTTGATATCTCCTGCGCCGAAGGCTGGTCTCCGTTGAGATTGGCCGCCGCCGTGACCGAAATACGTTTCGGAGGACTATACTATAATAAATAAAATCTAATTAGTTGTTTTGAACTGGTCCTTGTTACAGCAAGGACCATTTAACATCCACCTTTCGATATTATAAAAAAACCTAACCTATTAAGTCTTAAGATAAGAAAAACCAACAAGAAGAACAAAATTACTTTTTTATCGATAAAAAAAGAATTGTACCTTATTATTTTTTTATTATCTGTACACTTTGCAGTCCCTGCCCCCAGCTAACCGCTAAAAACTAATCTATTTTCCCATAAACAATAAAAGCAAAATCTCGCTTGCGAACCCTGCGCGCGCGCTCAATTTGTTGTCCGATCATATTGAGATCTCTTTATATCGGCACAAGAACGCCTGCACAGCTAAATTGAACTAACTGTACACCGCGAGTAGATGATTGTAAATATTTGTGTTCGGTTAAAAATAGCTGGAGTTGATAGATTGGCTTCGGACTTAGATTGTTGTAGGCATTCTTTACCTACGAAGCTTTAATGGCCTTTAGGTGGGCTTACACACGAGCGACATGCGTCGACGACAGAGGCAACAGCAACACGTCAACGCGTGTTACTCATGTATTTGAGTAAGGTGCTTAAATACACGAGCGGCATGTTGCCGGCGGCAGCCGCCGTCGGTTGCAGTTGCCTATGTCGTCGACGCGTGTCTCTCGTGTGCATGCACACTAAGGCTAAGAACTCACGGAGCGATTTTCGCCCGCAACCGCCGCGGTCGTGGATCTGCGGTTTTATTTCAAAACTCACGAGACCGGTTATTCGCGCGGTTACGCGGCCGCCGCGGTTGCGATCATCGCCCGCAAACGTGGCGGGCGATGATCGCAAGATTGCAAGACGGGCGGTTAACGATCAGTTGAGGTCCCGCCGCGCCGCCCGCCGGCCCCCGCGGTCGCCCGCCAACCGATCGCAAAGCGCGCGGGCGCCACCCGCCGAGGCTGCGGGTAACCGCGGCCCGCGCGATTCTACTAGTTGCCCGCCGGTACAGCGGGAGCCGCATACAACCGCGTACACCGCGGGCGTAAAACGCGTCGTGAAATGTGCTTTAATTTTTTGTATAAATATTTGCATTCTACAGAAGCTGCGGGCCCGCAACCGCAGCGGCCGCGGGCGAAAATCGCTCCGTGAGTTCTTAGCCTAAGCTGTGCGATTCAAAATATATATTTGGGAACCTAGATATTCTGTAATCCA
Organism: Luperina nickerlii; assembly: GCA_963855955.1. Taxonomy (NCBI): domain Eukaryota; kingdom Metazoa; phylum Arthropoda; class Insecta; order Lepidoptera; family Noctuidae; genus Luperina; species Luperina nickerlii. The sequence goes on from OY979665.1 coordinate 5,384,907, forward strand.
ACCGGAATAAATACACACCGCATTAAGAATATGTTTGATTTACAAATTATATTGGTATTACGTTTGTATGAACTACGCATGCTCCGCAGGCCCCTTAATCGGAGTGTGTTTATGCAGAAAGGGGGAAAAGGAACGTGTTTTAGGACTGTTAAAAGCTTGTATTATAATATAACGAAACAACTGTTATTCACAAAGTGCATTGTTATCATTATCACTAAAAGCGATTAAACTGTTGAGCATCTATAATTTTTTATTCCTTACCTATCGTTTACCATGCAATGTTCCGCCATCCTTATCAAATCACTCGAATAATCAGCAAATAGCAAGCATCAAATTCGAATCCAATGTAATTTCGCTAAAAAAGATAAGTTATCGTTTTAAAAGTAATTTAAAGATCACTTAGCCGCCCCTGGTATCGAATTAAAAATAATCTTTATTCCACTAACAATATCTGGCCAACACGAACATATAAAATACTGCATGCTTTAAATTAGTACACCTGAATGAAATGACATAAAAATAAGGGAAATACTCTTAAAAACTGGTTGCGATTTCACCTGGCATTTATCAAGAAGGATTTAGTTAAGGGGATGCTTTTACCTCGATATAAAATTGTTTATGCTGTAAAAAGGATATCGGATTCACATTTACAAGTCATATTAAAAAAAAAAATAAGTTAAATGGAGTCGACATTTCTTAATTGACTACCCCTGAGAATAAATGGCGAACCAAACTCAGGGGTCAAAGTCTCTTTTCCATGTCCAGACATAATGCGGCTAGTTCTACAAATTGAGGAATTGTGGTTGACTCAGGTCGTGGAATAATATATATTAATTATTTATGTTAAGTGACACTATGAATTAAAAGTTTATATTGGTTTCTAATTGGACACTAAATAAGCCCTCTGAAGCAAATATTTATACGACAAATTTACCTAAAAATGGGCAAAATTGTCACTTGCCTGTGGAGTGATATTCCAAAATATAAGTCCATGTAGGTTTTAAAGTTTAAAAAGCAGTTTAGTATAATAATTTTATTTAAGACTAGCTTCTGCCCGCGACTTCGTCCGCGTGAAATTTCTTGTTACTCCGACCCACCCCGTCGCATCGCATCGCCTGCCCGCGCTATTACTTCGTTTTTGCTTAGCGTTCTTTCTGACTTTTTTTCTTTTTGCTCGGCTCCTAAAGGTCGTAGCGTGATGTTAAATAGCCCATAGCCTTCCTCAAGAATTGGGCTATCAAATGCAAAAAGAATTTTTCAAATCCGACTGGTAGTTCCAGAGATTAGCGCGTTCAACCAAACAAACAAACAAACAAACTCTTCATCTTTATAATATTAAGTATAAATATTAGTATAAATAATAATCATAGTTCATTTAGTTATTGCATTCCATAAAGTATTATAGATGTTAAAAAAGTCTTATAGCTATATAGAAATTATGGACTCTTATGACACCGCAGCAGGTTAAAATTAAAAGAAATAAAATTAAAAAACTTTCTCCCTTTTACCTGTATTATAAAAGACAAAAAAAGATTATTATTTCAATATCTAATTATTCAGAAGAAGCATTTATTTTGATGAGTAAATATCAATTGAAAAACCCATTTTGTAAGGAAAGGAGATAAAGTACATCTACTTAACTGCACTTGTCTCTGCCCTCGGGTACACTAATTTGGTCCTTTCATCAGTAAACGGTTACTCAACGACCTTTACGCTTACACTGTTTGTATATAATTTCAAGCTGTAATTAAGTACATAAAACGATGGAAATGGTCACATGGATGTAGTTATTAACTCCGTCTGAACTAAGCAAAGCTTTGACAAATCAAAACACTCTGTCTCAAAAGAACAAAAAAGAATTTTTTAAATCTGACCTGCACCCTAATTGCAACCCACTTTCAATACAATCTGAATTATTCTGAAGGATATTGCTAATCCATTGATTCATATGTTTGAAAAATTTGTCTGCTCAACAACGTGAATACGCAATGAATGTTGCTGAACTGTCAAAATTAAAGAAATTGCTACTGTGAGTGTGTTACGCAATTACCCCGCTGACTAGTGATGAAAATGGTTGCTCATTCTTACTAGTACTGAAAATGGTTTATTCCTTTTGAATATCTTAAGGCTATGCTGACCGCCTCGTGGCCGCCCTCATCATTTGTTTGGTTATTTCTTTTATTTTAGAATGAAAATGCAAAAAATAAGCACGTTAAGTTGTGCTCCACAAGATTATACGTAAATATTATTATAAACGGTAGTTTTACATTGTTTAGTTTTATTATAATCACTAAAACGGAAAATAGTGGCCACTATTATTCGTTTAACCAAAAATAACCAAACAAAGGATGAGGGCGCCACGGCGCAGTCGGCGTTTGGTCGGCGCCCTCTTAACAGCTAGTGATTTCTCCTTCTTTTAAGCAAATATAAGCCCATATGTGACTTCCATAATTATCTTAAATAAGTATAATTTACCTACTTGTTTTATTTTAGACAAATATAGGTACTAAAAGAAATAATAAAACGAGAAAATTAAAACAAAACGGCCAATAACGGACAATCAAGACAAGTTCATCAAACTTTTGCCTAGCATACCGCACAGGGGATACTGCAGACTGGCAGCGAAGATTTTTATACCTTCGTATAACGAAAAGGTGCTCTCAAAACGGTGAAGAAAAACATCGTGCGGAGACCGGCATGTCCTAGAACCAGAAAATTCGAAGACATACGACATCTACCAACCCGCACTGGGCCCGCGTGGTGGATTACGGCCCACTCCCTCTCACAGAGAGGAGGCCTATGTCCCAGCAGTGGGAACGTTACAAGCTGATTTTGGTTATGATAACAAAAAGAGTATGACTATGAGTTTGATTGGTTTATTTGGTTTGTCAAACTCAATCCATTTATTTCGAATAAAACAATGGGGGTTTTCGTGAAAATTTACGACACCAGTTGGCACCACTTTGACAAGAGGTCTTCCATTTCGACAATGAATACAAAATATATGATGATGTTCATCATTCGATTCATTCATTCGTTCATCATTCAGTCATGACTAAAGAAAATAATTAGGCTCTTTGACAGATGCCTGGACCTGACGTGTCAGTGCTGCCACCTAGCGAACGTCATTTCAGAAAACCCTCATTACAGGCACTTTTGAATTGTCAAGGAGCCAGTCAGTCAAAAAGATTCAGATAGTTGCCCTAGTAGGTTCCTATGGAGAAGAATGGGCAAGAAACTTTTGACTACGGACACTCTTTTATATTAACAAAATATTGGTTCCATCATTCATGTTGAAATTATGCATGTGAGAACTATGTAGACGATGGATCATGGCTAATTCCCGTTATATCTCCACTATTTACAACTATCACGCAAAATAACCTACTCTAATTAACCTACATGCAAACCAAAAATAATACCCTAGTACGCATACAATCCTAACAAAATAACCAATCTCACACTCCATTTGAGATAAAAGATACGGCCTGATGGTGTTGTGAACCTCGTTAGTCCAAATGGGGGTTTGTCACGAAGACTTCCACCATATTTATGATGTCAGTCTTCTGTTGTTCCGATCAGGTTAGCAGATTGTTTGGACCATGTTGTAATCTGGTTGGTGATCTCTGCCTATTGCTGCATTTGGGTGATATTTTTAGGTGGTGGAAATGTTCTTAAGGCCATCAAATCACTAAATATAAAGCGTTAAACATATTTAATAATAAATACATTATTTTATTTCAGACATGAATCAATAATTTTCAGAAATAAAACACACATTTTATGATTCACAAAAACAATATTCCGATTTAAAAAAATAACATTACAGAAAATAAGACCAACATTTATGAAAAATTTAGATCATCATTCATCATTGCCTCCCTGTCAACGTAAACCTAAGTGTGCTTAGAATTCCACTTAGTCAAAAAATAATCAAATATTTTTTGTAGGAAAAATCAAAGTCCGAAAGTAAATGATCAAATTTTCGTTAAAATTATCAGTCAATTTAATTAATCCCTAAGAAATATATGAAACTATGTTACCTTAACATTTATTTCATTTTATTTTCTTCACAAGTTTTTTCTACAATTTAATTCCGTGATAACACAAACGAGTTTTTATTTTAACATGTTCAGATTGGTATCTTATCTGAAACAAAAGCAACACGCTAATGTTCCGTTAACTTATCTTCCGCTGTAAACCTGAAGTTGTAAAAAGATAAATGAACTCAAGTATAAGTGAGGGTAAAGTTATCTTCCTTAACTGTTGGTTACGGCAATCTATAAGATAAGCAACATATGTATACAAATGGTGTCAATTAACACATACCTATCCAATCGATGCCTCTTGATTACACTACACTATTATGTGACAACCGTACAACTTCACAACTTCAAAATAGTAGGTATCATGGTTTAGGTCACTATGGATTGATGCCGATAGTCATGGGCCAAACAAAGAACCTTACTTTTTTGAAGTCTGACTACGGTAAATGCAATTCACAAGATTATAGTAAAATTGCGCAGTGCTGCACACCCCCTCTATTTTAAGTTAAACAATATCAACTTTATTTCAATGACAATTAAGTTGATTTCAGAGTGACTAGCACCATTGAAAAAGTTATAAAAATGTTTGAAGTTGTAGCGTAAACTGAACTTAATTGTGTAGGAATTAAAGATATGTTTCCATTAATTCATATTCATTGTTTACAGTTTTGGCAAATAAATCACGAACGCAGATTATAAGAGGCTTTTACACTAATCTTGGAAAGTCATGAACTGTTTTTTTTCTTCACTTCTGTTGAAACACACCACTATTTGCTTTCAACATGAAGCATGATGCATACACAGATTATGTACTAACACGAACCCATAAAATCAATTTTCGCTAAGTAGTTCCAACGTTAAACAGCCAAACTACAGCTCATAACTCGTGATCTACTTACCGTAATATTTTTAAAGTTAAATGGTTGCTAAAGAGCGACCGGCTATAGTGCCGGTAACTCACAGCCATTGAGTAAACCGATGGTAAACTCGTTGCCTAATGGTGGAGCTAACTGGTACAAATCGATTGTTGGAGTCAATCGATTTATGATTTCGAGTAACGCAGGAATCGATTGATGTAAACGTTTTGAGTGGTGAACTATGAGTCTCTGGCGTCGTTTGTAAGGAATAAAATGTCGATACTTTCTGGCTTAGGTATGTCAGAGAGATAGGTATTCTGTTGTCGTGTGTGAGTAATTTTTCAGAAGACAGGTTTATCCTGAATAATTTACAGGGCCATTCATTTTTGTACTTATAAGACCACTAGCTGCTGCCCGCGACTTCGTCGGCGTGAAATTTTCTAATATACCTAATTAAATCATGATTCGAAAGACACGTGGCGCCATCTATTATCATAATAACGTTATTGTTGTTCTCCTCGGGAACAGTACTTTTTTTTTCGGGATGAAAGGTACCCTATGTCCGTTTCTGTACACCTGACAAAATATATGCAAAATTTCAGTCGGTTATCGGTTCAGTGGTTTAGGCGTGAAATGGTAACAAACAAACAAACTTACTTTCGCATTTATAATATTACTAGCGTCCGCCCGCGAGGTATTTCGATAAAAACTACCCTATGTCCTTTCCCGGGATGCTATCTATCTCTCTGCCAATTTTTATCGAAATCCGTTCAGTGGTTTAAGGCTCCTGCAAACAGGCGCGACGCGCGACGCGAATCGCGCGCGACACAAAGGCACGCGACTTGCGGTGCCTTTCTGTCGCGTGTCGCGTCGCGCCTGTGTGTACGAGCCTTTAGGCGTGAAAAGGTAACATACAGACAGAGTTACTTTCGAATTTATAATATTAGTATGGATAAGTATAAGTATAGATTATATATTATAAATATATTATACATTATTATACATATAGTTAGGATTAAGGCCTACTTTGCATGTAGTGGAAACAAATTATTGTATCCCAGTGAATACCCCTGAATTTAATTAAAGACTTTAGTTGAGAATGCGCACAAAACTTAGTTCGCATAGAAAAAAGCCTTCTACGTGGAATTTAATGGACACAGAAGTGATTTTAGCATTGCAGTTTTTAATACTACAAACTATGAACCTATGAATCTAAAGGTTATCTTTAAAAGATCGCTTTTAGCGATAAGACCGCCCATTGTGTCACCATTTCTACCTTCATATCTGTAATTTGTGTGGTGTATAAAAGTATTATAATTGTATTCCGAATAAATCGTATGATAAAATAAGTGTCGTTTTGCTTCCAGATGGCCGTCGGCAGCGATGCGCCGATACAGATAGCGGGTAAGCACAGCTATTATAGCTCATGCAAATCATTACATCTACGGAACACTTAATAACGAATTATACGAACATGTGAGAAAGGTTACAGAATATGATTTATTAGGCTGTGCGAACACTTGATCATCGCTCTAAATAAATATGATGGCCCGCATATTTGCAAACAAATCACAATTTTAAAGTCACTGCGATTTATTACTCGAATGTGCGCGCACTGCCGTACTAACTCATACGTTACATTTCTGCGACAAAATTATCGCATGATAATAAATCGTGGTACGTCTAAAAAGTTATATTTTGACACGAGACCAAACTGCTTTGCGTCTGATCATACTACAACTTTTTAAGTTCATTTAGAGAACACAACAATTTTATTAAGAGGGCGCCGACCAAACGCCGACCGCGCAGTGGCGCCTTTCTTTTATTTTAAAATAAAAATGCAGAAAATAAGCACGTTAAGTTGTGCTCCATCAGATTATACGTTAATATTATTATAAATGGTAGTTTTAAATTGTTTAGTTTTATTATAATCACTAAAACGGATAATAGTGGCCACTATTTTCTGCATTTTCATTCTAAAATAAAAGAAATAACCAAACAAACGATGAGGGCGCCACTAGGCGGCCAGCGTAGCTTTAACCTTCAGCATTCATAGGTACAGTCAACTGCACTTTAACGCGATTGAAATCAGTATAAGGTGGTCTCATATTCTATTGAAACTACGTCCTACGCTAGGTCCAGTTAAGGTCCAAGTGTTGCTACTACTGAAATTCGACCTACTGTACCTACCCAGTATGAAAACTGAATTGTAACGCCGGCGCCGCTTCGCAGTGTTTTTACGATCTGTGAATGTACGTAAATACAAGACTTCTAATGCACGTGTCCATTATCTACATAACATAAACACGCAACTGCAGTTAAAACGGACAGCATAGCACAGGACTAACAACCTACACATGCAACTAAGTATTTTAAAAAGACAAACAAAATAAAATTAAACATTATTTCTTCTTTACAAAATTTTAAATTAAAGTGTCCGCCCAATATATCTTAACAAGCGACAAAAAACGGAACTGAAATTAAATGTACTAAATTTGACATAACACTGACAGTTGCCATGACAAGCAGCGCCGCACAAATTTGTCAATTTATACTTGGCACTCTGTACTTAACTTCCATTTATTTTAATTAAGGTAAAAACCGGATACGGGCATACAAACAGACTGTTTCCGCGTTTAATGCGTATCTGTCGGTGTATAGAGCCATAAAAAGATATAAACAGCACCAAAATATTTTTATGGCATCTTTACTGGCAGATGTTGAGGTGTTTTGCGAGGTTTTGTAAATTGTTATGGCATAAACTGTAACGTCAGACAGACTGGCTCTACTTACTTACGTTAGGCGTGTCCTGTACCTAGTTTTTTTTTTTAATTTTAGGCCCGTTTGCACCACAGATCACAATATAATTTAAAATATATATATCCGTTCTCTGTCATTTTCAAACGTTTTACACAAAATAAAAATGTTTTAAATTCGGTTTCGTTGGCTTCGTGGTATTATAATTACCCTTTATATCACAAACTACCCCAACATGTGAGTATGTTCGGGTAGGCATGATTCGGCACAGGTCGGGCGGCAAATCGAATGTATATTTTGCCTTCTTACTGAAGCTAGATGCATATTCGGGTCGGCACGATACGTGCCGACCCGAATATGCATCTAGCAGGCCTGACAATGACTTTTATTAATTCCAAAATGGACTTAAGAAATTCTAATAAAGGTATTTAGTTGATATTCCTGTTAATTGCAAAACAATGTAGGCAAATAGGCATTTCTTTTTTTACCATACAATTTGGAGTATGATGTAATTATGGACATTGTACAAATTACATAAATGTCACCGAATAGCCCACCTGTTTCGCAAGGCATGTCATTCGCAATTAATTTAAATTAACATCATTTAGAGCGATTATGCGTACGCAAATACCGGGTTTTTGTTGGAAAAAACTTTGGTTTTAAAGGATGGGTGCAAAAATGAAAGCAACGGTGAATTCCATCAGAGTTACTGTTCGATAGTTGATATAACGTCGGGAACTTCGTATTCTCAATTCCCAAACACGAACACCTTAAAATCGCTGTAACCGTTACGGACGCTATCCCGAATAACCCTGGCCCGGAGAACACACAAAATTAACCTTTATTAATCATGTCTTCGGAATTAGGTACAGACGCCAGCACATCAAGCAATCCGAAACTGTCAAATTTTCCCAATCAACTTTGAACCTTATATTTTAGCGATAAAGTTCAAAATCTATTAAAGTAATTTGACAGATTTTAGTAGCTTGATGTGCTGGCGTCTGTACGGCAGAAGAATGCATAAGTCGTATTTATAAACTTAATGTAAGTACCTACATTTCACTCCTCATCTCAAATGAGAACACCCGCCGTCCCCCTGCACCCTAATTGCATAAAATATACATAAGTCACAATCTGAATCACTTTGATGGATATCCATTGCCTTATATGTTCGAAAAATGTGTCTGCTCAACAACGTAAATAACGCAATGAATGTTGTTGAACTGTCAAAATGAAAGGCATTGCTACTGATAATGTGTTACGCAAGTATCCCGCAAGCCTGTCCTTATCCCAAATTATTTGTGGTCAGCGCAGTACAATGCGTGCCACGAAATATGACACTTGACCCCGCCTCCCCCGCTCTTTCCGCCGCCCCTATGACGTCCGGTCCCGTCCCGCACTCAGACCTCATACCGCTAAAGATACCTAAAATCGTGTACTGCGCATGTCAAACCACGTGGTGTGTCAAGTCTCATCTTTCGTGGCACGCATTGTACGTCTTCTTCCAAACATCTCTGAGCTGACATGCCCTTTTCATACTTAAAACACATAACAAGCTTACCACATCCAGTAGCTTCACATGGATCATATTATCCAATCTCTCAACAGTAATTGATATAAAGGTCGGTCATATCTGGCCATTGTAGTTCCCTGGCATTTGTGTGTTACAACATCTGGCATTTAAAGTTTATTCCAAATTAACGTTTAACTCCTATTCTCAGGTAACCTGGCTGTTGTTATAGAAATGCTCTTCAGGAATTTCGACCATTAAATCATTAATATTATTCATTTGGTTCGAGATTTGTGTGAGGATAAAGAAGTTAAATGACTTGCCATCGTATTGTGGCTTTGTGGTGTGGTTTCAGGGGTGCGAAACCTTTTGTGATACAAATTATATTAATTGAAGCCTTCATTTTTGAACGTTTTTTTATGTACCAAAAAACACATATTAAGGGGCTTGCATGACCTAAAGCGCGGTCACTGTCGGACTACATAGAAAAAGAAAGAGAAGCGCGATGACACAACGCTGGTAATTTATTGCAAAATATGAAGCAATTATCTATTTATAAAAAATCTATAGATTGGACTAAAAAATTAAAACACTAGTGCTTTAGTATGTTGCTTGTAGAACAATCTGACAAAAAATCAGAATGATTGTATGTATATTAGTATGGTTTTTATTTTAAAAAGACCATTTTTAGAGGTAATCTTCATGATTTTTTTCTATCGTATCAAATTAGTTGTATTATGTTTTCAACACACTACCTACCTAGCACATATCCTGAAGAATATCATATATTTTTCTGATTTTATTTACTGTAGTCTATGAATACTTTTACTGCTTCTAAAACTTGCATTTTTTGCGTTTAGGTCCTGTAATCCCCTTAAGTTACAAGGTAGGCATACCTAGTCGTACATTTGAAATTTGGCACACGGTAGACCATGACTTGCAGAAGGACAGGCTACTTTTCATCCTGGATCACAGACAAAGTCACGGGTAGCAGCTAGTACCCTATAAAACCTTCTTCAATATTTCATGCAAGCTACATAATATATTACCTATATCTTATAAAAACACAATCCATTTAAATACGTCACTTGAACTTTCCCATTGCAAATGGTCATGCGAAATAGTCAAACCAAACAACAACAAAGCAAACTGCAACTCTGAAAATGCAACTCTTAAATCAATCCGATGAACTAAACATTTAGAGATACGTCGGAAACTAAAGTACTATCGGTATAGTAATTAATTTTGTTTATCAGACAACGAGAAATACCTGCCGCTGGATATAATTTAGTGCGCGCTGACCATTAGCAGGGTAAGCACGTCGCTAGTTTTTGTTGCAACACTGTTTTGTGGCGCTGCAGATTGGGTAAGCTGGGGCTTTAAACTCATCAGGGAAATAAAAGGGCTAAGATTGTAATGTATGTCTTTACATGTATTTTTTTACTTACATTTTTGGAAATATTAACCTGAAATTTTAAGCATTCGTCCTCCCTAGGTAGCTTCATGCTCATTTCCTGGAGGCTTATCATATCTTTTACCTGTAATTCATGTTATTTAAGTTTTTTCTGTAGATTTTTATCTCTTGAATCTTTGTTTACCTTTGTAATGTCAGTTAGTGACAGGCCTAGTTTTATTTTTAATTTATTGCTGGAGCTAGTTGTAGGTCGTATAGGTAAATCACATCGACCTCATTATTTTTTACTTTTTATTATGTTCTAGAATTTCTTTTCAAATGTTAAAAAGTCGATGTCAGGAGCCTGGTGGTGAATTTGGTCAGTCTACGTTGGGAGCTCAGCTCGGCCACAAGTTCGGGAAAATTAGGAGTGTTCTTGGAGGGCAGTTTCCCTCCTCTACGGCCGGAGCGACTATGAAGACGCCGTAGCAAGGCGACTCCGCACCGGGCTCTTCGGGCTGCACGGCTTGAGGGTCGACGTCCCTCGGCCCTCCTCTACGGCTTGAGGGCTGACGTCCCTCGGCCCTCCTCTACGGCTTGAGGGCTGACGTCCCTCGGCCCTCCTCTACGGCTTGAGGCTTGACGTCCCTCGGCCCTCCTCTCCGGCTTGAGGGTTGACGTCCCTCGGCCCTCCTCTACGGCTTGAGGGCTGACGTCCCTCGGCCCTCCTCTACGGCTTGAGGCTTGACGTCCCTCGGCCCTCCTCTCCGGCTTGAGGGTTGACGTCCCTCGGCCCTCCTCTACGGCTTGAGGGTTGACGTCCCTCGGCCCTCCTCTCCGGCTTGAGGGTTGACGTCCCTCGGCCCTCCTCTACGGCTTGAGGGTTGGACGTCCCTCGGCCCTCCTCTACGGCTTGAGGGTTGACGTCCCTCGGCCCTTCTCTACGGCTTGAGGGTTGACGTCCCTCGGCCCTCCTCTACGGCCTGAGGATTGAGGTTCCTCGGCCCTGCTCTACGACCTGAAGACTGAGGTCCTCCTTCGGTCCTCTACAGCCTGAAGCTGATGTCCCTCGGCCACTATCACACCAGAAGACGCTCGCCTTTCTCCAGTGTCTCATTTTCATTCACCTAGTTTAATTTCGTTCCTCTAGCTCCATGTAGGTAGGCCTAGGTTATTCAACAATAAATTCTTATAACTCGTCCTCTTTATTTCTTTTAACAGTGCTCCCCTCCAGACTGAAAGTTAGGTAGGTGAGTGCTCAATGTGACCTTACAATTTCTTGGACTCTACCCAGGAAAATGTAACGTTACAGACTGGCGCCCAACTTTATACTAATCCACCCCTCTTAATTTATTTCTAGGCATTCTGCTGTTCCCAAAATTCAAAATTACACTTCCTCAAGTGAGTATAATTATTTGGTAAGCATTTTATTATTTTCATCTTTCACCCGTCTCATCTCTTACTCAACTCTTCTACAACTAAACATCATCTAGGTATTCTTCACCTCACACACATACCGTTATCGAAAGATAATTGGCACCCTTTCGGCCTCTTGGATGTGTTAACCCACTTGTGGGTACTACCAAGGTTGGAGATTGGTTACTCTACAGCGGCTATTGGACAATATCCCGTAGTCGTTTATCTCATATTATACTTGAACTCTCTACCAAAACATCGCTATACTGCACCCCACAGACTTGCACACCACTACGTTTACCCACTGGTATTCGTACCCAATGGCCGCTTGATGTGCTAATCCATTCGTGGACACTCCCAAGTTGGTTGTTGGGACACTTCACGACAGAAACAGGACAATATCCTGTGGACGTTTATACAAACCTATACACCTACGTTACACCCATTACAAATACTTTACTAATATATTCTTAACTATAACACTTTAAACATTAACATGGCTAGTGCAATCTGAAAATTACTTGATCCTCGACTTACAGTTTTTTATTGGTTTATCATTTAATCGACCCTCGTTGAAAGCTGTGTCAACTCTAATTTAAATTAATAAACTCGATCTTTTAAACATAATCATGGATAAACCAATAAGATTCTCGTACTTAAATAAACTTGAACTGGAATATGAGGTGACTATTAGAGCTGAAAAACCAGCGGATAATTTGACGAGCCTGAGAGATCAAATTACTAAACTTAAACATGTTCTATCGGAGGACATAAAATCCTCCCCTATACCTCTTCATCTTGATCTATCGCAGGCGGAGAACACTATCAACTATATAGACGATAAAATCTCGCATATTGAAACATCAGGGGATCGTAGTACTTTAAAAAAATCGAGTCGTTTATGAATCATCTCTATTATCGTTTGGAACGCATTATTGCTGTTCCTCCGTTAATTGAGTTATGCTCGAGCGTAAGATCTCGGTTTTTCTTACTTCAAAAACGTTTCGAAGCTTTAGGTTTAGATCATATTACTGAGGAGGATATGTTGGTAGAAATACATCCTCCTATTCAGAATCAATCCGACCTTCCTGCTCAGAATCAAACTGATACCTTTTTCGGCCCAGGAATTTCCGAACCTTCGGAGGTTCTTGCTACATCTCAACCATATCCCACTGCAGCTTGCGACATGCCGCAGTCTTCCTCAATGGGTCAGAATTGTTACTTGCCATGCAATTTTGTGAAAGATTTTAAAAAGTTTTCTTACGACGGTAAAACTTGTCCCAGATCTTTTCTGCAGAGGTTAGAGGAATTTCGGATCTCTAGGAATATCTCGGAAGTAACTTTGGTTAAACATGCTTTTGAGATTTTTGTCGGAGATGCGCTACATTGGTTTAGATTTCAGCATAGTCGGAATCCTTCATTGACTTGGGGTCAGATTCATATTATGCTTATTAAAGATTTTGGAATACAGGATTATGACTACAAATTGTTAGAGGCTATTAGGAATAGGACTCAAGGGACAACGGAGACTATCATTGTCTATGTGTCTATTATGTTCGGCATGTTCAATCGTCTTACTAAAAAACTATCAGAAAGCGACCAATTAGAAATTTTATTACATAATATAAAACCTTGTTATTCAGTTTTCGTTGCACTAAAAGATATTAATTCAATTGACTCTTTAATCTCAACATGTCAGAGCTACGAAAAAATTTCAGAAAGAGATCAGAACTTTCATGAACCCAGATATTCAGATACCCCATCTTGCGCTGCGGAGTTCGCTTATCGTCCGGTGACTTCTAAAAATAACTCTAACTTAAATCTCTAACGCGATACAAAATAAACAATCTCTTTCTTCTCAGCAAATTCCTTCCTCTAAAAATCAGGATAAGCCCAAAGTGGATTATTGTTGGCGTTGTCGGGTTACGGGTCACACTTTAAAAACGTGTACTCGACCAAGATACTTGATCTGTTTCAAGTGTGGTTTAAAAGGTGTGAAAACTCCAAATTGTCCTAAATGTACCTCGGTTTCTGAAACAAAAAACTAAATAGCGACTTGAATAGTTCTAAAACTGAAAAATTTAATCTTAGCGATTGGAATCAGTGGTTAAACACTGTTCGAAATTTTATGTTTTGTTATAAAACAATTTCTGCGATCTATGACAAAGAAAGAGACTGTAATAGGCCTTTTATTAATGTATCTATTAATAACGTAAGTTTTTCGGGTCTCTTGGATAGCGGAAGCTGTTTTACTATTTTAGGAAATAACTCTCATAAAGATATTCAAAAACTAGGGTTTAAACTATTCAAGTCATCAGCTCAAGTTATGGTTGCTAATAAACAAAAATCGTCATCTTCTGGTTATTTCAATTTACCGTTGAGATATAATAATCAAACTCGTGTTATTAAAGCTTATGTTTTTCCGGAGATATATCCATCTTTGATTCTTGGTTGGGACTTCTGGAAAGAGTTTGAGCTGTGTCCTAAGATACTTTCGCTTGAACTTAATCTTGATAGTAGAAATTTTACGAACTGTGCTATTGAGAATGGAATCATGTCATTCGATCACCTTTCCGATAATCAAATAAATATTGCTAAGGATATGATTGAACGTTTTAAAGACATTTCTTTTGAAAAGAAAGGTAAATTAGGTCTTACTAATCTAATTTGTCATCGAATTAATACCGGTAATGCTTTGCCTATTAAGCAACGTTGTTATCGTCTCTCTCCTGAAAAACAAAAGATTTTAATTAAAGAAGTCGATAAAATGCTCGAATTAAAAGTCATTGAAAGATGCGAAAGTCCTTGGCTATCTCCTGTTCTTATTACGCCTAAGTCGAATGGTGAATGGCGTTTCTGCGTTGATAGTAGGAAATTAAATTCAATCACTCGTAAGGATGCTTATAGCCTTCCTTTTATTTCCGAAATACTTGATAACCTTAAAGGCTGTAAGTATTTGTCTAGCATAGATATTGCCAAAGCTTTTTGGGAAATTCCCTTACATCCTGATGATAGGGATAAAACTGGATTCTATGTGCCTGGCAGGGGTTCATTTAGGTTTACGGTAATGCCTTTCGGCTTAACTAACAGTCCTGCGACTCAGCAAAGACTCATGGATCACTTATTCACTCCTGAATTTGATAACAAAGTATTCTGTTACTTAGACGATATTATAATCATTAGTTCTACGTTTGAGGAACATATCTCTCTGTTACTTAAAGTTCATCAAAAGCTTTCTTATGCTGGTCTTACTATTAACTTTGAGAAAAGTAAGTTTTTTCGTAAAGAACTCAAATACCTTGGTTATGTAGTTGATGAGCAGGGACTAAGAGCTGATCCTAGTAAAATTGAAGCTATTTTAGCTTATCCTATTCCTACGTCTAAAAAAGAGGTTAGGCAATTTCTGGGTACATGTAGTTGGTTTCGCCGTTTTATTCCCAATTTCAGTTCTATTGCTTCCCCTCTCTGTAAATTGACCTCTGCGGGTAAGAATTCTCCAAAAAAGTTCGTTTGGAATCGGGAAGCAGATTTCAGTTTTGCCAAACTAAAAGAATGTTTGACTTCGACCCCGATTTTAGCTTGTCCTGACTTTGACCTTCCGTACTCTGTTCATTGCGACGCTTCTAATTATGGTATAGGAGCTATGTTGACTCAAAATCAAAACAATGTTGAAGTGGTCATTGCTTATATGAGCAGAACTCTTAGTAAACATGAGCAAAATTATTCTACCACTGAACGCGAAACATTGGCTGTTATCGCTGCACTTGAACATTGGCGTTGTTATCTTGATAATGGTAAACCATTTACAGTTTACACAGATCATGCTGCACTGAAATGGTTCTTGAATTTGACTAATCCTTCTGGGAGATTAGCTCGTTGGTCTCTTCGACTATCATGTTTTGATTTTGTTCTGAAACATAAGAAAGGAAAGGATAATGTTGTTCCAGATTTACTTTCTCGTCCTAGGGATCCTAATACTGTAATTTTTGATGGTGTTGCACCTGTGTCTAGGGACGACTCGTCTCATTTAGAACATTTCAATAAACTTTTTCAAAAAGTGTGTTCTACTTGCGAAACATGTCTTGCCTATAAACATTCGAATCATTCTCCATATGGTCTTATGGGTAATCCAAAAATCTGCTCGAGGCCTTTCCAAAATATATCATTAGACCTTATGGGTCCTTTGCCTATGACGAGACAACGTAATCAATATATTCTAGTGATTACGTGTTCATTTACAAAATACTGCCTTATTTTCCCTATTAAACGTGCTACAGCTACTAATATTATACAATATCTCGAAAACTTTGTATTTTTGGTTCATGGAGTACCGCAAACCATTATTATGGATAACGGCTCACAATTTCAATCTAATGAATTTCAAAATTTTTTAAATAAGTATAAAGTTCCTTTTATATTTTATTCGCCTAAATATTGCCCACAAGTAAATCCAACGGAACGTTATAATAGAACGATTATCACGGCGTTATCACAGTTAGTCGGTGATGATCATCGTTCTTGGGACATTCCGTTACCAAAAATTCAATTAGCATTAAATAGCTCAGTAAATACTGCGACAGGGTTCTCCCCATCTTTTCTGGTCTTTGGCCGGGAAATCATATCATGTGGTTCTCTTTATTCTAGTTGCCCGAACCTAGACGAAATAATCTTCCTTCCTCGGGATATTTATGCCGCTAACATAGGGTTATTATCTGTCATCTTCGATAAAGTACAGATTGCACTATTCATGGCTCATAGAAAAAACGCCTCTCATTATAACACAAGGCACAGTTTTAAGGAATTTAATATCGGTGATACCGTCTGGCGTAAAAATTACGTTCTTAGTGATGCTGGAAATTATTTTAGTGCTAAGTTAGCTCCTAAATATATAAAAAGCACAGTTGTGGAAAAACTATCACCACTTGTTTTCATTTTGGAGGATCAGAGCGGTGTTAGAGGGAAATGGCACGTTAAAGATTTTAAAGTGTAGATATCTACTACTTTTATTACAATTCTTAGAACTTATTACTTATGAATTCACCTTATTCCTTGTAAAAACCATTTAGATTTTAAGTTTTGTGAATACTCCACAAGGTTTACCTTCCCCTAAAACTTTTGGCTTAGTTAAATCCCTTTATTTATTTTGTAGAGCGGTGCACAACTCTTTAAATAAGCCATTGTGTAGAGCGGTGCACAACTCTTTAAATAAGCCGTTGTGTCGAGCGGTCTCACAACTCGTAAAATAAGCCTTAGTGTACTTTTTTTAACTTAGATATTTTTTATCCTTGACCCTACTTGAACCTTGACTTGAAGCTTGAATGCTTCTCTTAAGCGCTTATGCTCTTAAACCTTGGCTGCTTCGTGTAAGCAGAAATGACTTGAAAGCTTGAAGGCTTCTCTTAAGCGCTTTATGCTCTTCAACCTTGGCTGTTTCTTCTAAGCAGAAAAACTTGAAAACTTGTAAATAATTTCTTTTAATTTCAACGGGTTTTAGAACAGGTGCGGATTACGACACCTAAATTAAATAAATAAGCCTTCGTAAACCTTAAAAATAATTCCTTGTGGAGTATGCGTCATTGAATGTGAACCATATCCCCTAAGTATGCTGGTGATGTATGATTGAAGTGTGTAGGTTAAGTTGATGAAAGGTGTATGAAAGAGCAAGGTCTTATTTTCAACCTCGAAATTTTTCTAGTTATTAATTTTCTGGGGTTATGGGAATCTTAGTTTAAATTTTTTATAACTTACTGTATCACTGTAAATACTCATTAGCTTAATTTTTTGCTGGTTAATACTCTCTTATGCTAAATAAGAAAATGATTGAATGACGGCCGAGGGACGTCAACCCTCAAGCCGGAGAGGAGGGCCGAGGGACGTCAAGCCTCAAGCCGTAGAGGAGGGCCGAGGGACGTCAGCCCTCAAGCCGTAGAGGAGGGCCGAGGGACGTCAGCCCTCAAGCCGTAGAGGAGGGCCGAGGGACGTCAACCCTCAAACCGTAGAGGAGGGCCGAGGGACGTCGACCCTCAAGCCGTGCAGCCCGAAGAGCCCGGTGCGGAGTCGCCTTGCTACGGCGTCTTCATAGTCGCTCCGGCCGTAGAGGAGGGAAACTGCCCTCCAAGAACACTCCTAATTTTCCCGAACTTGTGGCCGAGCTGGCGCCCAACGTTACAAGATATGAGTGACTTTGCTTAGGACCAGCGTATCCTGGGTAATAAGCTTTGTTACCTACAATGGTGAATTGGTGACTTGTTAAAAGTTGACATGACTGCCTTCATAAGTAATTATTGTATTAGGTCGTGCTGAAACGAGAGTAAAAGAAAAACCGGCCAAGAGCGAGTTGGACTCGCACACGAAAGGTTCCGTACCAACGCCGAAAAAAACGTTTCTTTTATACCCCTTTTAAATTTTTACTTTATTTTATTTTTATTATTTGTTGTAATAGCGGTAACAGGAATACATCATCTGTGAAAATTTCAACTGTCTAGCTATCACGGTTCATGAGATACAGCCCGGTGACAGACAGACGGACAGTGGAGTCTTAGTAATAGGGTCCCGTTTTTACCCTTTGGGTACGGAACCATAAAAAAGCAGGGCCGGGCTAGGGAATTTAAAGATCTGAGATTATTTTTACATCGATAATACAACGTTTACTAATAGGTACGTGCAACTTCATTCTTCCAAACAAGCTATACTGCCTTTGTCGGCCAATATAATGCGCTGTAAGTACTTCCGATTCGCTTATTCATAATTAATCCCAACGAATCCAGGAAATGCATACTCATAATTTAAAACACTATGCTTGTTTCCTTCATCCGGCAACGCTTCCCGTCAGTCCATCCATTTATGATCGACAACAACACTGATTACCGCTTAATCAAGCGGCCTACACAACGAGGCACTTGAACACAGCACTTGAAGTACCTTCTTACCTCACAGCGTTTCTCTCTAACGCCATAAATCCAACTTAAATGCTTTGTTATCACAAAATTTAACATCTAAACTACTCGTTTCCCCTGATAACTTGTTGTAAATAACTTCAAAAATCAGATAAAATACATTAGAGCGAGCTGTATCGTGAATCGCTTAATTAAACAGCACTAAATCTGTCATTTGTGCCTTCTGTGGGGCTTTAAAGCGCTTTCCCCTTAAACTGTGCGTTTAAACCCTTATCTGAGTCCCATTATATCAGTAATAGAGGCTGGTTTATGTGGATGCAGTGAGGTAGGAAGCTTGCAATGCTCAGGATTGATTGGTCCAGTCATCTGGTGGCAGTGATTGTGTTAAAGATACTGTGTGTACTGTGTGATTGATATTTGTGGACTCCCTGGATTGAACTGGATTTTTTATTTCAGTTTCAGGTCATATTTTTTCCACTTTTCAAAGGATTTTATCATCATCAGAATAATTTAAGTACTATTTCGTTTATTTTTGTTTTTTTTTTTACATATAAAATTAAATAGATATTTATTTTATATTAATAAATTGATAATAATTATATTAATTAAGCTTTTCAAAAAATGAGGCCGTAAAAGTCTACTTCAGACACGACTTTTAAAATTGCCCAATGTACTAAAATATGTCATTATTTCACCATAAACATCTTAGACATTCATTCTAATATTTAGCGTATTCTTTTTTAACCGACGAAACAAACGAAAAGGCACCAAGTAAAATGACTGCAGCTTGTTTGTTCTACGTTGATTTGTTTGTGGCACTGTGTCAAAATTAGTGATTTAAATTAATTCGATATTTAAATTATCTTAGGTTATAAGGTCGATTTTTTCTCATTTAGTTTCTATTTTCGCCGCGATAATTTTTTGGTTAAAAAGTTTTTTTTTGCTTTGTCGCTCTTGGCTAGTCAAGAAAGACACCAAAAAAAGCACAAAACCTCCTTCAGTCATAATTTGTCTATGCTCTTTATGCAGCCTATCCACTTCAAATTTTACCTCCGTGGTATCAAACGTAGACTGCTTCCAGCGCCCGCGGACAGTACTTAGCGATTATCGATATTACCTAATTTAGTTATTTTCACAATCCGTACTTAATATGGACCAGATCGGTCAGATCTTTGATAGGCAATTGTAGGTCTTATTGTGCTGAAATAGCAGTGTTTAAGGGCGAATGCCTTTACAATTCAGTAACATAGTTTTAGAATAGCTGTTTATTCAACAAAAAAAACACATAAAATGGTTTAAGTTAACTATGCCGACCTAAAGAAAATGCTAAATTCCCACAAATGTCACTTCATATGGGAATTTAGCATTTTCATTACGTAGCTTATTTGAAGTAAACGATGGTGCCGACCTATAAGTGACATATGGTAATTTAGCATTTTCTTTAAACAGCTTATTTTGGACGTCTTCGGTTGGTGGCTGTAATTGCTTGTAGTTTCAGCTTTTTTATACCCGGTAAAGCAAAGGCGTGCCTGTAAAGTCAAGGAAATGGACTGTTTACCTTTGAGACAGGAATCAATATTTACTTAATATCAATTCTTTTATAAGGGTTTTTCATTTTACACGGAACCCTAAAAGGCGCCTTTTCCCCCATGGGGCAAAATGATTTTTGCAAAGTTTAAAGTAATTGCAAATTGATTACCACCCTAAATTGTCCGTATAGTCAAATCACAACTGGCATTCTTTGACATTTGTGTAGAATGGGTATAACACAGCAAAGATTAAAGATTATTAATTAATCTTTATGACAGTACCTACCTACATCGACATGCAAAGGGTATATGACCCATTATGATTCACGTATCGAATTCTAGGATACATCTATCACTATAAGACACTATACGTAGTGGGTACATGATCAATTACATTAATATGCTCATTTATTGTAATTAAGTACTTATGGTATATTTATAAAACATGACGTCACTTAGCCCATAACTTTCTACAGCCCACGAAAAACTTGACACTTGTGAAACACCTTGTTATTTTTTGTCTCTATCTACTATTTAATTTATCGTTTCTCCATACGTTTGAGGACAGGTATTTTTTGTCTCTATCTATCATATCGTTTCTCTATATGTTTTATCAGGACAGGACATGTTTGCCAATAATTGTCACGGGTTTTTAGACACATTGTTGGACCATGTAGGTTTATTGATCAATAAATAGAGCCATACCATCATTATAAGGACAACATTACACCATTACAATTTAATTAGTTGTAATTGTAATGAGTTATTAAATAACTTTATTGTGTAGCTTGCTTCAGTTTCATGGGAAACTTTCAGGCTACTTTAAACTTTAATCCAATGGAATAAAGTTCATTTATTCATGGAGGGTGCATAATAAAATTATAATGTTTTTATTCTAAGTAGTTATTATGTCCATGTAAACAGCAAATAAATGGTAATAGTAACAGTTGTTTTCTATTTGTTTATTCATTGGTATTGAGCAGTTGTCGGTATATATTATGAAACAAGTTTGATAGAATCTCGTTTGATAGAGACGTGACGTACCTATTCAATTCGATAAGCATAAAAATATTTAAAAAATAAAAGCCCCCACCAAAAACAATATAAGTAGAAGAAAAGTGTGCGCTTCGGGAATTTTCGTCTGTATTCGGAAAAACGAACGCACAATGATGAGATCTAATATAGAGCTGTTACTCCCATGGAAGTACTTTCCGACTTTGTATTACTATGTTAACAAAATTTAAGATTAACAACAATGCTATGGTATTCAACTATGCAAATATTATATTCTATGCAATTCCAAAAAACTTTCGATTGAATAATGACGATCTGAAACCGGAGTAGGGAAACCCGACAGAAAGAAAACTTCATACAAACGCCCAACGACACGACAGGTCCTTACTTACAAGCGCGGTAGTACAAAACTGAAGCATTACCTCTGTGGGGGGTTACTCTGTGGCGTGACGTTCGTGCTAATTCGGACACACGAAGATTACCGAAGCGCATATTATCCTTTATGGAGGCCTAAAAAAGCCACTTTGACAGTATCATAAAAGGATAACATATGAATCATTAACATATTAATCATTATAACTTATGAATCATAATATGGTGAAGACAGTTAGTGTTTTTCTTTTTTTCGCTACATCAAAGAGATTGGGATTGGATTTGCATTTGGATTGGATTGATTGGTATTATAGCACAGACAAAAAAAAATAACTGAAAAATCCTTCACCAATGGGATTTGATACGATTAACTTAACAGTTAACTGTCCATTATGATTTATAATGTTATCCTTTTATGATTCTGCCCAAGTGGCCTTTTTAGGCCCCCTGGTTTACCTTTACGTCTGATGCCAATGCCCCAACTTTGGTGACAAACTAATCCTTCACCGAAGCCTTATTCAGCCTTTCTTTAAGCAATATACCATTAAAATGACCAACTCTTTGTGAACGATTGGCAATGCCAATACATTTCCTGTGATCCATCACAAATTATCATGATAGATTGTTAGGCGACTTGATTTGAATGTAACTGCTTAGATCGACAAACAGACAAGTTGACTATTACAAACATACATTACCCCTACCATTCACCATTAGAAGATTGCTTTCAAAAAGTTTGAAACGTCGCAATTAGCTGTCAAATATTGCGTTCTTTATTTAAAAAAAATATATAAGGGGTAAGCGCCAGTAAAGTTTGTAAGGATGGATGGATGTTTTTTACTCTTTCACGCAAAAACTACTAAACGGATTTGGATGGAATTTTTTACACAGATAGTTTATAACCAGGATTAACACATAAGATACTTTTTATACCGATATTCCCACGGAATCGAAACTTATGCGGGTGAAACGGCAAAAATAAACAACGGAAAAAATAAACAAAGACGTAAACAATGTTATATAAGCTATTTATAATGATACAATAAAAAAACCATTGTCCGTTGAATAGAAATTCCATTTAGATTCCAGTCATGACCTTTAAGTTTAGATACATGGCACCAATTTAGAAAAGATACAGCCATGAGATAGTCCCACATATTGCTACACAAACGACAATTACTTGATAATAATTACATAGTAGAAAATAATTACGACCTATTATTAATTAATTATGTTTCGAATAGATGGTTTGAATTTTATTCTGTCTAGCTTTAGTACGTATATTTTTTGTAAATAAATTGAATTTCCTTTATGACGCCATTGTATTAGTAGTAGGTTAAGAAAGTAACATGACGCACAAAAAGAACACAAACACAAAAAAAACCGGTCAAGTGCGAGTCGGACTCGCGCACCGAGGGTTCCGTGCAAATTTGTAGGTATGCAACTACAATTTTACGGTTTTCGGATTTTTTCCTTTATTTGTGCTACATGATATCGCTTCTTGCCAAATTTCGTGATTCTAAGTCAACGGGTACCCTATAGGTTTTGATTCCCTTGCGAATGTCAAAATATGCGACATAAACGGAACATAAACGCTTAATCTTTTGATTGCGTTGACTTAGAAGTTTTATCTTTTCACTGCTTCAAGAGATTGCAGCCCTGAGTATTTGATACACGCGTTCCTGAGAAAAAAGGTCTTGTCGGACGGACAACGAAGTGATCTTATAATGGTTCCTCTTTCCTTTTGAGGTTCGGAACCCTAAAAAGAACAAGTTGTGGGAAAATATGCGTCACATCCACGCAAAACGGCCATCGCTCAGCCTCACAACCATCTAAGCCCACACCACCTTAGTTAGTCTATGTCATTGTAGATATTGGTGCCGATTCTGTTGTTCACAAACTAAACTAAATTTAAGTTCAGTGCATCTTTTTCTTTCCATTTCATTAAGAAAAGGACAGAAGATAAATTTTAGTTTACTCCTGTCAAATTAATGAGCGCCTGACGTAAATTGACGTAATTTTAGTAGACAAGTTTTAATCACGTCTAAACTTGTATGGAGTAGTGTCAGGCGCTCATTAATTTGACAGGAGTAAACTAAAATTTATCTTCTGGCCTTTTCTTAATGAAATAGAAAGACAAAGATGCACAGAACTTAAATTTAGTTTAGTTTGTGAACAACAGAATCGGCACCATTATGTCATCTTCACTTTTAGGCCTTTCCCTAAAATCAGTAAGGTAGGTTTAACATCAATTATTTTAATACGTACCTGTCTAAGAAAAATTACTCTCCACAACCTGACAACCTGTACTCAAACTCGAAGCATTTATTTCAATTAAACCGGCACTTCTGAATAATTGTCAAAGACAGAAATTCAGAAAGATGAAGTTAGTTGCCCATTCCGAAGCGTAGTAAGTTCCTATGGTGAAGAACGAGCAAGAAACTCTGTGAACACTCTTTTATTATTGTTATTATTTTGTATTGTTACAAGATATTAGTTACATCATTAAGAGCGTTTACGACGTACGGCATTTCATACAAACTTTCAAGCCCTTATTTTTCGAAATGAATGAATCGATTTTAATGAAACTTCATACGCATAAGCAGGATACAAAAGTCTAAAAAGTTAGTTGAGAACATTTTCGAAAAATAGTGTTACAGCCAAATTAGACCGATTTTAAATTTTCCATAGAAACAGAGATTTCCAGTTATCTTTTTTTAAATAAGACATTACGAAAATGTTCTCAACTAACTTTTTAGACCTTTCACTTAATGATTTGATTGATTTGTAATGACCTGACCAGTCAGCCCCGTTATCAACCCTGCTGACTGACTCGTCTTTTCACCACTCTGTTGGACTCCCGGGGGTACCTATCATTAGATCATCTGCCTAGTCTTATCCCGAGTATCTTGGGGTCGACTTCCAGTCTAATCAGATGCAGCCTATCTGACCTCCATAACCCAGTTACTAGGTAATAATACCCCTTGGTAAGCCTCGTTGTCAGACTTTCGGGCCACTGACGACCCGTAACGACTGTCAAAGATCCACGAATAACAGCCGGGGCCAACGGCTTACTGTATTTCTCAGGGACGGAGGGGTCTTGGTATGTAAAGATGTCAGCCATCCACGGATCAACCGCGACAAGAAGCTTAACCTGATCGATCGACCCGTACGGATGTTATTACTTAGCCAGAAGCCTCCCAGGGGTACCTATCGTCACAATAGTTAATAATTAATTGTCTCATTCAGGCGTGACGCAAACTCGAGGCGACACGCAAAAGTAGTAGCAAATTAATAAGTTCATCGAAACCGCGCAGAAATCCCAAGACCTCACTACAATATTCAAACAACTCAATCGCAAATTGGCAATAACAATTTACAGTATCAATAAAATAACAATCTATTATTATAAATTATGAATCACGACACACTTCGGGAATCCGAATACTTGGACAGTGAGTAATAGTGTCAAATATCTCCGTTTAGATTGAGCTGATTTGATTTACAAGCCAATTGGCTGAGAGGCTGTGACTCAGTCTTTGTAGCGACGGACTCGTAAATCTGGATCTAGATTTCTATTTAATCTGTTAAACGAGCTATTTGTCTGCGACTCGTATTTTAGCTATGATGACGAGAAAATGAAAAATAAATGCCCGAAGTTGAAGTGTCTATGGTTGGTCAGCAGATGCGAAAGCCAGCATTGGTTATCGATAGCTACTTTCGAAACAAAATAGAAAATAATGAAGATGTGAATGTCGTGTATTCCTGTACGTGGTATAGACCACGTACAGGAATACACGACATTCACATTTTCATAAGTTCTATAGATATAAGAATTTATTCCTATAGCTTTTATTAATTAACTAGCTTCCGCCCGCGGCTTCGCCCGCGAGGTATGTCGATAAAACTATCCTATGTCCTTCCCCGCCGATGCAATCTATCTCTCTGCCAAATTTTATTGAAATCCGTTCAGTGGTTTAGGCGTGAAAAGTTAACATACAGACAGACAGACAGAGTTACTTTCGAATTTATAATATTAGTATGGATGTAAAATGTATACATGGTGACGGGACATCGACGCGCAAACTGTAACCACGTATTCTGGAACAGAACAGCAATTTTTTTTTTAATAACAGACGAAAAATTTCAGAACTGGTTTTTTAATTCAAAATCATATATGCTGAATTCATGGCTACAGATTGCGCGTCGATTTCACTGCCAACCTGTATACTGTTGACGTACCTATTTTAAATAAATAAGATTCATAAGAAAACCAATTAAGTACGTTAAATAAGATTATATTATAGATCTCCCATGACAAGGCTCGCATGAGACACTTCTATTACATGTTGTCGTTGCGCGTGCAAAAGCTGCTATGTGTTATTTAGTTATTTTCGGTTCTTTATGCAGTTTTAATCGTTATTTCAATACACACATACTGTAAAAAAAGCTATGTGATAAGTGCAATATTTAAAGAGTTAAGGAATGTAGGTATGTGATGTTCATACATCGAAAGTTCCGTATAAACACGCTAAGTGTTATAATTGTACCTCAAATAAGTTCACTAAAAACACATAGCGACTTTTGCACGCGCAACGACGATGTCCTTTATTCCACTTCCACATATTCATACACACACTCACACTCCCACATACACATACACCCTACACTCTCATACATCCTTTGCATGTTTCCTAGATAAAAAATAAAATCTTATTTGCAATATTTCTATTAATAAATTAAATAATTTTTAATAAATGACATAATAAGGAATGAATTAATATTACTGTGATTTCAAACAAACGTCTTAAGTACAATACTTGCAATAGATGGGTACCTAGGTAAATTATTGAGGGGGCCTTATGACCTGACTTACAGGTTTTGTAAAAACTTAGTTTACTAGTTACTTAGTTTAGTTTTCTTAGTGTTTGTCTTCCACAAATTGAGTACAAAATTGTATCTTTAGACTAATTTAAGCTGTAATTTGTGGTAAGAAAACTAAAATCTATTCTATTATTTAATTTTATGACCATACACAAAAGTTTCATATTTTAATTTTATTATTATTGAAAGCCATTTCCGTGCCTTTGTTATTTTGCCTGTAAATACAAAAAAAAACAATATTCTCAATTCAATATATACCTACCCAGTAATATCCCTAAACCACGCGAACTAAATTAATTAAGTCCTCACTCACCATCACAAACATTTCATGCAAATACCACCATCTTGAAATCAAAAGGTACATAATAAAGGCCATCACTAACTATTACAGTGCATAAAATCAAAATAATTACCTTTATCGCTGTTACTCGCTAACAAAGGTCTAGCATTTAATTACTTAGGCTAATTAAGTGTAGACCAAGCTTTTGAACCAGTCACGAGTCAACCAACACTAAACTATTTACATACGAAGCATTATAATAATTAAGTTTGTACATGATTATATTTTTGTCTATGGTTTCGTGGGTACGATTGGTTGTTGAGTTATCTCCAAAAAACTCAATGAACAAAAGCTAACTTTCATTCGCGTAAACATAGACACTTAATTTTTTAAAAAATCCAAGACCTAGATACGTACATACCTAATTAGATACCTACCTACATTGCTAGCGATTCACTGTTGACAAGTTTTACTTTATTATTTTATTGCCAATTACTGCGATACATTTTAAGAGCAATGTGTGAACATGGTCCTTCCAAGGCGAAGTACTATGATTAAAATATACTTTCTGCAATTCATTTAAAGCCACGATCTCTCGAGCTTTTAACCCTAGCTTGTAACGGAACGGGTTTATTTTTTAAACATTTAATTACTAAGCGAAAACATTCAATTTCCCGCGCATCAATCACGCTTGCTTCCTGCGGTATCCGCACTTCTTCAAGCTAATTACTTCGGGAGCCGGTCACGATTCGCTATACCTACATACTTACTCGTTATAAGGTTGGCAAACGTTGGCTGCATAGCTTGTGGCCTTTGCCTTGAGCTGACAGAGAGGGAAAATGAAAATTATTTTTTGAATATAGAATGGTTGCGTTCAAATGATAGGTTATCATGAGCGGAATTTATACAGTGCCTATTAGATTTAAGTGTAGTGTGGACAAAATGTTTAATTTAAAATGGTTTATTCATTGCAATATTTACCAGTCCATTATCAGTAATAATAACAGACAGATTGTAAAATTCGGAAACCTACAGTCTTGATACTGAAATTCCAATCCATATTCCAATATAAAATGGTAGCAATTGAACTATTGCAAAGCGATTGCTAATATCAATCTATACAATATCTTTATCAATCAAGTAACAGACGGTTCACACTTGTGAAGAGTCACGACTCTTTGTGTATTTACATACGCGTTTTATGTTTCTCTATGAAGTAGGCAGTCTGCCATGTGGCCTTTGCCTCCCACTTCTGTGTTTTGTTATGTCTATGATTTTGGAGAAAGGAGGATAAATAGGGAAAACGAAAAAAATGGAAATTAATGAAAACTGCTCTTCTTCCTTCTATGCTAAGGGCGGGCAGTCGTTCTTAATCTTTTTCTATATTATTGCTAAGTTTGGTAACGGTTCAATTCGATGAATATTTTTCTGCTTCTTGCTAAAAATGTTGACGGAAAACACTTATGCAGCAACCCGCACTAGGCCCATGTGGTGGATTACAGCAATGAAGTAACCTGATGCATGGTACTTAATACTATGCAGTTTTAATGTGGGGCTGGTTGTCCATGACAAGTGGGAAAATTAAAGAGATAAATCTTCCATCCCCTCGCCTAGCCAAGACCAATGCCGAAAGCCCATACTGGCCCCATACAATAGCATTAACCCACGTTACGCATAAAATAACAATGTCCTCAGTTCCTCACAAATAATAGTCGCCATCTTGTCATCGCGTGCCGTCCGAAGCGCCGACGCGTTGAATAAAATTAATCCCGTTGAACTAAACGCAAGCGCATACAAATTCCGCAACGTTGTTGTACCTAATTTCAATTTATTTGCCAACATAGAGCTGTTAGCCTGGATTATGTTTCAGAACTCCTGTTTTGTTAAGGTATTGCTAATTTTGAATTTTAATTAGGCTATTGTATACTCGTATATGGTATATATTAGGCTATATTATATTGTATATATTAGGCTATTGTATATATGTGGGCTTGTTTCTGATAATTTTAGCTTAGTCATCATCTGCCTAGCCTTTTCCCAACTATGTTGGGGTCGGCTTCCAGTCTAAACGGATGCAGCTGAATGCCAGTATTTTATATGGAGGGACTGCCTATCTGACCTCCACAACCCAGTTACTGGGTAATACGATACCCCTTGGTAAGACTGGTTGTCAGACTTTCGGGCTTCTGAGTACCCGTAACGACTGTCAAAGATCCACGAATGACAGCCGGGACCAACGGCTTAACGTGCATTCCGAGGCACGAAGGGGTCTCGGTATGTATAGATGGTCATCCATCCACAGACCAACCGCGGCAAGCGTAGCTTAACCTGATCGATCGACCTGTGCGGCTGTTATTATTTACCGACGGACCCCTCTTTTGGTAATTGTAGCTTACTGTGAAGCCAAAATCCAGCTGAAACAAATGAAATAAAGAGGCAGACTCTGAGCCAGCTCTCCATGAAAAGTAGACGATTCTCCTCAAATGTAGGACCTACTCTAGAGAAATAAGTAGGTGCCTATACTTCATGGAATAATAAATATTAACGACCTAATACAGATTTACAATCAGCAAAAACGTAAGAAAGGCTGGATTTCGCACTCACCTAACAGCATTAGTCTTAAATTAAGATACTTAAGTGTATAAGGATATTAATTTCAGAGTTACAAATAAAATTTTCAATTTATTTGTTTGACTGGTCATATTTTAGTCAACAAATCACAGCAGTAAACATGTTTGTATGTGATAGCGTGTTGGTTAATTTTTGTGTTGAACAGCTTTTCAAAAACCGGGTGTAAGAGTGGTTATATTAACACCAATTTCTACGTCCATCTGCGAATATTGAAAGAGAAACGGCAATATTTTATCTCGTCAACATGACAAACAGTTTGCCATCGCAAATGTATGAGTTAACTAACGCGAAAGGATTACTCTAATGCGTAGGCGCAACTTGATGAGCTTGCAACTTGTCACTTTCTGTAGTGTTGTGTTATAGGTACTTTCAAACGTTTACTGAGCTGGCGATTATAATCATGGCGATGTATGATTTGGGTCTGAGTCTATTGTAAAGTTGGGTTAAAATAATAAGTACCGACGCCAGCACATCAAGCTACCCGAACTGTCAAATTTTCCCAATCAACTTTGAACCTTATGGTTTAGCAATGAAGTTGAAAATCTATCAAAGTTTGACAGATTGTAGTAGCTTGATGTGCTGGCGTTTGTACGAAAATACCTATCTAATAAGTTCTTCTGAAAAAATCGAATGACTGTTTTTGAAGAAATTGCTAAAACGCTGTGCCTTTAAATAGGTACGCTGTAAAGCGCAATAACGTAATAATTTGATCAAAGATAAGAATACTCCTTCATAGAATAAAGAAATACGAAATGTATAAAAGCTAAAACTTGGTTAGGCCGGCTGGCTTAAATAACAAGATCCGACATAATATTATCAAATCAAGTAAAAATAAAGACGATACAAATATTTTAATAAAAAAAAAAAAGGCTAAGCTGACCGCCTAGTGGCGCCCTCCTCGTTTGTTTGATTATGTCTTTTATTTTAGAATGAAAATGCAGAAAATAAGCACGTTAAGTTGTGCTCCACAAGATTATACGTTAATATTATTAGAAATAGTAGTTTAGCATTGTTTAGTTTTATTATAATCACTAAAACGGATAATAGTGGCCACTATTACAAATAAAAGAAATAACCAAACAAACGAAGAGGGCGCCACTGCGCGGTCGGCGTTTGGTCGGCGCCCTCTTAATTAAATGAGAGCAGTGGTGGCCCAGTGACAACGGCCCCGACTTACGAGTTATAGGTCGTAGGTTCGAACCCAGGCGGGCGCTTTACTTTGTGTAAATAACTTAATTACCACTGCTCTCGGTAAAAAAAAACAATTAGAAAACCGGCACGCCTTAGAACCAAAAACTCAAAGACATGTGACATGTACCAACACGCGCTTGTCCCGGGTGGTTGATTATTAGCCCACTCTCTCTCGAAGAGAGAAGGCCTTTGTGTCCCAGAAGTGGGAACATTATAGGTTAATTAGTTTATGTCATATAGGTAAATGAAAAACAAACATAGTCATAGTTATTTTTATTCATAAACAAGTAACTTTTATCTGAATTTGCACACAAAATTAAACTAATCTATTCAGCTATTCTCTCCGTTACATAAACTTAGGGCTGATTTTTCAATAGACAGATATTTTTTATTCGTCGAGTAAAATTGACGTCTGACAGTTTTTGTATGGACGAACTGTCAAAAATTCAAAATTATTCTTCGTTTAAAATTATCTGGCGTTGGAATAATCAGCCCTTAAACAGATAAACATTGGCTTAAAGAAAATATAAGCATTTCAACAGATACCATAACAAGAAGGTGCCTATCAATTAAAATTTTCCTATCATTGAAAAGCTATCTCGAACCAAGATATTTTATAGTAAGAAGACAATTACGTTGGCAACCCAGTCATTACATCATTAAAGTTCTGTTGTGAAATGAAGCCATTTTGCATTTCACTCGATGAAAACACTTTTAATTTCTTTGTAAATGGCGAGTGTTTATATGATAATCATTGCACAGTGTAGGTACAATCTTATATAAAACTTGTAAACCTACATATTTTGATACTCTTTTAATTTTAATAATACAGGGTGCCAGAACATCGACGCACACCCTGTTACCATGGATTCTGGACCCTCTGAGTTTAATTTACACATAAACCTTCTAGAGCGAAATCTCTAAATGACATTGAAAACTGCATCAAAATCGATTGTGGAGTTAAAAAGACCTAACTTAAGCGGTCACACAAACAGACACGAAAAACGATGTTAATTTATACTAAAAATAAATTAACATCTTTTTCGCATAAATCTCGATGCCGTGATTTCTAATATAATTCAATCATGATTTGAAAGACACGTGGCGCCCTCTATTATCATAATAACGTTATTGTTGTTTTCCTCGGGAACAGCACTTTTTTTCGGGATGAAAGGTATATATAGCCTATGTTCGTTTCTGTACACCTGACAACGTATAGGCAAAATTTCAGGATGATCGGTTCAGTGGTTTAGGCGTGAAAAAGTAACAAACAAACTTACTTTCAATCAATCAATCAATCTCTTTATTGTGGATCATAGGTAGGTACATAATACAGGTGGCAGGTACATAATAAATTGTGAACAGCTATGTCCCGCCCGTAGGGCATACAATAGTCAGTACATATTATAATTATGGAAATGAAATTAACATATGTATATACTTTTTTTTTTCTACAAATTATTAAGAATTTTACAAAAAAAAAAAAATTAATTAATTAAGGTACATGTCAATAGGTCACTGAACGCATCACGACTGAGTGGGATTACTCGTGTATTGTAGCAGAGATTTATCTGATAAGAAGTCTTTTATAGAGTAGTAGCACTTGTCTACTAGCAGATCATGGAGAGTCTTTTTAAATTTTTCTAATTTTGCAATCATTCGGATGGGCCCCGGAATATTATTATAAATACGAGAAGCTATACAAAAGATGCTCTCATGCATTATGTGAGTCTTGCTAGCTACTGTGCGTAATTTGTCCTTGCGTCGTTCACGGGTGTAATAATTGTACATGCCAATATTATTTTTAACAAACACTGCGACCTCAAATATATACACACATGGCAAAGTTAAAACCTTCATCTTTGTAAAAAATGGCTTGCAGGAGTCAGTTTGACATAATTTAAATATAGCTCTAATGCACTTTTTCACTTCACACTCTCTTTCGCATTTATAATATTAGTTAGGATGTAAAGAATGAAGTGCCAGGCTCCGATTTCTCGAATGTTAATCCCTATGAGGTGTAAGGTGTAGGTGTAACAGTGTAACCAAACTCGTGCATGGTGTCACTCGACATCCACGCAGACAAAGTCATAAGCTTAAATTAGTTAAGTTAGCACAAGAGACAGTATTGAGTAAAATTTGTAGAAGACAGTTAAATACGTAATCCGAAGCGGAGTTAACAGTAAATTCTGCGTTTATCTAAATGGAGTTATGCATTGTAAATAGGATTACTTACACATAAGCCTACAGAAATCAGGGACTGCTATAATGAACAACATTAGATAGAATACTGTCGCCACGCTTCGTCAATAAATCGACTGTCGCTGTTTTCAGCGGTGGCGTCATATTATATCGGCTGTCAACTGTCATAACAATTTGTCATTCTCACCAGACTTTGATATTAAGGTGTCAAAAAACGCTCTATATTTAGACATCCGATATTCAGGAAACCAAAGCATAAAGTCTACTTTTGAAACAAATAAACAAATCTTTGCAAAACGATATCGAAAAACAAAAGCACAACAGGCCTACCTGGCCTCCTATGACCAACATCCAACATTGGCTCCAACCGCAAGTACCAACACACCAATACGCCGACCCAATAGTTAATCTGTAGCCGTAATTACCCTGCCAATATAGAAATATATAGCTTTCATTAAGAAGCTCAATACTAGCTACTAGCTAACTCGTTCGCATTATCTCGTTTGGTCCATCAGTGATGTAAAGAAGATGAAATCTGTAATAGTTGCTCATTACCCTGCCATGGCTGCCATGGTGGGATAAAGGCCGATTAATTATTAGTTAACTTCAAATAGTCGTATGTCATGTTAGGGTAGGGACCCCATTTATTCGAGTTGTGACAGAACTGAACTCTCATTTTTAATATGCTAGACCATAATGACAGCTGCGATCGACCTTTTTATGTCAGGTTGACTTATGTTTATTACTAGGCAGCTGTCCTTTAATAAAAAATTGGAGTGTACAAAGTTTGAACTCGTTTTTAGAAAATATTTTTGAATCGCAATGAAAATGTCAATAGAAAAGAGGCGTTATTTAGCAATCGAGCAGTAATGTGATATGTCAAAATCCTTAGTAGCTGCAATCACACACACATAAATTATTCTTTGCTATTGTTTTAAGCACCATAGATAACATTTAGCAAAAGTTACGACCGACAAATAAGCATTTTACCAAAATTCGAATACCTCAGTCTAACGCTAACCCATAAATCGAGTGTTTTACTTAATCTTGCTTGGGCGGTATGTTCTCAACCACAAAGGAACACAATCAAAGACAAAACTTATCACGAACACTAGTATCGACAAAATATATTACACCCCTCTAATCTTGCCGATCGATTGGTCACACCACTAAGCACGCATTGCGTACCCCCGATCTTGCGTTCAGACATTCAATTAGTCGATAGGAGCATAACTTGGACAGATAACCGCTGCGCCTGCACAATTACACCTTATAATTGTTCGTATTCATTTATTAATTAAAATACTTGCTTGTCTATCGGAAATCGAATCAATGCTTCGCAATTAATCGATATGATAATGAATTGTTTGTCTAGTCCGGACCTATGTCCGGAATAAAAAACTAAGTTTTTTAAATTAAGAGTTTAGGGTCCACCTAACTGTTAATCAATTTAAAAACTTTTTATTTCATTCAGTCAAGACATTTTTTGCATAAATAACTCATGTAATTTTGGCGGAATAATCTGAAAAAAAATTAAGAGTTCCCCGCCAAAAATGCCAAAATTATAGAACTTTGCTGGTCTATCTATGGTTTTATAATTCCCTTACTTTCAAAAGCTTATAATTTATTAATCTGTTACCACACACAGACAAGTTGCTAACACATTAATTAAGCCTACTAAACGACTTGTATAATTTTGTCATTCCATCTTAAATTAAATCTTAATTTCTTAATCACTACTTTGCCACTAAAGTTTTGTAAAACGACCCAAGATTACAAGATCCATGGTTTACCGCCAACACGGTGTTGCCAAAGTAATAATAATTAAGAATAAAATTATAAAGACATATTTAAGTAGTAAAACGATACAGATCAGACTTGCACAACTAATTTTAATGGCAATTTATGTAGTGCTTATCTCAAATAGGTATCTTTTCGGCAAAGTTCTATCGGAGTGATAAAGTAGTTTGTCAGCTGTTATTTAAATTATATAGATAATGTTAATTACTTAATAAATACTTGCGAGTGCCGTTGCGAGAAATGTGATATCTGCTTTTTTTTGCAATTTTCCTTTTGATGAAGAATTTTTGGTACGGTACTTTATCGGTAGTTGTTAAGAACCGTTCACATTGTGAATTTAATTAGTTAATGTTGCCACAACAATATTTATAACATTACAACGCTAAACATTGTTCAAATTGTTCTGATGCTCGTCCGCTATTTTAATGGTAGTTTTAAATATTTTCAAAATTGTAATTAAATATCACCCTTAGTCTGTTTGTAAAACCGGCAAAGTGCAAATTGTATTTGCGCAATTACTGTTACCTACATGCCATTTAGTAAGAGCCGCAAAACAATTTTGTGAAAAAAAAAACACTGGGTATTAAACTTTATGGTAACCCGATAATGTTGATAAGATTATAGATTTAAAAAAGTTTTCTTTATAATATTTAAGGTTGTGCTTTTACGAGCTTTCGTTTGATACCCCCCACACGATCAATGTTTCTGTCAAATAGTCTGAAACCGTTACTTCACTAAAACCTGTGTATGTCAAATGGTTGCAGATAATATTGCCAGTTACTTAGGTACAGAGAGTTGATTAATTAAGCGTTTTAGTTGGTATAAGCATAATCACTCTATAAAGTAGGTACTCACTGCTGGGACACAGGCCTGGAGGCCTAAAACGGCCACTTTGGCAGAATCATATAAGGATAACATTATGAATTATAGTATGGCGAAGACAGTCCGTGTTTTTTTTTTCGCTGCAGTACGTAGCTACGTACTGCAGCGAAAAAAAAAACACGGACTATCTTCGCCATAGGTATAATCAAAACGATTGGGATTGGATTTGGATTGGATTGATTGGTATTTTAGCACAGACAAAAAAAGTAACTGAAAAATCCTTCATTAATGGGATTTAATACGATTAACTTAAAAGTTAACTATCCATTATGATTCATAATGTTATCCTTTTATGATTCTGCCTAAGTGGCCTTTTTAGGCCCCCTGGTCTCTGTGAGAGGGGGAGAGCAGTAATCCACCACGCGGGTCCAGTGCGGATTGGTTGATGTCACATGTCTTCCAAGTTAAATTTTTTTACGGCTATAGTTAGCGTACTATACCCAAAGTTAACTTTTCACACGAATTATTTATACGAAAAATGTGTAAAAATTCACAGATCAGCTATAGTACATTACTTCAGAGGGAAGAAAGTGACAGTTCCAAACCATTTGAGGTATGGAACTGTACTTTATCCTGAGGGATGTATAGTGCTTTTTATTACACCTACGAGGAAAATTATGGACATAAATGCATAGAAATGTTTATATTTAGTTAAAAGTACAATTATTAAAAGTGCAGCTATTTTTTACACGACGCCTTAGTAACAAAAAATACTTAGGTACACGTTGAAGTGTATCAAAATCATACATAATCAGTCTATAATGTTCCCACTGGTGAGACACAGGCCTCCTTTCTGTTCTCAAACTCAAACCATTTATTTTCAATTAAACCATTTACAGGCACTTTTGAATTGTTAAGAAGTCCGCGTTTTATGTACAAAAATAATTTCGTTTTTAATTTTCTGTATGCACCAAGGAGGTTGGTAACTGGTAAAAAAAAAACTGTATGTGGCCAGTAACAATTTACTTGAAATTTAATTAGTAGACAGTTAAAGTCTCTTGGCAGTATGACTGCTGACAAATTAAAAAAAAAAGAAAAACCGGGTATGTAATGGAATTTCATACATACTTTCCACCCTTGGGTCGGAAGGATTTTCATACAAACTTCCATACCTTGGGATGAAAGGATTTGAAGGGCGGGATAAATCTTCCCTCTAATTGGTATAATTAGTATGTATTTTCAAAGCAGGTGTGATAAAAAGTATTTAGTCATACTTAACTACGGCAGTAACTTGCTTTGTTTTTTTTTCAAATAGATTCATTAACTGCAGATTATTCTATGCTCTCCCACACTGTAACATTCACCCACACTATGCTGGTATATTACCATAGATAACACAACAACTTATCGGCATTCCCTTCCGATATTGAATTAATAAAAAGCTTTATAGATAATACAGATATCATTTACGCTCACTTAATCCCGCCTTTTTTTTAATCGAACTCCGATTTATATTTTTTCTCAGTCTAATGAGTACAAATTGGCGTGAAACAAATCCTATCCACATCCTAGCAGGAATTTCACACTTTTTGCTTAGAAAACTACTATAATACCGTTGAATAAATATCATTTCGTGGAACCAGCATATTAAAAAGGAGTAAACGCTTTACAATTAGGCTAACTAGCGACCCGAGGCTAACTAGCGACCCGAGCTATGGTGCTCGTAAGTTCATCATTGTTATGCAATTTTTTTATGCTGGCCTTTGCCACTATAAAAAACGAAAGACGTTATTCTCAAGACCCCACAATACATTTATTGTGGGGTCTTGAGAATAACGTCTTTATTTTTTTTTTAATATATAATACTGTTTCTAATGTCTTTCCGTTATATTAAATTACTGCCAATAATTCTGTTTTATTGTTTGACAAATTTAAGGACAAATATAAATTTACGCCTAAAACTTTCTGGGACTTGTCATTATAGTACGAATAAATAGGTAAGTACAAAATGAAATGACTAGTGATTTTATACACACACACCCTCACAAACTTTCTCCTTTATAATATTAGTGTGATTTACCGTAGATATAGCAAAGGTTTTTTTTCTATTTGCCCCATAAAGTTGGCTATTAAATTTTCTACGACTTGTATCCACGCAATTATTCACTTAGTAACTTTTGCAAGCTTGCCATTTTAAGGCCACATTTACCCAATTTTTTTTTTATCTGAAACGTTGACTTAGGTCCTCGTAATAAGTGATATCGTGGCCCCTAGCACAGGCAACTGAAGGAACACTGGTGAGTTTTAGTCAGTAAAAGTCTGACACGCCCTCCTGCTTCGCCCAGAGCGGGAGAAGTTATTTGTTAATTTCCCACCCAAAAAAGGTCCTCATAGAACGATTACATAGAATGTTTTCTCTCTTACTGAATGTATCTACCTATTTATTTCCATACCATAGTAGCAATTAATTAAACTTTCACGAAACTATCATTTTTTCGAATAGGTACCTATAGTAGTCCACCAAGCCTGTGAAAAAGACAAGCCAATGTTTAGATTTTTTAAGCGTACCAAATGTGCAGCTATTCAGTAAAATGCAACAACAATTTTTATATCCACCATAAACACACACTAATATTTTACGATACTTATGTACAGACATAAGTATCGTAAAATATTAGTGTGTGTAGGCCAGCACATCAAGCTACCCGAAACTGTCAAATTTTCCCAATAAACTTTGAACCTTATGCTTTAGCGATAAAGTTGAAAATCTATTAAAGAAATTTTCACAGAATGTAGTAGCTTGATGTGCTGGCGTCTGTACATTACTAGTCGACAGCGATGGGGATGAATTTTTCGACGCCATATTTTAATTAGTGAATAGTTTTACCTAAATACTTGGTTCAATAACAGTCTTAATCTTATCGCTAGGATTGGCTGAGCAATTGCTTCTGCCCAACAACTATCGATTTCGAAACAATTATAAACAAAGTAAAAACTTTAATAAAAATGGAATAAGTTCAGATAAGGTTATAAGACCTACTTCGTCGACTTCGTTAACTTATAAAATTCTATTATTTCTACCTTTATCGATTTAAGTATTGAATGTACCTACTGATCGACCTTTCGTTATGAGATATTGTAAATTATTAATTTATATTGAACAAGATAAGATTATTGCCTTGTTTACTTTATCACAAATCAATGTAAAATAAGAAATTAATTTCAAGAAAACAATTGTTATTTTTTAAGAAAAAACACAACACAATTTCATTTCATTAATAATTCCTGTCAGCTGCAGGTATTCTTAATTGTTTAATCAATAAAAGTTTTTTTTTAAACAATTGAAAAATAATTAATAAGGTTCGTTGATAACATTTTATGAAAAGTACTTCGACTACTTGGTATTACTTGATCACGAACATTTATATATTATTACTAGCAGTGCTCCGCGGTTTCACCTGCATAAGTGTCGATCTCGTGGGAATATCGGGATAAAAGTATCCTATGTGTTAATCGAGGGATTGAGGGAATGGTCAAATCTGTTCAACGGTTTACGCGTGATTGAGTAACAAACATCCAAACTTCTTCACAAACTTTCACATTTATAATATGTATTAGTAGGATACTAGGATTTGGGAAGGAAATTTGAAGTTATACTTACCATAAGTCTGAAATCGCTAACCCGTCTCGCAGGCATGGTGATCAATGGTCGTGCCTTCTCTGAATGAGAAAATATTTTTTTGCCCTTCAGTAATAGACTGGTATTATTACTTATAAATATCGAGCTAAGTTGAGTTTCTTCAATACTCTACAACCACGCAACAACGCGCCTAAAAAGGAGACTAGAGTTCTATGTCATAAGGATGAGCAACTGCATTCTCCTAAATGTGATAATCACTTTATAAACATCTGCAAATTGTACTCCACGGACTACCTTTAGTATAGTATAGACTCTCCTTCCAAAAGTTGTCCTTAAAATACCGCTGTTAGCGATAAGACCGCATAATATTGTCTCATCCCTCGTAAAAATTTACATTTAACGTAACATTTTTGTAGTGTACATAAAACAGAGTATTCTATCTATCTGTTCAAGAAAAAGCAATATTTTAAATTATCAGATTCACGAACCAATACGATAATTCCGTTTGCCAACAGACGATGACGCGTTGATCACAGAATATGTTGAGTACTTGTTATTAGAGGAATGTTCCATTTGTAAATTTCTGACAACCATTTTGCATCAATCAACTATTCGACTCCATTGCCTTCAAAGATTTAAATCGTTAGATTTGCCTTCGCCATACTTATGGCATGTCCTAGAACCAAAAATTCGAATACATGTGACGTCCACCAACCTGCACTGGGCCCGCGTGGTGGATTATAGCCCACTCCCTCTCATAGAGAGGAGGCCTGTGTCCCAGCAGTGGGAACGGTATAGGCTGATTATGCTATACTAAGACGCGTATCAATGAACTCACACATTTAGCAAACCAAACTATGGAAGCCAGACGTGTCAAAACTTTAGAAACGTGTCCATCTTTTGACGCGGTAGGGCGAAGGCGAATCTAACGATTAAAATCTTTGATTGCCCCGACTTTTCTCACCATAAAATTACTGACGATATAGCAATATTTAATCCAACCATTACAAATCCTTGTCATATCCCCGGGGTTACTTAGAATACTTAAAATATTCTGTAAGCATAAATAAGTCATGTTCCAGTGCATAATTAAAGTTAATGGTTGTTCGCTGTGTTTACTTTAGCCCCCGCAGCCCTCGGGCTGTATGCCCAGGTACCTATACTACTAGATGGTACTAATAGATGGTTTCTGTCGCCGAGATATTTTCTAATCTGGTTATCGTGTTCGTGAACTGAATAAAAAATTGAACTTGGTTGAGCGAATTGTGGTTTGGCTGGCTAGAGTTTATTGGGTAGCTCTGCCTGTATGAAAGAATTAGATTGAATATAATTAGATTTTTCAGTGGCTTGAGAGGGCTTCTGGCTAAGTAATAACAGCTGCACAGGTCGATCGATCAGGTTAAGCTATGCTTGTCGCGGTTGGTCTGTGGATGCGTGACCACCTTTACATACCAAGATCCCCGGCTGTCATTCGTGGATCTTTGACAGCCGTTACGGGTCGTCAGTAGCCCGACAGTCTGACAACCAGTCTTACCAAGGGATATCGTATTACCCAGTAATGGGGTTGTGGAGGTCAGATAAATTAAAATACTGGTATTCAGCTGCATCCGGTTTGACTGGAAACCGACCCCAACATATTTGGGATAAGGTTAGGCAGATGATGAATTAGATTTTTCATTGCCTTGCCCAACAATAATTAAAGGCCCGTACCTAATCAAACTTGAAAGTGCAGCTAAATAAATAACACTAACAACATCATTCATCATAATTATCGTGTCCTTACCTAATTTATTTAGGGTCGACGAAACATGTCTCTAAAATACAAAAAAAAAACTACATTACCATAATGTTCATATTTTAATTCTAACTTCGAAACTTACCTGACCCTAACTGTGAAAGAGTTTGTATCTGTATCTTTCGCTTGTCTATGAATTGCATTAGATAGATAACTTATCAGGCCAAGGATGGAACAAAAGAAAATCGCATGTTATAGCAACACCAGCACCAGCATCAGTCTTTTCAGCCTTCCAGCCATCAGGCCTTTTCATCAACAGCATCAGTCCAGTTTCCAAATTTTCTGTCCATTTTCAAATTTGGTTGAGATAGGTTTCCTGTTAAACCCCAAAATCAGTTCTAACAGAACACTTTCCACCGGGGTTCGATCCCAATCAATACATTCAACACTTCGACAAACACAATAAAATTACAGAGTAATATTTTGATGCAAAAGCAACTATACAAACCAATTAATACTATCACAACGATGACGGCAAAATTGTACCGGACTCAATTTGTAACCCACTAATACACAGTTCAGTAATGCTTTTATAATTGCTAAATTGTTTAATAACAGAGGAATAATTGGCACTTATTATAATAACAGTTCTTTATTGTGTTTGTTGGTTAATAAGTAGCTACTTGCTTGAACGAATTAATTGGTTAATTCGAAATCAGGTTAAAATGTGGTTGATGTTTTTGTTGTTAATTAAATTAACCTATAATTTG
This sequence comes from Luperina nickerlii, assembly GCA_963855955.1. Taxonomy (NCBI): domain Eukaryota; kingdom Metazoa; phylum Arthropoda; class Insecta; order Lepidoptera; family Noctuidae; genus Luperina; species Luperina nickerlii. The sequence continues at coordinate 5,426,652 of OY979665.1, forward strand.
TTGGTTTAATTTTCATCAGCTATCGAGAGCTGGTCGAAGGTTACTCTCAAAACGAAGGTGTAATCTTTTGCAGGTACTATTGCCCTGTTTCCTTCAACCCATGGCCCAAATGGCTTTGTTCACGGCCCATATCTTTCTTCTTCTGAAAAAAGAAAGAAAGAAAAAGTATCTATTGGGACTCGCGCAGGAATATCTCAAATTAAACTAAACACACTCCAAAAATATTTATTTATTTATTTAAACTTTTCGCACAAAAAGGTACAAAGGCGGACATAATGCCTTAGGCATTCTCTACCAGTCAACCAAGGGTGGTGAAGAGATTGGATGGCAGGTGCTTTGTTTGAGGAACAATTATAAAAAAAAATCTATTAAAACTAGGTACACAAATACATAAATAGGTTATATACATATTAAAAATATTAAAAAAAAATACGAGCGGAAAATAAAAACAGAAAGTCCTGTACGAGGCCAAAAGGGCATATCTCCCCATTGAAGAGCTTAAAATTCATTACCAGTTGTTTGTACTACCACTTACAAGCTGTATTCCTAAGAAACTCCCCTTTTGGCTAGGTCGCTACACGCATTATGATCAAAATTAGACATAAACATAGATTTTTCCTAATTCCTAGTTATCTTGGTAGGTAAACCAAATTATCGTACTGAAAACAAGATATTGAAAGAGCTGAGTCACCAAACACGGGCTTATTTGCTTAAAAGGAGGCTCCAATCAGTAGTTGTTAAGGTAATTAATCGTTAAAATAATAAATCATATTTTATTTTTCAATTTCATTCAAAATAACATCCACGCAACCAACGGAAAACAAGCTTCGAGTCATATTCCGTCGTGTACTTTCAAGTCGTTTTAATTACTCCATAAACACAAGAACTCCTCATTCCAAGTGTACTTCCGTGTCCTTTCATTTCATTCTGATATTCTGTCGAACAATTTATGACTATTCCTCACACCCTTGGGACTTAGTCCATGATATCTAGTTGTTGGCGTAATGTATGTCGAGCCCTGGGCACAGTATAGGCAGAACAGTAGTCTAACACGACTTATGCTGGATTGCACATCCAAATGCAGTGAAGAGCAAAAGAGAGGAACTGAGAATTTCATATAATATAATATAAAAGAAGGAGAGGGACTAATAAAATAATAAACAAATATCACACTAATGTGAGTGTGTGTGTTTGTGTGTTTATATGTTTGTTACTTCTTCACGCTCAAACGGCTGGACCAATTTTGATAAAAAAAAATTGTGGAGGTAGTTGACACCCTGGATTAATATATAGGCTACTTTTTATCCCAATATTCCTACGGGATCGCCATTTACGCGGGTGAAACCGCTGGGCGCAACTAGTTCACTTATAAATTAAAATTATTATTTACATTAATTACAATCGAGGAAAGTTAAATTCTAACTGTAATGTAGACCTGCCTGAACTAGATTTATGAAAAACCTGTGTTTCAGGCCATCAATTTACATCAAATATGTATTTAAAAAGAGGACAACAATAAATGTATTAGAAGCTAAATTGAAAAGATGAACTGCAACCGTTGTGAAATAAGGGTAAACAGATTGAGGCTTATGAAAGCACAATGCTGCCGTGCTAAGCTCAAAAGCGGTATCTCAAAAAAGTTTGTAAAGTTGATTTTTGTGGCATCGGATAGCTTAAAGAAATATACATCCAATGAGCACAGCCAAATAGCGGTATCTTAATAAAAAAGTCCTTAGAAAAGTGTTCCCTATCTCTGCTTTACCTCAAATCACTGAGAGAATAAAAGCAAAACTTCAATTTTCTCGAAACTAGCTTTTCCTGAGACACCGCTTTTGCGTTTAGCACGGCAGAATGAATAATGTAAATATACCTAATCGAGTTGTTTCGACGTGTTCACTGGAGTCATCATCATCTGCCAAGTCTTTTCCCAACTACATTATGTTGGGGTCGGCTTCCATTGTAACCGAATGCAGCAGATGCAGCTGAATACCAGTATTTTACATGGAGCGACTGCCTATCTGACCTCCACAACCCAATCACTGGGTAATACGATGCCCGTTGGATACGTATTCACTGGAGTAATGCTTTAATTCAAATTATTACATCACACGTGAATTTTGGTCAGCTAACATGATATTCTTTCAACATACCTTCAGAAATCTGTGGACATAGTTTCAGTGCCTCGGAAGGTGCAAGAGAATAATTTAGCAACATTGGAATTGTTGTGAAATATGACAATTTTCATATATTATGAGAAGTCACATTATGCCGAAAACAAGCCGAAAAGCATGTTAAACAGATCCTTTACCACTAATGTCTTCTCTTCGCAGTTTAACTACTGTACCATCCACTTACCATGTCCGAGGTGGTCAGTCGTGAGAATCTCTCTGCCGGGGGCACAGGGCTTGTTTATAGCCGTATTTAATTACTACGCCCAGTGAATCTAGATTATTACATTAGTTATAGGCTGTCCTGTGGCAGATCACGAAGCTAATAGGGCGATAGTTAATAAACGATGCCACCTTAGATTTTTGTTCTGATATTTTGTGTCGTATTACATGTCTAGTTGGAAAGTTGTGTGATTGCCGGGTAGCGTGACTATTCATATCATAGAATTTATCGACGAAATTTATTTGATGTCTGCAGAACACTGCACATTGGTTTGTTACATTTTTATGTACAATAATAGGATAAACATCAACGAAACAACTTAGACAATAACGCATATTCTATCTATTTAACATTTTATAATAGCTTATAACAAACAGCATGCAGTAGTCTCACAGTTTCGAGTCCTAAGCGAAGACTCTTGCAAGGCTTCACTATGTAGTTGTTTTGAGTGTGGAAGGCCTTTAGTTCACGGAAATTAGATAATTATTTTTAATTAAGTTGTACTCCCATTCGCTCGCTCTTGCATCCTATGTCGACGGAGCCTCGCTTCGTGAGGCTTCTATTTCTGTGTAAAGGGTTTAAAGTAACCTAATCAAACCTAACCTCGGGGTGCCCTTTGCTCGCTCTTGCATCCTACATTGCGCTTTCTGTGAAACAAGTTATCTGGAAACAGTGGTTTCTATGAACAAATTTTACATTTTATGAACAGAGATCTCTGTCAACAGTGCTTCCTATGGACCGAGATATTTACAAACAATGTATTCTTTCAACTAAGTTTTCGGCGAAACGTGCTGTCTAGGAATAGAGATTTCTATTAGCTTTGCTTTCTGTATGTAGTCGTATCGTACAAACGTGTTTCTATCTTAGGTTCCTCACTGAGTTGTTTGTATTTCCAGTTTCCACTCAATTTGGCTGAAGACCAATTTGCCTATGGGTTATGTCACAGAGATACTCTTTCAATTTTGACCAGCTTTATTTTGAAAACCCACTGTAACTACAATCCTATTCCTAACTTAATATTACAAATGCAAAAGTAAGTTTGTTTGTTTATTTGTTACCTTTTCACGCCTAAACCACTGAATCGATCATTCTGAAATTTTGCATATACGTTGTCAGGTGTACAGAAACGGACACAGGTTACCTTTCATCCCGAAAAAAGTGTTGTTCCCGAGGAAAACAACATTAACGTTATTATGATAATAGATGGCGCCACGTGTCTTTCAAATCAAAAACAGGATACATCTGTCGGGTCAGCTAGTAAATCATATTCTCTGCTATTATATTCCTATTATTATTTTAATCAAATTGACTGTTGTTACTATTGGACTGAAAACACGGTGATTATCCAAACAGGAACATACACCCTAATAAAACTGGCTACCGAAACCTTCCTTACTTCTCCCATTATGATTAAAAATACATCGATAGATACGCAACTACAAAAAGAATTCCGACACTTAAAAGCACATTAGCAATAACAAAAAAACCGCCACAATCCATATTCGGCAACCACCTCTGCAGCTCTTAATCACAGACGACAACTGCCGGCGGCACGCTCTAACTCAAGCAAATGCGCCTGCGCATAAATCTCGCGCACTGATTAAATCCCAGTTAACAATGACGGCTATAACGTCGCCGTACTTCTGTAGGCTAATTGTATGATAATTCATGCAAAATGGACGATTCAATGGATATTCTGTGGTTGGCTTTGTAGCCTGGAGGACTGAAAGTAAGATGATGTATGGAGTTTGGTAGCTCTAACTAGTTGTTGGATTAATGAATTGATGTCGATCTGTGAATGAATTGTTTGTGAACTGCCTTTCTGTATCTCGGTTTTCACCTGCCAAAGTAGAATGTAAACGAGACATGAAACTTCGTTTACCAATGACAATTTGTTTGGCAGCAATATCACGTTTTCATCCTCAAGTAAATACTCAAGTTTTAGGAATTTGCTAATTAAAACACTAAGGGCGCGTTCACACGAGCGCGATTTTTACGCGCCGGCGCATCGCGTACGCATCGCTCCCTCTTTAGAAAAACATTGGAATTAAATGCTTCTCATTGGAAGGAGCGATGCGTACGCGATGCGCACGCGAAGAAAATCGCGCTCGTGAGAACGCGCCCTGGACTCTACTCTCCGTTAAGAGCGTTTACGACATACGACATTTCATACAAACTGTCAAACCCTTGTTTTTTCGAAATGAATGAACCGATTTTAATGAAACTTCATACGCGTAAGCAGGATGGATACAAAGGTCTAAAAGTTACATCTTATTTAAAAAAGGATAACTGGAAATCTGTTTCTATGGAAAATTTTAAATCGATCTGATTTGGCTGACACTATTTTTCGAAAATGTTCTTAAGTAACTTTTTAGACCTTTTTATCCTGCTTATGCGTATGCCAGTTTCATTAAAATCGGTTCATTAATTTCGAAAAACAAGGGATTGAAAGTTTCGGCGTCGTAAACGCTCTTAGGAATCTTAAAAACTTATTATTTTCGTATCAACACTAGATCTTATCTTTTTCGAGCCCATAGAAGATCAACGTTACTTGTGAAAAGTAAAATAAAGTAAACTTAAAAGCTTAAACTTACCTAATTGGTATATTTTAATAATATGGCTACTGGAAACTAGTCACTGAAACCATCACCGGTAAAAGGAGTAGGTAAGGATCGTATCAGGAGGCATTCTGTAGTTTATGTATGTATGTATGTAATGTCTATTCAAACTTATGTTTCAAAATTAATATTATTTCAAGTTAAACAAAATCAACTTTATTTAAATGGGAATTAAGTTGATTTCAGAGTGACTAGCAATATGGAAAAAGTTATAAAAATGTTTGAAACTGTAGCGTAAACTGAACTTTATTGTGTAGGATTTAAAGTTATTTTTCCATAAACTCATACCTATTTGTTTACATTTTTGGCAAATAATCGCGAATGCAGATTAATCACTTGGGAAGTTGGGACACTAAGGATGATATCTAAGGACACATTGGTAAAGGATAATGGGACATATTACCTATAAGTATCGTCGTTAGGACCAAACATTTCTATCCCTCAGGTTCAAATATTTTACTATTAGGTCCCCACCTATGAAATCAGCGTTTTGTATGGAGAATTTTAAAGAAGTTGCATTTTTCATACTAACATTTTCTTTATTTATTTAACAACCATGAACACTAATGTTTTAAAACTTTTATGCACTAATGTTTAAAAACTAAGATAACGTATGCCACTTAGATAAAGCGACAAAAATAAGTTTTGGCTAAGTTAAAACAAATACATAGTGGTCATTTCTACTAACAAAAAAGGAGTCATTTTTAAGGTATTTTTTATGTTTAGAAAACTATATGTACTAAGGTGTTTTTACTATTGGTAGTTGTCTATGATGCTCATAATCCGATAGAATATCAAGCAATTGATGAATATTTTAAATAATAGAAGTGACAAGGTTCTTTATTTGGAGAAAAAACGTCAATTTCATAGGTGGGAACCCAATATTTATGATTTGCCAGTATTTAGTCTTAAGAACAGCTCTGCCCTTTCCTATTACCTAACAGACGTGAAGATATTTGACATTACAAGTTCAGACAACAATCACTTTCTCAGACACTTTTTCCTCACAATATTTAGCGCTGAGCAACGCGGACGAGCGTGCGGAATTGAATGTAAATCAGCCTCCCACGCGGTGACCTTGCGACGCGGACGATGCATTCTTGTTGCCATCGACTGTTGCTATCGACACCATCTGTATTTTAGATGGTAGGTCATGGTAGGATAGAATTTAAATGGGAGAAACTGTATTTCCTAATGAAATAGGAAGATGTCAAATTCAATTTCATTTATTGTTTGTCACAGGTAGATAGTCAGTTCATAAAATTATTGCATGAAGGATCGCTGTAACTTGCTTATTGTACAATATTTTAGCGTAATTCAAAATTTATATTTAATAATTAATATTATTATAAAATTATTATTCATATTATTAATAGCCAGTCGTGTACAAAAATTTTTCTAATTCAATATGATCATCATATTGTTAGGTATCAGTAAAGTATAATTAACTCTCTGTTCCTTAATTGAATATTTTTTTTTAGACAGGAGTCAAGTATTTAGGCTGAAAACCAACGCTTAGCAACTCTCTAAGGAACTTAAGCATAATGCTGACGCTCGAACCTTTGGCTTCCGGTAGTATAAACTAGCTGTTATACCGGAGATAAACGTGGTAATATCGGGATAAAAAGTAGCCTATATGTTAATCCAGGGTATCAGCTACCTCCATACAAAATTTTATCAAAATTGGTCCAGCCGTTTGAGCGTGAAGAAGTAACAAACATATACACACACAGACACACTCACAAACTTTCGCCTTTATAATATTAGTGTGATAAGTTGGCATCAAGCAAAAAAAAAACTTACAAACTAAGCCCCACAATACCGTAGTAATGGTTTGACTGTGGGGCCTGACGAGACACACTTGACTTAGGTAGCACTTTAAAACATTTCTAAATAATGTCTTTTTAATTTATTTTTAAATCTGTTTTATTAGTTTCATTCCTTATCCGCCGGCAAACTATTCAATACGTTTTTTTAGAGTTCTGTCACCAAAGTAATTGGTGACTCTGGGTACATTGAATTTGCGTCGTGAATCGCTTGAGTACATGAGTTAAGTTATGCTCTTGGGTTCCATGGTGGTTTACATATTTTAAATAGCTTCCTATAATCTCCTTTACAACTCCATTCTAATCTATTTGTTTATTCCATTCTAATCTATTCTAACTAAAGAAACACTATACGTCATGGTGTGCCGAAACGTGGACACTGACGGTCGGGCTGTCCACAAAGTCAAGGTCGTTCAGCGCTCTATGGAGCGAGCTATGCTCGGAGTCTCTTTGAAGGATAAAATCTGGAGGCCTAAAAAAGCCACTTTGGCAGAATCATAAAAGGATAAAATTATGTATCATAATGGACAGTTAATTGTTAAGTTAATAGTATCAAATCCCATTGGTGAAGGATTTTTCAGTTATTTTTTTTGTCTGTGCTAAAATACCAATCAGTTCAATCCAAATCCAATCCCAATCTCTTTGATTATACCTACGTAGTGCAGCGAAAAAAAATAAAAACACGGACTATCTTCGCCATATTATGATTCATAATGTAATACTTTTTACGATTCGACCAAAGTGGCCTTTTCAGGCCCCCAGGAAGAACCGAAGTTACCGACATAGCTTGCAGAGTAAGCAATCTGAAGTGGCAGTGGGCTGGTGCTATTTGCCGGTGGAGCAGACGAGTATTACAGTGGAGACCGCGTATCGGCAAGCGTAGTGCGGGACGCCCCCAGCTAGATGGACGGACGACCTAAAGAAGGTGGCTGGGACAGACTGGATGTGGAAGGCAAAGGACAGTGTGTTGTGACGCCTGGATATAGGCAGCAGTGGACTGCAATACGCTAAGTTGATGAAAGAAACACAAAGAAATGTACTCCACTTTGATTTGATTAGTAGATCCCAATAAACTAAACGCAAAATGATAGAAAAGGGATCCAGACATAGTGCACTCTAGACCCTGAAGCGGAGGTGGTCCAACACTAAATAAAGGTCTTAGCTGTTATAACTCGAGGTAATGCGCCGATTCCGAGTTAAATTGAAATGTATTACAAGTGGGGTGGAATGCATTGTCGTTGTAGCAAGTAGAGATAGAAGAAAAAGTGAGATAAAATGATTATCAAGATATTTTTATGAATTTGGTATTGTTTTAATGTATGCAATAACTAGGGGGCCTCGAGGAATTTCGTTGTCCCTTTAATATTGCTTTGCGAACTCACAACTTACTGTATTTTTTTTATTACACGTAGTAAAACTAATTGTGTGCTACCATTTTTTTTTTGTCTAAACGGTATTCAATAAAAACATAAAATATAAAGGAGTGGTCCTCACAGACTACAAATGGAAGACATAACTTAAATAATACTTAAAGTCAAAGAAAATAAAATATAGTATCCTTGAAAAAACACTTGCAACGTACGTGCTAACAAGCAAAACAACAAAAAAGACGTAATTTATAACCTTGACAATTTATATGTTGTTGTAAATAATGAAACTATATAAATTCAGTATTTAAACTTCTCTCTCCGAGGCGTCATAGCACTTTCCTTATTAAGGTACGTCACTCTATTCAACCCGATATGAAAGCCAATAAAAATGATAAAAAGTTTCTCATCCCTGAATATATTATTAGAAACTAGCTTCGCCCATGGCTGTGCTCGAGAATAATATTGTCTTTTGTTAGTGTCACTTTAGAAACAACAAATTTAGACATTACCAGACAGAATTGTCCAAAAAAAATACGTTAGTACATTTATACGTAAATTGTACTTTATATTAATGAATAATCTACTATTAACAACTTCTCAGGACGTATGTTACATTTATGATATATAGTAAGTACTTTATAAGTTAACTTTAGGTATTGGCCTAACTGTCTGCATTGTTTCATTGGACTTTTGAGTATGATTACAATTTGTGACAGTTTACAATTTCTTGTCTTAAACTATTACGAAACACACAACCACTGATTTGCGTAAAAAATACAACCCGTCACGCATTTAGCATCGATACTTAATTAACGCATCCACTTCCCACATAAGCAAGTTTGCAAAGCAAAACTGTTAATGATATGAATAAAAACATCTTATTTCTAATTAACTAAACAGACACACACCGCGGCCGCAATATGTTAGTGTCTTTATTATAAACAGAGATAAAATGTACGCATTATTTAACTTTTTGATTCAATTACAAGCCATATACATATTTAGTATCATCTGATAGAACCTCTTACATATAAATGGGTTTATCAACGCGGGTTCACGAGTCTAGTGGTCCAATCGAGCTTGTACAAAAAACTGTTTGGTTATGCATTCGTCGTGAGCCTCGCTAGGTAAATAGGCATATCTATGTGTTTATCTATTATGTTTTCTTTGGCTCTGAAGTGCGTTTGGTCGCTTTTTATTTGTTTTTATGGACAGTAATTTATAGATGGACAGTATTTATGGTTAAATAAGGGTTTCGTACCGCAATATGTCTAACGGAAAAGTCTGTGTTGATTTTTTTTTATAGTTATAAAGACAACGTTTTAAAAGGTTTTCCTTCTATTTTCTTCCCTTGTACCGCGCACTATACAGAGTCAAATTAAATTAGCAAGCTAAACTCTGCAGACGTGATGTACAGACGTCAGCACATCAACCTACCCGAAACTGTCAAATTTTGCCAATCGACTTTGAACCTTATGCTTTAGCAAAAAAGTTGAAAATCTATTAAAGAAATTTGACAGATTGTAGTAGCTTGATGTGCTGGCGTCTGTACATCGATATTTAAACACGATAAAATAAAAGATTTGATGTATTTGTTTGGGGTTTCAACGACCGCTGGTAGTGTTGTTACTTGAATTATCAAAAAATCTTTTATTTTTCGTGTTGAGATATCGATTAAAATCGCGTATGTGAAGCTTCTTAAAAAATAAAGATTTTGTAAACTAATAAGTATTACAAATGTAAAAATAGCCAGGCTGCAACATCGGTAACAAAGCTAATGCACCTGCATAGCTATCGTAGTAGGTTAGGCTGGAGTTTTTTTATTGTTCCACAAAAGTTTAATATAAACCTCCCAAGATTGAAAAATCATGAAGAAACTCAACAGAATACAAAAAAAACATACATAATACATGTTAAAATAAATTCTTTCCCGTTGAAAATGATGTTGCTGACGCTACATTATCACCGTGCGTTTAAATCACGCAAGTTGGATTTAACGCGTCCGTCGTTCACGAGTCACGACTGACTTATAACACCCTTAAATGTCCGCAGTGTCCACCTGAACCAAGACTTACCCTACTTACGAAACTTTTCGATAGGTGAGGGAAATATTGCCTTAACTCTTTTGTAATCATAGTGCTTTTATGTTCTTTAATAAAAGGAAGAAAGCAAATAAAAAAAAAAATTTTTTTTGATTGTATAGTCACAACCGGGTGGCAAGCCTCCAACCAGTCACACAAACAAACAAGGTTGGATATCATTTATTTATTTTAATCTCTATATCGTCCGACACAAATAATTGAACTGCTCACTTCAGCCAGATTTTATCGACCTATCGCACAGCAACGAGACAACACTAGGTGATATTTCTATCATATTCATAATCCTTATTTTTAGGTTTTGTCCAGACAGTGAAGGTCCTTACATCATCATCAGATATGACATAAGTCTATCCAATCGCACGCCTTTCAACTCTTTTTATAAACTTTATATTAACTTGCTTCGTTCATTTGTGTTTCCAGTTACTCTCTTTATTATTGCCTCTTTCGATCCTTATAAGTTTAATTTAAATCAAAACAAATCAAAAATATTTATTTGATAGAATATGGTACATAAGGTGTTACAGTGTTAATTTGTTTCAACAGATCCTGGCATGACATGGCGTGCAAATGTATAAAATTTTTAAATATATATATATTTGTATTTAATTCAATTTGGTCTGTTTATTTGCTGACCCTACAAAAGCGTTGTTCGTTTAACTTTCGCACATAGTACTTAACTCGAGTCTGTTGCTCTCAATGACGTATAGTTGCGTAGACTTGTACCTACACTTGGAGAAAAGCACGCGACGCATATGTAGGTAAAACTAAACGCAATGCTTTTGGAAAGTTCGAGCCTCTTCCTAAAATATTCTTCTTATTGAAGTCAGTTTTCAAAAAGTGACGCAAACAAAATACAAAAAAAGAACAGTTAGGGACATTAATTGATTTATCAAATTGGCACACTACGCTAACTTGCCGTGTTATAGCCACTTCGTACAACCGTCAAAAATGACAGTTATTATTTGAATATAGGTAGGTACGACCAAGTTTTTAGTTAATAGCCTGTAAAAAGTTGGTACCTAGTCAATTTGTTAAGCAATTCAGTTCTCTGACTTTATTTATAATGTGTTATAAGTAACAACTTTGTCTTGATAGCAAAGCATCAATTATACCTAATCGATAATCTGGGAAGAATAAGCATTTCCAGAAGCAACCATATAAAAATTTGCACCCAATATCAACAGTATCGGACTCAAGGTTTTTCCCATCACTCCACCCTACTTTCAACAGATCGTCGACCCTCGCTAAAAAGCCGAGCAAGAGTAATAAATCAACAGTTACTTAACAAACGAGCACGTCTATGGAAAGAACACCCGGTGATACCTTTCATAATACTAACTCAATACAAAATCCTAACAATTATCAGAAACAGCCTTCCAAACGACAATCCATCACCTTTTTTCAACCAAACATCACTCGTAAGGAAATTGTTAAAATACCAACAGTGGTTTTATGAAGTAAAAACTAACTAGAAGAACTGGCCATTAATTGCAATGTGAATAATTATATGACGCCCTCTATGCTTCGGACGTGTTTTTGTATCACACCTAAGGCAGAGAATCCAATAATTGTGGCTCGTTGAGTATTCATGGATTAATTACATGTGAGGAAGGCTGGTTTGATATCTGTAAGTGTGCGGAGAGATGACACCTCGTTGGTCCACGACCGTTACTCTTCATGACACCGTAAAAGGCGAGAAATTAACAAGTTGAAATTGCAATTGGCGCTGCTTTTGATTGGTAATAAAAAAATGATGAGTCCTTTTATGACTACTGGGAGACAATATTGGTATACGAGTATTTCTTGTATCCAGAGTGGCGATTGGGCTATCACATTAAACAGTAAAGCAGTTATTACAAGTTGTTATCAGTCTGTTAAAATTATAAAATACCGGTGAACGCGGGTTACTTTAGATCTGGGGGGGAACTTTGGCTCAATACAAAAAATGGTTTCCTATTTTCTATTGTTGTATAGGGCTAGATTGGCTCAATGCTGTCATAAATATTGTTTTTGGGTCGACAAAATCTGCAGGTCAAACTAACCCTCTTCAAAGAACAACATTAGCGCAAAAGTAAAAAAAATAAATACACATACAGTTTCTAAAAAAACATGAAAAAAGTAGCTAAAGTAACCCGCGTTTACGGTAATCAACTTTACTAAAAAGAAAACTAAATTTTCCAAACAAAATAAATATGTACCTTAAAAATTGGCGTAGGTTTCTTTTCTATGAAACAGCAGATTTTTTTTTTTTGGTAACCGACATAAAATGTCTACCCTGGGGGTCTAGATCATATACTGACATTCATGGTATCGGTTTGCGCGTCGATGTACCTGCCACCCTGTATAACCTTAGATAATTATATTTTAGCAAAATATTATTTTAGTAAAATATTATTTTAAAATTGCAAGAGTGTAAACAATTGTTGGTTGGCCATTAAAGAAAAATAAATAAAAAGACAATTAACTAAGGCACATAGTAAAACACAGCATTCGAAATTAAGATACAATTCACTCATTGACCGCCATATTTCTTCACCACACTATCTTTATAAAAGCTCTTAGCAGAGCATCACTATCGTTGGCAACAGGCAACAGATACTAAAAGCTCTATATTTCCCTCTTATTTAAGATAAACATGGAAATAAAGCAGTCCCACGAATACCAATTAGGTGTGATTAGCAAATGTGGCGGAACGCCTGTAATTCGAAGAGTACTAAACTAAACTTGTCAGTTGTTGTTACAACTGACTTAGTTTAGTTTAGTTAGTTTTTTATTTTATCTTTTTAGTTTAGTTTCTGTACCCAGAAACTAAACTAACACACACACAAGCATAATAAATGGTCTGTATTTTTAAACGACTTCAAAAAAGGATGAGGTTCTAAATTCAATTGTATATTTTTTTGTAATTATTCTTGGTAATTGTTACGTCTTCGATTTTTTGGTTTTAGAACATGTGTGACATCTACCAACCCGCACTGGGCCCACGTGGTGGATTGCGGCCCACTTCCTCTCACCGAGAGGAGGCCTGTTTCCCAGCAGTGGGAACGTTATGGGCCGATTATGCTATGTTTATTACTTCAGAACTCCGTCATCTCTCAACTCCGGAAGTCGGTAGCAAAAAAAAAACATACAAAACCAAAGACACCGACTTCCGAAATCAAGATTATTTTTCACTTTGTAGTGTTATTTTTGGAAGTAGGTTGTTTTTTTTTTTATAAATGAAGTTTTATTAAGATCGGTTCAGAACGTAGTGTGAACATTTCAATCCAGTTCTAAAGTCAACGTAAAAACATTATTCCAAATAGGCACATAAAAGGCACTTTTGAACGTCAACATTTACAAGAAAATAAAATTGATTCTAATCTCCCCTTCCAAAAGGTAGTTTCATATGGAGGAGAATGGGCTAGAAAGCCCACATGTACCTATTCATTAAAAACATAGTGTTTTCTGATGACGGATTTCTTTGATAAAAAAATTAAAATCCATACTAATCCATACTATTCATCCATACCAATGTTATGAATGCGAAAGTGTGTCTGTCTGTTACCTCATCACGCTTAAACCGCTGAACCGATTTAGGTGAAATTTGTTACAGAGATAGTTTAAGTTCCGGGAAAGGACATAAGATAGTTTTTATCCCGATATTCCCACGGGATTGAAACTTACGTGGGTGAAACCGCGGGGCGCTGGTAGTAATGTTATAAAGCTTTCATATTACCTATACTTCATTTACAATAAGATTAGACATTTAAACAAAACTTTTTACAGTCCGTTCAACCGATTTTTACTTCTATTCCGTAGGCATAAGGACGGCATTAAAAGCAAAAACGTGATTATAATACCAACTGTTTATTGCAGCTGCCATTTGTCATGCCACCAACGCAATAGAAGTCAAAATCGGTTGAACGGACTGTAAAAAAGATTTATTTTAATGTCTAATCTTATTGCGAATGGGGTATAACTTAGGCCCGATTTTTCAATAGTCAGATATTTTTTTCTGATCAATAAATATTGCGGTTTGACAGCTTTTGTATATAGAAAACTATGTCAATCTGTCATATTTATTCTTCAGATATAAGTTATCTGAAGAAGGATCAGGGTTTCCCATAAATCTAGTCAAGTCATCAAAATAACACTGAAACAAATATTCATGATCAAAATGTTAACGTAGTACAATTTTTCTAATTCAATATGATCATCATATTGTTAGGTATCAGTAAAGTATAATTAACTCTCTGTTCCTTAATTGAATATTTTTTTTTAGACAGGAGTCAAGTATTTAGGCTGAAAACCAACGCTTAGCAACTCTCTAAGGAACTTAAGCATAATGCTGACGCTCGAACCTTTGGCTTCCGGTAGTATAAACTAGCTGTTATACCGGAGATAAACGTGGTAATATCGGGATAAAAAGTAGCCTATATGTTAATCCAGGGTATCAGCTACCTCCATACAAAATTTTATCAAAATTGGTCCAGCCGTTTGAGCGTGAAGAAGTAACAAACATATACACACACAGACACACTCACAAACTTTCGCCTTTATAATATTAGTGTGATAAGTTGGCATCAAGCAAAAAAAAAACTTACAAACTAAGCCCCACAATACCGTAGTAATGGTTTGACTGTGGGGCCTGACGAGACACACTTGACTTAGGTAGCACTTTAAAACATTTCTAAATAATGTCTTTTTAATTTATTTTTAAATCTGTTTTATTAGTTTCATTCCTTATCCGCCGGCAAACTATTCAATACGTTTTTTTAGAGTTCTGTCACCAAAGTAATTGGTGACTCTGGGTACATTGAATTTGCGTCGTGAATCGCTTGAGTACATGAGTTAAGTTATGCTCTTGGGTTCCATGGTGGTTTACATATTTTAAATAGCTTCCTATAATCTCCTTTACAACTCCATTCTAATCTATTTGTTTATTCCATTCTAATCTATTCTAACTAAAGAAACACTATACGTCATGGTGTGCCGAAACGTGGACACTGACGGTCGGGCTGTCCACAAAGTCAAGGTCGTTCAGCGCTCTATGGAGCGAGCTATGCTCGGAGTCTCTTTGAAGGATAAAATCTGGAGGCCTAAAAAAGCCACTTTGGCAGAATCATAAAAGGATAAAATTATGTATCATAATGGACAGTTAATTGTTAAGTTAATAGTATCAAATCCCATTGGTGAAGGATTTTTCAGTTATTTTTTTTGTCTGTGCTAAAATACCAATCAGTTCAATCCAAATCCAATCCCAATCTCTTTGATTATACCTACGTAGTGCAGCGAAAAAAAATAAAAACACGGACTATCTTCGCCATATTATGATTCATAATGTAATACTTTTTACGATTCGACCAAAGTGGCCTTTTCAGGCCCCCAGGAAGAACCGAAGTTACCGACATAGCTTGCAGAGTAAGCAATCTGAAGTGGCAGTGGGCTGGTGCTATTTGCCGGTGGAGCAGACGAGTATTACAGTGGAGACCGCGTATCGGCAAGCGTAGTGCGGGACGCCCCCAGCTAGATGGACGGACGACCTAAAGAAGGTGGCTGGGACAGACTGGATGTGGAAGGCAAAGGACAGTGTGTTGTGACGCCTGGATATAGGCAGCAGTGGACTGCAATACGCTAAGTTGATGAAAGAAACACAAAGAAATGTACTCCACTTTGATTTGATTAGTAGATCCCAATAAACTAAACGCAAAATGATAGAAAAGGGATCCAGACATAGTGCACTCTAGACCCTGAAGCGGAGGTGGTCCAACACTAAATAAAGGTCTTAGCTGTTATAACTCGAGGTAATGCGCCGATTCCGAGTTAAATTGAAATGTATTACAAGTGGGGTGGAATGCATTGTCGTTGTAGCAAGTAGAGATAGAAGAAAAAGTGAGATAAAATGATTATCAAGATATTTTTATGAATTTGGTATTGTTTTAATGTATGCAATAACTAGGGGGCCTCGAGGAATTTCGTTGTCCCTTTAATATTGCTTTGCGAACTCACAACTTACTGTATTTTTTTTATTACACGTAGTAAAACTAATTGTGTGCTACCATTTTTTTTTTGTCTAAACGGTATTCAATAAAAACATAAAATATAAAGGAGTGGTCCTCACAGACTACAAATGGAAGACATAACTTAAATAATACTTAAAGTCAAAGAAAATAAAATATAGTATCCTTGAAAAAACACTTGCAACGTACGTGCTAACAAGCAAAACAACAAAAAAGACGTAATTTATAACCTTGACAATTTATATGTTGTTGTAAATAATGAAACTATATAAATTCAGTATTTAAACTTCTCTCTCCGAGGCGTCATAGCACTTTCCTTATTAAGGTACGTCACTCTATTCAACCCGATATGAAAGCCAATAAAAATGATAAAAAGTTTCTCATCCCTGAATATATTATTAGAAACTAGCTTCGCCCATGGCTGTGCTCGAGAATAATATTGTCTTTTGTTAGTGTCACTTTAGAAACAACAAATTTAGACATTACCAGACAGAATTGTCCAAAAAAAATACGTTAGTACATTTATACGTAAATTGTACTTTATATTAATGAATAATCTACTATTAACAACTTCTCAGGACGTATGTTACATTTATGATATATAGTAAGTACTTTATAAGTTAACTTTAGGTATTGGCCTAACTGTCTGCATTGTTTCATTGGACTTTTGAGTATGATTACAATTTGTGACAGTTTACAATTTCTTGTCTTAAACTATTACGAAACACACAACCACTGATTTGCGTAAAAAATACAACCCGTCACGCATTTAGCATCGATACTTAATTAACGCATCCACTTCCCACATAAGCAAGTTTGCAAAGCAAAACTGTTAATGATATGAATAAAAACATCTTATTTCTAATTAACTAAACAGACACACACCGCGGCCGCAATATGTTAGTGTCTTTATTATAAACAGAGATAAAATGTACGCATTATTTAACTTTTTGATTCAATTACAAGCCATATACATATTTAGTATCATCTGATAGAACCTCTTACATATAAATGGGTTTATCAACGCGGGTTCACGAGTCTAGTGGTCCAATCGAGCTTGTACAAAAAACTGTTTGGTTATGCATTCGTCGTGAGCCTCGCTAGGTAAATAGGCATATCTATGTGTTTATCTATTATGTTTTCTTTGGCTCTGAAGTGCGTTTGGTCGCTTTTTATTTGTTTTTATGGACAGTAATTTATAGATGGACAGTATTTATGGTTAAATAAGGGTTTCGTACCGCAATATGTCTAACGGAAAAGTCTGTGTTGATTTTTTTTTATAGTTATAAAGACAACGTTTTAAAAGGTTTTCCTTCTATTTTCTTCCCTTGTACCGCGCACTATACAGAGTCAAATTAAATTAGCAAGCTAAACTCTGCAGACGTGATGTACAGACGTCAGCACATCAACCTACCCGAAACTGTCAAATTTTGCCAATCGACTTTGAACCTTATGCTTTAGCAAAAAAGTTGAAAATCTATTAAAGAAATTTGACAGATTGTAGTAGCTTGATGTGCTGGCGTCTGTACATCGATATTTAAACACGATAAAATAAAAGATTTGATGTATTTGTTTGGGGTTTCAACGACCGCTGGTAGTGTTGTTACTTGAATTATCAAAAAATCTTTTATTTTTCGTGTTGAGATATCGATTAAAATCGCGTATGTGAAGCTTCTTAAAAAATAAAGATTTTGTAAACTAATAAGTATTACAAATGTAAAAATAGCCAGGCTGCAACATCGGTAACAAAGCTTAATGCACCTGCATAGCTATCGTAGTAGGTTAGGCTGGAGTTTTTTTATTGTTCCACAAAAGTTTAATATAAACCTGCCAAGATTGAAAAATCATGAAGAAACTCAACAGAATACAAAAAAAACATACATAATACATGTTAAAATAAATTCTTTCCCGTTGAAAATGATGTTGCTGACGCTACATTATCACCGTGCGTTTAAATCACGCAAGTTGGATTTAACGCGTCCGTCGTTCACGAGTCACGACTGACTTATAACACCCTTAAATGTCCGCAGTGTCCACCTGAACCAAGACTTACCCTACTTACGAAACTTTTCGATAGGTGAGGGAAATATTGCCTTAACTCTTTTGTAATCATAGTGCTTTTATGTTCTTTAATAAAAGGAAGAAAGCAAATAAAAAAAAAATTTTTTTTTGATTGTATAGTCACAACCGGGTGGCAAGCCTCCAACCAGTCACACAAACAAACAAGGTTGGATATCATTTATTTATTTTAATCTCTATATCGTCCGACACAAATAATTGAACTGCTCACTTCAGCCAGATTTTATCGACCTATCGCACAGCAACGAGACAACACTAGGTGATATTTCTATCATATTCATAATCCTTATTTTTAGGTTTTGTCCAGACAGTGAAGGTCCTTACATCATCATCAGATATGACATAAGTCTATCCAATCGCACGCCTTTCAACTCTTTTTATAAACTTTATATTAACTTGCTTCGTTCATTTGTGTTTCCAGTTACTCTCTTTATTATTGCCTCTTTCGATCCTTATAAGTTTAATTTAAATCAAAACAAATCAAAAATATTTATTTGATAGAATATGGTACATAAGGTGTTACAGTGTTAATTTGTTTCAACAGATCCTGGCATGACATGGCGTGCAAATGTATAAAATTTTTAAATATATATATATTTGTATTTAATTCAATTTGGTCTGTTTATTTGCTGACCCTACAAAAGCGTTGTTCGTTTAACTTTCGCACATAGTACTTAACTCGAGTCTGTTGCTCTCAATGACGTATAGTTGCGTAGACTTGTACCTACACTTGGAGAAAAGCACGCGACGCATATGTAGGTAAAACTAAACGCAATGCTTTTGGAAAGTTCGAGCCTCTTCCTAAAATATTCTTCTTATTGAAGTCAGTTTTCAAAAAGTGACGCAAACAAAATACAAAAAAAGAACAGTTAGGGACATTAATTGATTTATCAAATTGGCACACTACGCTAACTTGCCGTGTTATAGCCACTTCGTACAACCGTCAAAAATGACAGTTATTATTTGAATATAGGTAGGTACGACCAAGTTTTTAGTTAATAGCCTGTAAAAAGTTGGTACCTAGTCAATTTGTTAAGCAATTCAGTTCTCTGACTTTATTTATAATGTGTTATAAGTAACAACTTTGTCTTGATAGCAAAGCATCAATTATACCTAATCGATAATCTGGGAAGAATAAGCATTTCCAGAAGCAACCATATAAAAATTTGCACCCAATATCAACAGTATCGGACTCAAGGTTTTTCCCATCACTCCACCCTACTTTCAACAGATCGTCGACCCTCGCTAAAAAGCCGAGCAAGAGTAATAAATCAACAGTTACTTAACAAACGAGCACGTCTATGGAAAGAACACCCGGTGATACCTTTCATAATACTAACTCAATACAAAATCCTAACAATTATCAGAAACAGCCTTCCAAACGACAATCCATCACCTTTTTTCAACCAAACATCACTCGTAAGGAAATTGTTAAAATACCAACAGTGGTTTTATGAAGTAAAAACTAACTAGAAGAACTGGCCATTAATTGCAATGTGAATAATTATATGACGCCCTCTATGCTTCGGACGTGTTTTTGTATCACACCTAAGGCAGAGAATCCAATAATTGTGGCTCGTTGAGTATTCATGGATTAATTACATGTGAGGAAGGCTGGTTTGATATCTGTAAGTGTGCGGAGAGATGACACCTCGTTGGTCCACGACCGTTACTCTTCATGACACCGTAAAAGGCGAGAAATTAACAAGTTGAAATTGCAATTGGCGCTGCTTTTGATTGGTAATAAAAAAATGATGAGTCCTTTTATGACTACTGGGAGACAATATTGGTATACGAGTATTTCTTGTATCCAGAGTGGCGATTGGGCTATCACATTAAACAGTAAAGCAGTTATTACAAGTTGTTATCAGTCTGTTAAAATTATAAAATACCGGTGAACGCGGGTTACTTTAGATCTGGGGGGGAACTTTGGCTCAATACAAAAAATGGTTTCCTATTTTCTATTGTTGTATAGGGCTAGATTGGCTCAATGCTGTCATAAATATTGTTTTTGGGTCGACAAAATCTGCAGGTCAAACTAACCCTCTTCAAAGAACAACATTAGCGCAAAAGTAAAAAAAATAAATACACATACAGTTTCTAAAAAAACATGAAAAAAGTAGCTAAAGTAACCCGCGTTTACGGTAATCAACTTTACTAAAAAGAAAACTAAATTTTCCAAACAAAATAAATATGTACCTTAAAAATTGGCGTAGGTTTCTTTTCTATGAAACAGCAGATTTTTTTTTTTTGGTAACCGACATAAAATGTCTACCCTGGGGGTCTAGATCATATACTGACATTCATGGTATCGGTTTGCGCGTCGATGTACCTGCCACCCTGTATAACCTTAGATAATTATATTTTAGCAAAATATTATTTTAGTAAAATATTATTTTAAAATTGCAAGAGTGTAAACAATTGTTGGTTGGCCATTAAAGAAAAATAAATAAAAAGACAATTAACTAAGGCACATAGTAAAACACAGCATTCGAAATTAAGATACAATTCACTCATTGACCGCCATATTTCTTCACCACACTATCTTTATAAAAGCTCTTAGCAGAGCATCACTATCGTTGGCAACAGGCAACAGATACTAAAAGCTCTATATTTCCCTCTTATTTAAGATAAACATGGAAATAAAGCAGTCCCACGAATACCAATTAGGTGTGATTAGCAAATGTGGCGGAACGCCTGTAATTCGAAGAGTACTAAACTAAACTTGTCAGTTGTTGTTACAACTGACTTAGTTTAGTTTAGTTAGTTTTTTATTTTATCTTTTTAGTTTAGTTTCTGTACCCAGAAACTAAACTAACACACACACAAGCATAATAAATGGTCTGTATTTTTAAACGACTTCAAAAAAGGATGAGGTTCTAAATTCAATTGTATATTTTTTTGTAATTATTCTTGGTAATTGTTACGTCTTCGATTTTTTGGTTTTAGAACATGTGTGACATCTACCAACCCGCACTGGGCCCACGTGGTGGATTGCGGCCCACTTCCTCTCACCGAGAGGAGGCCTGTTTCCCAGCAGTGGGAACGTTATGGGCCGATTATGCTATGTTTATTACTTCAGAACTCCGTCATCTCTCAACTCCGGAAGTCGGTAGCAAAAAAAAAACATACAAAACCAAAGACACCGACTTCCGAAATCAAGATTATTTTTCACTTTGTAGTGTTATTTTTGGAAGTAGGTTGTTTTTTTTTTTATAAATGAAGTTTTATTAAGATCGGTTCAGAACGTAGTGTGAACATTTCAATCCAGTTCTAAAGTCAACGTAAAAACATTATTCCAAATAGGCACATAAAAGGCACTTTTGAACGTCAACATTTACAAGAAAATAAAATTGATTCTAATCTCCCCTTCCAAAAGGTAGTTTCATATGGAGGAGAATGGGCTAGAAAGCCCACATGTACCTATTCATTAAAAACATAGTGTTTTCTGATGACGGATTTCTTTGATAAAAAAATTAAAATCCATACTAATCCATACTATTCATCCATACCAATGTTATGAATGCGAAAGTGTGTCTGTCTGTTACCTCATCACGCTTAAACCGCTGAACCGATTTAGGTGAAATTTGTTACAGAGATAGTTTAAGTTCCGGGAAAGGACATAAGATAGTTTTTATCCCGATATTCCCACGGGATTGAAACTTACGTGGGTGAAACCGCGGGGCGCTGGTAGTAATGTTATAAAGCTTTCATATTACCTATACTTCATTTACAATAAGATTAGACATTTAAACAAAACTTTTTACAGTCCGTTCAACCGATTTTTACTTCTATTCCGTAGGCATAAGGACGGCATTAAAAGCAAAAACGTGATTATAATACCAACTGTTTATTGCAGCTGCCATTTGTCATGCCACCAACGCAATAGAAGTCAAAATCGGTTGAACGGACTGTAAAAAAGATTTATTTTAATGTCTAATCTTATTGCGAATGGGGTATAACTTAGGCCCGATTTTTCAATAGTCAGATATTTTTTTCTGATCAATAAATATTGCGGTTTGACAGCTTTTGTATATAGAAAACTATGTCAATCTGTCATATTTATTCTTCAGATATAAGTTATCTGAAGAAGGATCAGGGTTTCCCATAAATCTAGTCAAGTCATCAAAATAACACTGAAACAAATATTCATGATCAAAATGTTAACGTAGTACAATTTTTCTAATTCAATATGATCATCATATTGTTAGGTATCAGTAAAGTATAATTAACTCTCTGTTCCTTAATTGAATATTTTTTTTTAGACAGGAGTCAAGTATTTAGGCTGAAAACCAACGCTTAGCAACTCTCTAAGGAACTTAAGCATAATGCTGACGCTCGAACCTTTGGCTTCCGGTAGTATAAACTAGCTGTTATACCGGAGATAAACGTGGTAATATCGGGATAAAAAGTAGCCTATATGTTAATCCAGGGTATCAGCTACCTCCATACAAAATTTTATCAAAATTGGTCCAGCCGTTTGAGCGTGAAGAAGTAACAAACATATACACACACAGACACACTCACAAACTTTCGCCTTTATAATATTAGTGTGATAAGTTGGCATCAAGCAAAAAAAAAACTTACAAACTAAGCCCCACAATACCGTAGTAATGGTTTGACTGTGGGGCCTGACGAGACACACTTGACTTAGGTAGCACTTTAAAACATTTCTAAATAATGTCTTTTTAATTTATTTTTAAATCTGTTTTATTAGTTTCATTCCTTATCCGCCGGCAAACTATTCAATACGTTTTTTTAGAGTTCTGTCACCAAAGTAATTGGTGACTCTGGGTACATTGAATTTGCGTCGTGAATCGCTTGAGTACATGAGTTAAGTTATGCTCTTGGGTTCCATGGTGGTTTACATATTTTAAATAGCTTCCTATAATCTCCTTTACAACTCCATTCTAATCTATTTGTTTATTCCATTCTAATCTATTCTAACTAAAGAAACACTATACGTCATGGTGTGCCGAAACGTGGACACTGACGGTCGGGCTGTCCACAAAGTCAAGGTCGTTCAGCGCTCTATGGAGCGAGCTATGCTCGGAGTCTCTTTGAAGGATAAAATCTGGAGGCCTAAAAAAGCCACTTTGGCAGAATCATAAAAGGATAAAATTATGTATCATAATGGACAGTTAATTGTTAAGTTAATAGTATCAAATCCCATTGGTGAAGGATTTTTCAGTTATTTTTTTTGTCTGTGCTAAAATACCAATCAGTTCAATCCAAATCCAATCCCAATCTCTTTGATTATACCTACGTAGTGCAGCGAAAAAAAATAAAAACACGGACTATCTTCGCCATATTATGATTCATAATGTAATACTTTTTACGATTCGACCAAAGTGGCCTTTTCAGGCCCCCAGGAAGAACCGAAGTTACCGACATAGCTTGCAGAGTAAGCAATCTGAAGTGGCAGTGGGCTGGTGCTATTTGCCGGTGGAGCAGACGAGTATTACAGTGGAGACCGCGTATCGGCAAGCGTAGTGCGGGACGCCCCCAGCTAGATGGACGGACGACCTAAAGAAGGTGGCTGGGACAGACTGGATGTGGAAGGCAAAGGACAGTGTGTTGTGACGCCTGGATATAGGCAGCAGTGGACTGCAATACGCTAAGTTGATGAAAGAAACACAAAGAAATGTACTCCACTTTGATTTGATTAGTAGATCCCAATAAACTAAACGCAAAATGATAGAAAAGGGATCCAGACATAGTGCACTCTAGACCCTGAAGCGGAGGTGGTCCAACACTAAATAAAGGTCTTAGCTGTTATAACTCGAGGTAATGCGCCGATTCCGAGTTAAATTGAAATGTATTACAAGTGGGGTGGAATGCATTGTCGTTGTAGCAAGTAGAGATAGAAGAAAAAGTGAGATAAAATGATTATCAAGATATTTTTATGAATTTGGTATTGTTTTAATGTATGCAATAACTAGGGGGCCTCGAGGAATTTCGTTGTCCCTTTAATATTGCTTTGCGAACTCACAACTTACTGTATTTTTTTTATTACACGTAGTAAAACTAATTGTGTGCTACCATTTTTTTTTTGTCTAAACGGTATTCAATAAAAACATAAAATATAAAGGAGTGGTCCTCACAGACTACAAATGGAAGACATAACTTAAATAATACTTAAAGTCAAAGAAAATAAAATATAGTATCCTTGAAAAAACACTTGCAACGTACGTGCTAACAAGCAAAACAACAAAAAAGACGTAATTTATAACCTTGACAATTTATATGTTGTTGTAAATAATGAAACTATATAAATTCAGTATTTAAACTTCTCTCTCCGAGGCGTCATAGCACTTTCCTTATTAAGGTACGTCACTCTATTCAACCCGATATGAAAGCCAATAAAAATGATAAAAAGTTTCTCATCCCTGAATATATTATTAGAAACTAGCTTCGCCCATGGCTGTGCTCGAGAATAATATTGTCTTTTGTTAGTGTCACTTTAGAAACAACAAATTTAGACATTACCAGACAGAATTGTCCAAAAAAAATACGTTAGTACATTTATACGTAAATTGTACTTTATATTAATGAATAATCTACTATTAACAACTTCTCAGGACGTATGTTACATTTATGATATATAGTAAGTACTTTATAAGTTAACTTTAGGTATTGGCCTAACTGTCTGCATTGTTTCATTGGACTTTTGAGTATGATTACAATTTGTGACAGTTTACAATTTCTTGTCTTAAACTATTACGAAACACACAACCACTGATTTGCGTAAAAAATACAACCCGTCACGCATTTAGCATCGATACTTAATTAACGCATCCACTTCCCACATAAGCAAGTTTGCAAAGCAAAACTGTTAATGATATGAATAAAAACATCTTATTTCTAATTAACTAAACAGACACACACCGCGGCCGCAATATGTTAGTGTCTTTATTATAAACAGAGATAAAATGTACGCATTATTTAACTTTTTGATTCAATTACAAGCCATATACATATTTAGTATCATCTGATAGAACCTCTTACATATAAATGGGTTTATCAACGCGGGTTCACGAGTCTAGTGGTCCAATCGAGCTTGTACAAAAAACTGTTTGGTTATGCATTCGTCGTGAGCCTCGCTAGGTAAATAGGCATATCTATGTGTTTATCTATTATGTTTTCTTTGGCTCTGAAGTGCGTTTGGTCGCTTTTTATTTGTTTTTATGGACAGTAATTTATAGATGGACAGTATTTATGGTTAAATAAGGGTTTCGTACCGCAATATGTCTAACGGAAAAGTCTGTGTTGATTTTTTTTTATAGTTATAAAGACAACGTTTTAAAAGGTTTTCCTTCTATTTTCTTCCCTTGTACCGCGCACTATACAGAGTCAAATTAAATTAGCAAGCTAAACTCTGCAGACGTGATGTACAGACGTCAGCACATCAACCTACCCGAAACTGTCAAATTTTGCCAATCGACTTTGAACCTTATGCTTTAGCAAAAAAGTTGAAAATCTATTAAAGAAATTTGACAGATTGTAGTAGCTTGATGTGCTGGCGTCTGTACATCGATATTTAAACACGATAAAATAAAAGATTTGATGTATTTGTTTGGGGTTTCAACGACCGCTGGTAGTGTTGTTACTTGAATTATCAAAAAATCTTTTATTTTTCGTGTTGAGATATCGATTAAAATCGCGTATGTGAAGCTTCTTAAAAAATAAAGATTTTGTAAACTAATAAGTATTACAAATGTAAAAATAGCCAGGCTGCAACATCGGTAACAAAGCTTAATGCACCTGCATAGCTATCGTAGTAGGTTAGGCTGGAGTTTTTTTATTGTTCCACAAAAGTTTAATATAAACCTGCCAAGATTGAAAAATCATGAAGAAACTCAACAGAATACAAAAAAAACATACATAATACATGTTAAAATAAATTCTTTCCCGTTGAAAATGATGTTGCTGACGCTACATTATCACCGTGCGTTTAAATCACGCAAGTTGGATTTAACGCGTCCGTCGTTCACGAGTCACGACTGACTTATAACACCCTTAAATGTCCGCAGTGTCCACCTGAACCAAGACTTACCCTACTTACGAAACTTTTCGATAGGTGAGGGAAATATTGCCTTAACTCTTTTGTAATCATAGTGCTTTTATGTTCTTTAATAAAAGGAAGAAAGCAAATAAAAAAAAAATTTTTTTTTGATTGTATAGTCACAACCGGGTGGCAAGCCTCCAACCAGTCACACAAACAAACAAGGTTGGATATCATTTATTTATTTTAATCTCTATATCGTCCGACACAAATAATTGAACTGCTCACTTCAGCCAGATTTTATCGACCTATCGCACAGCAACGAGACAACACTAGGTGATATTTCTATCATATTCATAATCCTTATTTTTAGGTTTTGTCCAGACAGTGAAGGTCCTTACATCATCATCAGATATGACATAAGTCTATCCAATCGCACGCCTTTCAACTCTTTTTATAAACTTTATATTAACTTGCTTCGTTCATTTGTGTTTCCAGTTACTCTCTTTATTATTGCCTCTTTCGATCCTTATAAGTTTAATTTAAATCAAAACAAATCAAAAATATTTATTTGATAGAATATGGTACATAAGGTGTTACAGTGTTAATTTGTTTCAACAGATCCTGGCATGACATGGCGTGCAAATGTATAAAATTTTTAAA
Source organism: Luperina nickerlii (assembly GCA_963855955.1). Classification (NCBI taxonomy): domain Eukaryota; kingdom Metazoa; phylum Arthropoda; class Insecta; order Lepidoptera; family Noctuidae; genus Luperina; species Luperina nickerlii. The sequence goes on from OY979665.1 coordinate 5,453,708, forward strand.
TATATATATATTTGTATTTAATTCAATTTGGTCTGTTTATTTGCTGACCCTACAAAAGCGTTGTTCGTTTAACTTTCGCACATAGTACTTAACTCGAGTCTGTTGCTCTCAATGACGTATAGTTGCGTAGACTTGTACCTACACTTGGAGAAAAGCACGCGACGCATATGTAGGTAAAACTAAACGCAATGCTTTTGGAAAGTTCGAGCCTCTTCCTAAAATATTCTTCTTATTGAAGTCAGTTTTCAAAAAGTGACGCAAACAAAATACAAAAAAAGAACAGTTAGGGACATTAATTGATTTATCAAATTGGCACACTACGCTAACTTGCCGTGTTATAGCCACTTCGTACAACCGTCAAAAATGACAGTTATTATTTGAATATAGGTAGGTACGACCAAGTTTTTAGTTAATAGCCTGTAAAAAGTTGGTACCTAGTCAATTTGTTAAGCAATTCAGTTCTCTGACTTTATTTATAATGTGTTATAAGTAACAACTTTGTCTTGATAGCAAAGCATCAATTATACCTAATCGATAATCTGGGAAGAATAAGCATTTCCAGAAGCAACCATATAAAAATTTGCACCCAATATCAACAGTATCGGACTCAAGGTTTTTCCCATCACTCCACCCTACTTTCAACAGATCGTCGACCCTCGCTAAAAAGCCGAGCAAGAGTAATAAATCAACAGTTACTTAACAAACGAGCACGTCTATGGAAAGAACACCCGGTGATACCTTTCATAATACTAACTCAATACAAAATCCTAACAATTATCAGAAACAGCCTTCCAAACGACAATCCATCACCTTTTTTCAACCAAACATCACTCGTAAGGAAATTGTTAAAATACCAACAGTGGTTTTATGAAGTAAAAACTAACTAGAAGAACTGGCCATTAATTGCAATGTGAATAATTATATGACGCCCTCTATGCTTCGGACGTGTTTTTGTATCACACCTAAGGCAGAGAATCCAATAATTGTGGCTCGTTGAGTATTCATGGATTAATTACATGTGAGGAAGGCTGGTTTGATATCTGTAAGTGTGCGGAGAGATGACACCTCGTTGGTCCACGACCGTTACTCTTCATGACACCGTAAAAGGCGAGAAATTAACAAGTTGAAATTGCAATTGGCGCTGCTTTTGATTGGTAATAAAAAAATGATGAGTCCTTTTATGACTACTGGGAGACAATATTGGTATACGAGTATTTCTTGTATCCAGAGTGGCGATTGGGCTATCACATTAAACAGTAAAGCAGTTATTACAAGTTGTTATCAGTCTGTTAAAATTATAAAATACCGGTGAACGCGGGTTACTTTAGATCTGGGGGGGAACTTTGGCTCAATACAAAAAATGGTTTCCTATTTTCTATTGTTGTATAGGGCTAGATTGGCTCAATGCTGTCATAAATATTGTTTTTGGGTCGACAAAATCTGCAGGTCAAACTAACCCTCTTCAAAGAACAACATTAGCGCAAAAGTAAAAAAAATAAATACACATACAGTTTCTAAAAAAACATGAAAAAAGTAGCTAAAGTAACCCGCGTTTACGGTAATCAACTTTACTAAAAAGAAAACTAAATTTTCCAAACAAAATAAATATGTACCTTAAAAATTGGCGTAGGTTTCTTTTCTATGAAACAGCAGATTTTTTTTTTTTGGTAACCGACATAAAATGTCTACCCTGGGGGTCTAGATCATATACTGACATTCATGGTATCGGTTTGCGCGTCGATGTACCTGCCACCCTGTATAACCTTAGATAATTATATTTTAGCAAAATATTATTTTAGTAAAATATTATTTTAAAATTGCAAGAGTGTAAACAATTGTTGGTTGGCCATTAAAGAAAAATAAATAAAAAGACAATTAACTAAGGCACATAGTAAAACACAGCATTCGAAATTAAGATACAATTCACTCATTGACCGCCATATTTCTTCACCACACTATCTTTATAAAAGCTCTTAGCAGAGCATCACTATCGTTGGCAACAGGCAACAGATACTAAAAGCTCTATATTTCCCTCTTATTTAAGATAAACATGGAAATAAAGCAGTCCCACGAATACCAATTAGGTGTGATTAGCAAATGTGGCGGAACGCCTGTAATTCGAAGAGTACTAAACTAAACTTGTCAGTTGTTGTTACAACTGACTTAGTTTAGTTTAGTTAGTTTTTTATTTTATCTTTTTAGTTTAGTTTCTGTACCCAGAAACTAAACTAACACACACACAAGCATAATAAATGGTCTGTATTTTTAAACGACTTCAAAAAAGGATGAGGTTCTAAATTCAATTGTATATTTTTTTGTAATTATTCTTGGTAATTGTTACGTCTTCGATTTTTTGGTTTTAGAACATGTGTGACATCTACCAACCCGCACTGGGCCCACGTGGTGGATTGCGGCCCACTTCCTCTCACCGAGAGGAGGCCTGTTTCCCAGCAGTGGGAACGTTATGGGCCGATTATGCTATGTTTATTACTTCAGAACTCCGTCATCTCTCAACTCCGGAAGTCGGTAGCAAAAAAAAAACATACAAAACCAAAGACACCGACTTCCGAAATCAAGATTATTTTTCACTTTGTAGTGTTATTTTTGGAAGTAGGTTGTTTTTTTTTTTATAAATGAAGTTTTATTAAGATCGGTTCAGAACGTAGTGTGAACATTTCAATCCAGTTCTAAAGTCAACGTAAAAACATTATTCCAAATAGGCACATAAAAGGCACTTTTGAACGTCAACATTTACAAGAAAATAAAATTGATTCTAATCTCCCCTTCCAAAAGGTAGTTTCATATGGAGGAGAATGGGCTAGAAAGCCCACAAGTACCTATTCATTAAAAACATAGTGTTTTCTGATGACGGATTTCTTTGATAAAAAAATTAAAATCCATACTAATCCATACTATTCATCCATACCAATGTTATGAATGCGAAAGTGTGTCTGTCTGTTACCTCATCACGCTTAAACCGCTGAACCGATTTAGGTGAAATTTGTTACAGAGATAGTTTAAGTTCCGGGAAAGGACATAAGATAGTTTTTATCCCGATATTCCCACGGGATTGAAACTTACGTGGGTGAAACCGCGGGGCGCTGGTAGTAATGTTATAAAGCTTTCATATTACCTATACTTCATTTACAATAAGATTAGACATTTAAACAAAACTTTTTACAGTCCGTTCAACCGATTTTTACTTCTATTCCGTAGGCATAAGGACGGCATTAAAAGCAAAAACGTGATTATAATACCAACTGTTTATTGCAGCTGCCATTTGTCATGCCACCAACGCAATAGAAGTCAAAATCGGTTGAACGGACTGTAAAAAAGATTTATTTTAATGTCTAATCTTATTGCGAATGGGGTATAACTTAGGCCCGATTTTTCAATAGTCAGATATTTTTTTCTGATCAATAAATATTGCGGTTTGACAGCTTTTGTATATAGAAAACTATGTCAATCTGTCATATTTATTCTTCAGATATAAGTTATCTGAAGAAGGATCAGGGTTTCCCATAAATCTAGTCAAGTCATCAAAATAACACTGAAACAAATATTCATGATCAAAATGTTAACGTAGTACAATATTTTATCGCTACACCTGTGTTTAGTAAACAATTTCATTGCCGTTCATTTTCTCCGGCTAATTTAAGATGAAATCGAAAATAAATCAGTCATCTTTTAAAATATTGAACTATATTCATCCCCAGCCTGCAATGTTGATTCAGGCCTCCTTTCTGCTCAATCTTCTTCAATTTCCTCCACAATTATCGTCCATCACACCACGCACCATCGCCAAAGGCTGCAAAAGAAACCCAAGCAGTACTTACAAAATTTACTAGTGAGAACTTCTTATTACAGACATAGCATTCGCTTCGTAATATCAATTAATTTTGCATAAAGCGTCCGGAGCGGTTTATAGCGAGTCGCCGGCGGGTGAGAAACGTACGAGTTTGAAACGACCAAACTGTGAGATTAACAGGAATACGGGTACAGTACCCGGTGATAAATATTGCACATCGACCTATTCGATCCTATCGATTTTATACAAAGAATAAAAATAAATTATCAAAAGAAGCAAATCATAATTGTTTTAACAGCTCCTAATAGATACCGGACTGTTTGTATTTCGTGCGACAGAGATAACGCTCTACGAAGCCGAAATTAGCCGATTGTCTCTTTCCAAAGGTCGATGTGCAATATTTATCGCCGGCTACTGTACTGTAAGTGTGAAGGGATGGGAATAGCGGTGTGACTTTTCGTTTGTGAAATAAAATATTATAACATAACATTACGCCTGTATATTCCCAAAAGGTTAGGCAGAGGTATACCTTATAGTACACATTTCGCCATTTATGATTCAGCCCTATGTACAGACGCCAGCACATAAAGCTACCCGAAACTATCAAATTTTCCCAATCAACTTTGAGCCTTATGCTTTAGCGATAAAGTTGAAAATCTATTAAAGAAATTTGACAGATTGTAGTAACTTAATGTGCTGGCGTCTTTACTACGAGGCAAGCCAACTGCCATCAACCAGACACTGATCAAAGATCGCAGAAGCAGCGGTGGCCCAGTGGTAATGGTCGTGAGTTTGAACACAGTCAGGCACTTTACTTTGTGTAAATTTCATCACCACTGCTCTCAGTTCGGTGAGGGAAAACATCGTGAGGAAACCTGTTCTAGAACCAAAAATTCGAAGACATGTGACATATACCAACCTGCACTGGGCCCACGTGATGGATTTATAGCCCATTCACAGAATGAAGAGGCCTGTTTCTCAGCAGTGGGAACATTATAGCGTGATTATGTGTGTACAGACGCCAGCACATCACGCTACTACAATCTGTCAAATTTATTTAATATATTTTCAACTTTATCGCTAAAGTATAAGGTTCAAAGTTGATTGGGAAAATTTGACAGTTTCGGGTAGCTTGATGTGCTGGCGTCTGTACATCATTCAGAGAATTTCCACCAGTCACCTTTCTTACCAATTTATTTGGGGTCGACGCAACACATCTTTTTGTTCCAGACCTCTCTATTAGTCGTCATCTTTCTAACCAATTACTTTCAAGGCGATTTCCACCAAGTATGTACCTTATTAACCTTGAACAATTCTGTTGAAAAACATCTCATTCCACCGAATCGTAAAACCGCGCAATGATCATCAATCTACTAATTTCCGGAGGGCGTCCCCAACGAGTATGTTCCCCGTATCCGGTCTGTTTCCACGTGCTATCCAACTTACTCTCCGAAGTCCGCGCTCCTAGGAATTAGACAACAGTAAAATGGACAGGTAGAAGCATTTAACGCCATTTCCCTTATATCTCACGATTAGTGCACAGGTCGTAAAGTTAACGTTCTGCAAATATCAGTAACTGTGCTTTATGAAGTAAATTAACCCACCTTTTAGTTTATTAGCTGATCAAATGGCGCTGTCACCGTTAATATTGTAGGTGTGGAGCCACTAGATGAGCGGGAAGAGTTTTGAACGATAAAATGAGTGATCTCTTAAGTATTTATTTGACTTTAATATCCATACATTGTCGTTGTCGATGTTTGGTTTAATATATTTTATTGTAATGATTTTAATATATTATTTATTTTAAACCCTGTTGAGTATCATACTCAAGTTGTACTGCTGGTGGTCTTAACTGCTTAATAAAAATAAATGAGATGACTCATGTAAGGTATGTATATTTTTATAAAACTTATGCATAGGTATAACTATCTGCTATGCTTAATAACCTATGTTATTGACTAATTATAAAACTTGACTTTCTAAATATTATACTTATAATCTATGCATTTAACTATTAATTATATAATCTTATGTTTTGTTTATAAAACTATTATATTATAATTTTTCTGTACATCTATGCTTGTATTACTTAAGTATCTATTTTTTCTAGTATGTATTAGTTCTTAATATTCTTTGTAACTTATAATATTTATTTATAATGTTTATTTAAACAGATAAATGTAGCGACTTGTCTGGTTAATAAAACTACTTAATTTGAAGTTAAAACAAATACGGTATTGAGGCACCTTTAGCGTGCGCACACGTCGGACTTCTTCATTGTGATTTAATTAACAGTTTTAAGTAAAACCATCTAGCAACATTTGGAGAGAGAGATTAATTTATTCTTGAGAAATATTTGAAGGTCTCTCTTATAAGGAGGAGGCCTGAGTCCTAGCAGTGGGGACTACCTATTAGCTGAATCCATACTAATATTATAAATCCGAAAGTAACTCTGTCTGTCTGTCTGTATGTTACCTTTTCACGCCTAAACCACTGAACGGATTTCGATAAAATTTGGCAGAGACATAGATTGCATCCCGGGGAAGGACATAGGATAGTTTTTATCGACAGACCTCGCGGGCGAAGCCGCGGGCGGAAGCTAGTATGTTATATATTTGAAATAATCATGAAAATTAAAAACATATAGTAAGAAAAAAAACGTGTCCCCACACGTTTTTTTTTGTTACTATATGATTTTAATTTAGGGACCCCCGGCAGGAACGAAGTTCAAAATGAAAATTCAAGATGGCGGTTGCGAAAAATTTCAAATTGACGAAAATAATTTCACAGCCGCTATCTTGGATTTTCATTTCGGCTTCTGGACCCTCGAAAACCATAAAAACAACACCCATAAATAACGAATTTTATTTTTAATTTTTGCATCCACCACCATGACTTTCATTTTCACCTCACTATCGGCTTCAGCACTCTCGAAAACCATGGAAACTATCTCTCCCTCTCTGTCTCTTTCTATTATATATAATAAACAGTCAAATGGAGGGGGCATAATGCTTATTCGTTACGTGACGATTTCTACCAGTTTACTCCTACCGCAAGCTCTCCAAAAATTATTATCAACGACTTAAATTGATAATTCCATTTATGACAATGGCAAGTCAGTCCTTTCAGTAGGAGTCAAGTTTGTCCCTCTACCTTCATCTTGGCCTGCCGCGATGAAAGAAATAAAGCCAAAGTCAAGTATTTATTTCAAATAGGCACATGAAAGCCACAATTGAACGTCAAAATTTACAATAAAGTAAAATTAATTCTAGTTGCTCCTTTCAAAAGGTAGTTACTTAAGGAGAAGAATGGACAAGAAACTCCACCGTTACTCTTTTAAAATGTTTTACAATATTTTGTATACATTAATTATATGTGAAGACGATGCACCTACAATAAAACACATGCCTATTGTTTTCCGCAACAGCGCCCCTTTCGTCATTATCATCGAGCGATCGTTACCGCTTCTCGCTCCACTCATACCCTCGCTAGTTTCACACCCCCACACCAAGCCTCAGGCATCTGACGGAACAAGTGTAGGCAAATTTAAATAATTCCGTCGTCGGTACATAAATACAGCGTGTCATCTACATTCATGCGGCGATCTGGTATCTGCTGGATGCTGCGAAATGAGATGAGATATTGGCATGTGGAGATTAGAAAGATGGAATTAACGAGCTTTTAGATGAAATAGGGGGATTAAAATTACCTGTATGATACCTGCTTTATGTGTTTTTTGCTTGAATGCAACCAGTGGTAAAAAACACATGAAGTGAACAGTGTGTTTATCTTCGTGGAGCTCCTCCTGAATAATCTTTTTCAGCATAGCTACTCATAGCCGTTCGATTAGCTTTCGTGCCAAACCCAATATCAATCAATGTTATTAAGGGCTGATTTTACCAAAGTCAGATAAATTTTATACGTGGAACAAAATTGACGTCTGACAGTTCTAATATGGAAAAACTGTCAAAAATTCAAAATTTATTCTCAGGATAAGACTTATTCTAAGTATAAAAGTTTTGTAGAATGCGCCCTAAGAATCCTATGACAGGCTGTTCACAAATCAAAAACTCGAAAATTTTGTCTCTTTAAATCAAATAGGCGACCAATTTACTGTCGGGGACAAGGCAAATTAATAGGTAATTGAAAATGTGTGATTTTCAATTCGACAACCTGCCGAATGGTTCTCAATAGCTATGCAGGGGAGAACGGAGGGTTATGTCGGACTTCTATTCACTAAAGACTCGACAGTTTTCTTCTACCTACCATGAGCCAGCAGAGTGAGATTTGCACGCCTCTTAAGCTAACCTATCCGAACCTGAGAGAGTTTAAAGCTGTAGGCTGACGATGGACGGGCCAAGATATCTTCCGAAAAGTGTCGCAAACGAAACTCTGGTTTTAACTAAGAACGGAACATAAGTTTCATCTAAGAAGCTTTTAAAGAAACTTTGATTTCCTAGGATAGCCGTTCCGCCATGCTATAATGGCATTGCAATTTGCAGGTCAGTGTCAGATTGTATCTTGATCAAAATATGATTCGCGACAATAACAGGTACATATTTAGAGAATTATAATTATTATATCTTTCTAAGTTAGATTTCTACCACCAACCACCAATCTCTTATGGAAAAGTGTTAGTGGTAGAAATCTAACTTAGAAAGATGTATTATTGATTCTAATGATTATACTTCTCTAAATATTTACTAGCTATTGTCGCGAATCATATTTTGATCAAGATACAACCTGACACTGACCTGCAAATTGCAAAAAACGTAAGAAAATTTGAATTTCGCGGTCTCAACTACCCATTCACCTTAACATTAAGGTGTCAAAAATCTCTCCGACATCCATTATTGTGTGACCGTTCACCGGTTTCTTGGGAAACCAAAGCTTTACTAAGATACCTCATCACGGATGTAAAAATTAGAACTCCGTAATATCTAACGGTTAATACTTATTGTTACTTTAAAAAAAAACGACTGTCTATGATAGAACGCATTTCATTAACCATAGAGATAAGAAGTTTTGTCTCTGTGACATTGATAAATGTTTTGCTGATTACATTATGATTGTGTCCTGGGTATAATTATTTATATTGCAATTATTTAATTTAGGACTCAAACTAGCGGATCTAAATGGAACCGGATTTGTTCTTGTGTTTAGACTCCCATTATCAAAATTAGAGATACAGCGTTTTTTAGCCGCAACATTATTAAGAGTGGCGATTAGGTTATCACATCAAACAATACAGCGGTTGTTACAAGTAGTTATCAATCTATTAAAATAAACAATTTTACTAAGGGCTGATTTTTCAAACTCTAGGTAATTTTATCCAAGGAATAATTTTGAATTTTTGACAATTCTTCCATACAAAATCGGACAGACGTCAATTTTGATGACGATTAAAAAATTAGCTCCAAAAATAGAAAACAGAATTTTTCAACAATAAAAATAGCTTAAAAATTGGCACAACATATACCACCCTTGATAATAAGGCACAATACCCGTACGGGGCGATGGTATCATCAATTTAACACAAACTTTATAACTAAAAATAATTTTAACAGCAATGAAACCATAGATATAATAAAGAAGAATGGAACCTATCTGTAATAACAATCAAGAAGCAACGCGATAAAACAGCCATTATTATATAATATGTATCTATTTCAAATTTTATTGTACACATAAAATACTATGTTGTACCAATCATGTAGGAATGAACTAAATTGGTTTCGTTTATAGGAAACCATTTTACACACACGAAACACTATCGCATATGTTTTGTACTAGCAATGGTATCAGCTATAAAAAAAAGAAAATAAACATATTGATCAAACGACTTTCAAGCTTATTACTCTTAATTTAAAGGCTGCCGATAGTTCGTAACTTCATAAAAGTGATTAATACAGTTGCTTTTTTTAACGGACACAGACAACAATAAGCACTCGATCACGAACTGTCAAACTAAATTTAATGTGAAGTGCCACGTGCTGAAATGTCGTAAGGTTTGTTACACATTGATGCGTAAGCGACAAATTAAGCGGTGAGGTTTTTTTAACGCAATCAGTTTTTTCTACCCTTAGAGGTGGGTTTTATCTTTCAATATTATATGTGACCAACTTCGAATAAAAAAAATATGAAAATCGGACTTCTCTTTAAAAAAATACGACTCAAAAATACGGTAATACATTAAAAAACAAATACGCGTCAAAAAAAAGTATTTTTACTTATATTTTATTTCACATAAACCTACATGGGCGCTTATGAAACGTCAGAAGCTAGGTGCAAGCTTCCAATTGATCGTTTCCTATGGTGAAGAGCCTGCAAGAAACTCCACGGTTACTCTTTTAAGTAATAATTGGCTTTTACAATGTTTTCAAATTACAGTAGGTATGGGAGGACAGCGTAGGCCTGTCAACAAGTACCAGGTACTTAATAAAATAAAAAATGGTCTGCAGATCTAAAGTCTACAAAGTCCTCACATTTACAAAATAATAAAAGAATCTATCAAAAAGATAAATAAAATATAAAAACCGTCGTTTTGAGAACCGCCTTCACTGTTTCTTCGGTTAAAAATATAATTCATTGTTAGTTTATATTTGAAATAAAAATTATATCGATTTATCTTGATACAACCACATAATATATGTTGCTTGCTACGTAAAACTTTATAAACAAAAAGTTATAATCCCGATTCTGGCCCGTTCCATAGATAATATGTTAATCACCTAAGTATTCTAAGTAATATGAAGACTTAAAAACTGTTAATTTTTTTTGTTAGTATTGTCTATGATAGTAAGCTTTTCTTTCCTCATCTGCAACAAATATCAGTAAATAAATAGATGAAAATGTAAGAAATATCATATCATAATATGAATAAATAAGAAATATTCAATGAATATTCGTACCCATAGTGACCAACCACCATTACCCGGGAACACATCCGATCGCTCGTCTGATTGAAATCTAGAAAGCTATCATTGTTTGGGTATTATCTTCTATATTGCTTATGATATGTATAAGCTGCCATACTCTATTGTCGATGGAATGACTTTCAGGGATATGGGTAGTACCCTCAAGCTGCGTGTATAACATGGTTTGTTTGATGACCATTATTAATTATTAATTCATGCATGCACCATTTGCAATAAGTCTGTAAATAAATAAAAAAAAACCTTTTATTTTCTATTTTATTCAACAATGTTTCTAAAAAAAACAGTTAATTTTATGATTGCTAAAAAAATTATTTAACTTTAAATTTTTTTAGATACTAACCTCTAACTTATTCATAAAAAGTTATTGAACATCTAGGCTTGCTAAAGTCTGGTTATCAAAATGTATTATATAAACGCATTTTAGCACTTAAGCGTTTATAGAAATAAACCTACTATAAAGTTATAAAAGCCAGAACCCTACTTTAACAGTTATAATATCAAATTCATTGAGTTAAATAACCATGACGTTAACGCGTCAAAAGTGTAGAAAATGCAAACAATAAAATGGTTTACAGTACCTACGTTTTAATGTCTATGGACACAACTATTCGGTGCGTAGATAGACATTCTCGTTTGACGATTCGGTGTATTGGCCAATTTGTTGGATGACTTCATTATAATGGCAACATTTTGATTTATAAGTAGGTATATGAATGTAAGCGACATATTAATTATAAAACGTTTTTAGAACGTTTATGAATACCTACAAAATTTTATCGAAGGTTTTAGGCTGATTTTAGTCTCACGCTCACCGTCAGCGCTCATAGCTCAGCGCGTAGTTTGTCAGCGCTGAGCCTCAGTGTGGCTCGTTTTAGTATCGTACTGACCGCCTTACTGATGCATCCCACAATTTCTTCCTCAGGCGTACCTGATCGATAACTCGACCTGTATCCACTTCGCGATTCGCCATGACTGTACGCGCTGACGATGTCCGCTCCGCTCGACACTAAAACGCTCACTGAAAGCAGAAGCGCTCGTGCGATTGTCAGCGCCGATAGCTACGCGGGGCCGACGCGCGACGCGTACGGCCGCGTAGCTATCAGCACTGACCACCGTGCGCGCTGATAGCTACGCGTCATTCAAAAACGCTTGCCAGAAGTTCATATATCTCGGCCATCAGCGCTGACGGTGCGCGTGCCGTCGGCGTAAGACTATAACCAGCCTTATATGCATAAATCAAGCAATTCAAATTTTTTTTATGAATATGATCGTAAGTGTATAATTGATATTGTGTAACAGGAAACTCACTCAAAGAGAAGGCATCTTCCAAAAATTGTCATTTACCTCGATCCTCAGCTAAAAGTCTGTAAAGGCTCCTTCAAACAGGCGCGACACGACACGCGACACGAAGGCACTGCAAGTCGCGCAACGAGGAGCGGTGCCTTTGTGTCGCACGCGATTATATCGCGTGCCGCGCCTGTTTGTAGGAGTCTTAATTAAATTACATAAATAAATCTTTGAATTAAACCTGCTTCTTACTGTTTATCTAAAAGAAACTGCTGCCTGCTAGGATTAAATAAAATGATTAATCTCTTTTTGTTTCGTTTCAGGTCCCCTGCGTGCCTTACCTATATAGCAACATCTTCTACAAATCGGTGAGTTTTCAACACACAGCAAGACATGAAGTTTATAAAACGAAACCTACAAAAGAGACAGGGAAACTCCACCCCGTTATGCAAAAATCCTTTCTCATCATTCACTTTATTTTTGATAAACGAAATATGCAGTGAATGAGATTGAATGAATTGATTAAAAAATGGAAGGTGATGCATTACAGCTTGACTTATAGTGGGCGATTGTGGGCACAGTATACAGCGGTGCTATTCTGTAAAAATCTCACCGTGAAAACTTAGGTGAAGTGAGCGTGGAGTGAGCTCACGTGTCAATAGTGTCAATTCCTAGCAAAAACAAACTCACTTCACCCAAGTTTTCACGGTGAGGTTTTTACAGAATCGATCGGCAGATCGGCTCATGCCGAAGTTGAAGTATGCCCGCGTTTTCTGCAGTAAAATTATGATACATCACCATCTTATCATCATCTTCCTAGCCTTTTCCCAACTATGTTGAGGTCGGCTTCCAGTAAAATTATGATACAAACAAGTAAAATCAAATTTATAAGAAATATTTTATGCAGAGCATGGATTGTATAAGACATCGATAGAAAATCAAAAAGTTATAAATTCATACTACCGCATCACTAAACCATAGACAAATTCGAGCGGCCACTGTTGTTTACATCTTTGGGAAATTTTGAAACGCAGGAGATAGGAAAAGATTTTATTTAAAAAAAATTGCTAATTTGCAAGTACGGAAGTCAAAATTTAACGTGGCTCGCTTTTACGCCCTTATGTAAGTTGAATCTAACAACTAAAAGATTTCCCAATTATATGCCCTTTACATCGAAACATTTCATCCCACACAAATCCCTAATAAACGCAGTATAGAACAAATATGTAAGTACAAAGAGAAAACACGACCAGACCAGTCTTCGTCAAAGATCAGATAGGTACGCCGTTTTAGCCGCAGAAGTGGCAACGCGGCTCGTTTGATTTACCTCTGTTCCGAAGCCGTGAATAATGACCGTAAGCTTAACACTAGTACCTCTAGTACTTTAGGAATTGACAGCCATGTACGGGTGTGGTTAAGTTAGGCTAGGAACACGATCAGCGTAAGTAGAACCTAACTGCTACTTAACATCAGCGTTTGGCGATTTTTTTGTCGGCAATTTTCTTGGTTGTTGATAACAAGTGTCTTCTTCTACTTGTCGGATTTTAGTCTTTATTTCTTAGTAGTTAGGGCTTTGATTAATGGACACTCAAACTCAACTTGATAACTAGTGTCTTCTTTGGTTATTTTTCTCGGATAGGATTTTAGTCTTTATGTCTTAGAATTTAAGGCTTTGATTGATGGACACTGATACGGTAATACACTGTTGCGTGTTGCGTAATGATGAATGGTAGTACTATTACCAAACAAAGGTGGTATCGACTATAATAGTCAATTAAAATGGTTTACGACTTTACGATTTTTGGTCGCTCATCACTTAGCTTTCGATTTAAAAGGAGCTAATATGATTTCACTTGAATCTTATTATGGTCGTTTCTTTTAAAGTTTATGTGAAAAGTCCGGTATATCATTGTGAGAAGATGATGACGTATTGTGTTGGATACGGACATGGACTTGTTTTTTTTTCTGAATATATCCAAATCCAACAGCTTCGCGCCATTTTAATTGGAAAGAAAACAAATGTCACGATATCCAAAGCAAATTAAAATAATTTCGACATAATTCCCAGTACGAAAAAAATTAATCGACCGCATAACCTCTCGGTTTTTTGAAGTCGGTTAGAAAGAGCGCCATCCATAATCCCGAGTGACAGTCAAATTGATGATCATTTTTAACCGACTTCAAAAAGGAGGAGGTTCTCATTTCGACTGTATGTTTTTTTTTGTATGTTTGTTACGCTATATCTCCGGCAATTACATCGATTTCAAAACTTCTTTTTTTATGTATAAGGTATGCCTCAGCTAAGTCAAAAACTACCTAAGCAAAGTTAATAAAATTGATATGGAACCACTCCCATATAAATATTAACTTTGCTTGGGTAGTTTTTGAGTTAGCTTTAATAATACCTACGTAATTTTGCCACTTAGTTTACCTATATACCTACTTAACTTCTTTCCTGTCGCTGATATTTACACAGCAAGTAGTGTTATACGAATTTTGATGGGGCAAGTATAACCTAAACGAAAAATAAAAACTTTTTTAGAAAAAAAAAACAACCGACTTCCAAATAAGAAAAATATCCTTAATTTCGGAAGTCGGTGGCAAACAACGAAAATCTGAATCCAACGACACCGACTTCCGAAATTAAAGTTATTTAAAATAACACCAGAATTTCAGAATATGCCTTCTCTAACAACATTATTCCGTCCACATTTCACAAACCCACACAAATTAAGTTACAAACCTAATCGCAAAATCGCAAGTGTGCGTCCCGCCTTCAAATCCGCAATGAGAGACAAATGCCCGAGATAGCAGAACGATATCGCCGCGAGCGATTTAAGGCACAATGAGGTCTCAGAAATTTACGTGTCCCTAACAACGTGGACAGACATGTAGACATAACTGCGGAATTTGTTGGAAAATGTCGTGTGTCTGAACAAAATATTAGTTTAGAAATAAGGTGAAATTGTTAGGTTAGGATTAGATCGTGGCGTGAATTTCTGCTGCTTTATTTCTTTACACGGATTGGATTAGCTACAAACGATTTTATCCTGGAAAATGATGTTGTTCAGCACCCCAATTGCGTGAAGGAAATTCATAATCCATTGCTTTATATGTTTGAAAAATAAGTCTGCTCGCCAACGTAAGTACGCAATGAATGTTGTCGAAGTGTCAAAATGAAAGGCATTGTGATCAATTGCCATCATATATATGTTACCAGTAACAGTGAACAAAAATGTCACGACTATACTGTTAATTAAATTTTCCACCAGGTTACAGGTTCTAAGTGGGTAAATATGTGTTAAATATGTACCTACCTACACGTTCACATAAGATTCTGTACGACAATAAAACAATTAATTAATACCACATTGCTCCCAGCACCGCTGATTAAAACGTGTCAAACATATGGAAACTTGTTAGAAGTCCTCCATTTTACCAGCTCTTAGACTGCGAGTATTAGCCGCAATAAATATATTGCCAATCAATGGAGACCCGCGGGTGGTAAATTAGTACCGACAGCAAAAACGTTACCGATTGAAGGTATGTGTTTTATTGCATTTTTAGATGTATTAGGTACTAGTTAAGTACTGGTTGCCTCCCGTCGTGAGGTTCTACGCGACGTTTCTTTTTTGTTTGAGATGAGTTTTAAAGTGATTTGTCGTTAGTTGACGTTTTCATTGTGCTTCGTTAAGTACTTACCTATTTTATTTTAGGATAGGGCCGGGAAAATAATAATGAAGTATTTCATTTTGAATTTTTTCAGCCTGTGATTTGCTTAGCTTTCTTTGCTAAGAAGTCTGTGATGTAGAGACAGCATGTCAATCTTCAAGTTAGATGGAGAAAAAAAAATTTATACTAATATAACTTGTTGTTTATGAACTTTTACGACGTACGACATTTCATACAACTTCCAAGCCCTTGTTTTTCGAAATGAATGAACCGATTTTAATGAAACTACATACGCATAAGCAGGATACAAAGGACTAAAAAGTTTGTAAAGAACATTTTCAGAATGTGTTATTTAAAAAAAGATGACCGGAAATCTCTGTTTCTATGGAAAATTTAAAATCGATATAATTTGGCTGTAACACTATTTTTCGAAAATGTTCTTAACTAACGTTTTAGACCTTTGTATCCTGCTTATGCGTATGAAGTTTCATTAAAATTGGTTCGTTCATTTCGAAAAACAAGGGCTTGAATGTTTGTAAGAAATGACGTAGGTACGTCGTAAAAGCTCTTAACTTTATAAGCCGTAGTAATTCACTACGGAACCACATAGTGAGTAGATGCAGTAGCAGGTTTTAAAAACCTGACTAGTAAAAACCATTGAGGACGAAAAGCGTCTTGAAGAAACTTGACCATCCAACCGTCATATCGTCGCTCGCATGACTAAAAGTCCTATCTCAATTTTTAAGCCGATTTGAGTCAGGACAATTACACTCTTCCAATCGTGATTATACATATACATTTTGTTGCCTTTCAAAATGGTTATATTTTGAGATCCATATAACATAGAGGTACAACGGTTAGTGAAAAGTGTAAAGAATCACGAATAGAAAAATGTAATTGTCTCAACCCAAATCAGCCAAAAAAATGGGAAAAATGAGATATGTAGGACTTTTAGTCATGCGAGCGATGACATGTCACCCAAAATTTCTACATTTATATCTGTAATATTTATGGTGTACATCATAGAGTACTCTATTCTATTCTTGCACCAATAGTCTTGGTCAACTAATCAAGTTAGTGTTTTTTTTTTGCTCTATCTCTCATTTTTTTAGTAAAGAGACTAAAGCCTTCTGTGTTACAATTCCACGCTGGATCTTACATCACAGCACCGATTACTATAAACATCGCCACCTAATCGCCAACTTGGCCTACTGCACCAAGAAAACACCACAAATAATATCAAATAGCACAATTTACTGCCCCCCATCTGCATCACAAAATCATAGAGCGACACAAATACTAACTTATGTTCTCTTATAGTCGGTTAAACCATTCAAATGTAAACTAAGTTTAGACTACGCGAACAGGGGTTTAATTTAATGCAATAAGTCAGCTCGTCGACTATCCGCGGTTCAATTGAACCCATTCAGGCCTGGTTTTGGTGTGAAAAGCACAGATTATGAGATATGGAAGTGCTACGGTTGTTTTCGTGTGATTTCTAAGGCTTAGAACTAGAGCAAAATGTCACTGAAATATTCTCTGAAACGGGACGCAGTACATAACCAGCCTATAATATGCCCACTGCTGGGTCACAGGCCTCCTCTCAGTGAGAGGGAGTGGGCCGAAGTCCACCACGCGGGCCCAGTGCGGGTTGGAAGATGTCACATGTCTTCGAATTTCTTGGTTCTAGGACATGCCGGTTTCCTCACTATGTTTTCCTACCCCGTTTTGAGAGCAGTGGTGATGAAATAATTTACGCAAAATAAAGCGCCTGTGAAGGTTCGAACCTATGACCTTGTCAGTCGCGGCCGTTACCACTGGCCAGCACTGCTCCACGGGACGCAGTATTGACGCAATTTCGTTTTCACGCTGGCTTTAAACTTTTTCGTAATTTTTAAGAGAAAGAACATCAAGCAACAACTCATGAGTTTGATCAACTTTTACTATGGAACCAATTCTGAAATATCGATCAATAGACTAGATTAGAAGAGCTATTCAAACTAATGTTACTAAACTAACGAATCATATTACTTGACTTAATATTGCCTAAAAACAGCCTTTCAGAAATTAAAAGGTTTAATTGTGTATAAAATACGTAATGCAAAATATGTGGTTTCATTTAATATGATAATAAGGCTGCATACTTTCCTTTTTACAAACGTTAAAAACGTTTGAACGTTATTTAAAAACGGTTCAAATCTATTCGCAATCTCATTTCAGCGACAATCAATGTCAAAACTTACCAAAAATGTAGGAATTTAGGACTGACAAGTTAGAAGACACTATAGTCCATTCAATGTTAGTGTAACGATAACAAAAATAACTGTTATTTTGACAGACTCGTCAGTGGCGGCAACCCAACAACAACCTTATACGGATGAGAATAAAGATCACTGTGATTTGAACAGTGATGCAAAATCAGAGATAAAACAACTAAGGACTGTAGTACATACTAATTCCATGATGAAAGCTATTTTTGACAGATTGAAACTAAAGATTAGAATGCGAACGTTCTTAAAAGTCTGGGTGTGCGTCCACATTGCGAGCCTATCGCGATTGCGACGACGGGCGCGAATTTCAAACAAATAAAACGCGCCTTTGCGTCCATAGTGTAGTGACTAAGGCGGAAGCCTTAACGCGACGGGACTGAGCGATACAACACACGTAGTTTTCAAACGTTCCTGTCCGCGCGTTCTGGCCGCACTACGGGCCTAGTCAGCAAGCGACACAACGTGCGGGTAGCGGGTGTAACAAATCAGTTCGGTCTTGTCGCTCGGCGTATGCGCGTCTGTATATTGTTTGTTGTAAAATGACGGTGAATACTGAATTGTACATAAGTGCGATTCAATCTTCATAATAATCTCAGTCTCTCTAAGCTCATTTCTTCATATAAATTAAAAAAATTCACTACATACTTCCCTGTTTTTATTTATTTCGTGCACACCATCTCTAGTGTTCAACACCTCTCATCTCAGGATCGGACTGTCTAGTAAAAATATCAAATCCTCGTCCATAGTTTTCAATCCCTGAAATAAGTCGAACCGCTACAAGGGCTCGCGCGTCACTGTGGCCACCGCACGCCCCCACTCGCCGCCCGCCTTAGGCCCCAGTCACTACGCATTCAGTGTGGACGGACACTGGGAGTTGCTTCTACCGATAAGGCTCCTCAACTGCCACCCACAAACTGAAAAACAAAAAAAAAAACAAATAACTATTAATATTTTATTAAAAAGCAATAGACGTTGCCCATAAAAGTCTTAGGCAAGCAACATAAAGTATTTACTTTAGGATATAAACTTCACTAATGCTTCCTGTTCGGATTAAAGTATATATTATTGTCTATTACTTGCCAATAATATTTGAAATGGCTAGTTTTCTTATTCATAAATTCTTATGGCTCTGCTTAAATTGCTTATTACGATAACTGAACTAGTATTTTATTCTGCCCAGTAGTTCTTCTTGTCAGAATCATTCTTTTAACAAGTAACTTTGAGTTTACAGGATGGATTGACCTTTTGATAGAAGATTTTATTTCTTTAAATGCACACACCTAAGCATGTGTTAGGGCTAAAGCACACGCGCTACTTTTAGCATCGGCGATCTGCGATTTTGCGTATCGATGCATTTAGCTTCTAAAAAGCGGCTAAATCGCCGATCGCCGATGCTAAAAGTAGCGTGTGTGCTTTGGCCATTAGTGTTTTTTATAATACCATCGAAACATTAGTATTATAAATTAAAATCGCTTTTCGTGTCTGTTTTAAACTTCGCAACGGATTTTTAAGCGGTTTTTACCATCATTTAGAGAATTTATTCCGGAAAATCTATGCGTATAATACATTAATAGTAAACTTACATTTAAACAAGAAATCTAGGTGTTTTATCAAATCGTAGAAACCGTGTAAAGCAAGGGCGAGTTGCTAGTCCTAACTTAATATTATAAATACGAAAGTAAGTTTGTTTGTTTGTTAGCTTTTCACGCCTAAACCACTGAACCGATCATTCTGAAATTTTGCATATACGGGCTATGTCGGTTACCTTGGTTCTCCTGCGGGTCTCCTCATTCCTGATTCGATCACGCAGGGAAACTCCAAGCATAGCCCTCTCCATTGCCCTTTGGGTGACTTTTAGCCTTCTTATAAGGCTCATTGTGAGCGACCACGAGTATTAGTTTAAGTAATTATGACCTCTCAAGTTCCGCTAGTGAGACACAATTGATTTTCTATTGTATCGTACTACATAGGGCACGCGCGGGGCTTGACGGGTTAAAGCGACTTAAACACAAACCACAAACTTTGTTTTGTTACAGATCCTGTCTTGCTTTTCTTGTTTAATAGTGGGAAACAAAATAAATATTAACGCATAACAACGTATCACTTCGTCAAGCACATTAATTCCATTAAAATTTCTGCGATTAACTACCCTACAAGGAGAAAAATGTGGAGACAAGGAGATTAAAAGAACAAGTACTATCAATTCAATCGACTTGATACCTAACCTCTTCAACTATAAACTACATACTTGATCGATAATGATAAAGATATCATTTTCTTAGAAGTGTTTGGATCAGAAAAAGATGTTAGGGATGATTGTGGCTGGTGTATCGGGGGTTCCGCAGATGTAATACAAAGTGTAATTATTCAAAAAATCTAATTCAAATAGCTCAACTTATGTGCCCTTTTTTATTTTAAACTTTCAGGATTTTCACAAAAATTTTTAAACTAGTGTATCATTTGTCATCATACCACTGAAAAATGTTGAATTAAGCCTAAATCTAGGAATGCATGGAACGACCTATGCCAGAATTATTTAAAAAACAATATAATTCTATAAAAGCATACTTTTATCGAATATTCTTTATTATGTATACCATAAATATTGCAGTTAGGAGCAAAATATCAAATTGACTTTTTTTTTCAGTAATACAAGTTATTTATGCTGCCAAGAGTGACCAACTCCAATTTCTTCGTCTACTCTACGGAACCGTAAAAGCAATGAATACGCAAGTTGTAAGCACTGACCGTATTAGGCAATCATAGTCATTGGCATAATATAGTTCAAGTACGAACCCTTAAGTGGCGTCAGTACCAGTAGGTACAGACGCCAGCACATCAAGCTACCTGAAACTGTCAAATTTTTTCAATCAACTTTGAACCTTACGCTTTAGCGATAAAGTTGAAAATCTATTAAAGAAATTTGACAGATTGTAGTAGCTTGATTTGCTGGCGTCTGTACAAGAAGCGAACATAGTGATCTACTATTTAGATAAGCCGATAAGAACGGATCGCGAATCTATTTGTAATCTAGAAATTTATGTCTGATCCCTTTGTTTGGTGATAAAAACAAATCACTGTGCTTACCAGTGATACTTAGCTTTTTTGCCAACGTAAGGTGTAAAGTGACATTTATCATCTCCGAGCTGACATCATTCATCAGGCTATAGAGGTTCATCGGTTGTTGTTCGATTATTTTTTTCAGAAAACGCCTTTTTTTTTTTCTTAAGTGTACTTCTATTATCCATACATATTATAAATTGAAGTCACTGTTTGTGACTTTTTCTGACTGCGTTCTTCTTTTAAACTACGCAACGGATTTTGATGTGGATTTCAACATCATTTAGTAAATTTAGTCCGGAAGGTTTTAAATGTGAACAAATACATCAATATTTAACTTAGTTAGAATAAAGAAACAAACAAACCGTGCGAAGCAGAGGTGGGTCGCTAAGTATATAGTTTGAAAGTGTTCTATAAAAAAATAGGCAGGTACAACAAATAAAAGGGCATACGTTCTAATATAAATACCTATAGTTTGAAATGTTATGACTCCTCAGTATTTGTTAACAGCACGATGTTGGCGATACGATGTAAGGCCTTTTCGACATTTGCCGTTTCCAATACATCCAAGTCACATACCAGCAGATTCTTCTAATACTATTAGATTAGTAAACTAAAAAAATGAACGAATATTGAGTGTACCACATGAGTTATTAGTAGTCATAAACAAAATTAATCACTAGACGAACTGAT
Source organism: Luperina nickerlii (assembly GCA_963855955.1). Lineage (NCBI taxonomy): Eukaryota > Metazoa > Arthropoda > Insecta > Lepidoptera > Noctuidae > Luperina > Luperina nickerlii. The sequence continues at coordinate 5,475,436 of OY979665.1, forward strand.
TTGTAGTTTTAAATCTCGAATGCCTAGACGCGCGGACGCATTACCAGTTTGTAGGGTTGTCAAAATGTTTTTTAATTACATAACTTGGAACTTTTTAATAGGTCGTCGGTGTTTTTTTTTTGTTGTTTCAATGTTTCCCACTTTGTATATTGAACCAATGAACGAATTTGATACCCATAATTTAACAGTATTACATTAGGTATATATATTATGTTCTATGCAACAGTTATTTACTGATCATACAAAATCTATTGTAGTTACAAAGCCTTTCTCATTGACTACACTATTAAACGATCTACTGAGCAAATCTAACATCAGCTAGGTACATAGCAACAGATCACAAACTCCAGATTCCACAAATCCGTTCATTTCTAATAGCGAAATCTAGTTCCTAGAGGCGCGAGTCCACCAGTCTGCTGAACTGTGTGACACTGCACATACTCGTACATACACACGTACCTACATCCACAAGTAAATAGGTCCGACCATTCATTACTATAAGCATCCCTAGTAACGCATATCTGTCTGATCTAACACGTACCCGTGCATAGTATATGCAAATATAACTGATTGTAGAAGCGATACGCCCATTTGGACCCTGTCTCGAGATTACCATCGATTCTATGTGCAGATTACTATTTTGCCCACTAATTATTACTCTATTAATGTTTTGGTTTTGTTTGGAATTGATGTTCCTCGGGCTATTTGATTAAAATTATGGTAGATTTGATTTGTTAGATTTGATAAGACTTAAAGTAACAATTTGTGTCCAAACATTCAATTAAATATGTGAGTTTATAGCGGGGTAATTGCGTAACATACCATCAGTAGAGTTTATAGCGGGGTAATTGCGTAACATACCATCAGTAGCAATGGTTTTCATTTTGACAGTTCAACAATATTCATTGCGTTGTTAACGTTGTTCAGCAGACACATTTTGTCGAACATTTGAAGCAATGGATTAGCAATATCCTTCAAAATGATTCAGATTGAGATTGATAGTGTGTTACGTAATTAGAGCGCAGGTCATGATACCAAGGAAAAGAATGGATTGAAATATAATATGGCTAGGTAGAAAGTAGGTAAGCACTGCGATGACGGTTGATAAAGATGTTTCCAAAGAAAAAGAGGTTCTGTGCCGTCCACAAAGACATAATTAGAATAAGGGCAGTAGACTTTTCCCAGGTAAAGTTAATTCCGTGTGGATTCTACAATTGAACATGTAGCCTCTTATCCTACTCGAGGGTGTCCTTAGAAGGCATATACAAATGCCAGCACATCAAGCTACCTGAAACTGTTAAATTTTCCCAATCAACTTTGAACCCTATGCTTTAGCGATAAAGTTGAAAATCTATTTTAAAAAATTGACAGATTGTAGTAGCTTGATGTGCTTGGCGTCTGTATTTCTGTCTGTCTTAGAACCCGGCGCCAGTTTCAGCGCACCCGGCGCAGAAGGCAGCAGAGAGCTACGGAGGAGGAGATAGCCAGAGTTTATAGAGCTTACCGAGTAGCGACTATGGCGCTTCAACACGCTATCGCGGATGCCAGGTCTCGGTCCTGGAGCGAGCTTCTCAACGGGCTGGACAGGGATCCGTGGGGGAAACCGTATAGGATGGTCATGGGAAAATTACGCCCATGGGTCCCCCCCATCACGGAGACCATGGATCCGGGTCTGCTGGAGAGAGTCGTTAACACACTCTTTCCAGTAGCCAGGGACAGTCCCTTGCCGCCCCTGTCATTGTCAGAATGGTCTGACGAGTCAGGGGTGACGGAAGGGGAGCTCGACCGAGCCGTGAAGCGCTTGGCGGCTCGCAACACCGCGCCAGGTCCAGATGGTATCCCTGGCCGGGCGTGGGTTCTAACTCTGGCTGCTCTGGGTGACCGCCTGAGACGGTTATTTAATAGCTGTCTCCGTGCAGGCGTGTTCCCCTCCGGTTGGAAGGAAGCTGGATTGGTTTTACTGAAGAAGGAAGGCAGGGCCGCAGAGTCTCCCTCTGCATACCGTCCCATATGCCTGCTTGACGAGTCTTCCAAGCTCTTTGAAAGAGTGGTTGCTGAAAGGCTCGTCGAGCACCTGTCGCGGGTTGGTCCCGACCTTGCTGATAGCCAGTATGGCTTCCGGCAGCGGCGTTCTACCATAGATGCGATTCTACGCGTCCGCGCGCTGTCGGACCAGGTAGTGTCCCGGGGTGGGGTGGCATTGGCGATAAGTTTGGATATCGTCAACGCCTTCAATTCTTTGCCCTGGGGTGCAATTAGAGAGGCACTGGTACATCATGAAGTGCCTCTCTACCTGCAAGGCATTGTCGGGGCATACCTACGCGATCGGCACATTCGCTATGTGGGCCGGGACGGTAGCGTTCAGCGGAGGGAGATTACGTGTGGGGTTCCACAGGGGTCGGTTCTAGGTCCTCTCTTGTGGAACCTAGCATACGACGCGGTCCTGCGTGTCGATCTCCCCGTCGGCGTTAATATCGTTTGCTACGCAGACGATACTCTTGTGTTGGCCGGCGGGGACACCTTCGGGGAGACCATCCAGCTTGCCGAGCTCGGGGTGGCAAAAGTCGTGGCGGCGATCCACGGGCTGGGTCTTGAGATAGCGCCTCAGAAAACTGAGGCGTTATGGTTCCATAAACTGCCGAGGAGCAGAGAGCCACCCAGCTCGTTGGTCCATGTCGGAGATGCGCAAGTCCAGGTGGGGCGATACATAAAGTATCTTGGCCTCACCCTGGACGGTCGGTGGGGCTTCGAAGAGCACTTCGAACGCCTAGTTCCCCGGATCGAGAGGGCAGTGGGTGCTTTGCATAGACTGCTGCCCAATCTCGGGGGACCTCGGGAGGAAGTTCGCCGCCTCTATGCGGGGGTCGTGCGATCGATGGTCCTTTACGGGGCGCCTGTTTGGTCAGGTAGACTGTCAGGCGTCCGACGCTGCAGGACTAAAGTTAATAGACTGCAGCGGAAAATGGCCATTCGTATCGCACGAGGATACCGAACGATATCCTTTGAGGCGGCAACTCTCCTGGCGCGCTTTCCGCCGCTGGACATCCTGGCGGATATGGACGCGAAGGTCTACGACCAGATTCGTGATATCCGCCAAAGCGGGAATAGTGTGCCAGGAAGCGTATTCGTAAGGCTGAGGCGGCGGGAACGGCGACACGCGCTCGAGCGGTGGCGCGAGCGGCTACAGCAGCCGCAATATTCGCGTAAGCGCGTTGTCGAAGCCGTTCTGCCGCACTTCGAAGCCTGGCTGAAAAGAGGGGAGCGCATCTCCTTCAGGCTCACCCAGGTGCTCACCGGACATGGTTGCTTCGGTGAGTACCTGAACAGAATTGGGCGAGAGGCCACGGCAAATTGCCACCACTGCGGAGGCAGCCTGGATTCCGCACAACACACGCTCGAGGAGTGCCCTGCGTGGGCCTCCGAGCGGCGGGTCCTGGTTGCCAAGATCGGGCGAGACCTGTCTCTGCCGGCAGTAGTGAGGGCTATGCTGGCAGAGACAGAGAATTGGACGGTAGTAGCCTCCTTCTGTGAGACCGTGATGGTCAAGAAGGAGGCTGCCGAGCGGGATCGGGAGAGGGCTGATCCTGCTCGGAGAAGGAGGCGTCGGGGTGGCAACCGCCTTGGCGCCTAATACGCCGAACCCGCTTACCAACAAGGTAGGTGGACCTTTGGGGTCGCGGGCGCACAGAGTGGGGACTCCGTCCGCCCACCAAGTGACCCCAGGGAAGACGGTGGCACAGTGATCACGTGCTGCCGTGCATAGCGAGGCTCAGGGGAGGCCCCTTTACAGTCTCCCCAGGGATGTGCCTTACAGGCGTTGCACGGGGGGGTTCCGGAATTGGTCTTTTAAGAGGAACCGGGACCACCCCTATGTGCTGAAGGTGATCACCGGGGCGGTTTTAGTGAGGTAAAAATCCCACACTCCCCGACCTCCCTCCCCGGAGGTCGGGTGCCTTTTGAAGGTTTCCCCCCGACAACAAAAAAAAAAAAAAAAGGTATAAATTAAAAATAAAGGCAACTGGAACCCCATATCTGTAACCTAATTACCGACAAACTGTGACCATCAACTCATATGCAAAGCGCGATTCCTATTGAGCAGACATGAGTGATGTGTGGAAAGTATCGAGTGTCTGAGCGATTGGTTCCTTCGCTTAAGGTAGATTCCAGCACAGAACAAAAATTCGAACAGCCTGTAGAATTTGTTCCGAGTCTGTGTCTTCCTGCATCTGAGATTTGTGTGATTCGAAAACGATTTGTGTCCACGATAAAAGAGAAACTCCAAGTCAGGGACAACGTTTTCCTAAAAAAAGCACTGCTTATACCCTTCAAAGGCAATAAACCGTTTAGATAAATAAATTTCGCCACTATCTAGGAAACTGGTTGCTACACATTACGGGAGGCTCATACAAAGTTATCTGATGATGTCCAGACGGGCAACAAAGGGTGCTTATATTTCATGCTATGTCCTGGACGCTATCCAATCAGAATCGTGAGTACTGGCTCTCAAGTTTGTGGAAATATTCATAAAGACGTATTAGTAAACCTGGAATATGCTTCCTGAAGTGACTACGATGGGCAGAGTTTGTTGAGATTAATGGTTTTACTATTTTTCATTTCGGATAGTGACGGCAGAGCCGTGGTCTCTGTAGCCTTTATTAACTTACTAGTAATAAAAAGGAATATGCACTTAGACAAAAAGAAAGAACAATAGGTTTATTTGTCACATAAACACGTGCATACAAAAATATAATTAACTCTAGAGTTAATTATATTTAAATTATAAAATTATCTTTGTTATTAAATAAAGAAAAATTTTAAGAGGGGTCCGTGGCTAAATAATAACAGCCGCACAGGTCGATCGATCAGGTTAAGCTACGCTGGCCGCGGTTGATCTGTGGATGGGTGACCATCTTTACATACCGCCCGTGCCTCAGAAAGCACGTTAAGCCGTTGGTCGCGGCTGTCATTCGTGGATCTTTGACAGTAGTTACGGGTAATCAGAAGCCCGAAAGTCTGACAACCAGTCTTACCAAGGGGTATCGTATTACCCAGTAACTGGGTTGTGGAGGTCAGATAGGCAGTCGCTCCATATAAAAAATTGGTATTCGGTTAGACTGGAAGCCGACCCCAACATAGTTGGGAAAAGGCTAGGCAGATGCAGAAATGATGAATAAAGATTTTTTTTTAAATAAAACAAATGAAACCAAAAAAATAAAACATTTATGTCTAATAGATTGTAATTGATTCATTTATGTATAGGATTTCCAAGAGAGGCTACACAATCACTTTCTTATAATCTAGGTAAGTACAGTATAAAGTTTATAAAGATAAAAAATATTAACATAAATCAAAAAACATAACATGAAAATCATACAAAGGAAAGTGAATTACATAACAAATCTATATAAATAAAACCAAGTTGGCTTAATTACACCATAATAAAATTCAAGAACCACGGGACCAATTTTTATGATCTTTGATTTGTTGGATTTGTCTCCGCTCCGAATAGCAGAATAGCTATTAAAACATGGAAAAAATTCACGGAAAAAAATAAAGAAACACAACATGTTGTATTGATTCCGAGGCGGTATAAAGTTCGCCGGGACAGCTAGTTAATAATAATAATACAATTGAATAATATGAAGTAAAGAAATAACAAAATATTACCACTTAGAAACTATGGCTAATTGTGATTTTTTTAACTTTGTTTTTGCAAGTAATATCCAATTCACTACACTTCAATACTTATTTGTATAAATTAGACATAGGCGAATATCCTCGCTAAAACTATTACACTCATGGTATGGTATTAAATAAAATTAACTAATCTAATTCAGTATACACACATCTCTTATACCAACGTATAATATTGTAATTTACATTCAGCAAATGTTACACCAGACACGTCAAATTATTTCACGGCCATCGAACCATATTTTTGTCAAATGTCAGAACTCTAGACGGACCAAATCTGTCAAAATTCCGTCGCTCCCACGCGAGGTAAGCATCAATTATAATTAGCGGTCAAATTATATAAAAAACAAGTGTTCTATGTCAGGAACTTAACGTTAGATCAGTCTAACCGTGCATGTACATATTTAAACATTCATTGTACAGGATGTTCACAAAAAATATTTATTTCTATATTTTATTTTGTACTAGCTTCCGCCCGCGGCTTCGCCCGCGAGGTATGTCGATAAAAACTATCCTATGTCCTTCCCGGGATGCAATCTATCTCTCTGCCAAATTTTATCGAAATCCGTTCAGTGGTTTAGGGGTGAAAAGATAACAGACAGACAAAGTTACTTTCGAATTTATAATATTAGTATGGACACTTTGTTGCTCGTATCACGAGAATAGCTCATTCTGTGATAAAAATATTATCATGGAACTATCACCACTCGTGAAGGGTAGTTATTGTGGAAAAGTAAAAATGTGAAGTTTCAGATCAGGAATTGGATTCAATATAGTATTCTATTTAAACATTGTTTTTTTTTAATGGTAAACTGGACTCCTTCAACAAAAACTGGTTCTTAGCAGCTTTAAACAGAGAGAAGTGAAAAGAGGGTAGGGACGCCTTTTCCCTGCAGTGAGACATCACAGGCTTTTAATAATATACATTTTTTTAAGGAATTTTCAAACCTTTGAAATTTCATTGGTATAGGTACCTAAATGGCATTAGATTTACAAGTACCTTCATTCCATGAAACAGCAAACGGTCATTGGTAAAATGATCACAACACAATATACTGTCAATTCTGTCAACTCCATCCAAGAACACAAGCTGGACAATTAAATTTTTAGTCCCTCCCCGTGGGTGTTGTTTAAAGCGAGTAAAAGATAGCATCTTGAAGGCAGCATGACGTTCTCAAAATGTATCAGATATTAAAGCTGGGTTTTGACACTGGTACACTGAAAATATCATGCTGTGAGAGCTGTGACTACCCATCCGCCTGCGAAACGTGTTGGTTCCTAGTGTTCTGACAAGTCAAGTTCTTGGTCCTCCCACATATACTTTAACAAAGCTGGTATATGTTCAGAGCGCGGACATTTAAGTTATATCCACGCAGATTACTGCGTGATCCAGTTGACGAAAATTATATAAGACTACGATAATCAAGTGCCACGATATTTACAACTTTGATAACGCGAAAAACTCAGGAAAGATACTTACTCAATATAATTCAAATTTGTCGTGTATGAACCTGGAACAAGTTTCTGCAGCTAACGATACAAATCAGTATGGCATATCGTGCGAAAATCGAAAGCTCCCAGACCCGTATCTTCGCAAGTAACAATCCGTCGCCCCGTACACCAGCATCCATCTATCCTCGTTCAATATCCAAATACCCTCTAAATCATTACTAGACACTATCACTCTACACCCCTCTATCTCCCTCTCTCATAAATCCTGAAGATTGGAAGGTGGACAGCATTACCCTATCAGTGTGTAGAGAGTGATGCGCCTGCGCACGCTGTAGCTGCGCCGTGTGACCCGATACATATCGAGGTAATGATTGATGCTGCCGCCCATTTGCCAAACTAGTTCCTGAGAGACTGTGCAGCTAGGAAAAGAGCGGAATAAGTTTTAAAATAAATGGTCCAAATGTGTTCGCTGTAAGTTTTTATAATTCTGAGTTCAGCTGCAGTCTGCAGGGCTCTAGTTGCAGGTAATAGTCCCCCCCTCCCCCCTATCATAGAACAAGCCCCTAATGCATTCCCTTTCTCTCCTCCTTCTCCCCATGAGAAGACTGATTCCTTCATGGTTTCATTCATTTTACATCCATCAAGATTATAGACCGGTTGTGTGGGTGATGTGTGTGTTTCTGGTAGTGTGGTTGTGGCGGGCAACTGCCTGACGTAATAATCGAATGAGACAAAAAGAGGACAATTTAGAAGTCTACCCTTGGTAATCTACGGAAGCAGATTGATTTGCCGCCATACCGGAGCGTCCTTGCGGTACCAGGATAGCACAACTTCACACGATTCTCTCAAAAACATCCTTCCAATCTCAAACTTCATGGCCTCACGATACAAGTCAGTGATGCGCACTGCCTACTGGTCGCATTCAGCTCAAATCGTGATTAATGTGACAATCCACGATCTTAACTCCTCCCGGAACACGGCACAGATGTGTCTGTACCACGATTATTTATTTTCGGCTGAAGACTCCCTAATGAACGAGATTGCGGACGCTTTGCTTAAATCATTACGCGAAATACGGTACGTTTGAATACCGGGACAGGTAGAAGGTATGGAGGTATATAGGTGCTTGATATACCTGCTGTAGGCTGTATATTTTGAGTTAACTGTAATGTAGGGTATTTACGAACTGTTTTCGTTTAGTGTTAGAAGATTTTATAAATATGTAAAATGTTAGAAGCGAAACACAGGAATGTACAGACACCAGCACATCAAGCTACTACAATCTGTCAAATGTCTTTAATAGATTTTCAACTTTATCGCTAAAGCATAAGGTTCAAAGTTGATTGGGAAAATTTGACTATTCCGGGTAGCTTGATGTGCTGGCGTCTGTTCATAGTAAGGACTGCAAATATAATGTTTTTTGCTTGTGGTGCACCCTATGGTTGACTAAAGACGCACTAGTGATGAACTACCGAAGAACTAAGTTTCAAAATTACTGTGCTAGAGGACTTATTGTAAAAGTTTCAAACCCGCATGTAACTAAAAGATAAATTTTTAAGTAGTTTGCTACTGTTGGTGGCATCAAATCTGAGATTGAACTAAAACAACTGCCATTAATTACCTACTGCCTGCTTGAAAAGTGAACTTATTTTGTACTTTTTAGTTGTCCTGTCTCCTTCTGTCGCTCAGTCAGGTACAAACTAATTGAAATACCCTTTCCCATCCAGAGAAACAAATGAATAATATAATTAGAAGTAAAAAACGCATCAACAAGACAGGTTCTTACTGACACTATCTCGTAAAAATAAAAAACAACCGACCAACAGATTCAACAACCACAGAACAATCAATAACTTACATTTCGCCGAACATCGCGTAAATATCAGCAACACCTAAACTGAACGCGAGGATAATAAATATTCAACGTATTTTAAAAGGTGCAGCTCAATACCTTGTACATTAGGTCTTCACAGCTTTGCTCTGGGCGACCATGCTGACAGCTCAATCGAAGCATTCACCACGTCAACAATAAGGTATCGATCCTCGGAACAGATAACTTCGACACACCCGGCCAACATAAAGATGTGTTCCTAGATATTGTCAAAGAAAGTTGTAGAAAAAGTTTTTCATAAAAAAGTTTATTTGATAATGTCGTGTTACTGTTTGAGTTAAATGAGCGATCGTTCGTAGTTAAATAAATAAAGGTGCACCTACTTCGTCTCTGTCAAATACTTAGACGTGTTATTAGTTGTAAAGGTACGTCTAATTGCGTTTCATTATGCTATCAAAGATGTTAATTTGAACACAACAATACTGATCACCTAGTTTGATAAAAATTACAGATGCATTTGTAAAGAAATGAGTTTGGTATTTACTATATCCTGACTAACTGAGCCTTGCCAAATTAATAATCAAATAACGTCGTATTTTTTATCAATTTTAAAATGTCAAAAAGTTTACGCAGGAAAAAAGAACAACACTTCACCATAGACAAGTTTACTTTTTAAACTTATCTCTCGAACACAAAGCAAGCAAAAGTATACATTACAAGTACAGCCTTACACTCATTTCTTACAGCCAGTGAATGAATAACATTATCAGGCCGAAGCTTTCTTGTGCTTGGTGTAAATATTTATTCTTGCTGGCAGTACCGGCCGACATTCCTCGAGTATTGAGTACCTACATAAAAATCTCTTACTTGTGTTATGGTTTAATCCAGTGTTTGAGGATAAAATAAGTTTTAAGTTGTATTGCAAATTGTGTTTTTCCGGGTTTAGAGTTAGTTTAACATTTTAGTATAGGTTTATTTTTAAAATACCTACTTTACTTATGTTTTAGTTTATTCAGAATTAAAATTAAAATGACATAAATATAACAGAAATTTATAAAAATAACAATATAATATCCTAACTTAACAAAACCTATTTACAAACTAAAATATAGCGACGAAAAATTCATATGTATTGCTGTCGACTGGTAATATACCCAAGAGACTGGTGGCATTGCCACGTTGTATGGCAATGCTTAGCCTCTAGCCAAGGTAAAAGGCAGCCCATGGGACACGGGAAGTGTCAACCAGTCGTTTGGAGATTTCATTTCGTTTATTTTAGACGGCACTTAGCAAAACTTATATTTATTTATTATCTAACCAGTTTCTTTCTTTAGTAGGTAAAGCTTTTAATATTTTTTTCTGACCTATTTTTTTTTACTGAACCCTTTAATCATTTAAATTTAAAAAGAAGCCCGATCACGTCTGCTGCACTTACTGCAATTTCTGTCTTTTAGTAAAAATGTACACATTTATGTACCAAAGTCATTTAGTTCCCTTCGCTGTCACGTATCCATTCACTAAGCAAGATCGATCACGCACTATCTTTACACGCATATCAAGAAAATAATATCTACAGCCCACAAAACAAGGTCTAGAGATCTCAAACAATGATAAAAACAATTAATAACACTTTAAAAGAAACGGAACATGAAATCTATACCATCAAAAGTTTAAAAATAAGTCATTGTAAAAGGTTACTTGACACTTGTAATTTCTCCACATATTTTTGCCCGCGAAAAATTAGTATTGCCAGTTACAATAAATACCGTGTAATATTTAGTCGTTCTTCGTCTTCGGCGTCACGCTGTGCTTCGGACACTGAGTAACGCCACACATTCACGTCCTAACGTATATGTATTACGAGCTTGAGTTAATAATAGCATCCTAGTTTATTTATAACGAAATACAATGGATTAGGGCGGAAACGTAATGGATTGTCGAATAAAAATGTTAATTGTGGCCGCTATAAAAATAATGGGGACGCTTTTTCTATGATAATAAATAATTATGATGCATTCTTGTGTGAGGTCAGTTGAGTGAATGATCTTCTTACAAAATCTACATAATTCGGGTCTGGTGCTCATCCAGAATAGTGCAAGGGCATTTAAGAATGTTATTCCATACACGTTACTACATCCAAGAGTCAAGGAAGTCCTTGTTATTGTAATTAAAAATAAAGTGACTAAATGTATGACATTTATGTTGTAGTACACTCCTATCTAACCTAACCAATACATATTTGAGCTTCATATAACTCTGAAAGTTTATTTTTTCACCAAAGGAAATAAATGCTGAGAATTTTATATTCCACTGTCTAAAAAAGAGGTTGGTTCATCTTCCTTGCCGAACGAATTCCTCACTTCATCCACGTCAAGAAACATACACACGAAATCAATCCTAAAAGGCACTTATTTATTGTAGGTAACAACTTAAAATTTATGTAAGTTGTCATAAACCAGACGGAATTATGTCTGATCATTAATTTTATTGTAACCAATTGACTTGAATGGCGTATGACGATAGACGCCATATTCTTTTTTTTTATCTGTTAAGTGTTGACGTGTGACTGTGCAGGTGCGCGGATGTTGCCAGTTGCGAAGAAGTAAATTCATCATAAATGATGAATGGTGCATTCGCTTACACCGATCTGCGCGGTTTGAGTGCATTTTTTAATTCGCGCATGGCAACACTTGGTGAATCAAGCTGGAAAATAGATATGTTAGGAAAAAGTACATTGACATTATGATACTAGATAAGTTTAAAAGGATTATTATTATCTATTAAATTATGTTTCTTTCACGAGTTTTAATCGAAGAATTAATGAAAAATAGTAAATGGATGTGCTTATCTTCCGTTGCGGCTTGTAAACGTCTGGGGTAATGGCGTACTTTTATGTTCAAAAGTGATAGGTCGGAACGATTGGTCATTTAATTTACTACAACAACCTTTAAATTCGATCTCTTCTAGTGCCATTATGTAAATGTTTTCGAACGGCCTCGGATTTTTGTACATTACGATGTAAGTAGCTCTGCAATAAACCTGATTTGTTGTCATTTTATTCTTGTAGGCTTAAAAGCGGCAAAAATTTGGATTTTTAGATATTAGACTACATACACTGAAGCTCACAAATCAACGCGGATGCGCGACAAATCAAAAAGCATCAGTTCGAAATCCCATCACGGCACATCAAAGCATCCTAGCCTTAGAATTACATCTACTTACCTCCCCACTTCATCCCAAACCCTCCAATATCTCACTTAAAACATTGTAAAACAATCTTCTCCATAAACCTGTCGAAACATTGTATCTTCGGCCATCAAGAAAGAGACGGAAGAGCTAAGTTCGTTCCCGATTGCGCCACGCTATGCAAAACGTCGCTTTCCCGGACATTGCTGGGTCATTCCCGCAGGAATTGATGAGGTATTCTGGTTACCTCCGCTGTGGATCGTGTATATTTCTGCTAAGTTTCGTTTCCTTTCGAATATGTTATGCTGGGTTGGAATTATAAGTTTATTGGTAAGGCTAGAATACTGTTGGTGTAGTTCATTTGTTTTAGGTTGGCATCACTGACTGCGATCTAAAACAAAACACACTACTAACTACTTACCTATGTACATATTTTGATGTTTCGTTTTTATGGATCTCGGGGTTTTTTTTTAATAATTCAAACAATCAAACCAGCTCTTTCAATCTAGGGCTAATGTGGACCACAGGTCGTTTGTTTCCTCAAGCTCGTTCCGCCTTCTACGGGGTCTGCCGCGATTCCATCTGGCTGTGTCAAGGGTACACACATACCTAGTTGTTATTTTGGCCCAGACCTGGAAGTCATGGGAAAAGGCTTTTGCCCATCAGTGGGATAATGCGAGTAACTGTAAGTAACAATAATCAAGACCAAAATTTTAATCATATATATGTCTCCACGAAACTAAATTAAACGCTGTTATATTGGTTATGTATTTCGCTTCTATATTATGATTACCTCGATTTATTATCACGACAGGACATAAAAAACTCTTTATAATTTTTTTACTATTTTTGCAGTGAAAGGAGGAAACTGCTGGACTTCAATACATCATGCTTACAGGGTAAAAAGTGACATAAGCTTCAAGTGAAATGAGGAAAGACATGAATTTAATCCTTTGTTCGAAAAGTAAAAGTGGCTGAATAGAATATGTCAACTGCCATAGCAATCGAAGTTGACACGAATTTCAAGCTCCAAAAATCCAACACCAGTATCTAGAGTTGGGTGGTGGGAATTTAGGGGGGGCAATTCTCGTAATTTTAAGAACGTTTACAGTCTGATCTCAGTCTCAATCTGTCAAAAATACCTCTTATTTCCCTACATTTTTGACAAGTTTTTGACATTGATTGTCGTTGAAATGAGATTGCGACTAGATTTTGAACGTTTTTAATTACAAGAATTGACCTTCTCATCTTGCTCGATTGTGAAACAGCATCCTTAGGTTAATAACGGTAAACTGGAATATTAATTTGAACCACATTGCTTTGTGACAATCAGACAGACAATCACAAAGCGACATTCGTCCCTAGCTTATTAAAATTAACATAATTAACTGTAATTAATTATGATTCAAAGGTAAATTACATAATTACCATGAAATCCTATTGTCACTTACACAACATCAAAAGATAATAAACTCAACAATTATGGCAACACAAACCATCAACTTTAGTACAAAATTGCGCCTCAGTTGTCAGACGTGAACACGGCCATTCTGACATCTGTCAATCAAGCCCGAGAGCTGGCAACATTGGATATTAATATAGATGCTCGTTAGTGAATTCTTATCATCTTGTTAATGGCAACACTTTGGTCATTTACATACCACGTTTGCATACAGCCTTGTTTTGAAAGTGGGATTGGAATCGCATGTATTCTCGATATGTCTATTTGAAAGAGAAAATAGGCTTTTAAGATATAAATGTATCTTTATTAATGTAATGTTAAACTTTAGTTTGAGATGGCGAACATAGGTTTATCGACAATTAAATGATGGTGAGCAAGACAGTTAGCAATTTATAGCTGGTGGGGTGAAGCTCTAAATGAATGGTTGCTTAGAAATTGTTGATAAAATGTTGGCAGATTAACAACCAGTGGGGTAATTGCGTAACACACTAACCGTAGCTATGGCTTCCATTTTGACAGTTACACAACATTCATTGCGTTATTTACGTTGTTGAGCAGACAAATTTTTCTTACATATGAAGCAATGGATTAGCAGTATCCTTCAAAATTATTCAGATGGTGATTGAAAGTGTGTTACGCACGTCATACCCGATATGCCTTGTAATGTAAACTGCACTGAAAAGTCGAAAAATTTTCCATTTTCACCTGGTTTGGCAGGCAGGTTGTTTGTTAATCATACTGACTGACTTCTGACTTTGTTCATTCTTCCTTTCATATTCAGTCCATTCTTCTTTGGAATGAACTTCCTCTTGATATCGGGACGGCCACCAGTTGGTATGCATTTAAGCGGAAATTGCAGAGTTATTTACAAAACAAATAGCGTAGAGTCATCTCAACACCTCTCTCCCTTGAATTTGTATATATATTATAAGTATATATTATAGTAAATATATATTGTATGTATGTAATATTGTATGTAATACATACTGTATGTGTATATAACTTATTTATGTATTTGTGTACCTAGATTTAATAGATTTTTTTTTATCATCTTTCACTCATTCAAAGCACCTGCCATCCAATCTCTTCACCACCCTTGGTTGACTGGTAGAGAATGCCTAAGGCATTAAGTCCGCCTTTGTACCTTTTTGTGCGAGAAGTTTAAATAAATAAATACTGACCAAACATGTCCAAAGCTTAGAACTCAATCCGCCTAGCCTTTTCCCGACTCGTTGGAGCCGGCTTCCAGTGTAATCGGATGCAGCAGAAAACCAGTATTTTACACGGAGCAACTGTCTATCTGACCTTCACAACCCAGTTACTGGGTAACACGATACCCCTTGGTAAGATTGATTAAATGTCTAAATGACAGCCGGGATGAACAGCTTAACGTGCTTTCCGAGGCACAGTGGCGTCTCGATATGTAATGGATGGTCCCATCCACGAACTGACCGTGGCTTAACCTTCGAGCGAACCGTGCGACCGTTATCATTTTACCACGAGCCCTACTGTCCAAAGCTTAGAACTATTTTTAGCAATATCCTTTTTATATACTTAAACGGATATAAAATCCTCCAGATCAAATATCGGCCGTAACGCGGTCGCCATAGCCGAAATTTGATCTGAAGGATTTTTCGCCGAAGGCTCCGCTGAGATCGGTATTTCAGCGGAGCCTTCGGCGCGAGAGATATTATAATATACAAAAGTGTACGCAGACACAGGTGCACTCTTTCTTCCCTTACTCTCATAGTCCGATGGGACGGCACGACCGGGGGTTGGTCAGGCGCAGGGCCAACGGCTTACCGTGCTTACCGAGGCACGGGGTATCACACCGCCAACTTCCAAACAACGGGCTGTTACTAAAAAATTCCCAATGGAAAAACCCTGTAACACTTTGTCCGACCCCGGGAATCGAACTCAGGACTCCACGCTCAGCAGTCACGCTTGCGACTACGAGACCAACGGGGCATTTAAAAAACACTCCGGGAGTACCGACAGAAGTAAAAACAAAACACAAACAGATCACTCACTGACATAACGGATGTACATTAAAACCGAGTACATCCCGAGGACAGCCGAACACATCCGAAGCGGGTATTTTTTTAATCACCTTATAAACAAAACACGCGCGGTGTCACTTAAGGTAACAGTGGCGCGAGTTTTTTCTCATCTAAAAAATGCTCAACGCGTCTAAAGAAGTCTTCACTTCAAAAACGGAATCAAACGGATATAATAACCAAACAAAGAACAAGGATCCTATCACATCTCTAACTGTTCTTTTCTTGCTCTATATTATTTCATAAGCTGGGCTCAATACTCATTGTGGACGGCTTAACGCAACAAAAACTGTATGAACCTGTTTTATCAACGATTGATATCTTACGATTGCGAGATGTAAGGGCGCTAACAGACGTACGACACATGTCATCGGCTGCAAACGACAGCTGACGATCGTATGTAGCAGGAAGCTCGTCTGTTCGCACCTTAACTTGGTGATTTGGATTGCTAGTGTCTTGGATTAGTAGTGCTCACGATGTGAACAAAGCCATTACACAGAAAAATAGTAAGTATCCGGTTTGTTCTGTAAAAATCTCGACGGTTAAAACTTAGGTGAAGTGAGTTGTCATTCCACCTGACACTACTCACTTCACCTTACTTTTAACGGTGAGATTTTACAGAATAGATCGGCGAATCAAAAAGGTTTCCTGCAGTTTTCACTATCGGTTGATTAGTGATTCCAAATGGTAACCTGATTAATACAGAAAATGAACAAAGGCCTAAGTCGGACTCACTTCACCTATGTTTTTATAGAATAAATCAGGAGGTAATGTCTGTTCTCCTTCAAGAGTTGGTAAAATAATGTAGCGTTACAAGAGGATAGAGGTCTACTATGTCCTATTTCAACAAGGATATTATAATAACCTTCGTTATTCCACAGACCACAAATTCTTCGATCATTAAAAAACCAATCATACTAAAAAGTCTCTGAGAATATGTATGTTGGGTCTGCATCTTCATTTATCAGCATTTCGATTAGCCCCAATTCGACTATTTTACAAAAAAAAACCTAAAATAATGGCAATTAAAAAATAACACCATTTTCTTTCAAAACAAACATTATCTTTCTTTCACAAAGGTGTGAACTATGTATATCCGTTACTAAGGACCACGCAGGAAGACGCATATTAACGCTGAAACTTACAATCTCAAAGAATGGCTCTTAGAGGTATACGAAAAATAATCATTCGGGAAAACTCAGTACTAAATCTATGATGACTGGATTCGAATTCGGGTCAAATATTTTATGTGACAATCGATGTTTTCATAAAATTTTGAACCCTAATCTCGTAATACACTTTCAATCAAAATCGGAGGGCTTTGAAATAAATTCTCAATCCAGTATTTCATAGGTTTGAAAAATTCGTCTACTCAACAACGTAACGTACCTAAACTGTCAAAATGAAGGGCATTGCCATCGATTGCCATCGTATGTGTGTTACGCAATTACCCCGCAGGATCCTAACTTTTTTCACTACCTTATTAATTGTGTCCCCGATTGAAATTTTGTTCAATTTATCAATACTCGTGCCTACTTTAATGATTGCTTGTTATAATTTCGTCAACCACAATATTTAACATGACAGCTGGTTTATTGATCAGAGCCAAGATCAGTCTTACGCATGTACGAATATCAAGTAGGTAGTAGTAGGTATAATTCGATAAAATAACCACATAGTGTTGGGCTTATTACAACAAAAACAAGTATTATAATTACAGAGCAAATACTTGTTTAATCTGCAGTACAAACGCGTGTCATATCAGAGATGGTTATCAGCACAATCTTAGATGTTATCTCTTGAATACATCAGCTCGGACTACGATGTGAGAAACACTGGGATAGTGGACTTGGGACAAGTTTGGGAAATAATTTTGTAAAAATGTTGTTTGAATATAGCTTGAAGTTGATAGCAGTGGTGGCACAGTAGTACGGCCCCGACTTACTAGTTGAAGGTCGTGAGTTTGTACCCAGGCTGGTACTTTCCTTTGACTATTTAATTTCAGCACTAGTGCTTTCAAAACGGTGAAGGAAAACATCGTGAGGAAACCGGCATGTCCTAAAACCAAAAATTCGAAGATACGTGACATCCACCAACCCGCACTGGGCCCGTGTGGTGGATTTTAGCCCAGTCCCCCCCCCCCTCACAAAGAGGAGACCTGTGTCCCGGCAGTAGGAACACTATAGGCTGATAATATAGAATAGAACAGAATCAGAAATCAGAAATCTGGAGATCTGTAGGAGAACCACGGGAACCAACATAGCCCGCAGAATCGCTAAACTTAAGTGGCAGTGGGCAGGGCACACTACTCGCAGAACAGATGGCCGATGAGACTGAAAGGTTCTGGAGTGGCGACCGCGTACACGTAGCATTGGAAGACCTCCCGCAAGGTGGACCGACCTTATGAAGACCCAGGAATCCGCTGGATGCGAGACGCGTAGAACTGGTCGAAGTAGCGGTGCTTGCAGAATTAATAAACTAATACACATTTTCTATACAAAATATCCTCATTCACATTCATATATGTAGTTCACAGCGTTTGCTGTGAGGTTTACATGTGATCTCACCAGCATTACCTTATTGTTAATTTATTCTGATGTTAAGGTAGCAGCCACCTCCTGTCTATAGTCACGTTCTCTCCTGAGACACCGCATCTTCTGAAGAGCTGCTACATAATATTTTGACGGATGTAACTGCCATATTCAAGCTCATATCCTCAACATGCTCAAGTCCATAGCATACACAGTTAGTTATAGTCTCAACGTACGGCAATACTGCAACAGAATACATTGTGTGTTAATGTATGCCGATCTTTGCGCGCCTATCGCTGAATAATTGGAGTCGCCTCGTCGCCCAGACGCCCTTCGTCCTCGCACAGAATTTCTAAGCTCGTTGGGTGATTGGGTGGGCAATGTAGGAACTGTTAAAATAACTAACTTGTTTGTCTAAGCTTTATTCTTGAATGATAGGAATATACGTATAGAAAAAGACACAGGTCCACATAATCAACTGCGCCTATCGCAGTCCACTGCTGGATATAAGACTCTCGCAAACTGCGCCACAACACCCTATCATCCGCCTTACGCATCCAGTCTGTTCCAGCCTACTTTTTAAGAGCGTCCGGTCATCTAGTCGGGGGACGTCCCAAACTAGCCTTGCCGAACCGCAGTCTCCACTCCAGGACTCGACTGCTCCACCGACCATCGGTTCTTCGACAAACATGGCCAGGGCCAGCCCACTGCCACTTCAGCTTGCCTACTCTGCCAGCAATGTCGGCAACATAATAAAGAAGAATAATTAATATTTGTTCATACTTAAAAAGATACACCAACAATAATCTTAACAAACAATTTGTTTGGATTCAGTCTGTTTGTGGTTCCCAAACTAGGAAGTTACCTGTATCTTGGGGACCCGAGTTGTGATAGCATTAAAAATAACACACTGTTGTGTTGACGTGGATTAAATTGCCAATCAGGCCTCGTAGCGTTTCTCAAAGTAGATGGTCGAAATCCACAGGGCCGAGTGCTGGAAGGTGGATTTACAGCGATGCGGTCGTCTGCACTACTTCGCCGCCTTAGTGACCTTTTGTTTTTGTATTTATTTGGATAGTTAGTTAATTATTTATATAAGAAAGATGCAGTATTGACAAAGAGAATTCTGGCATGTCTGCGGAGATAGTGTACTAAGGAGCTTATAGATTCTAGTACGTATTTCACTCCAGTAATAACCTGGACCAGTATTTATTGAAGTTAAGGTGTCTGTAAGCATCTCGTTCAAACCACTTTGCTGTTACTATGCAGTGCAAATTGTCAAGTGCATTGCTTCATAATTTTATCATTAAGGATGCTAAATTAGCGTGTAATCCTAGGAGCTGGCCAGTTGAATGTGATAAACCGGACAAGTAAACCGACAACCCTTATTCAGTTTTTAGACGATGTGACTGTGGTGCGAATCCAAAAGGTTTCCTGCAGTTTTTCACTATTAGTTGGTTTGTAATTCCTAATTATGATAATTACAGCAAAATTGAACTCCTCTATTTGGTGCATACACAATCTAGCGCATAAACTGTCCAGCGATGTAATACCTACCATTAAACCCATAAAATGGCAATCGATCGCAATGGCAATGCCTTTCATGTTGACAGTTCACTCACGTTCATTTCATTTATTTGCTTTGTTGAGCAGACAAATTTGTCAAACCCATGAAGCAGTGGATTAGGAATTTCCTTCAAAACCTTTCGATAACGATTAAAAGTGGGTAACGGAATCAGGGTGCTGGTTTTCACTTCATTTAATCGAGGATTAATAACATAAATATAATCCAGACTGACAGTTATTATGAATCACAGTTGCAATAAAAATTTGCATAAAAGTCGACAGTTGCATTCTTTACTGTGTGGTTTTCTTAAATGATTTGTAAAATGATTTAAATTACAGATCCAAAGAAAATTTAAATAAACTAAGTCATTTAACGGTACTTAATTCATTTAACTGAACGATTTAGCACATATCTCAAGATCCGACTGCACAAAACCGGTGTGTATCTGTCCAAGCTCCTCTGTGTCCAGTCGAGACAGTCACCGTGTCAAAACGACGCTAAACCTGTGGCACTGGACCTGCCGCATATTTTTATATTATGCTTATCACGTAGGAGAATCTAGAGTGAACATACGCGATAGCAGTTGAGACTAGTGAATGGGTATTTTATGCTGAACTCAGTTTATGGAAGGTAGTCGCAGCAGTGAAAGGACCAAATAATCCGTGCAAAAAAAATGGTCCGTTTGATTTTTTTGTTGCACATGCATGATTTGTTGATTTAAATAATCAGTGTGTTTTTTTACGTTTTGTGACTAAAGATCTCGACGTTCCTACCTCAATGTTATGTAAGTAGTTGCGAATTATGAAATCAAGTCTGCATTCCTCTTTATCATCAATCATTGTCTCCTTGTGGGTTTAATTTGGTGCCGTTAAAATACTAAATGAATAGTGGTAACTAACTAAGACATTTCCTGATCTGATTTCCAAATGGCTGATTAACGTATTTCTGACGTACCCGCTACCAATTTCAACACCCTTATGTTTTCAAACTAAAGCGCCCAGCATCACCCGCCGTGAGAACTTCTAAGCTCGCGGCGGCACACACATCACACAATACGACGCACACGACTTACCTGATCACATTTGTATTGTTTATGACCTTGCGACACTTGTTTATACTGCAGACAGCATGTGGGACCATTTCCCACTTCGAAATGGTCACGAAGAGAGAATATAAGTTCCAGAGATACTTTTGTGAAATAAGATATCGGGAAAGATACTTTTTAATACAGTTGCTCAAAAAGTGGCGTATTGCAGGGACGTATAGCGTTCGGGATGTGGGCTATTACATACTCGTGCTTTTTTTTTACCTTTCCCGAACTCGTGCGTTCTCTTTCCCAACTGTCAAAATAATGTCTATTAAAAAGAAAAACCAACCATGAAGTTTTTACTAAAAAAATTCATAGAAGTTTTTTATGATTCATGCAAATACGTATATTTCTAAAAAGAAGCTACTAATTTGTTTCAATATCAGATTTAATGATTTGATTGAATGAGTTAGGTTAGGTTTCATTTCATTTCATCTCATTAAACATTTTCATTTCACATCAATAAAAAAATTCTACTGAAGACTTGGCTGTATGGGCATAGTTCCCTTTGCCTACCAGAATGGGTGAAGAAAAAAAAATCTCTGCTTATATTCTACGGTTGGCGGCATTGGTTAGTTGAGTTTATTGTGTTTTTATTATTTTATTAAATTGCTTCATTTTTTCGCAACTGTATTAAAAATAGTCGTTCAGTACACGTGCGAAACCGTCATTACAACTTGTTCCGACTGTCAACCCTCGCCTTCGGCTGCGCCTCGGCTCGGGTAGACATTTGTCGGAACTCTTTGCAATGACAACCTTTCCGCACTTGTAATGAAATATACTATTCCTAGATCGCGAGATTAGTAAAGTCGTAGCAGGAAAAACCTCACACTTGAAAAATGTCATCAGGGTAGCTATTCACGACTATTCGACAGGCTTCCGAATCGAAAATGATACATTTTAGGTAACCGGATTTGCGTAGTCCCCGACAGTAGATAGCTGTCGGAAGAATAGCGGTCATCTATTTGGTTTAAACTGTCAACATTTTCTCACACATACACTCACTCACACTTACACTCACCCACTCACTCACTCACTTAGATCTTTCTCAAACGAATATCTGCAAAGTGTGATCAGTCTCTATATCTACGATCCTAATAAGTTTTGGTTGGCAGGAGGCCACATATGCCAACCATATGTCGGAAACAGAGTATCCATAAAAAAAACCAATGGGAGAACCTATAAGAATATGGTCCTACGACCCGCCTACCAGGCTCAATTATAATGGCCATATGGCTTCTTCGA
The DNA here is from genome assembly GCA_963855955.1 of Luperina nickerlii. Taxonomy (NCBI): domain Eukaryota; kingdom Metazoa; phylum Arthropoda; class Insecta; order Lepidoptera; family Noctuidae; genus Luperina; species Luperina nickerlii. The sequence goes on from OY979665.1 coordinate 5,497,548, forward strand.
AAGGTGGAAATATGGGGTCATATTTCCATCTTTCGAGGAAGCCAGCTTTGGTCCAGTTATGGCCAGCGGGCCGTAATAACTATATTATCATTTCTCCACCTCCGTGACCGCCTGCCTCTTCCGCGTTTCTTTGTAGCCAACAGAACAAATATTCGAGGAAAAATGTATGGCCATTCACAAGCCAATATTAACATTGGCCGACTAAGTGACCAATGAGAACGGACGTACTCGGCCGTATCACTTGCTTGAAAATAATAGGAAGTAGAAAATTGTAGAAAAAATTACTGTGCTCAAATTGTGGTTGATATTGTGGTATGTTAGACAGAGAGGTCCGAGCTTAGAATGATAGATGATTATGATATTTTTTACTTAATATTCTTATAAGGCAGGTAGTGCAAATGCAATTATCACATAGGAAAAGGTATTGGAGGAAAATTAAAGGCATTGTATACTTTAATATCTATATAATATTATTATTTGCAGCCGCACGGCGAACGCTTGCCGCGGCGGTCGGTTCGTGTCTGGGTGAACATTTATTACATATCGAAAACTCTCCCTGTCTCGGACATTACGTTAAACCGTTCGTCCCGGCTGTTAATCCTAGATCTTTGACAGTCTTTACGGGTAGTTAGAAGACCGAAAGTCTGACAACCAGTCTTACCAAGGTGTATCGTGTTAGTCAGGAATTGGGTTATGGAGTTCAGATAGACAGTCGCTCCAAGAAAAATACTGGTGTTTAGCTACATCTGGTTAGACTGGAAGCCGACCCCAACATTGTTGGGAAAAGACTAACAGATTGATTGATTGATTTCACGCCAAAAACATCTGATCAGGCCATAGACATCTGATATACTCGATATATTTTTTTAATTAGGAGTTCAAAGGGATCGTAGGTATATATTTAAAATTTTAAAACAACATTGACATTTCTTTCTTTTATCTACATATATAGCCTAGCTATCAATTTGGATTGTGTTTTTAACCACTTAGTGGTCATGCGCACCCAGGTTCGAATCGACAATAATTGTTTATACAATTCTCACCTTTCCGACACCTGCTTTATCGAAACTAATAGAGAGCAGAGATAAAAGTAAATAATGGGGTATCTCCACTGAACTCTGTATCTTTCCTTTCCTTTATCTGTGTCTTTTGTAATATTGTTGTTTTTCAATAAATCATCATTATCCTTGTGCACTTATCCCCATTTATTTAGGACTGTAATTTCAGTATCTGTTTCTTAAGAGGCAATGCGGGTGGTCGTTTCTTCATAGAAACGCTCTCGCCTGTTTTCTTTCTGGTTAATGACCATAAAGCAATGATTTTTTACAAAATAATTAATATTAACTAGGTACTTGTATGGCCCTAAGTTTTCCTTTTTGATAATACATTATTTTATAAGCACTAGAACACTCCAGCCTAGTGTACAAATTATATCCATCTTATCCACAGTATATCCTTCTTATTCAGTTTATGAAATAACTTTTAAAGTGGTCAAATATTGGAGGAGGAAATAGGCGAAAGCCAAACCTCGAAATACGACTTTTTACTTAGGATTTTTCACTTTTTCCTCTTAAAATTTTCCGGCCGTCGAGAGAATGCGTTCCTGACACTTACCAGTGCGACAATTCTAGTAACTAATAAAGATCAATTGCGCAAAACACGTATTCGTTCTGTAGGTACAGATGCCAGTACATCAAGCTACTACAATCTGCCAAATTTCTTTAATAGATTTTCAATTTTATCGCTAAAGCATAAAGGTTCAAAGTTGATTGGGAAAATTTGAGTTTCGGGTGGCTTGATATGCTGGCGTCTTTAGGTACTATCTATTTGGTGTTATTGGGTTTTCCAAGAGAAATTTCTCAGTAGCAGCCCAGAGTCTAAATTTGTGCTCGGTTGATGGCAATAGGCTCCCCCCCTGTTACATAGAACTTACAACATTACTCCACAGGAAATGTGAGTGTATTATACTACTAGTGACACTAGTGTACACCTCTGCTTAACCCTTCTGGGAATACAGGCGCGATGTTATGTTATATACTCTATTACACCATCCTTTTTGCTTGTAATATTGTTTTTCGCTGTGGCAACCCTAGATCTGGCTATAATTCCATATAGCATTCATAAGTCGTTATTCGTATTAGTTATAATTATAACATATACTTAGTAATGCATCAAACATAATGTCCAATTAATTTATTGCAGAGCTCATTAGGTAAAGACAGTCATTCACATTCAGTACCTTATAGGACTAAGAGAGGACAAGGGCAGCCCAGCTTAGCCGACCGTCCGATCAGGACCAGGCCCGTGCCAGACGGCGCATACGTGTTCCACGCGCGCCTCAAAGAGATGTCAGCATCAAGTGAAGGGGCCCGTTAGGGCCGAAGCCTGCCGGGTCAGCGGGATTGTCCGAAAGGGTTACCGCTGGCCCAGAACATAAAGGGCTAAGAAAGGAACACGGGTGGGTTTTAGTCAGTAAGAGTCTGACACTCCCTTCCCTCCACCTAGAGCGGGAGGGGTCATTTGATGATTTCCCATCCTGAAAAAAAAGGGCAGCCCAGCTATAAGTTTGGAGGAACTTTTGTCCACCCTAAACTGTTTTCTTGCAGTGAATCATTGTATTGAATATTAAATCTTTTTCCTTTATGCACTCCAAAATGATGCGTATCTACTTGAGAATCATATTATTTTCCACACGACTTTTGCTGCTTTTTCCAAATTCATTTTCTAATTTCGAAACGTCTTACATCAAATGTTACACGCACCACGATTATTTACAAGCCACCGCAATAACGGTACCTAACCGCAACACAATGACACTGCAATGGACACAGCGGATCACTAAGTAACGACTCAGTCAACGAACTGGATAGAACAGCATCCAGCACGTCAGTGTGTGGACCCGAACCTGTCGTGCACATCCCCTTCAACCAGCTACGCAGGTGGCTACAAGAGTTCACCCACTCACAATCGGAGAGCTGGTGGACCTCGTCACCGGGCAGCAGGTAGTCCAGGGAAACTATGCTATGCCTAGATGGCCGGTTAACCAGATGTTTATCAAGACAGGAACGGCCTGAGCCTGGTGACTGGGACCATCACGGGACACTGCTCACTAAACACACACTTCCACACAACAGGCATAAGGGAGAGTCCTTTATGCAGGACTTGCATGGGGGCTGAGGAAACCGTTGTGCTCTTTGAATGCACAGGCATCACCCAGTAATCTGGGTGGTGTCTGGGTGTCCTAATGGACAGAAACTCTCGGGGCATCCAGATCTTACACAGATGTTCTTAACAGACCAGGAGATGTAATCAACTTATGAGGGGAGGTGGGCTGGTTGGAATAACCACCGACCGCCGCCATGGCCCACGCATAATGGTCCACCTGAAGGACTAAGTGCGGAAACTATACCATCTAACATAGAACATAGATACAAGCCTCCGCAATAGCCCATCCCTTTGGAAAAAAACACTGCATGTTATGGTCAATATATTCTCTACAAACACTTTTAACCATCACAATTTTATCAAAATACATTCTGGACTCACGTATTACTTAAAATATTTGTGTCTCAATTCCACTGTACATTTCAAAATGGCCGTGCATTAAGATAGGATATAACACGACAGGACTATTACGTGTCGTTTAATATGATAATGCTGGATACACAATGAAATGTTGGTAGGAATAGCTATGACTGTCATAGGGTGTGGACTGACTGACATTTACAGCAACTAGGTACTTATAAACCTAAGCTCACGCCTTCTTCGCATGGGGGCAGGCAGAAACAACAGAACGCCATCTGCTACGTGTTATTTAGTTTTTCCGTATATACGTATTTGAAACTATTCCGACATTACCTTGAAATAAAAGCCAAGGCCTTTTAGACCCCTGTCCTTATCAAACTCTCACATAAGACCAGCATTGTAATCTTAGAAAAGAGAGTCTATAAGAGTTATCAATTATTCCGAATATTTTTTTCAAAAGGTTTTATGCGAGTTCGATCCATTTTATAACTGAAACGAAAAGAAAACACTAGTCCTTCGGTCGGATCGAAGAAGCAAATTTCATTTTTCCGGAGGACACTCTGGTCTCACCCAATTTTATTAAATAAAATATCATCACCTCGTTGCGTCGGCTTCCAATCTCACCGGATGCAGCTGAATTTCAGTATTTTATACGGAGCGACTGCCTATTTTACCCTAAAACCCAGTTACTGGGTAACCCGACATCCCTTGGTAAGACTAGTTGTCAGACTTTTGGGATTCTGACCACCCGTAACTTTGACAGTCGTTACGGGTGGCCTGAAGCTGAAAGAAAAATGAATGAATTTGGCTCTTCGATCCGACCGAAGGACTAGTGTTTTTATTTTTTATTTCACCTTCAATCGACCCGTGAGGCTATTATCATTTAACCACGAGCCCCTCATATATTTATAAGCTCTTTATTTTAAATTATTTTTACTCTGCTGTATTGTTAAAATATATATCTTTCAATTCAGCATGCCTCTAGGCAAAAGTCTCCTCCAGCTTGATCCATTGAATGCATCACGAGCCACTCTCCAAACTGTATTAAATAAAATTAAATAAATATTAAACCCATAAGCTCAGAGCCTTACTTTAAAACCTACGCAACACTTGCCCCAGCACGCGGCGATCGCTTAAAAAGCTATTAATCGCAGTAAGTCGCCGGACGAGTAATCAACGTATAATTTATTGGTACATTTATGCGCAATGTCGCATCGAGCCATACTCATGTACCGAGCCATTTGCTCTGCAGACTTTAATGAGGATTATTTCATAAAGTCTTTAAAAATAAAGATATTTGTGTTGGTTACTCCATTATTGGTTTTGTATAGTGAAGTCATCAGGGGCGAGTGTGATGCAAGCGATACTTTTATACTTAACATTTTACTTCAGCCTGTTTTAATTTTAACTATAAATTGCAGGCAAAGAGTAATAAGGACATAAGGATTATAGTAGTACAGGGCATAAGGAGTAGGGTCTTTGAGGAACTGATTACTTACTAGCTGAATAAGTAGTAGGTAAGAGAAATTAACTCTGCTTCTCTGCCAAAAATGGAAGAGAAAGCAACAGAAAGAAAATCCAACATTAAAACTACCTAACAACAAACCTTATTATTGTCACTGGGCCCAATGCCAAGCGATGCAATGGTGTATAAATAAAATAGGGTTACAACTCGAAAAACCTGGATTTTTAGAAAAGCTAAAAAAAACTCACGGATTTGTTAATCAGTCTTTCCTCTTGCACTATTATTATTATGTGATCAAAATTATACCTACATTCTTACAAAAAAATATGTTTTAATGGCATATGCTGTTTTTCAATTTTCCTGAAAATTCCTGTTAATGATTTTACGAGTTGTAACCCTATTTTAACGGAGGTGCGATATCAAAGCGTTACTAAATTTTTTCGTTGTATATTTTTATTTTTTGTATGTTGGCACCTTGTTTTTATATATTCATGTGATTTGTTAGCATTTAATTATGCTTTTGTTAGTTGTGCTATGTCTTTTGTGTAAACTGAATAAAGGGTATATCTATCTCAATGGACTCACGGGCTCTTGTTGTTCTAAATATTGAACTATAAAACGACAGCTATACATAACAATCTCCATAAACAGTCCAGGACCAAAGACAAGCTAAAAACATTAATATTCTCAGACACCAAAAGGACCATATTGATCTTTAATTTAAAAAAAACTGAAGTATATAGAGTAGTACAAGTAATCAAAGTATTCTATTATATTCTACTAAATACCAACCACATGTCTTTCACCATTTTTATTTAGCGTTAAAAACACAGGAGAATCTAGTTACCGACATAAAATACATCCCATCATACATTATGGTCCACTAAAGTAATGATAATTCTAAGCGCAATGGCGCTCGGTTTCCATTTTAAACACATTTGTTTCTGTATATTATCATAATAAAATTATTTAAATACCAACTGGCTACTTCTCCAGGTAACTTCATGAAGTTTCTTTAGGGGATATGATAAGAATTTATTATTTTATCATAATCTTTTGGAATGTAAAATAAAATCTTGTAAACTTTGTTTATACCTTTTTGCTTTTAGTTATAGATAGATGGAATACTCTTTATTATGTAACACTATTTAAATTACAAATATGAATATCGAAAATTACTTATGGTGTGATTTTTTACAGGTAACCTTTGAATTTTATGAAAGATTGCGAAACAATACTGCAGTTAATTTTTTGTTGCCGAGCAGTCTCAACAAAAAACGACTTACCAAAAATTTGCAATACAAGAACAGCCGGTCTTTTCTATAAAAATCTTAACGTGAAAACTTAGATGAAGTGAGCTTAAAGCTGAATTCCACGTGATACTAATGATTAAAAGCTCACTCAGTCATTCCGAAGTTTTTTTTTTGACGGTGAGTTTGTCAGAAATAATTAGTGAAAAAAACATGGTGAACTCTGATTCGCTCCTGTCACATCGGGTCATCAGCTCTACCTTGCTGACTTGCTGAGTCAATAATCACTCATCAACTACCTTGCAGAACGGGCCTGATGCAAGCATCACTCGTGTCGACATTAGCTTGCATTTAGCGGCTTACAGACCCGCACTGGGGGTGTGTGATGGGTAACGGCCCGCTCCCTTTCATATAAAGGAGGCCTCGTGACTCAGCAGTGAGAACATTGCAGGATGTTGGTCGAAAAAGGAATTGCCAAAATCACCAAACTTGGCAAGCGAATTGATGATTATAGATTGTGGTTATTAGTACCTATACCAGAGGAATTTGCAGCTAAGCGTATTGAAAAAACCAGGTTTAGTCGATAGTTATTTAAAACAACAACAGGTGCAAAGGGGTGCCTATTAGCAGACACCGTAACACCTTCATTAAACTCGAGTCATTAAAAAACATAAACAAAATAAACATAAACACAGCGTACATATTTTCCCACAATTATGCAAATACAAACACGATTGTGTATATTCTAATGAGGCGTTATGTGCACGCGCAGCTTTTTACAAACAATTTATTTTATTGCTGGCAACACTGCAAATTAGTTGCCTTTAACATGCAATTGATCAAGTACTACTGCTTTATGTAAATCATTTGTTATAGACACGGGTAATAAAAGTACCTTCAGAGTTAATTATGATTAAGTATCACATAAAAAGGTGTTAATGATATGTAAATTAAGATCATTTGTTAATAAAAATAATGTTTGCCTCTCCATTATGTGATAAATGAAGTCACGTGAGCTCCGTCATCTATTATTCTATGTTGGATTGTAATCTTTTGAGATTATTTTTCTTATAGAACCGTAGTCATTTATCTATGGAATTTCGTGTAGGTTCTGCATGAGAAATTCTGACCTCTCAAAAATGTTCAAAATTCAGTTACAGGTTCATCATCATCAGCATTCTCTTGCCCTTCATTATTTCAGCCAAAAGACGTCCACTGCTATACAGACGTCAGCACATCAAGCTACCCGAAACTCTCAAATTTTCCCAATCAACTTTGAAGCTTATTCTTTAGCGATAAAGTTGAAAATGTATTAAAGAAATTTAACCGATTGTAGTAGCTTGATGTGCTGGCGTCTGTACATAAGCCTCCCCAAAGCACCGCAACTTCGACCGGTTCTGTGCTTCCCGAATCCATCTCCTGCGCTTATCCCAATATATTTGAGGTCGGCGCAACATATCTTGCAGAAGCGAGCTGTTCGATCAATTTATAAATTAGAGAGAGTGATGAGAGAGATGAGAGTGTCTCAGACAGACATCTCTCAGAAACAAAAAAGAAATTAATGTAATGACTGTGCCCTCCTCAGTATATTTATGAAAATCTTTAATATGCCCATAAAAACATAAAATTGTTTAAAAAATACAGTGATATCCATAACATAAATAGGAGGAACAAACACAAATATGTTGTACCTACAACAAGGCTTAAGAAAATAGGTGGCTCGTTCAGATGCCAATGTATACACTTTTATAATAAACTTCCAAGCCACGCTCAAGATCTAAGCCTCAATAAATTCAAATCATTCATTAAACGTAATTTATGTGGCTTACCCAAATGTCCTTTCTTTGGTACCTATTGTTCGTCGAATCGTTGAGCTCCTTAAGTTTGTAGTTGAGCTGCAGGATTTGACAAATGCGTGCACTGGGTGGACAGGTCCACTCAATCTGTGTGGTTCTTTCCTCTAACATCTAGTTTTAATGTAAAATATGATTGACGTGTAAAAGTGCAAACCCACTTACAGAAAATAAATCATATAACATGTCTTTTTCTTCTATACTTCTCTACTAGCCGACATCTCGGTCATAATTCCCTTTTCTTTCCATATCATCTATCGCACAGTCCATCCATCGTTTGTTTGGTCTTCTCATACTCTTTTAGCCATCTACATTCATACTTATCTACAAAGTTTTCTTCACTTACAACAGATTACTTTTTTTTCTATTTTGATCATCGCAAGATGAGTTTACTTACAGCAAGATATACAGTTGTAACTCATCTCATGAAAAAACTTAACAACTTACTAAACTACCTAACACATTAAGCGTACATACATATTATTATGTTTAATGTTACCTATCTTTAAAATTACCCATCTCTAAAATTACCCGTCTCTTAAATTACCTGCCTTTAAAATTACCTAGATTATGCCAATGTTCAGCGGATACGCGAGCACAGACCTCCAATGATCTACAGACATCATAGTACATAATGACATGCTAGATCATGCGTTATAAATCCTGCGCATGAGACGCCGAAATGTGTGCTGAACACGCAACGTGAATCGGATCATATTTCTTAGCATACTTTGCAAGGGAAGTAAGTAAATGTGGAGCTTTTATAGCCAGTTTGAAAAAATACACGATGTAAGGGACACATCGATGCGAAAACTGTTACTATGCATAAGAATATGAATTTAAAAAAAGATCAGCTGTTTCATGCAATAGTACAAGTTCACCTACACGGTCAAAATGAATGGAACAGCTTTACACATTATATATTTCATTATTCATTTGTTGTACTTTTGTATGAAACAGCTGATAATTTTTTTTTTACCATTGCCACTCGAAAAAGGGCATTTTATTCATCGATAACAGTGAATAAAACTCTCTTACTCACTGAGTGAATAAAGACATTTTGAATTTGGAACAAACACGAATTTCGTACAAAAAAAAACGCTGCTGCTGAAAGTACGTACTGGGAGGCTGAATGGAGCTACCTATTCTATTCAAAATTAAAAAAAAAACCCGGCAATTTAGTTACGTTCTTTTTTATCTGTTATTGTGGTTGTTTTGTGTTATTGGAAAATCTATTAACTTAAGTAATTATAATAAAACGAGTTCTTCCGATATCGAAAATGAGAGACTGACTCCGGAATCATTTCGTTCTAAAGCAGCAGTTATAGTAGATGATTTGTTGCCGCCAAAATCTCGGGAGTTGTACCTGAATACATACAATTTGTTCTGCGACTGGAAAACCACGAATGGCGCCAATTCCTTCTCTGAGTGCATATTTCTTAACTATTTCAATGAATTAACCAAGACTAAGAAGCCGTCGACACTTTGGAGCATATATTCTATGCTAAAAGACCACTATGCTCCTTTTTATTTTCTCAGAGTCAATGGTAAAAAGTAGAGTAGACAACACGTGAATAAAAAATTTATCTCGGTACTTGTATCCCTCGCTCCGCTCGTGATTCTAATCTAGAATCCTTCGCTGCTCTCGGGATCCAACTTCGTACCTCGAACTAAATCCCTTTTTATTCACTTGTTGTATAATCTATTATTATAACCGATATCAAGTTTCAACGCTGGTGAGGACGTACGTGATATACTTTCTAAATTCATGGACACAGTTTGCGCGACAATGGCTTACACCGTATACCTATATTGGGATTAAAAATACCCCTGCTCAAAATCAAAATCAAAGTAAAAGTTTTTTATTTATGGTAATTAAGGGCCGAGCTAATTAGATCTAACATTTACCTACGAGTCCTAATTGGAATTCGACGTCACATCAATTTGATCGATCCCGCTAAAACTTAATCTAAAGTATAAACTGCTTCCGTGATAAAAATATAAGCCAGACAGCCGGGACTGACTAGAGTAGTCGGCTGTATATTCGATCTCACAAATGCTTAGTTACTCTAAGGTTGATTGTCACTTGCACATCATGGTACGAAAAGTTATATTTTTGTATTTGTGACAGTAATATAGTTTCAGTCGAGCGTCGAAAGACGAAAGTCTTTGACCAGTGCGTGTTGCCAGTGATGACTTATGGCACTGAAACGTGGTCGCTCATAATGGGCCTTATACGAAGGCTACGAGTCACCCAATGGGCAAAAGAGAGGGCTATGCTTGGAGTTTCCCTGCGTGATCAAATCAGGAATGAGGAGATCCGCTGTGAACCAAGGTAATAGACATAGCCCGAAGAACTGCCAAACTTAAGTGGCATTGGGCAGGGCACATTGCTCGCAGAACAGATGATCAATGGAGCCGAAAGGTTCTGGAGCGGCAACCGCGTGCCGGAAGACGTAGCGTTGGAAGGCCTCCCACAAGGTGGTCCGACGACCTTGTGAAGGCCGCAGGAACCCGTTGGATGCGAGAAGCACAGAACCGTTCGAAGTGGCGGTGTTTGGGGGAGGCCTATGTCTAGCAGTGAACGTCTTTCGGCAAAAAAAAAATAATAATTTAAAAGTATTTATTTTAATGGCTGAAATAATGATTAAAATTTTCGCTGAAATGATGATTAAAGTTTCAGCCATAATGAAGTTTTATTTTACTGGGAATTGTTGTCAAATTACGAGGTCGGCTATACAATCATTAATAAATCAACCAATAATAAAATTGATTTATTAGTAGTTACTCCTAGCTTACCCAGCCACTAAAAAAACCCTTTACCGCCTTAAAAGTATCGAGAAAACATTAAGATTGTTCGTGTTGATTCTGTTTAATGTTTCACTCTGTAAGTAATCGATTCGTTGAATATCCTGTCCCTTATGGCTATCTCGGCTCGTCTAAAAGTCTAAAGAATTTACAAAAGTCGATTCGTCATTGCGGTTTATTATTAAATTGGCACGAATTTACTCGCCCGGGTCGGGCGAGCCGTCACTTTAAAATAATATTATTTTATCTATAGGCGACCGCAAGAAATCTCAAGATGAACGGAAAACGCCTGGAAGAGCTACTGGTACTTGAAAGAACTATTTAAGGGCGAGTTGCCTATGGCACTGAAACGCAGGCTCATGGACATGTGTATTCTTCCCGTCTTAACCTATGGTGCACAAACTTGGTCTTTGACTAACATCCAGAAGTCCAAACTCAAGGTCTGCCAACGAGCAATGGAGCGCAGTATTCTAGGCGTTAAATTAACGGATCGTGTTCGTAACACAATACTGCGCTCCAAAACAAAGATAGCTGACGTGGCTCAAAAGGCTGCTCAACTTAAATGGGACTGAGCAGGACATGTCTGCCGCATGCCGGACAAACTGTGGGCCCAAATAGCGCAGAATTGGTGCCCTGAGACAGTGAGGCGGGGTCGCGGCAGACCACGTAGGAGATGGCGGGACGAGCTGGATAGGTTCCATCAAAACTGGAAGGAAGACGCGCGGGCTCGCGAAAGATGGAAGGAGTGGAGGGAGGCCTTTGCCCAGGAGTGGGACAGAGCAGGCTAAATAAAAAAAAAATAAAAAAAAGGCGACCGCACGAATTGGCACGTTTTGAATTTTATGCAATAAAGTATAGAAAAAAGTACACGTTTTATAATATTTAACTCTTTATCACTTCTGTGCGCTAGTGTCCTTTTTTTTACACTTTTGAAAAAAAAATATTTAAACGTGACGATTCGCCCGCTTCGGGCGAGTAAATTCGTGCGAATCGACTAATAAGCCGGCATTGCAAGTAATTAATTCGATTTGAATGGAGCCATATTTTTGTAAAAAAAAAAAAATGTTGTGGTATCCATTTTTGGAGGAATATTAGTAGTTAATGGTCTTGAAGGAATTAGTTATAATTTATTAAATTATGTTAGTGTGTTGTAGGTACTGTTTGTGGTATCTGTGGTATGGCATTCACGATTCGTATTATTTATTTTTAAAATATATTGTTAAATCTCTAAAAATAAATCTGCTATTAAAAGTTAATCCCAGTGGAAACGGCCATGACTTACGATTTGTAGATCGTAGGATCAGACCTAAGCAGGCACTTTACTTTGTATAAATTATATCATCACCACTCAAACTCAAACTCAAACTCAAAACATTTATTTCAATTAAACCATTTACAGGCACTTTTGAATTGTCAAAAAGTCGGTCAGTCAGAAAATATGAAGCTAGTTGCCCATTCCAAAGCGTAGGTACCTATGGAGAAGAACGGGCAAGAAACTCCATGGACACTCTTTTAAATTATAGTTTTACAAAAATATTAGTTACATCAATAATGTGAATTTATAATTATATGTGAGAACGATGTAAAAAAGACGTACGCGTTAAAAGTGTCCAGAGTACAGCAAATGGAAAGAAAACAACAATTCAATATTAAAATAATTAAAAATAAGCCGAGGCAGCTAAGTGATGACCAGCCCCAACTGACGGCGCCCGTTCACGAACATGACGCATAGATCGGCACCATTCAGCTCAACCATTTTGAAGGGAGCTAAATGATCCAACACACACGCCACCGTCAGTGAGACATTTGTGTGAGCATGACATACTATCAGCCGCCAGGGCACATTCAAGTCAATGAAAGACACATTACCCGATAAATGGTACATAGTGTATAGTATATACATAGTACTCACATCTGTGCTATGCAATTATACAATACAAGGAAATTGAGTTCATACAATGCAAAGATAGTCTTACAATCTTCAGCAGCTCCAACAGAATCTTCAAGTGTTAATCAATTAGTTGTGGTTGTGGAGCAGGACCAGCCTTGAGCCAGGCATTTTTATCAGCGATGTAATCCCCTAACTTATAATATGCCTGACATAGTGTGCGTTTTATACAAGACTTGAATTTTGTCTCATTCAATTCATAAAAAGATGTAAGTTTTTTCTTACATACATGATATTTTCGTAGATATATTGACAAGGCACCGTCATGATGTTAATTTCCTTAAACAGTTCCCTTAGAGAATCGCGCCTGCGGAGAATATAAATGGCTCTGATAGCTCTTTTCTGCAGAATAAAAATAGAATCGATGTCTGCAGCCCGTCCCCAAAGTAAAATACCGTAAGACATGATACTATGAAAGTAACTAAAGTAGACTAGTCTCGCGGTATCTACATCAGTAAATTGACGGATTTTTCTGACAGCATAAGCTGCTGAACTTAGCCGTCCTGCAAGAGATGTTAAATGAGGACCCCGTTGTAGCCTTGAGTCGAGCGTTATCCCCAGGAAAACAGTTTCATCGACGAATTCTAGTTTCTCTTGATTCAATATTATCTCACAATCACTACTCTTGACATTTGGTAAAGAAAATCTTATGCACTTAGTTTTTTTTCCATTTAATACTAAATTATTAGCAGTGAACCAATTTTGGACCTGCAGTAGGGCGTTATTTACATCGTCAAAATTTGTAGCACGTCTATTTACCTTAAAAATTAAGGAAGTGTAATCAGCAAATAACACCATTTGTGGTTGATTTTTTAATAAATGGAGTAGATCATTAACATACACTAAAAAGAGGAAAGGACCCAATATCGAGCCTTGTGGCACACCCATTTTTACGGTTAAACCATTCGAATTGACACCATTTATTTGAACTTGCTGTTGTCTATCATTTAAATAAGAACTAACTAAACTGAGCGCAAGTTTTCCAAGTCCGTAATGCTCAAGTTTCAAAAGCAAGGTTTCGTGATCGACGCAATCAAATGCCTTGGAGAGGTCACAAAAGATTCCTATGGCGTCTTGGGCCTCTTCCCACGCGTTAAAAATGTGCACTGCTCTCACAATGGTAAAGGAAAACATCGTGAGGAAACCGGCAAGTCCTAGAACAAAAAAATCGAAGGCATGTGACACCCACCAACCCGCACTGGGCCCGCGTGGTGGATTACGGCCCACTCCCTCTCACAGAGAGGAGGCCTGTGTCCCAGCAGTGGGAACATTATAGGCTGGTTATGATATGTTATGTTAAAAATCAACAGCACTAATGAATTACAAATTTCTATTGAATTACATTTAATACAGTAAAGTCAAAGTTAAAACATTTATTTCAAATAGGCACATAAAAGGCACTTTTGAACGTCAGAAATTACAACAAATAGAATTGATTCTAGTCGCCCATTCCAAAAGGTAGTTTTCGTATGGAGAAGAATGGGCAAGAAACTCCACCGTTACTCTTTTAAAATGTTTTACAATATTTTGCATACATTAATTATATAATAATAATATGTGAAGACGATGCACCTAAAATAAAATTACTATAGGTACCAGTATATTTTGAATTACATCATTTAAGACCAAAGATAAAAAGAATCACCTTACTTATTATTTTATTTTAATTATTTTTACCGTACCCTCACAGTTTCCACCTTTCCACCTCCATCGAAACTGCATTTCTTTATTAGGTATGCTCCTCAAAGTCCATGTCGGTCGTGATTTATCGATTCTCGGACGTCCTTAATTGATCGAATGTATTGATAATGGATCGATTCATTAGGTCTAGTCGAGTCGTTTGTACAATGAACACCGATGTCCATATTGGATTCTGCATGAATCTGTGCTCCTCGATTAACAAGAATTTAGTTTTAAAACTGAATGGACATCTGAAATGTAATTAGATTTACTGTGAATTGTGTGAAAAAGTAATATTTTACTTAAAATTCTATGGTTGCTATTTCACTCACTGTAACCAGACCCAGGACACAAGTTAGTATCACCGGGTCGTGTTGCCATCGACAAATTGTGGAGGTACATATTTAAAACGAAGAAAGTATGGAGGAGTACATCATTTTTTTGGTAGTGGTTCCGAGACCGCCCTATTAAAGAAAAGTATTATTATGGGTCCGATCATATTTAACAAAATACCCGATTTAATACAAAATGAGACATTTCCACTTTTCAACTAGAAATTGACAGATCTATTATATTAATAAATTTTACTACCTACTTAATTGGCGAATTTCTGCCGATAAGAATTTAAATTGAGAATAATTATGGCATCTCTGTATTCCTAATTTGTACTAAATCATTTGTATTTTAACTGTATTGACCTCGAACTTCACGAATTTATAATCCCATTTTATTAAACTTAACATTACTATTGTATTGCCTATTTCAAATAATGTACTGAATTTCATCTTGACATGGTAATCTTATAATGATTTGATCGAAAGTGATAATACATAATATATATTAATGAGTCTTTATTTATCATAAGTAGGTACTTAGCTAAAACTGTTAGTATAGGATCATTTTAAACTTAACATCTGGGGGCCTAAAAAGGCCCCTTTGGCAGAATCATAAAAGGATAACATTATGAATCATAATGAACAGTTAGCTGTAAAGTTAATCGTATCAAATACCATTGGTGAAGGATTTTTCAGTTAATTTTTTTGTCTGTGCTAAAATACCAATCAATCCAATCCCAATCTCTTTGATTATACCTACGTAGTGCAGCGAAAAAAAGAAAAACACGGACTGTCTTCGCCATTTTATGATTCATAATGAAGAACTATTCTATTCTATTCAGTTAGCTTTCAACGTAATTGGAAAATTATAAAAAAAGTCCTTGGCAAGCAACGCCACAATGTAACGCTAGATTCTAGTGAAACTACCTTTTGCCCGCCACTTCGTCCGCGTGAAATTTCTTGTACTCCGACCCGCCCCGCATAGCATCGCCAGCCCCCGCTATAAAACAGCGTATAAAATAAGCAATATGATTTGCTACTCCAGCATCTTGAACAGGAATGAGAATGAATACATCATTCAAGATAAGCTGAATTTTGTCTAATGTTTTAACGGCCTAAGTAGATATCGTAGTCCAGGGTGCCTAGGTGTGTATGTAATGCACCCATGTTATGCAGGAGGATGTATAAAACACTCTCGATGTTTCTCATTTGTCTATAAACGTAAATTAGAACATAATCGTGATCTTCACCTCAAGTGGCGTTAACGACGCATTTTAATTAGTTCAGCAGCCATTCTGCCTACCTCATAAAAGAGAATGAGCGTGATCATAGATAAAAATACGCATTAAATAGCTAACTACGTGTTAAAAAGCATGTTACAAAATTAAAAGCGCCTAGGAGTGTGTTGCGATTTAATGTGACTCAGAGGCAGGAGTATAATAGTATTAAATTAATCATTTTTATTTCATTTTATAATTTTAATTTTATTTATATTTTATTTTATTTATTCAGGAAAATAAACATTTATACATTAAAATCTTATATTAAGTTATAAATAAACAAGAATTATATATACGTATAACCATAATCTAGGACAATTTCCCTAACATATTAAAACTTATATCTAATAGTGCGCTATTTATTCCATATATTATTTTTATATATCTATTGTGATCAAAATTTTAATTTTATTTCAAAATAGCTGCGATTTCACCCGCGTAAATGTCGATCCCATGGGAATATCGCGATAAAAAGTAGTCTATATGTTAATCCAGGGTGTCAACTACCTCCATACAAAATTTTATCAAAATTTGTCCAGCCGTTTGAGCGTGAAGAAGTAACAAACATACATATAAACACACACACACACTCACAAACTTTCGCCTTTATAATATTAGTGTGATTAATGTACAACATAATAATAAATATTATAATGATCATTAAGGATAGACTTGCAACTGAATTCAGTGATTTTTCCTAGGCTGTCTAAAATCTAAATGTTAGCACCGAAAGCAGGAAAATGATATCGGAAAACTTTCTTATACGTAAGTGTTCGTAAGAAATATTATTATTATTATAATTATTCACATCGTTCTTTTGGAAGCTTAACTTGTAAAAATGTAAGATAACATAGGCCATAGCGATTCATAGGTTTATTATAGGCTGAGTATACTGGGTATACGCCAGACAAATTCTTTGCTTGCATGCATTTTTACGCTAGCAGGGGTTTATTTATAAACGGTGCTTAAAATTAATTAATGAACAATAAAGTTTTCATATTTAAACGTCTTTACTTTAAACAACGTTTATAAATAAAGAAGGCAGTTCTCAGCGCCATGCCAGGCCCTGCTTTGTCGATATGAGCTATTCGATGATATGACAAGATTAGGTAACAAGGAAAAACTCACGTTAAGAAAATCATAATTATTTTTAGCTGTACTTTACATCTGAAACCTATCGGCACAGTTTTTTCAGAAGACTACTAATGACTAGAAAGAAAGAAAGAAAGAAAATACATTTATTTAGCACAGACTAAGAGACACACAATACACCAGGTAGTTAGATATTAGTCGTACATCAGAATAAAAAATAAGATAAAAATAACAAGTGCAAAGTCCGATGTAAGAAATTAGGAGGAAAGTGTGCCTCACGGCTGCGCCAAAAAGGCCCAGTTCAGCTAAAATGCCAGACAACTGGTGCCTGACGCTGGTTTTCAACTGGACCTGATGTGTGAGGTGACGGATGTAAATCAGTTTTATACTGCATCGTGATGTGTGTAATGTGTATGCATAATTAAGTAAATAAATAAAAATAAATTAGTGTCACATAAAAACAGTAACGAGTAGGTAGGTACCTATGTATGTATAAAAAGCGTGATATTGAGTAACATTGCAAAACTAAACAATAAATAAATAAATAACGATAAATAGATAAGTGACATGACCGCATGATAGACCTTCTTACGCAAATAAAGAAATTCTCCGAAACGAGTCAGAACAGAAACCTGTTTTAATTTAAAACGATGCCTGACTTCCATGCTCCAACACATTGTCATAATAATTTATTAATCCGTACACTGTAATGTCATCGCACAATACGTTGCAAGCAGCCGAGCGCGGCGGACTATTTTCGGACAGTTTGCATTTTGTGTGTGCTTTGAACTTGTCTTAGCTGTTGTTTGCATTGCAGAGACGAGCGATGTCATGACTTTTAAAGACGGTAGATGAATAATTCATCTATTCCGTCTTTTATAAAATATAGAAATCACTCCATTTCACTCCAACCTCGTTTACTCCAATTTCACACACTCCAAGTTCAAAATGCGCAAATCAAACACGGCCATTTATAAATGTTGGCGTTGACGAAATTATGCAAGTGTGAGCGTAGATGAAATTCCCAATGGTTCACGGTTGTCGCGCGGTTGCGCGGTCACGCGGCGACGCGACTCGTTAGCCGCGCCGCGATTTATTTGCGTTACTGTCGACTCACGTTATGTTATTTATTATTTTATACAAACCGCTTGATTTATTTCGTGTCGGTTCAATGGCGAATTTGTTAGAATTAGAATTGCACACCCACGGCTGAGTGGGTGCTCGCTTAAAAACTGTACCATTAGCTCCTGTGGTGTTCTGTGCAATGTATAAAATGTGGGATGGTTATGCAAAACGAGGTTTTATTATTGTCATTTTGATTTACAGTTATGCAAGTAAAGCTGGAACGTGATATTGTGGGTAATTCCAAAAAACTTTAAAAAGTGTTGCGCATTCAGCACATTACACGTGATAGAAGTAAAACTATTTTAAAAGTCATAAAGTAGGGAATCAGTGAAAGAGAAAGTAACATATGTTTCTCTCTCATGTAACGAAATGTGCCTAAACGTGACGCGTCCCTGAAATGTCACTCTCAATTCTCGTCCAATGGGGTTTTCGTGAAAATTTACGACACCAGAGGGGCAATTCTACTAATTTTAACAACGTTCACAGTCTGATCTCAGTCTCAATCTGTCAAAAAATACTTCAAATTTCCCTACATTTTGTAACATTTCTTGACATTTCTTTGTCGCTGAGATTTGACTGCGACTAGATTTTGAACGTTTTAAATTACGAGAATTGGCCTTCAGTTAGCACCACTTTGACAAGAGGTCTTCCATTTCGACAATGAATATAAAATGTATGATGACATTCATCATTCGATTCATTCATTCGTTCATCATTCCGTCATGACTAAAGAAAATATAGGCTCTTTGACAGATGCCTGGATCTGACGTGTCAGTGCTGCCAACTAGCGAACGTCATTTCAGAATACGTTCATTATCGAATTGCCGTCTAAAAAGTTTCACTTCATAAACTAGTCTGATTGCTGAATAGTAAGTTTAAGACACATTTATAAATAGCATAATCAGCCTATGATTTTCCCGCTGCTGGGACACAGGCATCCTCTATGTGAGAGGAAGTGGGGTATAATCCGCCACGCGAGGGCTGTTCGGGTTGGTAGATGTCACAAGTCTTCGAATTTTTGGTTCTATGACATGCCAGTTTCCTCGCGATGTTTTCCTTCACCGTTTTAAGAGCAGTGATGACGAAATTATTTGCACAAAGTAAACATTTATATATACGTACAATACATGTATATGAATGAAGCCTGCATTCACGACGACCACAATCAACGCAGACCGTAAATTCAAGTTACGTTACACAGCCGATCATATAAAAAAACTATTATCTTATGAAATACTGCACCCTATACCCATTTATATTTATGAACAAAACACTAAAAAACAAGGTAATCTTTATTTTTATCTACAGTACCTACGTTTTATACTTGATAAGTAATTTTCGCGTTATTTATTGTCCAATCCAACAGTGTAGCTCCGGCGAGCAATTTCTGAAGCATTTGATACTACGTATTCCGTACATGTAACGTTTGAAGACCGTTAATGATAAATGAATACACGAAGAGCCTACTTTACAGCACTCATTATACCCATAACTTGATATAAAAGCATGCGGAGACTACTTATAGGCGGGATCCCAATTACAT
Source organism: Luperina nickerlii (assembly GCA_963855955.1). Classification (NCBI taxonomy): domain Eukaryota; kingdom Metazoa; phylum Arthropoda; class Insecta; order Lepidoptera; family Noctuidae; genus Luperina; species Luperina nickerlii. The sequence continues at coordinate 5,517,452 of OY979665.1, forward strand.
CGCAGTATTCCTGTACAAATGTTGCTTATTCCCTTATCGGGCGCGCGTTACCCACAGACATGACTTATAATTATCCCGAGCTATATATCACTTTTTTTACACTGGCGTGTGTACGCGTTCGCAATTGATTCCGCGCGTTCACGCGATCCGGCAAGATTTCTACTCGCCAATTGCACCGCAAAAACGCACCTCACCATTTACGCGGCTCGGCACGTCTGGCGCCTCTACGCACCCCCCGCCCCTCCTACGCCGCGCCCGACCAATCACAGTAATCTATTCGAAATTAGAACTTCACGCGCGCGATTACAATCAAAGACTGCGGTTTGCGCGGGAAACGTTGCGGCGCCATATTTGTTTTTTTACCGTAACGTTCCGTTTCACGCGACATCGTTAGCGGTAGATCGCGAAATAATATTTTAAACCTCAATTACACCATCCGTCAAGTTGGTTCTCTGGGGGCAGCAATTTTGTCATTCAAAATCGTTGAAACCAGTCGGTGGCCCGTTATGGGATTAATTAATGGTCCGCTGGTTGCGGGGTGGCCATAAGCCGATGTAAACGACTCGGTTGGTTGTCTCACATGTACAAGAAAAACGTTGGAAGCGCGTGTCTCGATCGTGACTACATCAGTCAAATCTTCGCTTGATATTCAGGGGATAGCATTCGTTACGACAGCTCGTGCGACTCTCATACGTATTATGGATTATTTGCTGAATATATTTTTGTAGTGTGTGCAGTTAACAACCCAAAGTTTGTTTAAGATTATATTACTAGCGTGACTAATAGTCGTTTAATAACTTCACTCAGACATGACAAGCATTGCCTCAGAAAGATTTACTCGTTTCCACATAGTTAAATGCATCTCAAACAAATCCAACAATACATGCCATATTAGATGAAATATTTCACCAGTAATGAACTATACTGGACAGAAAACTGTAGTCCGCTCTATACAATTCCCGAGCCATCGTAAATAAAACTAGAATAAAGCTCTGTAATTTTGTTGGCACAATATTTATTACATAACACAATATATGACAGCACAATGAGACCAATACGGTAAACATTTGTAATTAAGCCAACAGAGAAGCTACACAATCATACCCTTTGTCCGGCAATACATTACAAGACAGCCTACTATAGCAACACCATCTTAACTTCACAAACTAACCACTCAAGAATCATCTCTACGCCTCAGAAAACTAGATCGAGCGTTACATTTTCGGGTGCAAAAATAATGCTGTCGTATTGCTACGTAAAAGGCGTTCCAAATCACGCAGTAAACGCAACGTGCGTTTAGTCCGCACAGACAATGCTAATAAGACAAGTGCTTCGTTCAAAGAAACGTATAGATGACAGGTTACAATGCTTACAGAGGAAACCATTGTAGGGTCTGTTAAAATTAATGTCGAAGTGTATCGGGAGTAGAGAGTTCAAGATGTGCTGTATGGGCCAGTTTAAACAAATGTATTTTTCCCTAAACTCCTAAATCAGTGTACTTGTGTATCCTAATCATACCCAAAAACTTCTGGAAAAGTTGGTACCTAATAATATTTCTCTAAAATTGAAGGAATTTCTTTTGACACGAATCCTTGATGAATCTGAATGTATTTCATGTATACAGAAACCATTTCGTAATGGATTCAGACACACACAATCTGAATTTTTCGTTATGGTAATCCTGCCATTGGTAAGTGCCCTTAATTGCCAATGGATCGTTATCATTCTAGGCGCACTAAATTTCAAAACCTAGTTAAGTGACCTTTTAAAAAAGAATGTTAAAATTATACATCATATAATTAATTAAAACTATAGTGATAAATGAGCAAACATTTAGCAGAAAAACTCGAAACAGATCATGGAATTAATTTATCTGTAGTGAGTAAGAGCCGTGTTCTTTTTTTCAATTCTTTCTTTCACTTTCTGCCGGTCTAATGAATCATTGACACAAAAAATTTAATTGTAACAGTTTCTTTGGTGACTTTTCCAATGATCGGTAAGCTATTTATTTTGATTAACCTTTTGTTTAAATATAATGCAGTGAATGCTGTGCTATCAGAACATAAATTGTACGTTGGCCATTACAAAAATGTCTTTTGGCGGCAAAAATGGCGGGCGGTTATCATAGACAAACGTTTTGATATGTAACTGTTGCAAGGAGGTTTTAAACCTCCTTGAACTGTTGTTAGAGTTGTAGTAAATAAATATTACATTATTTGTACGTTATATTTACATTAGTTAGCGTTTTACATAGTTAATTAGTATACGGAATGATAAAGCGTGTGTTGCCAATGAGCATTTTATGTTAATTCCATTGTTTCATTTAACATTTCGAACTAAATGAAAAACTGTAATAAAAGTTATCTATGACTTCATATCCCAGTTACAGCGAATTTCGCAATTCAATAGCTCAACAATTTTGTTGCAGAAAACGTGTAGATAATCCATTACAAGTGTGATTTCAATCGTTTTCCATATAATTTTCTTAATGCCCATATTAGACAGCACCACCCAGACCGCGTGCTTGAGTCCTTAAATATACCACAACTTATACACTCTGTATAAACTTTATCACCATGGCATAAGGTTTAAAATTCTGTTATTTGGCGATATGAGAACGAAAGAGACGGTGGTTAAGTGTTGCAACAATGATGGAGGAGTTTGTCTGAAGGCGGGAACAAACACGCGCCATTCGCGATACCTCTATAAAGTTAGTGTATAAACAATCGCGCGACACATTGACTATTGTATGATTGTTTCTTTGATTTGTGATTGGAGATTACATTGTTCAGACATATCATCCCAAATTCAACCATAGAACACTTGTATCTAAGGAATATTTTTGAACAAAAATTTTATAGGTTTTGTCCGATTTGAAATAATGCAGTTTGGTATCATTAGTTTTGGTTTCGATACTAAAGTCGTAAAGTGAAGCGTTAAACATACTTCACGGGTCGTCTCGTCGGGCTGTTCTGCTGGTATTGATGTGGCTCTAGAGATTTTCAATCTGCCTAGCCTTTTCACAACTATGTTAAAGTCGGCTTCCAGACTAACCGGATGCAGCGGAATACTAGTATTTTATATGGAGTGACTGCCTATCTGACCTCCACCATTCAGTTACTGGGTAACACGATACCCCTAGGTATGACAGGTTGTCGTTGTCTTACTTTTGGGCTTTGACTCACCGGAAAGATTGTCAAAGATCTACGAATGACAGCCGGAACAGGATTTACGTGTTTTTTAACGCACGGAGGGAACTCCATAAATGTAATGGGATAGTCACCCATCCACGAACCGAACTTGGCAAATGTAGCTTAAGCTTCGATGTACCCGTGCGGTTGTTATTTATCAACTGTCTCATTCATTTTGGATTGAGAAGCTAAGTAATGAAGTTTTACCTCCTAAATCTCTCTGCCAACCCCTAAACACAACTAGCGTAATTATAAGTAAGACCCGTAAGTGTCGCCCATAATGTTATGAAGCGCTGAACGCATAAATCGTGCGTTCCTAGCGTCGCTCGCGCAAGTAGGGCCGGTACTGCGCAGTAGCCGCGTGTGTACCGCGCTGCACGCACAATGCGACGCATCATCGCTATAGATGGTAAACTGTAATAGAAGATACTGGGTGGTGCAAGTAAGTAACTGTTAGTACGAAAAGGGGTTTTTTAATTAGTCCTTAGTGTCTCCGAATATTGGCGAGAGTTTGGGGCTTTAAACGAAACACTAGTGCTGAATATTTCACATAAACAATTACAGTTTGAACCTTGAACCTTATGCTTTAGCGATAAAATTGAAAATCTATTAAAGAGTTTTGACAGATTGTAGTAGCTTGATGTGCTGGCGTCTGTACATGACCCTGTTAGGGCTCACCAAGTCGTAACATTTAACTAATATTTTAACAAGCAACAAGTATTAACATTTTGTCTGATTTGTCAAAAGAGCTGGCCTATGCGATGCATTATATTTTCACTATTTATCTCTCCACTCGACATACAGAATTCATACAACACTGGTTTATTAACCTTTTGTCCACCACAGTTATGTATAGATGACAAACCAAAATGTGCCCAGCACGCCACGGTTCGACTACATGACAGACTTTGACGCCGAGGGCACGTTATTAATTTTTTGATGTGTGGTGGTCAAAAGGTTAATACTATTCACTTTAGGTACCTATATGGTTTCTGTATGGTTGTTGTACCGGAAGACGTAGCATTGGAAGGCCTCCCACAAGGTGGTCCGACGACCTTGTGAAGGCCGCAGGAACCTGTTGGATGCGAGAAGCACAGAACCGGTCGAAGTGGAGGTGCTTGGGGGAGGCCTATGTCCAGCAGTGGACGTCTTTCGGCTGAAATGATGATGATGATCATGATGGTTGTTGTCGTGACGCATCTTAGATATGTATTATTATTACATCTTAGATATGTACAGAACTCGCTCATAGCTTGCACCACGCGCTATTAGTATGGTACAGGATCACGGGTCGCGCCAAATTGTCCCATTGGCGGCTCATTGTTGGGACACTGCCGCGGAAATATCCCACATTGTTATACTATAAATGGTCACCCTTTATTTCGTATGCCAACTACTGTCTGCTTTCAAATTGACTGTAATTTAGGATCGTCTTGATTTTATATGCAGAGAAGCTGGCTTTGAGAATATAATTATTTTAAATTGTTCGTTTTTTTCTTTGAAATCTACAGACACTATATGGTCTAGATTATGAATTGGCTCTGTTTTTTGGGTATACAGGTGAATCAATAGAGATGTACTGTCGTGTGATACTGATGGGGTGTTGTGAACTTATAATAAATATGTGCGAATTAGTGCGAAGTAATTTATATATAGTAAGTATTGTGAAATACATACTACTCATAAATAACACAATCGATGCCTCATCTCTTTTCGTGCCCTCTGTGCAAAAACACCTGCACTATGGAAGACCTTTGCGAGACCAACGCTAACGATGTCGAATGTGGCCGAATTCACCAGAATCGGGCCACTTAAGCGAAGCTTATATCAATTAAAATTTTAAAAGGGAATCATCGATACGACGAAAAAGAAGAAGAACATGACATGCTGGGTAATATTATTAGAAACGATTTATTCCGGTCTGATACGATGAACCCCCCCCCCCCTCCTCGACTAGTCGAATACCCTGCACGCTAAAGTTAAATTTTAAACGAGTTAAGATAAATCATAAGGCCGCGGACTTGATCCCACATGCAAAAGTCCGTTAGACATACTTTGGCAAAATTACCGCTCTTCATCACCCTCAAATAAATATAAAGCCAACTATTACCTGCAAACTATTTTCCGAGCGTGAAAACGCGCAAATGATACGCCATCCGAATACGGAACACGCGCGAAGATTGAATAAGTGCAGCAATTATACCGCGAGCGTGTGTACTCGGCGCAGACGCACGTGTGTACATAACTAGCTGATTTGTATCGAGCGACGATTTAGAGTTAGAGAGCTGCGGCGATAAATAGGTGGTTTGGGCTACTTGAATTTTCTCCAGGAGCGTGTAAATAAATTACTCACTTGGGCGAGAGATGCGTGTGGGCAAAAGCGAACCTCTTGGAAATGGTGTTATTGGTAGTGGCAGGTTTGTCTGCCATTTCCCAATGTCTTAGTGATTATTTTTGAAACGGTTTTAAAGGAAAAATAACTGAAAATTAATCTCATTTTCAAATAAGAGTATTTTTTTATTCAAACTGTAGATATGTTCATGTCGCAGCCCACTGGTTAAATTAGCCGTTTAGTTAACCGCCTAGCCTTTTAACTAAACGGCGGCGGCCGTTCAACTAACGGCCTGAATGATATTCAATATTATAGTTTAGGTTGGAACTGTACCAATCACGCGAGAGCCGAATTGATCGCAATAACTAAGCCAGGGCACCCCGACCAAATAAGTTAGGTTAGAACTGTGATCAACCGCGTACGAGCAAAGAGAGCCAAGCGAGGCGAGCACTACTTCCACAGGCCAGGCGGGTAACTAAACGGCTTATTTAACCAGTTGGCTGCGACATTCATATCAACTAGTAGCACAAAAGTGGTTATAGTAACTTAAAAAAATCGAAGACATGTGACATGTAACCACCACACTGGACTCGTGTGGTATATTACAGCCCACTCCCTCTCGAAGAGAGAATGCCTGTGTCCCAGCAGTGGGAACATTATAGACTGATTAATTATGTGCGTATGTTATATCTCGAACTTAGGTTATAGAACAGAACAGAATGACTACTTATTACTTTATATATTTTTACTTTGAAGTGAGCTGTAGACAAATCCTAAGGGGCCGTCCATTAATCACGTGATGTTTTTTTTGGTATTTTTAACCCCCCCCTCCCCCTTGGTGATATATGGTGAGGTTTAAGACTTACCCTTTTATGTTTATAAAATACAGGTATAATCATCTAATTTTATTAGAAAGTTTGCAGGATGTTTTTAAAAAAATAAATACACGTGATATATTACTACACCCCCCCTCCCCCTTGTGATATTTCGTGATTTTTTATGGACCCCCTCCCCCCCCTTTCGAGCCTCACGTGATTAATGGACAGCCCCTAAGTGAAGTTAAGTGAACCGATAAATCTTCGGACCTCCGATGGCTTTTCAGTAGATAACACACATGTATACAGAAGTAGTAATCCATATTGAGAATATCAGCCGACATAGGATTTTCCAATGAATAAATTACGGTGTCAAGCCCCAGGAACGGACATTTGCATCAAAGCAGTAAATTGAACAAATTTGAAATTCATCGATCCGACATAGTTTCAACACTTGCTGAATTAAACTCCCATAACATGGATTTATACGTTACCCTATTACCATTCGGATCTGGATATCAAAAATACAATATGTCGATTCTCTATGCCGTTATAAAATAGGCAGAATACAATATTTCCTTTCCCAGTGTGAAAGACATTTAAAAAGTGCCGCTTTCAAAATTAAAACTACAATTTGAAAAATGTTTGTAAGAAACAGCAGGAGCGACGCGACGGTACTAATCGATAAATAGATCGGTGGGATAATCGTTCGATAATAAAATCAATTACTCGGTAATTGATTAGCTCGCAAGTTTAGCATTGTCGGAATCCCTACAATGTCACTTTACTTTTTTTAAGGAAAGGCACAACAACTTTAGAGCATTATTTGCAGGTTTTTTCATCGCACAAACAGCTTCATCCAGCTTCTACCAGATAGTAATTGCCATATAAGCCAGTTTACTCGATACTAGAAAAACCTTAACATGACTCCTGCATTACTGCTGAATACGGAAAACTGTTGTTTTCTACAGCACCATTTTGAACGGTAATTTATCTAGGACAAGGTTTCATTTTAAATGAAAAGTTGCTAAACTAATTCGATGTTATATTTAAATTATGGCCGCTTTAAAAGTCAAATCAAAGTTTTAAAATATTCCTTACTTAGTATGAATATTCATCTTGAAATAAAAAGATCACAACAATTTAAATAGAAGAGAAGAGCTGGTTATTTTATTTCCATTTTTAAAGCCCAGCAATAAAACATCAATAACAAAATCGACTAAAACCATTTTCAAAACACCAATCAAACCCCATCACTACAAAAACGCCCGCTATCTTTAAAAAACAATTCGAAACCATAGACTCAAAAATGGCCAGTTCTTCCTTTAATTTTAATGCATATTATGAAAATAGAAGCTAGGAAATGAAATATTCTAACAAGGCGTACTGACATAACAAAGAGTAGCCCCGAGCGGTTTTCATTACGCTAGTGCAACTATAATGACACAGCAAAACCGACCTTTGGGGCTCTGAGGAAATCCCTGGCTTGCACATAATCGTTTTGTTATTAATAGTTAGCGGTAAAGATTGGATTATTGCAATGTTTATTATGACCTGAATAGTAACGTAGTCAATTACCTTCCGTGGAAAGATGGAAAGCTTTTAAAGTGCGCGGAAAATTATGTAAACTTCTAAACTAGGCTGGCTGCTCATTTTCTTAATGGTAAGCTTTTTTTTTTTGGAGCTGATTTTTCAATTGATAGATATTTTTTATTCGTAGAATAAAATTGACGTCTGACAGACTTTGTATTGAAGAACTGTCAAAAATTCAAAATTATTCCTCGGATAAAATTATCTGGCGTTGGAAAAATCAGCCTTTACACACAAACTTATTCGTGCTATTACCTTTACAAATTCTTGTAACGTTGAGTATTCTATTACAGCCCTACGTTCTCTTCTGCCGATTTATTCTGTAATAATCTCACCGTGAAAACATAGGTGAAGTGAGCTGTCATCTCACCCGTGTGATGCTAGGGATTGACACTATTGACAGCTCACTTCAAGAATAGATCGATGACAACGATGAAATCTCTATTCCCTACATTTTTGAAAAGTTCTTGACATTGACTATCACTGAGATGAGATTGCGCCTAGATTTTGAATGTTTTTCGATATTAGCCTTCTGGTGTGACAATCAATGAGTTTTATCAAGAGGCTTCGATATTCATATATTTTATAACTAATGGAGTAATCCATAGAGTACTCTTACAGAACGTCTCGGAAAAATAAATACAATGACCTGAAACCGGAAAAAATCCGCCATTTCTAAGTATCGTCAGATGGACATTCTTATTCATAAGTTAATTAATACAGGCCTTAGAAATGTGCCTTAAATACTGTTCTAAGCGAAGAATCTCCATCATACAGGCACTTAAGAGATGCGTGTACGCATACGTAACTCTTACCGGTACTTGAGCGACCGATGACCGTTAGTAAGACAGGGTAATTCTAGAATTATTTGCATAATGTTGCGCCTGAACCCATATTACGTGTTCCCGGTAAACGTTGGCTGTAGTTATTTAACGTTATCAGCTATAAGAACTATTAATTTGATTTTAATTTTGCTTAGGGTTGACAGATTTTCTTGATTTATATTGACGGTTTTTTTTTTTGCTCTTTACAACTTTTATCAGAAATAAGTCATTTTTAATAGATCGTTTTAAATAGATCTTGTGTAAATGTCCTTTTAAAAGTAGTTTTGTATTATTCTGCAGACCCCTTATAATAAAGGTTATGTAACGCGATGTTAAATTAAGAAAAACACATGAATTATGGCCATCAAGTACAGGGCTTAGGGTATCAAGATTCAAGTCAAGATTTCTCGAGAACGGTATCGAGAAATCTTAATCTAATCTAAGGTCATATACCTCCATGTGATGTCGTAACTTCGCACGCGAAGTAAATAAGTTACAAGCTTCTAGCTTACTTTCAACTTCACTTTCTGTTTCATTTTTCTTTTTGTTACTTTTTTAGGATTCCGTACCCAAAGGGTAAAAACGGGACCCTATTACTAAGACTCCACTGTCCGTCTGTCTGTCACCAGGCTGTATCTCATGAACAGTAATAGCTAGACATTTGAAATTTTCACAGATAATGTATTTATGTTGCCGCTATAACAACAAATAATAAAAATAAAATAAAGTTATTTAAAGGGGTATAAAAGACACGTTTTTTTCTGCGTTTTATGACTTGTGACTCTCAGTTGTTTTTATATAATTTGGTTAATTATATGTTTGACTGTGATTAGTTTACTTTGTCATCTTCCTGTACGACTGTACGAGTCGCAATAATTACTTTTTCTTTCTTTCTTTTTCTAGCTACACGCGCTAAAAGGGATTATATTACTATAGTCTGTAAGTAATTTCAGTTTGAAACATCTTAGTGCCGATACCATCACTGGATTCACATAAACTAAACTAATAGACGCCATAAGATCACGCCCACCACACATCGCTCCCATATTCTCATTACCGTGGGTACGGTAGCCTGGCCTATTACGACTACAATGTTAATTTTATATACAGACAAGCTACCCGAAACTGTCAAAATTTCCCGATCAATGTTGAACCTTATGCTTTAGCAATAAAAGTTGAAAATCTATTAAAGAAATTTGACAGATTGAAGTAGCTTGATGTGCTGGCGTCTGTACAACCTATAACATAATACCTAAGAAACTCCTAAATGATTATCTTGACGAGATTATTGCCTTTTGAAATATTGTATTAGAGACACGGTTTCAGATCATCGTCGTTTAATTATGTACAGACGCCAGCACATCAAGCTACCCGAAACTGTCAAATTATCCCAATCAACTTTGAACCTTATGCTTTAGCGATAAAGTTGAAAGTCTATTAAAGAAATTTGACAGATTGTAGTAGCTTGATGTGCTGGCGTCTGTACCTAAGGAAAGCAAATTATTATTTTGACCATAGATTATTGCTTTTTGAAACATTGTAATTGAGACACGCTTGGTGTGTAATATGTGTAAACAGACTGGCATTGGCAGGGACATTGAAGTGCAATCTGTTACCATTCAGTACATGATTCAGAACCCGACTCTAACCGGTATTTTTTTTAAAAGCAGTTCCGTACATTGTGACCGCTTAGATATTGCACTTTTCTATGAAATAGCTGTTTTTAGGGTTCCGTACCCAAAGGGTAAAAACGGGTCCCTATTACTAAGGCTCCACTGTCCCTCTGTCTGTCTGTCTGTCACCAAGCTGTATTTCATGAACCGTGATAGCTAGACAGTTGAAATTTTCACAGATGATGTATTTTTGTTAAATACTAAAAACAGAATAAAATAAATATTTAAGGGGGGCTCCCATACAACAAACGTAATTTTATCGGCGTTTTTTGCCTTGCCTTTGGGTTTACGCTAGAATTATGTGCTAAATTATGCTTAGATACAGTTTGCGCGTCAATGTCCTCGCCACCCTGTACGTATCTACTCCCGACGTCTGTCTCTATACGTCTCTATCTACTTACCTGCTGATATCGTTAATTAAGTGAGGGGTGTTGGTTTTACACTCGGTTTCGGATTTGAGAACTAAAGTTGATAACTTTTCAAACTAAATACAAAACCCGCGAAATTCAAAATTTCCTTGCAAACAACGTATGAAATTTTGAATTTCGCCGCCTACAATTAAGGAATCAACAGAAAAGTTGGGTTGGCTAAGACAGATTACAACTAGAAACGCATTTTTTAGTCATGTTTATTAATCCAAACACAAAAAAAAAAACTGTCATCTTCACTTCAATACCCTGAATTAATTAACAGGCTAACATCGTTCACTTTTCTGCCGATAGAAATGACTAAATTGTTCCTCAATTTTTACAGAAATCTTGAAAGTACAAAAAGCTCTTAGTTCAAAATGCTACTCGTGCGTGGTCATAGTAGAGGACTAGGGACTTACTACCTACTGGCATCTATGTCCGGCGTTCGGTACGACGACATAATGTTGGCTGTAACATCGGATAACGTTGTTTGGAACTTTGTAAGGCATCCTTTTACCTGGCCAGCACTATATTTTTTTAAAGATTTGTTTTTATTCTGTATTTTTTTAGAGTGTAATTTTTTTTCTTTATTTTCAGATTGACAATTGACGAACTGTCAAATTAGAGTAATCTACACATGCAACGGTAATCTACGTAAAAAATGGTAACTATACTAAAATTAGTTAGATGATGATTATACATTTTTGGTGGCATGTGAATGTAATCTTCGTATTTCACCTTGTCTATAATATTTAAAGTTTCTCAAATTTTTATCGATCAAATCCCACCCACCTCGACCTCTCTACATATGTATTTATTAATTCTTTTTTCAGGGAAAAATACGGTTTCAAGCAGTTTTTTTGCCTACATCGCATTAATCTAAAAATAACCCGTGTTGCTATCCCTGACTTAACTTACAATTTCTGTATCTATATTGAAAATTGTCTAGAAGCTAATAATAACAGTGTCCTATAAAACAATAGATTTGCATGTGTAGCGGCAATTGGCTACTATTTGTTTATGGCGCGAAACGCAACAGATAAAATATTAAAATTAGAACGAGTCTGTTAATTGTTACACACGTACATTCGGAATGGATGGCAAATTGAATGTTGCTAAAAATGGAGGCGTTGTGTGATTGGATTGTTTAATTGTTGCTGCGATTGTATTTTATTTTAATTGTTTCTTTTTTATTTATATCAAGTTTATTTTAAGGGTCACAAGACAAGACAACAAATATTTTGACATTCTGTTCCTCCAGTGTGATACTGCAACCTGACCGATTTTCGATCATAGTAGATTATTATAACTTTAATTTGAAACATGTCAATTGATAGTGTGACCTCATTACGTAACATGTCTAACAATTGCAATGCCTTTCATTTTGACAATTCAACAACATTAATTGCGCTATTTACGTTGTCGAGGAAACGAATTTTTCAAACATATGAAGCAACGGATTACGTGTTTATTTCAAAATCCTTCAGATGGTGAAAAATAGTGTTACGCAAATGGGGTGCCAGTTTTTAAAAGTATTAAATTCGACTGATGGTCACTGCAAGGGGGTGACCCCTAATGACCCCTCGGTTACTTTTTTTATGTTGAAATTTGCCCAAAAATGACAAACAATTGGGTCTTGCTCATATATCGTAGAATATGATCCTGCAAGGATATCAATCAAATTGGAAACATGTTGTGAATTACACATATTGCTCGGCAACTCTACCGTCCGTATGACACTAACAGTAGTAAAAATAATCGTACCACATACTGCTACCCTGCTAGTACCTGCTACCATCTTGACGTATTATTTATCGATATTAGAATATCGCGATATTAGAGAATCGCGTGTGCTCAGCGCTTCTATAGCTGTTACATGTTATATTTAAGCGCTACATCCGCTAACTGTTCAAACTACTAATGGTTATCACCGTATTTGGTATATTGTATTTGGAAGGGAAAGGTGATCAGGCTTGGGTGTTAAATCTGTCCGAAATTAACAAATTTATTAAGGAAATTGTTTTGTTCATAAACATTTAAGCCTAAGTAGGTACCTACTCTGGCTATCAGTATTGATTTTGCAACCATAGCTTATAGCATTTATTTTACTATGCCGAAGTCAATAGACATACCTACTTATAATTATGTAAAATTAATGTATACAAAATATTGTAAAACTTATATTTTGTATACATTAATTTTATATAATTATAAGCAGGTATGTCTATTGGCTTCGACATCACCTATAAGTAGATCGTCATCGACAGTGTCAAATGCTGAACTCAAATCTAAAAATACACCAGCTACTCGCATTTTATTGATTACATCATTAACAAGAGTATATACGAGTATAGCGTCTCCTGTGCCAACATTTTTTTGATATCCAAGTTGTCTTATAAGTAAAACTTTAATTAAGTTAATATGAAGTACTAGTCGAGATTTGATATTTTTTTCGAATATCTTTGAAAGCGTTGGCATCCATTCAGTCATCATGATGGCTAGTGAATAACGAATACGAGATACGGCTAGTGGTAGAGCCCTGGCATTAAAAAAAAAGTTTATATAACCAATACAAACCATGTCCCATAAATAATAGATCTACCTACCTATCCCTAGTTACTTATAATCTGCAATAATCAGGTTAAAACCCATAATTCTTCAGCCATTTAATAACGGTAAAAACCATTTTGTTAAGATGCCGGTAATAAACGACAAATACCTGTTTTATTTTCGCTCTGGCATCACTGTGTTACGAGGCACACAATTACTGAGATGAAAATTCTAATTGAATTTGTGTTTTTACATAAAGTTTAATTTAAGTATGTAATGTTAATACCTTTTTACATAATGAGGTAATCACTGGCGGGGTTTAAGCTTACATCTCACAATCAAGATAGCGTTTGTTTAATATATGATTTTAATTTAGATAGCTATCTTCGCCATCTATGGTTACTGGAAGTAATGTTCTGGCTAAACAATCTTGCTTTTACTGTGTTACGTTAATTTAGTTTATGTTTATTTTATAACTAGAGAGACAAATTCAGTTAAATTACCCCATATAATTTATTTTTACTTAAATAAGTCTATTTTTTTCATTAGCATTTGGGTAAGGCCACTTTCCGAGAATAGGTACGTACTTACCTACCTATTTTTGTATCGTACTTTAATTGTGTTAATGATTGAAAATATTACAGGATAACGTCCGCATTATTATGAGAAAGTTTTCAAGCCTCAGAAAACCCTTACTGAATCTAACAGGCTGAAACATTTTTATTGTTTATTATCGACAGCTTGGCCCTACCATAGTCTGACAAAAGTTTCAGATGATGGCGATCTTTTTAGTTAGATACCTATTCTTAAATGTTTTATTCGATCGGCACACTGCACCGCATTAGACAGCGGGGTGCGTGAAACGGAGCCAAATTCCCCACACGGAAGCGCGTTTTTATTGAATTTGTATGTAAAAAATCATGCTCGGGGACACGTTATCTGCGTCCCGCTGCGTAATGCGATGCAGTGTGCCAATCACCTTAAGAGTAAACTAGTCGCGAGCTCGAACTCACTGGTGGTCATGGCCAAAAAGCACGCTGTTTCACCTGGCTTCGTGTCCGACAGAGCTAATATCAGTGATGAGCAATTAGACACGCACGGAAACACCGTTCCGAACTAAGAGGCGCGTAAATAAATTCGAAAAGTGCTTTGGAAAATCGAGTTTTATGAAAAAACCACTGCATAAATCAATTACAAATGAAGTTTATTGAACCCTTCAATAACTGAGCATTGTCGGTACGGACTTCGTTTTGAAAATTTTACTGTTCTTTTATTTCGTATTTACACCCAAAGTTACGTTAAAAATATATAATAAAAACGAATCTTTGTTGGATCATAACTTTTTAATGGATTTTTATTTTACTATTCTGTTTCCGTACAGACAATATTAATAATAAGACAAAACGATATCATGTTTAACTTTGGATGCATAATGTCACACAGTGCAGTAATAGGTACTCTCCCGAAATTTGTATGGAAAATATCGACTAGTGGCACCTTTAAAGCGTTTACTCCGTACCTACGGCATTTCATACAAACTTTCAAGACCTTATTTTTTGAAATGAAAGAACCGATTTTAATTAAACTTCATACGCATAAGCAAGATACAGAGGTCTAAAAAGTTAGTGGAGAACATTTTCGAAAAATATATATCTCTTTTAAAATAAGATATTTCGAAAATGTTCTCTACTAACTTTTTAAACCTTTGCATCCTGCTCATGCGTATGAAGTTTCATTAAAATCGGTTCAATAATTTAAATTAATTTAAATAAGTGCTTGAAACTTTTTATGAAATGCCGTACGGCGTATTTAATGTTTTTTTGGGAACGTTGCGTATTTAACTATTTACCCCAACATTTGTACTTACATAATAATAATTTAAATGTGCTAAAATTATTATGTACTCAACCAAATAAGTATATTAAAAACCAATTCTATTGTAAATTCTGACTTTCAAACGTGCCTTTTATGTGTCTTTGACTTCATTTACAAACATCCAATACCTATATCACATTCCCCAACCCTTCCTGTAAACCGCATGATATCCCACCTATCGCGGTGATACGCTACGATAACACGCGATGTAGATGCGTTACGATAACGTAACATAGCTACACGTGTGCGCTGCCTCGAATTAATTAAACTCCGAACAACGCATGTTAACTTGTGTTTAGTTTTGATACGGTTATTACGTTCCGGAATTGGTTTATAATAAGTTCAATGAAGAAGATTGTGATAGATACCTATTACCTATTAAGCTACGTTTTGGTTCGAGAAGTAATTCAGAACTTTAGGAAAACGAACAATGATAAAAATCCGTCGCTCATGGCAAGCAATTTTATTTAAGAAAAAAAATCTGCTTTTTATGTGCAATAGGAAGTTATTCGAGATTAATTTACATTTTTTTGTGGGTCGAAAAACGATTTGTTTTTGTGATTCTCAAAAAAATAATGTTGGGTTAGTGTCGTTTTCGAAAGATTTATTCCAAATTATATTTTCACATTTTCCGACGTTTTCTAGATTTTGCAGATCGAGATCATTTTCCCAACCAGAACATAGATTATTCAGGTTGTTTTTTTCAGGAATTTCTAATCTGATCAAATACACCCATGCCTTTCGAGGACTAACTTGGTACTTTACAGTGACAAACAGACAGTTCTAAAATATATTCTATTAGATCGATTCGCCTGAGGTATCGATATCGATAACTCGAACTAAGAAGAGATTCGATTGTCGATAACACGCCGATCTAGACGCGATAACGTCGCCTGCTACATATGTTAGGCGCTGACATTATAAAGTAGCTTTTATACGATGCGCGTATCCGAACGCGTCTGGTTTATGGTTTGTCTGTTCGTGTAGCAGGGTGTTGTAGAGTTGTTCGAAAATCAAAAATGTTTCCCGCTTCAGTGAAGATGTTGTTCAATTGTTTTTTTTTTATGATTTAACAAAACATTTTGCACAAGCAATGATGTGAAAAAATGTCGCAGCTTTACAGAAATTTCAAATATCTTGGATATTTCTATGATATTTTGGACATACTAAATTAACAGACATACCGTAGCAAGCATCATTTTCATTCTATTATCATGACATCCACTTGTCAGCTTGCTAAGATGAACCTCAATTATTTACGAATATTCTTAGGATTTGTCTCATATTATGCCATCAACTTTAAAATTATTCATAAAGGTTGCACGATAAAACCCATGCAGTTTACAGGCTCTACAGTACCATAATTTTTGTCACTGTCTACCGTCCTCTGAAGATTAAATTCTCCACCAACAATGACCTACAAAGCAAGAGAACTACTTTCATTCTCCAACAAGGAACTCAAAGATTAATTTATGTTACTATAATTACACAATTATCTCCACTTAACATCTAGCGTCCATTGGTTTAAATATTATTTGTAGTGAGACTGCATCGCCCGAGATTCGAAGTGACTGACCACCGCTTCAGGCTCTCATTATGAGGCGGCACAACTTATAAGCGATACAGGTTCTAATTAGTTTCGTATGGACGGGCTAATGAATAATTTGGAACGTGGTAAAACGATTTGTAGTGATAAATAAGGAGTTAATTTAGGGAGTAAACAAAGGAAATGGATAAAGTGCGGCCCTGCACGGACAAAGAGTTAATAATATTTTAAAAAAAAACTTATAATACTTGAATTTCTATCATGACTTTCATTACTCCGCATATGTTTGTGGGAAAATATCAATTTAAAAGAATATTATTTTGTTTGTTTTATTTTGATTGACATCCGTGAGTTTCAATTTTTACAATTATTTGAAATAAGATGGTAATTAGTACATGTTCATCGTTCGAAACAACATGTATTTACCTGAATTTTAGATAATAGAATAAGAAAAATATATTTTTTTATGCGCGTTTAGTGTTAACGGAAGTAAAAGTAAAAAAGACACATTTTATTTATCTATTAAATACAAATATTCCTTCATGATATATATTATTTTATTAATGTCCATGCTGGACCATATTTTAATCCTTTATTTTAATGATGATTTTAATTAAAAGATTGCCGTAAAAGAGACAAAAATCTGGTGTTTCGTAATATGGGAAAATTTGCCGATCAGTAATTGTAATTGATACAATCTTTGCACGTACTTATATAAAAAAGCACTCTCTTTATCAATTAAGTTGATCATGTCCACTCGCTATCCGTCTAAAGCTTGGACTACACAATAAGATAAAGTAGCCACGGAGGTAGCAAGCAGTAATCACGCACAACCACGCTCAAGGGTATGTGTGTACCGGCCTAATCATTACAAGATACCTATAATTACTAGAAACTGTTTCACGCAAACTACATCAAATGTTTGCCATTAGGAAGTAGTACAGCCTGAATGGACTGTTATTTCGGTAGTTCTTATTAACTTAGCTTTACAGGTGCTTTAAGGAAGAAACAATTATTTCACTTCCCTGCATCAAGATCTTTATAATAGTGTGTCGCTGAAATTTTATTTAAAATTTTCAAATAAATAAATAAAAAGTATAATTTTTTTTTTAAGACACGCACAATTTCTAAAATGGAGCATTCTTCATTACGTTTGGTTTAAATTGGAAAACGTGTCCACAATTCCACATACTTATTTATAGGTACGAAGTTTTTATAAACCTACTTACCTGCCTAAACAAAATGACAAGGAATAAAAAAAATCAATGCAAAAATGAAAATAAGACCACCACAATTTATTCAATGCCACTATGAATGCACCATCAAACGCAAGAGTTTGTTCAATACGGTAAAATCTGACAAATTAAGTTTTTTAATACACTATTTATTGTCCCAGTTAAGTTACACCGCACCATAAAGCACTAAAAGGATCCTTTGGCGCGTGGCCAAAATCGGAACTAACGCCGCCATATTGTTTTTTGAATACAATTTAAATGTCATTTAAAAAACAAATGCACAAATGTTTTTTTTTTCCTTCAATGGCAACTGAGCCGATGTGGACTATTCTGCCAGCGTCATGTGGTGACGGCAACGAAGCAAGGTGAGCCGCAGCGGTCGAACTTTGATGCGCAAATGTTTACCAACAGGTGCCAAAAGATCCCTGTAGCAGTCTACGCTCATAGAACCATAGACATAATTACCGCTTAGAAACCATAAGTTAATATCGCCTTCCTCATCTGAGCCCCACTAATCCCGGTGACCTACGGTGGCTGGTATCTGCGAAGCGCACGTTACTGCAATCGACAGTTAAATTTAACCGGAGGTAATAGATACAGATATCTGGGTGCTACTTTAAATTTATCCACCTGGATGGTGCAACTACGTAGAGCGAGGACGGGACAGATATTGGTGGGAAAGATTCATCCTTGTGTTTTAAATAATTAAGAGTTTTTTTTTTGTTTTATGTTTTTGGAATCGTCTCCTCAAGCCCTTTATTTTGATATCTCCCATAAGGTCATGGTAGTAATTTTATTTTTTTCAAGACATACATTGACGTAAAAAAATCGCCATTTTGATTTTATAAAAACAAAACTGACAGACGAGTCTATAGACACATCATGTATTAAAATTCATCCAGCCCTTAGAATGCTTCGAGGGTATAAATTTTAATTAAAAACACAACCTTGTCTTTGCCGTCGCGCATTCGAGTAAAAAGGACAATTTCTTTCATGTGTAAAATGTTGTCTTTCTACGAAGGATGGCATGTGTAGCATCCTGAAAAAAAAACAAGAAAAGTTCTATATCAGTCCTAATTGAACATCGTTTATGCTTATACCCCTACCTAGCTAAAACCTTACCCCTCTAACTAAACTATACACTAGCTTGGCGTGTTTGAATTACAATAGTTTATTTAAAGCCAATTCAACGCCTCCTCCTATTGTCACAAACTGCGAATGCTGTTTTCCATGTTTGGGGTCATGAGAAAACTCACAGGAGTAGCTATTGTCTTCACCACGACCCTACATCTGTCTCTGTCTTTATTTTATTTTCAAATTTAAAACTTCTTTATAAAATTTATGAGACCCAGGTGATCCCTACTCAGGGCCTTTCTACCTGAGACACCTTTTGCATTTTACTAACCAGTCCCTGTAATTTGGTGTTAAGACAAATGAAGATTAGCAAGAGAAGACCAGCATTTTTTTTAAACAGTGGCACTCCGTGAGTGCCGACAGAAGTGAAAACAAAACACAAACAGAATACTTTGCCATCACTCAATGACATATCAGAATATCCACCGATAATATCCCGAGGATAGCCGAACACATCCGAATGCAGCGCGGTGTCGGTAACAGTGTCGCGAGTTCAATGGTTTATTCCCATCTCAAAAAATGACCAACGCGCCTAAAGAAGTTTTTACTTCAATAAAGGACGCGCGACGCGAATCGCGCGCGACACAAAGGCACCGCTCGTTGCGTGACTTGCGGTGCCTTTGCGTCGCGTGTCGCGTCGCGCCTGTGTGTACGAGCCTTAATTCGATCATGCTAACTCACACACATCATTCACACAGAGTTATCCATCATTCTGTACAGACATCTGTGCTGCTGGGGAGTTTGTTGCGCCACTTCTTTTCTCCAGCTAAATCACTAGGTAGTCGTGAAGGGCGGGTGTTTTGGGGGGACTGTCTTATATAATGTTGACGTTCAAAAAGTGCTGATTCTCAGCCTTGTTGAACAAATGACTTTTAATTTCGATCAAGACGATTTCAAAAACTTTTTGAAAAAAAATGTTTTAGAAAAAAGATGTGATAGTCAGTGGTCGACCCATACGTGGATAATCAAGCTCTTAGCTGGCCGCCCATTAAGGGGAAGATAACTCTAGCATCGCGAAATAAATAAATACAGCGCTTGTCACGACAGCATTAGCTTCCACTTAACTGGATTAGATTAAATGTTCGATTTTGTTAGCCCGTACCGCAGTTTATATTGGCAACACCGTTACTGAAGATCGGGGTTTGATAGACTGCTGTAATTGGCCAGTTGAATGGTCAATATCCATTACTGTAAGCTGTATTTCAAGGTATAGCTTACTGTTTAAAAGAAAAGTCATGCATTTTAAAAGAAGGACAACAGCGGCGCCCTATTTTCCAGCCTCTGACAAATTCCCCCTACTGCTGAACTATAGCCAAAAAAAAATTTAAAATATTTAGCTAATCCATGAGGTATCAAACTATTTTATCGATGCATCGATCGTTCTTCATTTCCCCATTAAATCCTAGGATCTTTAAAAATTCTTCATTGATCCATTCAATGCCATTAATTTTCTATGCAACCGGATCGAAATTATATCGTCCCAGCTGCAATCCTAATAATTATGACGCTATAGTAACTTAAGCTAGGATTGCCTAAGACTGCCGTGCGGTGGCCGACACATAGCGTCTGCAATGTACCGTCAAATGACGTCACTGTAACTTTATGAAAGTAAGTTGGTGCGTTTCCCTAGAGAGAGTTTTTTGACAAGTAAAGTCAAACTCCGGTGCCATCATTTTCATGACAGCTGTCACTGCGGCCGTTATGTAGCGGCTACCGCTTTTCTAGGAGACCGTAGCTTTACTTACTTAATTAAGGTATCTGGGCCCTACAATATTTATGAAGTTTGTTATGTATCTAATAAACAGTCCCCACAAAGCACGAGGGTCTGAGATTGCCATATCGCCCGTAACGAACTATGCTGTTGGGAACTGCGGTAATCAACAGGCTTGGGAGGTAAATTGCGATATAGGACGATTGGGTACTGCAGGTGGATGGTAGTCAAGATATCTAGGATTCACAGGCCCGGGATAAATATTTAATTTCTCATGCCATTGCGTATCAAAAAACGCACAGTTTTACTTCGTATCGTAAAAGTACATAATACAGATAATGTTTCCATGTCCGAAAAAATATATTGGTGCGTACCTAAGTTGTTCTTTGACTACGTGGACAAAACTAGGCCATATTTGTCTTCTAAAGTGTGAAGGGGTCAACTTAAAATCAATAACAGTCGGTATTGGAATCTGGCAACCTCCCTCTGCACAAATTGGGTGGTTTGCGAGGTTTAGCAACATCGGCACTATAGAAGCTCTGATAGGTGACGACTGACAAACTTTCAAAGCCTGCATCATTTTCAAATTCAACTTGCATTCAGTTTTAGCATTTATCTGAAGGCTAATTCCCGTAACTAAAAACGTCAAATTCTGTTAGCAATCTCATCTCAGCGGCAATGAATGTCAAAAACTTATCAAAGATCAGAAGTATTTTTAACTGATAGAATACGACAATCTTAATATTACGGGAATGGAAATATCTTTTTGTGCCATTAAGACAGGACAGAAAACATATCCCGTAAGTGCAAGTAATTATCCCCTGATACCAACTGGCACCTCAGTGTCACCCATCCAATCAAAGACACAATATTAACACGTGAACCAGACAGGGTGACGTCGCGTGCGCACGTGGGCGTGGCTAACGAGCCGCGTCAACGTCACCGCCCGCCGACACATTGATTGATTTGAGCGTCGGCTAACCAATTAAGTGTTTGTAATGAAGCGTTTACGAGATGTAAGATGTCTCGAGGTCTGCCATAAATGGTGTGGGTGCGCTTCCTGAAATTAATGTTAGGTGAGGGAATTTCGCAAGCTTTGAACTCGGTTTTGCCGGTTGTGAGGTATTTTATTTTCTTTGAGTTCTTCAGGTACCAAGCCACATCTCTGCCTTAACGGTATCATAATCAGTTTGATTGGCATAATAGCAAAAAAATGGAAACCTGAAAGTTTGTATGAGGTACTCATAGCTGATACTAAAACATCAAATTAAAATATTGATTCCATATATCGAGCCGATCCTATACCTAACATAGGATCGATTGCGACTCGACTGTTACTAATGGTTGATATAAAACTACGGCATCGGTTCACGTCCTTGTTAGTAATAATTGGGATTCCTTGCACCCCCAGGGGAGACCTGAGCTGTTGGTTAACAAACCTTCAATTGAACATAGTTATGCTCAATGCATACAAGTTGAGTGACGGTCAAATAAAATACTAACTTGTATGAGGTTGCTTTTATATTTTAAACCTCACTAAAGTTTTCCGTGTGTCGTCGGCGTCGTATTAATTGATGCTCGTTTGTTTCACCTAAAGGAATGCCTAAATAAAAGCGCACTGTTCTATTTTCAATTCTCAGCGATGAGTAGCGTCCGACCGAAATTTATTTTCGTTTTCGGTTTTCGACCGAATATACAAATCAGACCGAATTTCGTAATCGTTTTCGGCCAAAAAAAAAATGCCATTTAAATTTTCGGTCACACTAGCGCTGAGCCGGTCATGAATTGTTGAACTAACGAACGGCAGAACCTCACTATTTTCAACAAAAATCGTCTCCAAACAGAATCTAAACCAAAGCACAAACAATCAAGGAAACAAATATTTACCGTACAACAATAGCGAACAGTGTCGGACTTGTACAGTCAGCAACACAATTACGCAGCGCGCTGTGCAGTTAATTGTGGCCGGTTAATTAGAGACGTGTCGCGTGGGCACGACGCCCCCGCGGACAGAGGCTTTTGTGCTGACCGCACTGGGTGCAGAAAAGATGGCCATTGTTATTGGTAATAATATTTTGAACGATTTTTTTGTTTTTTGCGAAAAATATTGCTGACTCAAAATAATACAGTTCGTTTAATTGTCAGCTTATTTGGGATTTAAGTAACATGTCCCAACACAACTCCAATTGCCCTTATCCTTATTTAGTTATATCTATATTTGTTTATAATATAAAACAAACTCGCTTTTCACGAAAAACACAAAAACCTAGTTTGTTTGTCCGCTGAAATCTTCTAAACTTCACAATGGATTTTCATGCGGTTTTCACCATCATTTAGAGCATTTAATCGAGATGGCTTAGGTGTACAAAAGATAATAATATATGACGGAGAAGGTATAGTGTGTCTCGTTATTATCAGCCATATTTTAACTATTGTGGGCGTACAGTGGGTAGTGTTGGTTATTGCGCAATAGAAACACCGTTTGCAGTTCAAATCAGATTATAATTTCACCAACAATTTAATCACACTAGCAAATTACACACTGTAGGTACACGACACAACCAGATACGGAACGCTGGACAGTTTCTGAGCGCATGTTGTCCGTACGATGTCCAATGGTCAACTCCCCGTTCAAAAGTGAGTCCCACATCTTTTTTTTTTTTTTTTTTTTTTTTTTAGAATATGGCATCTCGTAGTTGACCTTGAGAGGTCGTGACTACTTAACCGGACAATCCTGCGGCTGCCTTGAGAAAACTCAAAGCCTCCAGCCAGGGGCTTAAAACTAACTAAATAAACTAAGCGACTACACGCTAAGGGCACCCCCTGTGGGGTACGAGCCTCGGCTTAGGGCGTCGCTGGGGGGAGGGCAGCAAGTTGGGACAGGCTGGATCTAATTTTGATTATTTAACGAACGATGGGGCCGGCATTTCCTAATTGACTACTCTGAGAAGAAATGCCGAAACAAACTCAGAGGTCAGAGTCGGGAATTTAAATCTACTGGCTCAGCTGCGGCGCGGGCTGGCACTACATCGAGCAAGGGTCGGTGGGGGGAATTTACTTGGGGACGTCGCGAGGGACCTCGTCGGCGAGGCCGGTATGTCGGTTTCTTGTATCTGTTTTTCCTAAGCGTGCTGGTTGCCCTACTGCTCTCTTGGAGGACGGTTATAGGGTCATCTGGGTCGGTGAGAACGTGCCTTGGACGGCGGAGTTTACTGATTTGGGAGGGAGTATATCTGGCGGCCTCGACAACCAGCGGGTTTCGATGGTTGGGGGCGGAGTCGAAGAAGTGCTTGGAAAGGCGCTTCATGAATTGGTGGATAGTGGGGATTTTGAGATCGACATGGAGGATCTCATTTCGAACGAACCAAGGGGCTCCCGTAGCCTTTCGGAGGAAACGGTTCTGGAGGGTCTGCATCCTATGGATGTGGTGGGGCTTTGCGTGTGCAAAGACTACGCAGGCATAGGTCATGATAGGGCGAATGCACGCTGTGTAGATGCGCAATTTGCACTTAAGTGACAATTTGCTGCGTGCATTTAGCATCGAGTGGAGGCTACCGAGGGCGAAGGCGGCGCGCGAGCGAACCGCCTTTATGTGCTCTGCGAAGGAGAGGTGCCTGTCGAGGATAACACCGAGATATTTGGCTTGCTTCTCCCAAGGGATCGGCTTGCCGAACATGGTGATGGGTCGGGGGGGGATGAGTTTGTGTCTCGGTTTCGAATAGAGAACCGCTTGACTTTTGTCGGGGTTTACTTCTATTCTCCACTTCCTAAACCAGTCAGCGAGCTTGTTGACTGAAGTTTGGAGGATGTGGGAGATCTGGACTAGGCTGCGGCCAGTGTACAGAATGGCAGTATCGTCTGCGAAGAGAGCCAACCGGGTCTTTTTACTCATTGGGATGTCACTGGTGTACAGCGTGAATATGAGCGGGGCGAGCACAGAGCCCTGGGGGACTCCTGCTCGGATCGGGTGTGGAGAGGATATAGCTCCTTCTACTTTGTAGCGGAAGGTGCGGTTTGACAAATAGTCTCGAAGGATGAGCACGAGACGGTCGGGCACACCGAGTTGGTATAGCTTATATAGTAAGCCATTGTGCCAGACTTTGTCGAAAGCTTTTGCTATGTCGAAGTATATCACACCTGTCAAGTATCCACGCAGGATCCCTGCGTGGATCTGTTCGGTGATGCGGTGGACTTGCTGGACGCTAGAATGTTGGGTTCGAAAACCGAATTGTTCATTAGGGATTAGGCCCTTGGTTTCGGCATAGTTTCTGAGACGCTTATAAATAAGCCTCTCGTAGACCTTGCCTAGTCCATTGAGCAGACTGATGGGGCGGTAACTCGTGGGTTCCGACTTGGGCTTGCCGGGCTTGGGAATGCCAATGACTGTGGCTTCTTTCCACTTCTGTGGGAAAATGTTGTTGCTCATGGCACCGTTGAAGATGGTGGCCAGTAGCACAATTAATTGGGCAGGGAAGAGTTGAATCACTCTATTTGTGATTCCATCTGAACCGGGGGCTTTCTTAGGTATGAGACCCTTTATGATGTCCTGTACTTCGTCTGGAGTGACGGGGGGTAGAGGATTTTCGGGGTCTTCTACTGGAGGGAGGGAGGCTCTACGCTCGACTTCCGCGTCGACCTCAGAGAGGTGAGCTTGGTCTACGGGTAGGGAGCTGGGTGTACACTGGGCTTCGAGGCTGTCAGCCAAGCATTCTGCCTTGTCATCGTCGTCAAAGGCGATGGTTTTGTCGGGGCGGATCAGTGGGGGCATGGAGACGATGTCTCGAGATCTAAGTCTCCTTTGGAGTTCCCAGAAGGCCTGGTGATTGGGTTCAAGATCGCTCAGCGTCTTATTCCATTTGACTTCACGCCACTCCGATATGCGAGTCCTCACAGTTCTCTGTAAGTAACGCATATGGGCTTTGTTTGGGCCACATGGAAAGCTGCTGTAGGCACGGACAGCCGCGTTCTTCTCGTTCAACAGTTCACGCAAGTCGTCAGGCAACTTCCAGCGATGGTCGTCCATCTCTGGAATTTCCCTTGAACAGTCGTTCAGGACTGACTGTACGTGTTCCGTGAGCGAGTCGATCGCCGCCGTCGTGTCCGCGATGGAGTTGAACTGATCGGGGATGGAGTCTAAGTGGGGGGATGTGGTGGATTTCAGGCATTCGCTTACTTTCCTCCAGTCCGTTACCACTTTAGTTTGAGGGGGTTGGTTGGGGTCGGGGAGACCAATGCGAGGGGCCATTTTGATGATGACTGGTCGGTGGTCTGAGGAGAGCTCTTGTACCACTTCTATATCGGTCAACCGTAGGTTGACGTTCTTTAGAAGTGCCACGTCGAGGACGTCAGGGGTATGGTTGGGGTCGTGTGGAAAATGAGTAGGACTCGTCGGTCCGATGACATCGAAATTCAGAATGGGGGAAAGGTCAAACAGTTGTTTGCCTCTGGTCGATACCCTGGTGCTGTTCCAGGCGTGATGCTTTGCGTTGAGATCGCCCGCTATGATAACGGAGTCACTCAAGCCTAGGAGCGTGGAGAGGTCGTTAGAGAAGAGTTGGGAGTTCTCTATCGACGTTTGGGGGGGGAGGTAGACCGAAACTAAGGTGATCGGTTGGTGCCCTGACATGCCTAGCCGGCAGATGGACACTTCGAGTCGTGAGAGTGGGGGAGGATCTATTGGAATGCAGTATAGTTCCTTTTTGTAATAAATGAGTGTGCCTCCTTTGTGACATCGCTCCCTGTCGTTGCGAACCATGCGATAGTTTGCAATTGAAGGGTTACGGTGGTGGGGCTTGAGGAAAGTCTCTTGAGCGAGGAAAATGTCAATTTGATGGTCGCGTAGGAAAGTGGCGATCTCATCTCTTTGACCATGAATGCCGTTGGCATTGAAATAGGCTAAGTTTAGGGATCGGAGTTTGGTTCGTGAAATGATTCCTCTATCCATTGTTGGGCTGAGCAGTGAAAGAGGCGAGGATTCGGGTGATGTCAGGATAGGCATTGTAAATTGCCTGTATCCTGTTCAGGTCGCAGGAGTTTCTGGCAGCGAGAAGTTCGCTTGCCATTTTCCTGGCGCGGGGGGACATGAAGGCCGTGAACGTGCCTGCTATAATGTTAAAGGAGTCCATTGGATTAGGACCGACAGTTGGGACCGGGGCCGCAGTGTAGGCGGCGGGAGCGGCCATTTGGGTGGGCGCAGCGGCCATTTGAGTGGGCGCAGCGGCCATTGCGGTGGGCGCAGGGGTAGCGGGGGGCGCGGTGGTGGGCGCGGTGGAGCGGATGAGACGAGGGTCCATCCTAGCGGGAGTGGGTGGGGGAGGGGCTGATGTGGCCATCAGAGCTGGGAAGGCTCTTTGGTGGTTTAAGAGAGTCCAGGGGCTAGGCCTTTGAGGGCTTAGTCTCGCTGGAAGTGCGGTCGCGGTCCCTTGGGAGGGGGTTTCTCTTTGCTGGCGGGCGTCTGCGCGCTTGGCCAGTTTGGGAGAGGATGATTTGGGGGCTTTGGAGCAGCCCCGATAATTGGCCGAGTGACCCGTTTCGCCGCATAGCACACAGCTGGGCGGCTCTGTGCATAGAGTGCGGTCTTTTGGTCGGGGGCAGTTTTCAGTGCCGTGCGCGCCCAGGCACTTGACGCACCTGGGTGTAGCGTGGCAGAAACGTTGGGAATGGCCATAGAGCTGGCAGCGGTGGCACTGACCCACAATGCCGCTCCTCCATGGTTTTTCAATCTCAATTCCGGTGAGATTGCATATGGATTTTACTGTGAAGATCGGGTGGTGGCGGCCCTCAGAAGGGGGGCAGACTACCAGGACCATGTCGTATGCGACTTGGCCCTTGGAGCGGTGCATGCGGTGCACCTCGGATACTGGAACCTCTTGGGCTTCCAGATCCGCCTTGATGTCTTCGGTGGCGATCTCTTTAGGGATCCTGCGGATCACCACTCGGGTCATGCGCTCCTCGGGGAGGGAGTACGTGTGGAAAGACACGTTCCTTTGCCGAAGAAGGCTTGTGAGATCCCTGTAGTCTTTCGACGTAGGGATCTGCACCTTGATCCCCTGTTGGGTGGATCGGGCATTGGTGAAGCCAATCTTTCGATCGGCGCACCATTTGGACACATCGGTCCATTTTCCCTTGTCCTGGATGAACACGGGGGGGGGAGGGGGTATTTTCCTCGGGGCGGAGGAGGTCTCAGCGCTGGAGCTGGGAGGTAAGTCCTTCTGAGAGGACGAAGCGATCGGAGCGGGGGCATTGGTGGGGGTAACCAAGGGAGCGGGGGCGGGGGTGGGAGGGGTTGAGGTCGCGTCGGTCGCGACCACCTTCTTCGATTGCGCGGAAGAGAACTTCTTCCTACGCTTGTTTGATCTCCCTGACGCCAGCGTAAAGCCGTCGTCGTCAGAGGAGGGAGATGAGTTGGTGGAGTTCTGGGACTCCACGTCGGAGGGCGGGTAGTGAAGCCTCTTCACCGAGAAGTCCTCTGTGTCCATAGAGTCGGGCACAGAGTCGGGTGAGGCACTACCGGGTTCAGCCGGTGTCGACTTTTGCTGCAGAGCAGCGAATTTCTCTCCGTATTTCAGGAGGAAATCGGGGTCCTTTAGGAGGACGTCCTTGACGAACGCCACTATAATGGCGTCCATCTTGATTAATGGGGGGGGGGAGACTAAAACATTAGTCAGAGAGCCCTAACTCTAACTCCCCGGGTGGATAGGCCCGGGGGTGTGTACCCTCCCTGTCGGGTATAGACAGGGAGGTGAGTGCCTAAGGGTGAGCCCTAAGCTTGTAACCCGACGCCAGTCTTAATGTGCGTACGGGGCCCTGACCAGTCTAGTGCGAAGGGTGTAGAGACACCCTAAAGACACTAGGTGTGTAGCTGTGAAGAAAAACTGTCATCCAGCGCCGACTAGGAGACCCCCCAAGGCCGAGGCTGGGACCCGTCCAATTGACTGCCTAGCCCTGAAGGGGTTCAGCGGGTGTATTGGGTCAACACCCCACTCGGTTTCGTTGGCACCGTAAGGTATCCACCGAGCGACCACGAAACTGTGGTTTTAACCCAGAAGGGGTCAACTGACTCTAATTCAAAACGCGAACGTTAAAGAAATAGAAGGTAGCCTTGAAAAAGGCAGTTTTTTCATGTGATCTTAATCGGCTGATAAATTAATATCCACCGGCGATCGGTCGTAGTCAGGGCGACTACAGAGCTCGTTACTTAAAAGCAACGAAAAAGAACAGAGGCCACTAATTCGGCGCGGAAGTTTAGGGACAACCGGTTCGAGCGAGTGACAAACGTTCTATGTGAGTGAGTCCCACATCGTTCTGTCGAGCTGTTTTATAACCCCCACGGACTCAGGCTAGACTCTGTCAAGCGCCACCAGATGGCGCTTAGCGTTCCGACTAGTCAAATGCATGACCGGATGCGACATAATATAACTTAGCTATTAGCACAGAAATTTCTATGTTTTGACAAGTCGGGTCGCTAGTAACTAATAAAAAGTTATTAGATTGAAGAAAATTTTATCTAATTGCTTCTTCGAGCGTAAATAGTATTTTGTTCTGTTTTGTCATATAATTATAGTCTATTATCAATTTTCTGTTTTAGATGATTTAAATACTACACGTGAAAACTTGTAGTTGGCCTTATTTTGTATAAACTATTACTTACTGTATCTGTTTAGCTGTAAGTTTTCCTAAAATTAATAAAATGAAATAAAAAAAATCCCACCATTTCCACCGGAGGATGTCGTTACATTATTACTCATGGTCTATTTCCAGTTAATGTGGGTAGCTGGTAGTTTCAACATCGGGTCTTCAAACGTGTCAGTCAAGCAAGTTGAATCGCAGATTATGACTAATGGCGGAAACGAGGGAGAAACCTATGTTTATCATAACACTAGCTTCTGCCGCGACTTTGTTCGCGTGAACTATCTCGTTTTAACGTAAAACATAGCCTATGATACTCAAGGATAATGTAGCTACTCATTAGTGAAAGAATTTTCGGGATCGAATCAGCTGTGCTATTCTGTAAAAATCTCACCGTGAAAACTTAGGTGAAGTGAGCGTGGAGTGAGCTGTCAATAGTGTCAATTCCTAGCAAAACAAACTCACTTCACGTAAGTTTTCACGGTGAGATTTTTACAGAATCGACCGGCTGTAGTTTCGAAGATTACCCCCTACAACCTCACAAATTTTACCTCTTTATAATATTATATAATATACATTAGTATTAGTATAGATAATATCACGCCTGTAACCCCAAAAGGTTTAGGCAGTAGGGTTTATCAATAGTAGACCCATATTCCGCCAGTTATGTTTAAAAAATAAACAGGCAAAACTCATATTAAATGAAATAAAATAAAATTTCACAATACTGCAACAGAATAGAATCAAATGTCAGTGCAATTAAAAATAAACGAAGTTTAAGTGCCATCGACGGGACACAAATTCAGACTCGGGGCTGCTACTGAAATTCCTGATGGCATAACCCAATAATACTTTACCCGACGTGGGAAACGAACTCCAGACGTCATGTTCAGCAATAGTGCTTGCGACCACTAGATCATAAATGTTCAAGGAAAGGAAGAAGTACCTTTTTTTTCGGTGGGTGTCCTTCAAAAGGCGCCTAGTCTTTGGGGATAAAACCAGGGAGTGTGAGATTTTTACCTCACTAAAACCGCCCCGGTGGTCACCATCTGCACCATTACCCCTCAAAAGCCCCCTCTAGTCAACGCCTGTTAGGGCACATCTCTAGAGCTAAAATTAATCTTCGTTCAGTCTCTCTCCTCATACTTTACCCAACGAAACTTTTCGCCTGACCAAAAATAATACTTTGCTGTGAAGACTTTCTAAGTCAGATTTTTATTGGAAAATAGAGAATATGTTTTATAACATTACACATTTAACTTTATTCAAACTAGGTACTTACTAGGTAAATTCTTCTTTCTTCGTTTTTTAATCTAACCGTACTCTGCTTGATATTGTATTTTAGCTTAATTCCTTTGCGATGTGTACGCGTGGCTCAGCAGTGGCTGAGCGTGGCTGACCGCGTGTATGAAATACTACGCACTGGCATTGTGCATATTATACTCTACACTACAGTGTATACAGATGCGAATTACGACTTGCACTATATTCAAAAAAATTAGTAATTTTCAATACAGACCTTAAACCATCAGCACTAATTTCTACAAAGTACTATACTTAAAATATGTTATATTGATGACTTTATTAAACTGAGTTCGTAATTCAGTGTCCAAACAGGTAAACAAATAAGAGTTTTTGGAAAAATTACTTTAAAATCGGCATCATAATGTTCAGTTTGCGCTACAACTTCAATTCTTTTATAACTTGTAAATAGTGTCATTACAAAATCAACTTAATTTACACAAGATAAACCCGATATTTGTTTAAGTGGCAATAAAAGCAAATGTTTAAATATACCATAATAACGTTTCCCATAAATAAATTATTAAGTATTTTCTGCGAAAGGATTTCTTAAAACAAAAAAACTTCAGGAGACAACTAAACTAAATAATGCGAAATCATCAACAGGCGATGACACGTACTGTAAATACTTGTGAGTGCTCAATGCTTATTTACACTATCTACAAGGCCTTTTTCCAGGGAAAATTAAATCATTATCATTATCATTATTATTTTTTCATTATAATCATTTATTATTATGATAACAAAAACGAATCCCAGTTTATCTGTCCCTACATGTTCCAGCTTAATTCTAGCGCGATGTAAACGTACTTATGAAATACTCGGCACTATTGTGCGGGGTGACTACACGACGCAGCGCCGCGATACCTACTGGATATGGAAGCTATGCTCATCTTTAGCTACACAATGATGTGTTGTTTCGTATTTGGACAATTTATGTTCTTCTTATCCGACAAGCTAAGAGGTTTCAGTAGGAAATGAGGTTGGCGGTGTCTATTGTTATGGGCTGTGAGATTTCACAGCATGTGAAGAAGCCACAGAGGTAACTGATAATTTCTCACCCAGAATTAAAAGTGCTTTACCCGAGTAACCGATAAGATGTACAAGCTTATAATTTCGCAGTAGACGGAAAGAACCGTTTGACATCCGTCAGGCGTTAGCCCAGCATCATGACGTTATCGATTATTATATTGATAACCTACAGTGTAGGTTATCAATATAATAATCGATGTATATGAGTGTAGGTCCTACACTGTTATGAGTGTAGGTCCTACACTATATGTGTGTGTGTGTGATTATCCCGTAATTACAAACGTTCAAAATCTATTCGCAATCTCATCTGAATGACAATCAATGTCAAAATCTTATCAAAATGGAGGGAAATTTGAGGTATTTTTGACAGATTAAGACTGAGATCAGACTGCGAACGTTCTTAAAATTACGAGAATGGGGGTTTTCGTGAAAATTTACGACACCAGTTGGCACCACTTTGACAAGAGGTCTTCCATTTCGGCAATGAATATAAAACATATGATGACGTTCATCATTCGTTTCATTCATTCGTTCATCATTCAGTCATGACTAAAGAAAATATAGGCTCTTTGACAGATGCCTGGACCTGACGTGTCAGTGCTGCCACCTAGCGAACGTCATTTCAGAAAACCCTCATTGCCCCTAAGCTGTTTTCACAAGGCACTTCATAAATCCTGAGAATTCATTTATCTGCATATATCGTAATAGAATATACATAATATAGTAACCTTACTGGTGATTTTCGTCAGATAAGTCAATTGCATAGTACTCGTCACCGCGCGTTCCCACAAGAAGGCCAATTCCCGTAATTACAAATGTTCAAAATCTATTCCCAATCTCATCTGAATGACAATCAATGTCAAAAACTTGTCAAAAATGTATGGAAATTAGAGGTATTGACAGATTGAGACTGAGATCAGACAGACACGTTCTTAAGTTTACAAGAATTACCCTTCTGTCGGTCGATTCTGTAAACATCTCACCGTGAAAACTTAGGTGAAGTGAGTTTGTTTTTGCTAGGAATTGACACTATTGACAGTTCACTCCACGCTCACTTCACCTAAGTGTTCACGGTGAGATGGTTACAGAATCGCACTGCAGATGTATGAGCGAAAGCGACGCGAGAGGAGTAGGTGTCTATGGATCGTAGCAGCTGGCGTTCTGTAGTTACTGCCGGAGTATGCAAATGCCGTGGAAAGAAGGCATTTGTATATATGTTTAGTATAAACATTTCGACTGAATAAATATCTCCGATTCCACCTGCTCCACATTATGCAAGCCACCCAACAAATCCACAACTAGCGAAAAATCTATCAGATTAATAGATAGAAATAAAATCAACCCATTCGACGTATTAGAAATTCCTGCGCAGTCGTGACCGGCCCATCGCAAACAAAAGACGGCTCGGAATGAAACCGGACAATAAATCGTACCTGACTGTACAGGGAATCAATTGAGCTTTTGAATCTGGGTGCTACTTTGTCCAGGCCCCCTTCCCCCTTCATATTACTGTTTGTTTAAATCCCCCTTTTGTTTAAGCTAGCTCACGATCGGATTGGCATTGTCAGTTGATGTGTACAATGGTTTAGGCTGTTGTTTTAAGTTGCAATGACAGAAATGCTGAAAGGGCTTTTGGTAGATGTGGGATTTAAAAGTGATCAGAAATTACCTGCTTCGTGTTTAATTACGAGACCTATTAAATTCAGCAGTACTTTCGTTTAATTACTCCTTCGACACTAAGAAATATTAGTTAATGGTCATCCCGATAGTGAACATTGCCGAATTCTGTTACTATTTTTTTTTTATTTGTATGGGAAACAAACAGTAGGTAGTATATTAAAAATAAATGGATAATAAACAAATACACAACGATACTACCCACTACTCTCCACAGATTAGATAGTTATTAATTTAAGGCAAACGTAACTGACCTATACGGTGCTGTAAAAAGAAATAGTTCATATGTTTGTCAGTTTACTTGTCAAAAAAAGTTAACAAAAAAAAACTAAAAACATTGAATGCTAAAAGATTAAATTCATCGAAAATCATCTATTGAAACTAAAGTGAATTTTCAACGTATAATATACCATCTCAAATCCATCAATTTACCCCTTAGACATAAAACAGGAACCATAGATAAAATGGCTCGCTCCCCGGTTCTTCTTACGATGTGGCCATAGATAACAGAGCACGGAGCACACCTGTTTCCTAGGCCGAAGCGGACGGTTCGCCACACAGGAACTAAGGTCGAGTCGCTGCGGGGCTAGCACTGATTTATATTAATAACTAGCTTTTTGAACAAGAGTTTGGTTAGAAAACAACTTTGCAAATAATGTTACGTTAATGTTTGTACACGGAAATTCCAAATATTTGTAATTGAATGGAATGTATCTATCTATTTAAATACTTTCTGGAGAAAATATGATGGCAAAAAGTAATTTACGAAAGATAAATTTATTTCTCATCGCAATGCACCAGCACATGCACAATTGAAAGCACATTTTTTTCTAAAGTAACAAAATCTGAATAGAAAAATCATTATCTAAATATACTATTCCGTCGTGAATCAATTTGCCTAGCGTTATCCCAACTATGTTGGTGTTGGCTTCCCCTCTTGACTGGATGCAGCTGACTACAAATATTTACTGTACTATTCCATCATATTACCAACTTAATAGATTTTGCATTTGCAAGTAACGTGTCTCGGTTCCAAATCGGTTTCCGAAACTTGTAGGTACATTATTTCCTCTTAATATCTCTACATAATTTACAGCTCGGAATCACATACCGAAATACCAGCCCTAGCAGAATGCCAGCGTTGCGGTATTTATTTTTTTAATATCGCAACATAATGCTGAGATAGGAGCCTTTTTGGCGTCGCACAGGTCTTTTCATTTTTTTTTATTGTATTTTTTTTAGTTTTAAATGCTTCTTTTTTTAGTCATTGTATTTCCTGTGCCTGGCCCAAACTTTTTATTTATTTCTTTCTTAATATTTTCTAGAATCATTACAGATCCCACCCATCCTTTACCTTCCACGTTACCTCCAGAATCACAACAGTCCACCATTAGTATTGAAACAATGGCGGCTATGTTTTAAATAATATCAGCTAACTGGAAGGCATGCTCGTTATCATTACGAGCAGTATCTGATGCATTATTTATAGCTGATGTAACGGGTTCCAGTGAGGGGGGGGAGTAATCTTCTAATGTAACATGTATCTGGGCTGCGAGTGAGGATTTTTCTTTGGGAGATCTGCTTTTGTTGTTTGTTTAGTTAACGGTTTCATATATTGTTAATTAACTTTTGAGTACGATTTTGATAAGTCGTAGAGAAATTATTGGATGCCCAAGAAAACCGACTCCAAAAATGGCCACCCTTTCTTTGAAGTCGTTTAAAACACTATGTTAGTCTGTACGTTTTTTTTTTTATGTATGTTGTTCGATATTTTCTTCAATTATAGACCGATATGGGTTTTTTCTTTTCATTTGGTAGATGAAGCTCGCGCGGTAGTCCATATAAATTTTATTGAGTTTTCTCAAGTACTTTTTCGAGTTAGGTTCACGCATTTTAATCCACTTGTTTAAAAGTTCTTTGTTATTTGGATGCAACTTTACTATGATAATTTGCCAATGAAATGAAATAGCCTCGATGATTATACTTAGGCGCTAACCACAGAACCGATTACTGTTTTTTAAAGATACAATTAAGTTTTAATGCTCTTTTAATATAAGATAAAAATCTTGAGGATTGGATTACTATCTTGTTTGCCATAGCGCAACTGAAGAGTTTGTCCTCAGACTATAGGTGACTCAAGAAGTAGGTATATTATACGGTGAATTTTACTGCGGAATTACTTGTTTTCATCAATACCCAACGAGCGATGCGATAAGAACGCTCAAAGAAAATTGTCAATGTCATCACATCGCAGATCACTCTTAAACTAGAATAGGGTTACTGCTAATTCAACGGAAAGCGTATTACATATTTGTTACTGTTAATAAAAGTTGGCATCTATGAAATTGTTACGAAACATAAAAGAAAAACGCTTGAGAGTTGTTCAGAACTTTCTGTAGGTAAAACATGCCTTAAGCACCCTATAAATAAATACAAATGTGTACCTCTGCTGACCCTACAAGCACCGCAAAGTAG
Organism: Luperina nickerlii; assembly: GCA_963855955.1. Taxonomy (NCBI): domain Eukaryota; kingdom Metazoa; phylum Arthropoda; class Insecta; order Lepidoptera; family Noctuidae; genus Luperina; species Luperina nickerlii. The sequence continues at coordinate 5,553,452 of OY979665.1, forward strand.
TACCTTGCAACAAACACCGTTAATATCTGTCGTTGTCCATTGTCCAGACATCCCATTTCGAAAATTGCAGCAATCACTTAAAGGGACGATCGACACGACCGCGTCCCTCCATCGTCCTCGGGCCACTAGCCAACAAAACTGTTATTTCCCGATTAAATCAACAAACCTAGAAATAACAGATAACGATTCCATGAATAAATAATCGAATACGGTAAAACGGTATCGATTTACAAACAACAAAACCCACCTTTATTTATTTTCGCCCGAAGCGTCGCATTACTTATAAACGAATAATCGATTCAGCACTCAATTTCCCGTCAGCACTCGGTATAATAACAAAACTATCGATAACTGAATCGCGGGCGACGTCTCGCGATTTCTATTATTCGAATGAATCGATTTGCCCGCAGCGAGTAACTATGCGACAGCCATTATTCGAATCGGACGGGATTATTTTAGACGAATTTATCATCGAAATATAAATCCTATGATTTATACTCGTGGATAATGAAGGTAGTATTAGCTTCCTGCGGGGGACAAAGGTGCTGCCATCGGGTTTATTGTAACAATAATATATTGTTTTTAGATCACTGGTAGCGACATCTGTGTAATTGCATTATGTAAATAAATAATTTCGTTTGACGTTCACAGCCTACAATAGCCAAATCACATAAACCATAGCGCAACAATCAAATATTTTATGGCCAGGAACTGCAACACCGACTCTGTCCAATACTAAGACAATTTCAGTTTTGTAAGATGTCTGCTATACCTACTGCGTTTTTCTTATATTTTAAGCCGATATAGCCTTTCCCGAAATTATTTACGTGACTTGCAGGAAACTCATGATAATTTCCAGCAAAAAATAACGTTACTGTTAAAATACGTTTAGGGTTTTTCCAATTCTCTTATATAACCATCTCATCTCGTGAAAACCGACTGAGAATTGAGATAAGTACGGCCACATATCGCATAAACACGTGGTCGTCCTCGGCATAAAAAAGGAGTGAGTTAATGTGCGTTGATGTCTTTTACTGAAGAGGTCGGGTCTCCGGTAAAAGACATCAACGACCGATGTACGCGATGAAGTCTGTCGTCTTGATCATTTTCCCGATAATTATTTTTATAGATACTAATGATATAGTATTTAAACTATTTTAACACACTGGCTTATCACCACACCAAGCCTCTCGTACGTACAGGCACGTTTCTGTTTCCACAGTTTCCCGCCATTCGTGGTGAACTGACAGATGACATTGGTGACAGCGACCTCACTGCTGACGTGTATGAGATAGTGTTTACATACCTATTAAATAGAGGTATCTCCTTTGCCATACAATCTGCCTACCCATTGAAAGCACAATATTAATTACTCATTATGAATTATGCAAATGAATAGTATTCATACTCAAATAGTTACAACTGAATACATACAATAAACAATAATTAATCTGGCCCACTGAAGCATATAAAGCGGGCTGCATACGTGCGACATGTGCTGCCTATAGCGTCGACGACGATTGCAATAATCGTACGTTTGAGTCGTGCGCGGCGTTTCATTGCGCTTGCGTATCGAATACCGTATTACTTGTTTATTAACCCTTAAATTGGCAAATGAATCTATTTTTAAAATGTAATATTTGTTTGTTATTTCCTGGTTCATTATGATCCCAGAGAACTGAAAAAAATTGTGAAAAAAATTTACTTATTACAGTTTTCGCGAAAATCTATGTACTCCGGAGAGTACATTGCCAACTATAGTATAAAGTATTTCTTCTTATGTTTGTACTACGTAGAGTACGGTGCCAAGGTATCAATTCAACACATCTAAGTTAAATCTTTAGTTTATTAATCATAATAATTTCAAAGTTCTTACTGAACAAAATTTATTGAGTGTGAAATTGACGGAAGCAATTTCTTTTGTTTGTTTCTCCTACCACAAAACACAGATACCTACATTTTGCTCTTTGTACAAAAGACTTTGGTTCTTGGACTTAAAAAACAGCGAAAGTATTCCAATACTGTTTCATTTTGAGTTTTACGAAGCTTGTGTACTCCCTCATCCACCTATGGCGTAAATAAGTTTTTTCCAGCTGAAATGGTGGAAGGAAGTGTGATTCGTCTTCAGAACTAGAACTTTCATCGGAACATGCATTTTCTTTCAGGATCAAAGCTAATATCTTATGCGATCGTGTCAGGTTCAAGCACTGCAGAAAAAGAAAAAAGAACATGCTGTACGACATACAATCCACACCTCAATCGATATTATTTTATATCAAAACAAACAAAAAAGCCAGTTTGCATTTCTTTATGTTCTTGGCAATGTACTTCGTGTATACCGAACTTTATTTTGTGTTCTTTACTAAGTACTTGGCAACGGTATTCACGGAGTACACACAAAGTTTCGAACTCATAAAATGATGATTACGTAATTTACACAATAAATTACGAACGATTGATATTATTTATAATGTCCATAAGCAATTTACAGCCCAATAACCACAAGTCTCATTCAAAAAAGTTTAGAAAAACTTAAAAAAACTTATCCGTAACGCAGAGACACCAAACCGCTTCGAAAACATTTTGAATTTGACAGATAATTTTCGATGTTACCACATCCTAATATTTTTTCTACCAAAATATACAAGTATTGCAAGCTAAAAAAAACATAAATGTTATTCTTTTTAAGATTATCACTACAATTGCTTTTTTCAAAATGTATGTCTTTGGTGGAGTACACTGCCAATTTAAGGGTTAAATAAGGCTTTTAAGGGAGATTTTAAGTTTTCCTTCTGGTGATAAAGCGACCGTTAACTACTACTGAGATGGAGTTGTATGGTCAAATTATGCTAGATAATTTTATTTAATTATGACCATATCTAAGAGTTAGCAAGGTTGTTGGTACAAGCCTGCTTGGAAGAGATGTCGAATACAGCAGCTGAAAACCCACTCAAAGTTCAACATCGCACACAACATTCTGAAACCACCTTTTCTCAAGAACAAACAAGCAAGCATCAAATGTTGGTAGCAGTGGTGGCCCAGTGGTAACGGCCGGGCCAGGTCGTAGGTTCGAACACAGACAAGCGCTTTACTTTATGTAAATTATTTTATCACCACTGCTCTCAAAACAGTGAAGGAAAACATCGTGAGGAAACCGGCATGTACTAGAACCAAAAATTCGAAGACATCGGACATCTATCTAACCCGCACTGGGCCCGCGTGGTGGGTTACGGCCCACTCCCTCTCACCGAGAAGAGGCATGTATCCCGGCAGTGGGAACATCATAGGCTGATTATGCAAAAGCATTTCCACCGTTTACCTGCTTGGCGTAACAACCACACAACAAAATATTTAACCGAAACAAGCCAAAAAAAAAAACAAAGCCTAGTTGCCAGTCTTAAAAAGTTTAACACCATCTTGCAATTGTAAGGCAACCTGCACAAGTGCGACTAGACGTGTTGCGGCGGCACAATCTGTAATCGCCGCCCCAGGCCAACACGCGAGCCATTCTTCACCTGCCGACGATGTGAGCTTGATTAATCGCCGGTGTGTAGATACCCTAACGCCTACGGAGAGTACTAGGATACGATTGTAATATGCAACGAAATGTACGTGTAAAAGTTACCGTTTGTATTATTTTAATTCTTATAATCCTCCGGCTATGAGCTTGTAGCCAGTCAATTTATGAATGTTAACCAGTCAAAGCTTTGAAGAGGGGTTCGTGGTTATGTAATTACAGCCACACGGGACGATCGGTCAGGTTAAGCTGCGGTTGCCGGGGTTGATCCGTGGAAGGGTGACCACCTTTACATACCAGGACCCTTTCGTGCCTCGGAAGAGTCCCTATAATGCACGTCACTGTAATGCACGTACCAGCAATGCACGACACTGGATTGTACAACACAGGAATGTACAACACAAGAATTGGCGACATCGCGATGTCTCCAATTCCTGGGGTGTACCTTGATGGTCCGACCCGAGAGTGTACAACACATGAATTGGCGACATCGCGTGATTGGCCGATTGGTTGGCCAATCAGGTGACTCGAAATTTTGGGACTTGGATACTAGGTAATTGAGCTAGATAGTGCTGTTCCGAAAGACGATTGATTGCGCGATTGATAAGTTTTTAAGCAGAGAAGTCTTTATAAAAAGAGTTTTGTACAGCATATTAATTATATAAGCTGCAATCAGCTGCTCATGTTTAATAAAATTTTGGTAAGCACTCAGAGTGTAAGATAGGTCGACGGAGCCCCGCTTCGCGGGGCTCCTACTTCTGGGTGGTTTAAAAAAAAATAACCACGAAGGCTAAGGCGGGAGCTCCGCTACGCTTCGCTCCCGCCTTAGCCTTCTAACCTAACCTATCCGAGTCGGGGTACTCTGAGTCGGGGTGTTAACCATAATGTAGCGGCACAGTACATATCCTTCTTATCCAGTTTATGAAATATCTTTTAAATTGGTTCAATATTGGTGAAGAAAATAGGCGAGAGCCAAACCTCGAAAATGTGACTTTTTACTTAGGCTATTCAGTCGGATCTGCAGTTGTCCTTATCGCACGCATTAGAGGGCGGGGGCTCGCAGAGCGACAGCGATAGTTTCTTCAAATACCTAATTTTCAAAAGTCGTTCCGCCCGTATTTCCTCTTAACGAATAGTTCACAGATTTACTTCAATAATAATTGATTGAACGTCAACCACACGTCAAATGAAACAAAATCAATCAAAATCAATCCTTAATCAATCAAAATCTCATCCCCAGTTTCACATGGCTTTTTACTTTTTTATTGTGACGTCACTGTTTGTTTTGATTCCAATTCCCGTGCTGTACATTATCAAGCCGGACACTCTTGGTCCGGGCCGAGAATGCGCGACATGACAATGTACGTCATTGGAATTCAAAACACGTTCATTCCAATGTCGTGCGTTCTCGTGCCGTGCATTGCTGTGTTGTGCATTGCTGGTTCCCCCTCGGAAAGCACGTTAAGCAGTCTCGAAATTCATGGATATTTGACAATCCGAGGTAAAAGTCCAAGGCTGGATTGTAGAGGCCTAAGGCCTAAGGCAGTCGCTGGTAAAATACTGGTATTCAGCTGCATCCGGCTAGGCTTAAGTCGACACCAACATAGTGGGAAAATGGCTAGGCAGATTGAACCAATCAAAGTTTTGTAGGCTCTCGAGAGCTACTTATTTCTACTAGGAGCATCCTTATGTTCGCTTTTTACTCCATTCTGAGGTGATCACACGTTTACCTTAGTTTTATGATCACGAGAATTACTAGCCAGTATTACTAGCCAGTATTACTAGCCGCTTTTCAACGCTAGCGCGTTCTACTCTGGAACTACCGGTGATTACTGGTCGGATTTGAAAAATCCGTTTTGCGTTTGATAGCCCGAAAGTCAGAAAGAACGAGAAGCGAAAACGAAGTAATAAGCGCAGGCAGGTGATGCGTTGCGACGGGGTGGGTTTGAGTCGGGGGAACAAGAAATATCACGCGGACGAAGTCGCGGGCCGAAGCTACTTTAGGTACAGACGCCAGGACATCAAGTTACTACAATCTGTCAAATTTCTTTAATAGATCTTCAACTTTATCGCTAGAGCATAAGGTTCAAAGTTTATTGGGAAAATTTGACGATTTCGGGTAGCTTGATGTGCTGACGTCTGTACCTATATTTTCCGGGGCGTACCGGCAGAAAGTGACCTAAACGATTTAGCATTACAAATTATTAGGGACTTTGAAGTGTGGAAGGAGAAAATCAAAAGTCATTTATTCAAATTAGGCTGAGAATCAGCACTTTTCGAACGGCAAAATTAGGTACATAAGAAAGTCCCCCAAAACGCCAACCCTTCACCACTTCCTAGTGCTTTCGCTGGGAATAAGAAGTGGCGCAACCAACTCCTCAGCAGCACAGCTATCTGGACAGTGTGTATTCCAACTAACCTTTGCGTTTCGGTCGGTGACAATTACAGGCGCGTCCAGGACGATACTGAGGGTGATACTTAGCGTTTCTATAATTGTTAAACATTGAATTCTTGAATGCAGGAGGTACTCCTTGTATCAGCTGCTCTAAGTAATCAAGTAGTTACACTCAATTGATACTTGAATCGAAATAACTAAAAGTCACATCAAAACAATTATTCGTAATCGCGTCCCTCATAACTAGGAAAAAAAGAATTGTTTTTTAACTGTTTTTACAATTGCGCACGCTCATAGGCTGTAATTGTTTTAAATAAGGCGCGCAATCCGCCATTTGCAATTGGATGACGTCTAAGAAACCGCGGCAATCGCTCAATAAAACAGTAAACAGGGCAACTTCCCCTTTTAATTTTATTGTAGGCTATAGTTATAATGATAGCAAAGACATTTTACATTCATAAAAGAGGATTATAAGCAATGAGAAACTGTTGCGGATGTATAATGGGCTTGCTTGCATCTAACGAAGTTGATTTCAAAAGGTTGCTAGTTAAGAAAATTACATGCTGTTACCAGCTTGATTAACAAAAAACAGTATCATTGATGGCCCGCCCAAGATATCGATGATGTTATTTAATTGAGTTAAACTTAGTCTATCCAATAGTATTAAGGTATGTTTTTGTTGTTAACAATATTTTTTTGTTACAGATATTTTAATAATGCTGGGAGGTTATAAGCAAAATAAAAGCCTTGAAAGTTGGTAAGTATAAGTATGGTCGGTAGTCGGTAACTACGAGGTATTGCAATATCAAGCAATGCAAATCAAAATTCATCAAAAAATATGTGTGTGAGGACAAACAGGAACATTGAAGATGGTCCATCACGGCAAGGGTCTTGGCGGTCTGGTCGGTGTGTCATTCTTACTGGCCTGCTAAGTCCCAAGCTATGGTGGACCTTGCCAACGTAAGAAGACGTCATCATCAGGATTATCAACAGGAAGAAAAATGTACCTATAGTTCGACTTTTAATTAGCTGCAGTAAAATGACACTTCTTAATAACTCATTTCGGACTGAGTTTAGAGATATGCATGTCAAATAAGTTTCGTTTGTTACACTATTCTGTACTAGAAAAACAAGATTTGGTTGATGGCCGCGAAAAAACAAAAAGACGCCAATTTCAGTCATTGATTGATAATTTATGTAACACATAGGTAAGCTGTCATTTTACTGCAGCTAATTAAAAGTCTGACTATAGTTAGTGTTCGCGTAAAGTGTTACTAAGTTCTAAATATGTATTTAAAGTCAGGGAAATTAACCCCGTTATTCATAAACGTTGCTTAAAGTTAAGTAGTGATTAGCGACCGTTAAACCATACATTTTTGACGTTTTAACGTCCCTTAACTTTAATCATCGTTCATAAATAAACCCCTAATAGTTTGTCAAATTGGCTACAACTTAAATTGCCCGTATAATTAAATCACAACGTCAATTCTATTTAATTTCAACGTCATTCTTTGACAGGTGTGTGAAATGGCTAAAATACGGCAAATTAACGTAGCATCTCAATTCGATAAACAATTAATTGCTCTGACTGAATTAGTGTTAGTCATTTTTCAGTATGTACATCTAATGAATTTGTTTAACAGTAATGTGAAATTGCTAAAATACGGCAAATTATCGTAGCGTATCAATTCAATAAACAATTAATTTCTCTGTCATTTTTCAAGACCTTTATTGAAATAGTTTTCCGTTGTTCTTCAAACCTGTTATTTTTACTGGCTCCCATGATGCACTAGAGTCTATCCCTAACATGAATTCCCAAGCCAATCCATTTAGGATTACAAGTCCATAACTATTAATTGACCAAATACCCACCACAATATTAGAAACTAACGACAAAACCCAACAATTGTAGCCACCACTAATTGTGCCATACAATGTCACTTGCTAATTAAGAGGGCTCAGCTGACGGGACTTTCAAGAAGCCGGCGATCGCATTGTATTGTAGATCACAAGTTCACGACACTGTCAGTAGGGCTTGTTCATCAAATGAATGGGAGCTTGGCGATTCTGTTGTTAGAAACGTTTGTGGTTAAAGTCTGTTTCAAAAGTATCTGAAGAAAGTATAAACAAACCCTGTTCAGGTAAAATTCTTACACAATGACTCACTAATGGAAACCAGTAACACATTAATCTATATTTAGAAGAAGAATTTCACCACTTTTTCGTTCAATCATAATCCTCATCCATTGCTTTCCAACGGGCGTGAAAGGTGTCAAGAGCAGGTCCATTCGGCAATATAAAATAAAAAAAACGCTTACTGTTTGAATAACATTGTAAAATTGTAATTGAAAAATCATCGACGAAAAATGAGGTCATAAAATTAATCTATAATGAAAAACCCTTTTTATCAAATCTTTTCTATTCATAAAGAGCTAGTGTATTCTTCGTAAACAGGGACTAAAATAGCTCTTTAATCCATAGAGATCACTTTTAGTCCCTAGGGACTAAAAATGATTTGAATTTGGAATGTAGATATTGTTAGTTAAACCTCCAATCACCAAAGAGATCCATCACGAACATTGTATGAACAAGTAAGAGATAAAGGAAAAACGCGCAATCGAATATTTAAAAAAAAAAAGTTGGTGAAAAATAAAAAACGCTTGAAAAGCATTCTGCCTTCGTTTGTAATTGTTTACTCAAATTAGGATATTACTGAATTTTATGAAAAATGAGTATATCTTCCTCAAGTAATTGTATGTAAATAAATAAACTTACTATTCGTATCAATTTACTGTTAATTTAATGTTTAAGTATTCAAATAATCAAATCAAAGCACAGAACTTGTAATTGTCACACACGGGTACGTTTTTTTATTCATTTGAATAGAATAGAATATTTATTTGCGTAAAACATGGTATGTATACAAGGTTATTAAATACAAATTGAGGCACAAGCATGTTTAGCTAGCATAAATCATAGCTTGCAAAATTTTAAAGACAAGCAACAACAATCGTTTTTTTTTTTAAAAAAAAAACGTCAACATCTTTTATCCATAAATTATTTTAAACTATAAAAACTACACTCGAGTAACCACTTATGAAATTTCATTTTAAATAATTTTGTATGTAAAGCTTTGAAATGCTTTGGTATTTTATTATAAATGCGCACACACATTACCAAGCAGTTACTATTGTATTTAGACAGTCTAGGCAAATCATTTAACACTAGTTTATATGGATCTCGTCGATTCCGAGGATTGACATCATTTGCAGTCTTAAATAGTTGCTTATTTTTCGTAACAAACTCACATATTTCGTAAATGTCGTTGATTACATTTCCATCAGATAATTTTAGAAGAAACCATTTTTTTTGTTTTTATTAATTAATGGTGTACACATCGACCGACGCATCATTTTGTTAACCAAACAATAATTTCGTAGGTAATATTTTCATAAGTACCTACTCTGTTTTTACATTTTGTTTGCCATTAAATTGTGCGCGCCTTTTTTCCATATTTGTAGAAGTGCCATTATAACATGCTTTCATAAATATGACATGTGAATATTCACGAATCGTTTTGTATAAGTGTTATTTACCCAACGATTTAAATTGTTAAATTCGCCCATTCGTGGCAAAAGATGTGTCACGTTTCTTTTTCGTTGACATTTGAATAGTATTGTCTCGTTTACTCATATTGAAACCTAACGTTCCATGCAGGTCGTGTTAGCTTAGGTACTCTTCTCAGTATAACGCTTTTTCGCGTGACCTATATAAGTACGACGTTGAGAGCAAATCTAACTATTTAAATCGATGTAGAGCTACATACAAGGATTTTGTGGCGCTTTATGGTAAACATTTGTGAAAAGGTCCTTGTGTAACTATGTACCTATACTTTATATACTTACCTGTTTGTAACTACCTAATGTTGATAACGCTGTATGTCACCGTAGAGCTGGGGTTTCAAAGCGGCATGTGCCTCCCGCTATGCAATGCCCTTGGAAATCCCAAACGTGCTGGTGACGACTACCAACAACGACTCATCGAAGAACAACGGAGATTCATCATTCTATTGATTTTTTATAATATTATGTATAATTTGATTTGTCATTGTTTTGTTTTCAGTTTTAACAGTATTTTTTTTTTTGGTATTTCTTAATATATTTTGCTCAATATATTTCATTTAAGGGCTGATTTATCCAACGTCAGATATGTTTTATCTGTGACATACAATTGTCATCCGACAGTTTTTATTTATATAAAAATCTGTTCAAAAATTCAATTATTAATGATATCTGAGGATGGACAAATTAGTCCTAAATCGAATAACCTTTTTAATGTTTGCAGCCCGAAGCATGAGAAGCTAGTAACAGAAAAATGCCCGACCTGGCATTCAAACCTGTGGCCACACTCTCAGAAACTGCACTTGCGACCAATAAACCAACGAGGCAATTAGGCTAGGCTTAGCTTCGGCTAAAGTCAAACTTACTTCTCACATAATTTACATTTTATACCTAGGTATATCCAAATTAAATCAAAATGGACAATGCTACAATGTTTTGTTAATTTAGTCCGATCTTGACAAAGGAATAACGCAGTATTGTTTAATTAGCAGAACACGGGATATGTCCTGTTTATATTGGCAAGTATTATGTAGGTAGGTATATTGTTCTCTGTCGTATTTTCACTAGTGTTTAATTAACTAAATGCATACCGTATCTTTATTAAAGAGATTTAAGATATTCTGTGTTTCTTGAGTGAAAATCGTTGATTAGCTAGTCGCTTCCTCGTCTGCGGTGGAACAGGTGCCTAAAGCCGAGTTATCACGTCGTAGGCACCGTTACAGAGGCAAATTATTGTTATCCTGTGCTGACTAGCATCGCCAAAGCATCGTATGCACGAACTGTAAATTCAGCAATTTTTGACAAAGTCAAGTTCAATGTCAATTAAAAGTCACCCATTACTCTGTAGACAAACATCCCAGGGCGTGCTATACAAGGGGGAGGGGGACCAAGTAGGTACGTGTTGTTTTTTAGATATTTGCGTATATTATATTAACATAATCGCTGTTCAGTTCATTCGGCAACAGAATTTTAAGTTTTTCCCAAATATCTCAAAAACTAGACGTCATCATCTGCCTAGCCTTTTCCCAACTATGTTGGGGTCGGCTTTCAGTCTATCCGGATGCAGCTGAATACCAGTATTTTACATGGAGCGACTACCTATCTGCTAGTCCACAACCCAGTTAGTGAGTAATACGAGATACCCCTTGGTTAGACTGGTTGTCAGACATTCGGGCTTCTGACTAGCCGTAACGACTGTCAAAGATCTACGTATGACAGCCGGGACCAACGGCATAACGTACTTTCCGAGACACGGGGGCTCTTGGTATGTAAAGATGATCACCCATCCACAGACCAACCGCGGCAAGCGTAGCATAATTTGATCGATCGACCTGTGTGGCTGGTATCATTTAGCCACAGATCCCTCTCGCGGATGGATCTCAAAAACTAGACGTCCAGGGCCCTAATTCAGTATGACTACTCAAAACTTTCTTACCAAAACCACGTCAATTCTTTAGCTAATCCCGCCAATCTCGCGTAGATTTCGCGCGGTTTCGTTCATTGTGTCATAGAGAATTACGGCCCTGGATCAAAAATAATGAAATTTTCTTTTCCCTCAGGTTTTTGTCCGCAGATTCTTAGATGACCTTTAATTGACCTGTGTCCAAAATTTAACTTTATTCTGCATAAAAAAGTATTATCTGATTCTAGAACTGTGAGCGTCGGTGTTGCCGCTCTGTTTGGACTGGTTAGGTAATTAGGTTAGCTGAGTAAAAATATAAAATTGGGGTCCCACATGTTGGTCACTTTGTTGGGAGAGTTATTGGCGTGTTTGTTGCAAGTAACACGCAGCGTAATGAATGAAACAACGAAGTACAACATCAACTTATTTATTAAACATTCAGTCCCAACTCTCGCTTTCCTTGAAAGCAGTCACACAGTTCGACTTAGCTTTGCTGTCAAACTTTTCAATGACTTTTTCTTTTTTTTTATTATCAATTTTTTCGTTTATCTTTTCTACTTTTTCTTTTTTCTTATCTGGGACATCTTTTTTCTTAGCTACAGTTTCTTTTTTTCCAGAATCAGCGGTATCAGTCTTTTTGCAGCCGTTGGTTGGTTCGGCGCGTGGTCTCGCAGCCTCGCCGCTTAGTCGTTTTGTTTCATCGCTTGGTCGTCGTGGGGTGTCGGGTGGACTCGGGGAGACCTCCGACTTCTTGGCCAGAGGTTCCGACTCATCAACCTATAAGCATTGGAGAGGCGTTTAAAAAGATGGATGAACACAGCTACATTACTGAAACATTTGAGAAATGTTCAACAGTAGTATTGTTGTTGGAAATTGTGTAAGTTTTTAAATATGACGAAATTAAACTTTTTCTTATTTCCGCCTCTACCTACCTATACGCATAAGAGTTCAAAGCTCACGTAGTTAAACGCAACCATAGCAACACAGTATACCAACTTATATAAAACAATCGACTGTGGTTAGGACTTTTCGGTCTTATCACTGCTCATAAGAGACCAGTTTTTTGGGCCACATTGTCGCTATAAGGTGAACTATACTTCTCGCGCTCTCTCTCGCACACAGCTCGACGTCTCGCTGAGAAACAGAAAGCGCGCGATGTGTAATTCGTTTTATCGCGTCAATGTAGCCGTAGCATTACAAAACTTGCGTCAGACGGCATCTCTGTGTTTATGCTGAAATGGACCTTTTTGGCACTACTGCTGTTAAAACATTTCACTTTATTTTTCCATGAACTGTTGCCAAATAAATGTTATTCTTTATTTCTTTCAAAATATACCTTAAATACTGAATTTCTAAACAGACTAATTTCAATAACTTACTTGAAAAATGCCCGACGAAGTCCTTTTCCTTGATGAGGGGAGCGGCGAGGTCATCGAAGTACTGTTTGAACGGATCCTGGTTACTTTCTGGGGCAGTTGAGGGGATTGGGGCAGTTGAGGGGACTGGGGCAGTTGGGGAGACGTCCAGTGAATGGCAAGCCTGGTCCGACTCAACACTGTGGAGAAAGATACACCGATAGATTTCTTGGCTTTATAAACTGCTCTTTTTTTTAGAGTTGTCAATCATCAATCAATCAGTTTTAGGGCGACATTCGCAGACCACACTTGAAATATGAACATAATTTGCGTAAGAATTAGGTTCATATTAGTATAAAACGCTTGTTCATGTTCACAATCACTTATACGAATATGAACATTGTGCGCAAAAAAATAAGGTTCATAATTTTACGTACCTATGAAAAATTTACATTAGTAAAGTCGAAGGTCGTTGAATCTCCCCATTACTAATGTGTAAGTCAGCATCTGAATTTTAGTACATTCTACATGTGAAAAACAATCTTATGAGTCTAACAAAAAAACATCACTTTTGGCCGACGTGGTGATGCTTGGGGAAGCATCCAGCAGTGAACATCTTTTGACTGATGATAAGAGATGTCCCTCGACTATGTTTGCCAAAGATCTCTTCCAAATTAAGCCACACATGCGGTTGTCTTTCACGTCCAGTCTGCCCCTGCCGATTTCATCACTGCAGTCCATCGATTAGAGGGAGTTCCGTACTATTTATATCAATTCGCAGGTTTCACGCGGACTCGGTTACTCCCCGAGTCCAAATCCAAAGGATGTATATGAACCTACTCCAAAAAACACTATCGTGAAAATCCTCTTGATTTTGTGGAATTTATGCTAAGGTGCCCAAGATCAGAAAGCCAATTCTCGTACTTAAAAACTTTCAAATTCAAGTCACAATATCATTTCAACGACAATTAAAGTCAAAAACTTGTCAAAATGTAAGTATGGAAATTAGAATTTATAAGTTTTTTCAAAGTCAAAGTCAAAGTCAAAGCATTTATTTCAAATAGGCACATTAAAGGCACTTTTGAACGTCAAAAATTACAACAAATAGAATTGATTCTAGTCGCCCATTCCAAAGGGTAGTTTTCGTATGGAGAAGAATGGGCAAGAAACTCCACCGTTACTCTTTTAAAATGTTTTACAATATTTTGTATACATTAATTATATCATAATAATATGTGAAGACGATGCACCTAAAATAAAATTACTATACCACAATAGGTAAAAGAATTAAAAATGAAACCATGACATATAAATTAATTATCTCATAGATGCATGGTGCTCACATATTTACAAACATGGTAAAAGTAAACGATTTTCATTTAAATAAAATAAAATAAAAATTACAAGTAATAAGTCAGGGTGTAAGTTAAAGTTATTACAGAATGTAAATCAATATCAAAAAAAGAATATATTTTACAATTAAATTAGCAACCAGTTTGATTTTGTCTAGACTCTAGATTGTCCTATGGAGCAGGACCAGCATGTTTCCAAGCGTTCTTATCTTGGATATAATCTTCTAATTTATAGTATGCTTGTTTACAAAGTGTACGTTTAATGTGAGTTTTAAATTTTCTTTCATTTAATTGCAATATATCACAAGGTATTTTATTGTAACATTTAACACAGTACCCCATAAAAGATGTGTGTACCTTGGCTAATCTGAAAAATGGTTGATGTATTTTATCTTTATTTCTAGTATTAAAATTATGTCTATCGCTTATTTTATTAAAAAGATGTAGATTTTTTCTTACATACATAATATTTTCATAAATAAATTGGCAAGGTACCGTCATAATATTAATCCTTTTAAAAAGTTCCCTGAGAGATTCGCGGCGACGTAGATTATAAATGGCTCTGACAGCTCTTTTTTGCAAAATAAAGATGGATTCAATGTCAGCAGCTCGACCCCATAGTAAAATGCCGTACGACATAATGCTGTGAAAGTAGCTGAAATAGACTAAACGTGCGGTTTCTACATCAGTTAACTGTCTTATCTTTCTAACAGCATAAGCGGCCGAGCTAAGCCGCCCCACAAGAGATGTTATGTGAGGTCCCCATTGCAATTTGTCGTCTACCGTGATTCCCAGAAAAACAGTTTGATCAACAAATTCCAGTTTTTCTCCATTCAATATGATGTCACATTCACTACTTCTAACATTAGGTAATTTAAATCTAATGCATTTGGTTTTCTTTTCATTTAGTACCAAATTATTTACCGTAAACCAATCTTGGACCTGAAGAATAGAGTTATTCACGTCGTCAAGATTTTGTGCCCGTCTGTCTATCTTAAAGATCAATGAGGTGTCATCTGCAAATAACACCATCTTCGGTTGATTTTGAAGTAATTGGGGTAAATCATTAATGTAAACTAAAAAGAGGAATGGACCCAATATCGAACCTTGAGGAACGCCCATTGCTATTTCAGACCCTAATGAGTTTACGCCGTTTACTTGAACTTTAAGCTTTCTATCTTTTAGGTATGACTTCAGTAAATCAAGAGCTAAATTCCTAATCCCATAATGCTCAAGTTTCAGCAGAAGTGTCTCATGGTTTACGCAATCGAACGCCTTAGAGAGGTCGCAAAAGATTCCAATGGCATCTTGTGCTTCTTCCCAGGCGTTAAAAATGTTCTTTATTAGGTTGACACCGGCGTCAGTGGTACAACGCCCTTTGGTGAAACCGTACTGGTGTTCATGAAAGATGGAATTTTTATTAAAATGGCGTAACATTTGATTGAGCATCAACTTTTCAAACACCTTACTGAGAACCGGCAGAATCGAGACAGGCCTAAAATTGTTGGGGTCTTTACTATCA
This sequence comes from Luperina nickerlii, assembly GCA_963855955.1. Lineage (NCBI taxonomy): Eukaryota > Metazoa > Arthropoda > Insecta > Lepidoptera > Noctuidae > Luperina > Luperina nickerlii. The sequence goes on from OY979665.1 coordinate 5,569,116, forward strand.
CCGGATTTGAACAAAGGAACTACTTTACTGTGTTTCATGAGATCTGGAAAGACTCCTTGGTCTACACTGATGTTAAATATGAAAGCTAAATAGGGCGCAATCGTTTCGATGATAGATCTACAAACTTTTACAGACATTCCCCAGAGATCTTCTGTTGATTTAATTTTAAGATCTTTAAAAGCTTTTATAACAGCCTGGGGGTTTGTATGTTGAAACCCAAATTCCGAAGGGCATGCCTCAACATTCTTTCTAAGTAAGTCAGCAGAAAGCGCGGGTGAGGAATTTAAAGCTTCAGTAGTTTTAATGGGAATATTAGCAAAAAAATTTTCAAATTCCTGAGCAATTTCTATATCTGAATTGATGGGGCCACGAGCAGTCTCTAAATTAAATTCAGTATTACGCTGTTTTTTCCTACCTGTTTCATTGTTTATTATTTGCCAGGTAGTTTTTATTTTATCATCGGCTGATTTTATTTTATTGCTAATATAAAGAGCTTTAGCTGTTTTGCATACTCTTTTGAAAGTCTTAGAATATGTTGCAACATACTGATGAAAGCTTGTGTTATTCATATGTTGCTTCAGGCCATAAAGTTCAAAAAGGTTTTCCCTGCTTTTACGAATACCTGGAGTCGCCCAATCACTAAATAAAAACTTTGCGTAAATACTTTTAGTCTTTAGTGGGAAAGCGTCATTAAATTGCGTGTTTAATAGTGAAAAGAAGTCGGCGTAGAACTCATTTGGGTCACATAAATTATTAAAAGTCTGAACACATAATTTACTGGCCAAAGAATTATTTAATTTTTCTAAATTTTTACATGTAATTGGCCTAAACCTTATTAAGAATTTTTGTAAAGGCATGTGGGAGCAAAATGTTATTGTTTGTCCACTGTGATCAGATGGCAACTTATTTACAATTTGTTTGTGTAAATAATCACAATTACAGAAAATATTATCTATACAAGTGGCAGTGGAAGCTGTTACTCGAGTGGGTTCAATAAAAACATTTGACAAATCAAATGACCCAAAAAGACTTAGTAATCTGATAGTATTCGTGCTATTTTCTAATAAATTAATATTAAAATCGCCACATATTATTATTGACTTACTACTAGCAGAAAGTTTCTTTAGCACATCTTCCATTACAGAATCAAACAAAGCTAGATTCTGGTAACTTGGAGGTCTGTATACGCATACTACTACATGCTTATCGAGCTCAACACAGGACAATTCAATAGTGTGTTCAACAGACAGCCCGGTGATGTCTTTTCGTTCCTTTGCTTTAATTGAATTTTTAACTAATATTAATGATCCGCCATGTATCATACGTGTTCGGCTGAAATGGCTAACTACACATTTTTTATATAGATTAAGAGTGTGATTACAATGCGATTATTGGGCTTAAAAATAGGATACGGGAATTGAGAATTAGATCGTAATGTGGCGTGAAAATAAATAGTAACAAACCTTGCCGCGGTTTCAGGTCAGTCTTCGCTCTAAAACAAAAAACAATTATTAGTAAAACTCAAAACCTTAGTGTTTTTTTTTAAGGAGATAGTTGAGATGCAGAGAGTGTATTCTGAAAGTTGGCAACATCGCAAATAGCTGTCAAATATTTCGCTGTTTTTATTAATTAATCAATCAATAACACTAAATTAAACTATTATTAAAAATAGCGCTGTGTGCTGTACTAAAATAATAATTATAAATTGTAAATAAAATAATAGTCATATTAACATTATATTTTTGCACTAACTGCGCAAGCACACACCTTATTTTCTCAAAATTAAATACACAGCCATTTGAAAATAGAACACTGATTACCGGCGCAATTTTTAATTTGAACGAGGAATGCTAAGTCTCTGGCACTTCTTTTTTTTTTCTAACCAGAGCGAAGGCGCAGGACGTGTCGCCGTGTCCGTTTAATTGGTATCCGAACGCATCCGCTAATTGTGGGTGAAGTATCGGGCGACACTAGCGCCGCTGTCGCGCATTCACCTGTCGCCGACGCGGGAACACGTCGCCGGCAAACCAAATTACTCGAACGCGGTCACGACTAACCAAAGTTCTTTTTTGCCTTTATTTTTTCAAGGATTTCTCGAAACTACTGTGTCCTGTTTTCTAAGAAATAAATGTTCACTTGAGGCTGTCTTGTAGATTTACTCACTCCGTTGGCTCAGAGACCCAAATTATATCGTGGCTTTCAAGGTTTGCTATATAAAGACACAGAGTAAGTTATTACGCAAATCCCTAAAAGGTTTTCACATTTCTATTTTCCTCAACGTCAAATTATAAGACGACTTGACGGGCTTCTGAATCTATTGTTGACTTATAAAAATGTATTAGACGTTCACACTTTGAAGCGGACGTATTTTATATAGATTTATGGAATAGTCTACTTAAATCTAAGACGATCCTTATACCTTACTAAGAGACCTCTTCAATCTAAACTAACATACGGCCAGACATAAAACGTCGCAATCCTCTTCATCCAACCCTCGCATTGGATATAAATTGACTTATTTTAAATCTAATACTCTGTACTGGAGATCAATCAATTATATACGATGAGGCAAAACATAGTCCAATAAAAACTTCTACGTGATTAGATTGGAAGTATTAGAGAGGAAGCCTTTGATATTTTTATATAAAAATGTTATTTATATGTTATAGTTGCGGACGTAAGGGAGTCAAAGCTGACGACGGTTCATCTATCAAACGTTTGACCGTATAAGGCGAGCGGCGCGCCGCGCAGATGACACACCAGAGACAACGTTTGATTGACTTGTAACTTTTTATTTTTTGTTGTAACGCTCGCTAATAAGCTATGTTCCCGCCGTTAAGGCAGCGTTCGAATACGCGGATGAACGGAACGTATCCTGGTGATTCGGGATTACATGTTTCTTTGGCATCCAATCGTGAAAAACTGCGCGGCTGATTACAGTAGGAATGACAAGACTGAGGCAGTCCTGTAACAACCACAGCTCCGATAAACAAGTAATATACAAAGCAGGATTGAATTAATTTCAGTAAAATACGCTTTCATTTGAAAGCAATATAAAGAAAACGTGCAAATGCTAGCAAGCAATATGAGAGCAGGTTGAATAATACAAAAAAAAGACTAAATCATCAAATAAAATTCGACACATTTTTGATATTTAATAAAAACAAGAGTCCATCAAATATGCAAATAACCCATATCAATCAATCAATTTTACGTCCAGTTACCCATTTTTTGCGACAAAATATTACGTATTTGAGTCATTTTAAGAATTGCCAACCCCGCAGTGTGAATCTGACCGCAACCGATAAAATTAAATTTAAAAACGTAAATAAATTAAAACGGCGAAGCACCTAGTTAACGAATACTTAGATGATTTTTTCCAAGAGGAAAACTTGTTCCTGTAGGCTTTTTATTTTTTGTAACGCGATAATGAAATAGGAAATTCCATTGAATTAGTCGTCACCTTTTTCAAATAGAATAACAGAAAAAGTTATTCTCATAAATTAGTCGAGACGACTCATAAATGACTCGGCTAAAGCAAGAAGCTTTATATCTGTGCTTCATTATTAAGCCAAGTGTGTTCGCTTAATGTACTCTCGCTCATAAGACTATTTTATAAAACCTGTTAATAAAGAGCGCGCTGATCCTTTGAAGCAAAAAAAAAAAAACAAATTTACTTATTCAAATCGCATTTGCCAACAGTTTCGCTGTTTTTCTGTTCATCACTACATGATTAACAAAAAAATTAAAACTGTATTTTTGAAAGCTTCTCAGATTCTCACCACCTTAATTGTCATGGGATCCGAAAGACAAGTTTAACCATGTTCCTTAATACACCATAGCAACTGATACAGCCTAGTATCCAATCTCAGATTGGTAGAACAAACCCTCAATTTGGCTCACATGATTTAAAATGCTCACACAATCCGATTCTGTCTGGCCAGATGTGTTACAGCGCAAATAACAGCCTTATACAGAGAAATAGGCGAGTTAACAGACCATAGACAAGGCTAAGGACATATTGTTAGTGTGGGTATGATGGAGCCTCATCTGAAAACAAAGTGTAAGTCCTCTAGACGTTGGACGTCGGGCCCACAGAGCATTCGCGTTGTAACGAGCGTCAAATACATAAGATTTATGTATCTTCACGCGGTTTCCCTTATTGGGATGTTTCAAGTTTCAGGTGGGCCGGGTTAAGGCATCAATGTCATTCAATCTAACATCAGGATTTATAAGTGTTGTTAACTTTTTACCTCAACTTAATGATTTTATATTATGTATTCTACCTATGTGCATGTTTTATGTAATTTTTGTAATTGCTTTTAAACCGTTTTAATTAAAGAAAGGAATGAATAAATCTTAAATTAAATACTTACTTAGTGAAGTAAGATTAACTTAATGTAAGTGCAAAACGATTACTTTATAATATTGTAACTTGTTAGTTTTCATAATAAATAGAAACAATTTGAACAAATTACAAATCCCATGTCTATCCTACCGATATCACTACTTAAGTAAGGATTAGGTTAATCTCATTTCTAGCGCTCAGAATCAATAAAACGTTCTAAATAGAAAACTTTTAATCGATTCTAGCGCCTAGACTCAATTACTTCTCAAGAATTCTGTTCGTCAGAAGTCAGTTAAAACATTATCGTAATTGCTTTCTGAACAGGTAACTACCAGGAGTTAAGAAAGAAACTGTTTGGTGAAAACGGCATCAACATCCGTTGCATAGTTTAGAAGAACAACGCGGTCACACAGCCAGACACGAAAGTACTACACTAGCGACCCGCCCCTCAGCGGCGGCGACCTCTCGCGTCCGGGCCTGGTTCAAGCCATGGTCCGGGGCGAGAGGGAGTGGGGGGCAGTCGCCTCTTTCTGCGAAGCAGTCATGCTAGCGAAGGAGGCGGCGGGACGGCTGAGGGAGAGAGCCTCCCGTCCCAGCCGCCGCGGGAGACAATCCGGGCGTCGGGAGCCGCGCGACGACTCCCGGCCACCGTAGGCGCGGGCCTGCGGGCGGAGAGTAATGGGTAGCTCACCGTCCGATCAGGACCAGGCCCGTGCCGGACGGCGCGTACGTGTTCCACGCGCGCCTCAAAGAGATGTCAGCATTAAAAGGAGGGGCCCGTAAGGGCCGAAGCCTGCCGGGTCAGCGGGATTGTCCGAAAGGGTTACCGCTGGCCCGGAACATAAAGGGCGAAGGAAGGAACAAGGGTGGGTTTTAGTCAGTAAGAGTCTGACACTCCCTTCCGCTCCACCCAGAGCGGGAGGAGTCATTTGATGATTTCCCATCCTGAAAAAAAAAAAAAAAAAAAAAAAAAGCGACCCGCCCCTGCTTCACACGGTTTTTATGACTTCACAAAACATCGAGTTTTTTTTTTTTTAATTATGTATGATTAATATTATTGTATTAAACAGATAAACCTTCCGAATTAATTTCCCTAAATCAGAGTTTATACGCCCACCCCCACTTTTCTTTTAAAATCACTCGGACCCCCCGAATTTGTTTGTCAACTTTAAATGCAAAACAGCTAAAGAATTAAGAGAATGTAAAATGCAAGAGCAAACGAAGCGACCTCTAAAATGTCCATGTCCATGTTAATTTTCCCCGGCCTCGAATGAGTTCGGTTTTCTTTTGACCATTCATTCAGAAAAGGGAAAAAATATTTTGTCGACATATGCAGACATGCTAAAGCTCATTTTACAACACCTATGTATTAATAAAACGTTTGGGTTTGGGTTTTGGATTATACTTTCTTTGATAGCAAGAACATACAATTTTATAAATATACAGTTCCAGTTTAGAGTCACCGCGGCGCTTGGGTCACTCTACGCTCCACGAGTGGGGCGGACCCCACTTTTTGGGAACCCATGCTCTAAATGAAGGTAAAAACCGCAAACAAATCTGTTTCGCAGCTTAGAACAACACCGCGGTTACACAGACAGACGCAACTTTCAATAATTATAGATGACGCGCACTTTAGTCCAAATTTACTCAAAATTATTATTTCTATCAGTGCACATTATGATTATTAGTTTTCTCAGTAATTGTACACGGCAGTGTTACAGGTCAATCTGCATTATTACACACGAAATGGTTTCGTGTTGAAATAGTTGTTCAGTTTCGCAAGATTCTGCGAAAAACATGTTGGATTAAATCAGTGTTAATGATCTGGTAATCAAATGATTTCGGTTCGATAGCGAGACAATAAGCGTAGAGTTTCATTTTAGTTTATTGCGTGATTGCTTCTATTACCCTATTTCTGGGTGGAAATAGGTTGTTGATTAAGTTTTGTGGTCGAAAGCGTTGCGGCTTTGCAATCCCTATCCTTTTTAGGGTTCGGTACCCAAAGGGTGCCAATTGGACCCTATTACTAAGCCTCCGCTGTCCATCCGTCTGTCTGTCTGTCTGTCACCGCGCTGTATCTCATGAACCGTAATATGTAGACAGTTGAAATTTGACAGTCTGTATTTCTATTGCCGCTATTTTAAAAGGAATCTCCATACAAGAAACTTTTTTGTTTGCCTTGCGGTACAGAACCCTTCGTGTGCGAGTCCGACTCGCACTTTTCCGCTTTTCTACAACAGAACGGAAAAACAATTTCTTTTAGACCCCCAAAATACAGGTCCAAGCCTAGTTTGGAGGTTAGGATCAGTTTTGTGGTAATACATTCGTGTTGATTTTATGATGACTGGTTTATAACATGCATTTCTTAGTGTCAAATAAATATTTTTATTTTATTCTATTATTATTTTTCTACCGTTGTCGGGTGTTTGTGTGTCTGCTGGCTGTATTTAACTTTAACAGTCTCCCATCCACCTTCAGCTGTCATCCAATTAGAACTACAGCCCAACTTGAGAATATCGACTAATTTAATTCCCAATACATTTTTGTCATTTATTCATACATTTCCAATTACTCTAATTGACGCCTTAAAAGCAATGGATACCAGAGTGTTGGCAGCATACCGTTTTAAATAGATAATAAGGTCTCATTATTTCATAAACAGCATATTCACACGAGGCGTCCACATTTTCATTGTAATATTCTTTGAAATGATTACATTTTTATACCGGGTGGACCCGTCCCGGCAGCTCAGCGTACCCTTAGCTTTATGTTAATAGAATGTAAGGAACAACGATGGGTGATTATCGCGAAGAGTAATCGTTCTTAGTGGGAACTATTCGGCGCGCGCAATCCACTCAGGGCTGAGACTTGTTTTTGGTTTAAACTGTTGTCTATGGTCTGTGGCGCTAGGGTTTAGCTCGTGTTTTAAATATTTAAATTGATTATCTGTTGTGCAATGTCTTGTTCAATTAACATCTTAGTAGTGCTGGACAGTGTCAGGTTACTAGCTTTTAGCTAGCTTAGGTATAGTTACGCCACAAAAATAAGCAGAACTGCCATATTCTTACAGAACTTAACTTTTTCATATTGCCAAAGCAAAATGACAAGGTAGCTAGTGCCCGTTTTTCATAAGTAAACCAAGCCTTCATAATAGAATTCCCATGGAGGCCAAATATGCAGAAATCAATCCTACAAATCGTTCAGAAACTGAACTGACCAACAAGAGTATTAAAGTCAGATAAATGCAAAGAAATAAAACTGAAAGGGAACTTGCACTTACTTGGAAACCAAAAAGTTACACGTATCATCTGCCTAGCCTTTTCCCAACTATGTTGGGGTCAGCTTCTAGTCTAATCGGATGCAGCTGGATACCAGTATTTTGCATGGAGCTACTGCCTATCTGACCTCCAAAACCCAGTTACTGGGTAATGCGATACCCCTTGGTAAGAATGGTTGTCAGATTTTCGGGCTACTGACGACCCGTAACGACTGTCAAAGATCCACAAATGACAGCCGGGACCAGAAGCACAGAAGGCTCTTGATATGTGAAGATGGTCACCCATCCACGGACCAACCGCGGCAAGCGTAGCTTAACCTGATTGACGACCCGTGGGGCTGTTATTACTTAGCCACAAACTCCTCCAAAAAGTTATACGTACATATACTGCGTCAAAATTAATAACCAATTCACCTAACTGCCTGATTTCCCTCCACACAACTGTCAACCCTACGCGTTATGCAGCGGGTGCGTGCGCGCACGCGCGTTACGGCGCCGTTTTGAGAGCCATTAACGCGATCACTGACTAATCGGCATTTACAGGAATTTCATGCGATTTGCCGCGCGTACTGTAACTGACACTTAACAGCGATACTTGAAGGTTCCGGAGATGTTATCGTGAAATTGATGTGGACACACGCGGTTGGCGACACTTGGTCTACTGTTGATTGGCTTACGGTGAGTATTACATGTTTTACTAACCACATCAGCGGGGTAATTGCATAACACATATACAATGGCAAAGGGTCGCAATATTTTTCATTCTGGTAGTTCAGAGACATTAATTGCGTTATTTACGTTGTAGAGCAGACGAATTTTTCAAACCTATGAAGCAATAGTATAGATATTTACTTCAAAACCCTCGGATTTTTTAATGAATGTTTGTTACGCAATTGCGGTGCTGATCGACAGGAAGAAAATATGTAGTTGACAGCTAAGATAATAAAGCAAGAGTTATATTGAAGAGAATTCAAGATGGATTCATAAGTGTTTGAAGGATGACATTTTATTAAAAGAGTGAACTTGGTGATCGAGATTGTCAGAATTCTGTAAAAATCTCAACTTCAATTTCAACTCTTGATTAATGGCTTCTGTGGAACAAACACCACAATTTTGCCAATTTCACGTAGGTACTAAAATCCACTAAATGAAAAAATTAAATCTCTCTGACACGTGAGACAGCTCGCTACTGCGGCTGATGTGTCTCCAAAAAAATATGAAGATGTGATGATGATGTGATGAAGTGATGATTTCTTCCAATCACGATAATCTCTAAAAATCTCACCGTGAAAACTTAGGTGAAGAGAGCTGTCAATAGTGTCAATCCCTAACATCAAAATGAAATGACAGCTCACTTCATCTAAGTTTTCACGGTGAGATTTTTTCAGAATAGCACTACAGAAGACAAGTCATAATACCAACCTCAAGAAAGCAGGAGGGTCACAAAACGATAGGACAACAAAAATTTTTTTGCTCATCAACCGAGATTGGAATGTCTTCCCCACAAAAAGTATGATTTGTCTGAAAAATAATGATGAATGAATGGTCCTTTGACAGTAGATCATTCGACCAATTCAAACAGAAAGCTAGTCTCCTAATGAAGTCTACAAGAACACCGAGTTTCCCAATCCCGACACCAAGCTCGATCGCGTCTTATCGATTCCCTGAATTACATTAATGCAACAAGAAATGTTATTAGATTTTACGCTGTTGACATTAACGCGAATAGGCAGGTGAAAACAAGAACTTATGATTCGAGTAACTATTTCAGGTTATCTATGTAAATCTGTTTCTAGAATTTGTGTACAGGTGTCTTGTTCCAAATGTAACCTTATGCTGTGTTGCAGAATCGACTATATTGGCAATATTTCGAAGACAGCTAGATTACAAACTTTAGTAAACCTTGCATGTTGTATGAAACAACACAACGAAGACTTTGGACTCTACGTTTGTTGAAAAAATATTTAACTTTCCAAATTACTTCGTACGACTGGAATAAAGTGTTTGCAGATCCATTAACGGCCAGACCCAATCACCTATCTATCACCAGTTGTGCATACTGGAGGTAGAAAAACCATCTCTGGTTTTAACGTCCCAATAATCTATGTCAGTAGCGATCTGTATGATTATATTATTATACTGACAGTTGTAAGTTGTACTGGCTACCATCAGTAGCTATCTGTCAATAGGTTATTGGATTCGGCCGTAAGATTATTTAACATGGTTTTAGGTCCAGCTCTAACAGGCTCCGATTCAGGGGGCCTACTCTCTAAGTCCGTCAACGAAGGTGCGGGCCCATCTGAAAGTAGTTCGATACTTCGAAATAAACCCTACCCCCGATTAATTAACTCTTTCGAACGGGTAAAATCATATCGGGCGTAAGGACTATTGTCAAATAGTGTTGTCATTCATTCTTAGTTGCGGCCCAGAACTAATCTTATGTCCGTAGGTGATGCAGAGTAGGATTTATCCGTAACTTGGCCGAAACTACGGATTTCGTGCTTAGAGAGTAGACCCCAAGATATAACATCTAACTTCATTATAAATCGAATGTAATGACTTGCGATTTCCAAACAATTGACTTACGGCCGAACCAAATAACCTACATATTTTCAGTTAAAGACAGATCGTTACTGATGGTAGCCAATACAATCATAACTGTCAGTATAATATAATCATACGGGTCGCTACTGATATATATAGATTATTAGGACGTTAAAACCCAAAGATAGATAGGTTTTTCTACCTCCAGTATGCCAAAACTGGTGATAGATAGGTAATTGGGTTCAGCCGTTACTAATCTTTTGAACCAACCATGGCGCGGCTTTAACACACCACCACGAAAACTTCAAACGACTTTTATCTAGACCAAAATAATTTCCGCACTTCAGTCTAACACTTAACTGCTACAAAAACGAGCTCCTAAACCTATCAAACGTAACCCTACACGTCCTTGTTCCGGATTAACGTTTAGGTCTCGTCTTTAAATCGCTACCCGTATTTATTAGTCGTGTCGCTTAGCGAGGGGACAAGGGCGCACCTCGGGTAAATCACCTGCGAGAGCCTGCTAGGCTACATAGGGTACGTTTACATGGTACCAAGCCACTTTTGGTGTGACCACCCATAAATGGTTTAACAAAGAAAGGGGATTGTTTTGGTGTAAGGTGACTGTTTTTTGGTCCCGTTTAAGGTTGGGGTTAATGTTGCTAAACTGGTAAGAGTGTTTAATGGGTGTCGCGGTAAGGCGGAAAATGTTGGGATTAAAATAAGCGTGCGGATGAGCTTTTTTGTTGCAAGACGTCATTTAGAACTGATATTTTGCAGCTTTATCGTACAAGTAACACCAAATATACTGACCAAAATCTCACGCCGTTTCACGTTCACATGTTTTTTTTTCCACTTTCGATCATTAAACAGACTGTTTGGAAGTCTTGAACGCACCATGTATTATGAAAAACAAGTACAAAATAGGGCCAGCAAAACAGCCTAGATTTCCCAATCATCATGCGTCTAGCAGGCACTAACGAGGCCCGCTAATCGCACGTCGAAGCGACACATCGGTACGTCTCCGGAACGCATTCAATCACTGCCGTACCAATCCCACATAGTTAGCGACGTAGCGCGGATTTTACTGCCAATGAACTGGGATTTAGATGGTTTTGACGCACTCTCGTATTTTAATGTTCTTTTACTTGAATGAAAATTACACAAAATACTGCAGCCTCAAGACGGCTTGCCCCAGTCATCCTGTAGATTCACTTAGTGCGCACTAACGAGACGCGCTAATCGCACGTCAGAGCGACGCATCGGCATCGGTACGTCGCAAGAACGCATTCGATCACTGCCGCAGCAATCCACAATCGCATTCGTGTTCGCATTTTACTGCCAATGAACTGGGATTTAGACTGCTACAAGGGACTTTTAGCGCCTGAATGAAATTGACAGGGGGCGTTGTTTGTAAACATTTGTGAAATTGTCACGGACATTGTATTGACAAAACAAGATGGCAGCGTTATTTCCGATTTTGGCCACGCGCAAAAATAACCTTACAGCGTTATAGATGGCTTTGACGCACTTTGTAGTACTATAATGTACTCCACAGTATATTAAATGGAAATTATACAAAATACTGCAGCCGTCATGTACGCCGGGCGTGCACTAACAAGGCGCGCTAATCGGGCGTTGGAGCGACACATCGGTACGTCGCGTGCGCTCGGTCGATCACTGCCGCACAAATCTTACATTGTTAGTGCGCATTTTTACTTCGAAGCTATATAGATGCATCTTCTTTGTGTAGTTGACCTTTTTTTGTAAGTAAGTAATGTTTTGTTGAAGGTAAACGTAGAGGCATTGAGGTTTTGTATGAAAAGAATAGCGGTGTTTTTAATCCTGAAAACTTTCCAACAAACTTGAAATGATAAGCCCAAAAACCTGGTTTTTGGGTCCTGACTCGAGACTTAGGACAACCGCATTACCTAAACACAATTCCGACACTATATTGGCCACTTTTTTTAAGCCATAGAATCAATCTTAACATTTAAAAACCTCGGACACGATCCAAAAAACCACATTCAAACGACATTCACACTCGAAGAGCTAACATACGTTCGACCCGACGACCGCCGCAAGCGCAGTAATTGACGACCATTTGACAAGCGTTGTCGCGCCCAAAGCGGGCCCAAATAGGTAAAACGCGAAATGTCAGTGACAAAACGGCCCGGACACGTCGCTCAACTTAATTGGCTATTAGCTAATGAGATTGTAAGATAGTTATCTGGTCGGCGACGCAAAGCGAATATCGCGTATATCGAAAGCGCCCCGTTAGGTGCCTGACGATGACAGCGGGCAGGCGACAAGACGAAAGGGATTTACTGAGGTACGATGTGCGAATGTACCTATCGAGAGGCTGATAAGAGAACCCTATAAGGGCTAGACGGATAAGAGGTCACGCGTATTTCTGGATATCGGCAGTAAATTATAATAACGGTTTATTGGTTGAATTCTTGGCTGACTAGCACGGCTAATCTTCAATCGGTTCATAGTCAGTCAGACTTACATATCGTATTGGGCATCGATTTTAATCTGTAGCAGATTTATTTACAGCTCTCATTGCCTCAGGTCAACCGAATGACTATGCAAACATTGTGAACGCAGTGTCAATGTTAAAACTGAATTAGGTAAGCACTAGTCGTTGAGCTCCTCAAGTCCTGAATTGAGCTACACGATTACTGACAAATGCTTGCAGTGACTGGACTAGTCTACTCAAATGTGTGTGGTACTTTCATCAAAAGACCATTTTAAACATCGATCTACATGGTCTTCACATGATCTGACCAAGATCATGTCTGGACTTTAAAAGAGACTGACCTCTGAGTTTGTTTCGGCCTTTCTTCTCAGGCCGCTATCCCACTGGCGTTTTACGAGCGTTGACGTTGACGTCGCGTCATCGCGTAACAAGCATAAAACGTCCGCTGAACGCGACGTTAACGTCGCGCAGATGATACTATTGCCAACAAACGCGACGTTAACGTTAAGCAGACGCGACGTTGACGTCGCGTTCAGCGGACGTTTTATGCTTGTTACGCGATGACGCGACGACAACGTCGCGTCTGCGCAGCGTCGACGCCGCGCAGACGCGACGTTGACGTCAACGCTCGTAAAACGCCAGTGGGATAGCGGCCTCAGAGTCAGATAGGTAACGCCGACCTCATCTAGCTTTTCTTTTTATAATATGACATGTAAAAGTGATTCCAATACCCTATTTACATAATAAATAATTTAATTTTGAATAAATTAAATTAAATTATTTATTATGTAATATATATAATACAGTATGTAATCCACAAATATCGTAAATCCAGCAAACTCAAAATATCTCAATTTGCTAAATAAAAGCATTGTTCGTTTTCCATTAGTGCTTTCTTAATGAACTGTTAGCACAATCCCTGTTAATCTTAAGCGTAGAATGGAACCGTGTAAAGAAATCCGTACACGTTGGGACCGACCTGTCGCTTGAACTCGGGACCTTTGGAACGAAGCGTTAATTTCGCAGAAACGCTCGATTACATGTCGCTACGACCTTTAGAGGTAGGCAGAAGATTTAGCGCTATTTATTAAATGCTTTGTTCACTTTCGAATCACAATTGTAAGGAAAATCTTATGTAATTAGCCCAATGGCCCATTTTAGGGGTCCACTGATATTATTATAGACTTCTCGCTAACCAGGCTCTAATTATAAATATTTTGGCAGAAAAAGGTGAGACTTTCATTTCGGGAAAAAGCAGTTAGGTATTTGAAATTGTTAGCTATAAATGCAAATAAATAGACACGTTTCTAGCCGTGAACACGTAAAAAATATATAATTATTTTCTTTTTGAAATGAAAACTTGTTTTGAGCATTTTTTGAGTTGCGAAAAAAAACCATTAAACTCGCGCCACTGTTACCGTAATCGCGTAAGCGAGACCGCGCGTTTTGTTTATAAGACATTAAGACGATTTAAAAAATACCCGCTTCGGATGTGTTCGGCTGTCCTCGGGATGTACTCGGTTTTAATGTAAATCCGATATGTCAGTGAGTGATGCCAAAGTATTCTGTATGTGTTTTATTTTCACTTCGGTCGGTACATTACCTGTTCCGTGGTCGGCACTCCCGGAGTGCCACTGTTTTTTTTTGGTATGAAATCGATAACCGAGCATACGTGGTAATCAATGCTCGTGCCTTCTCTGTATGAGAAGAGGCCTTTGCTCTGCAGTAGGACAATAATGGGCTGATAGTATTATAATTACTAGCAGCGCCCCGCGGTTTCACCTGAGTACTTACTTATCGATTCCGAATCCGAATATCGGGATAAAAACTATCCTATGTCCTTTCCCAAGACTCAAACTATCTGTATACGAAATTTCATCTAAAGTGTTTCAGCGGTTTAAGCGTGAAGCGGTAACAGACAGACAGACACACTTTCGCATTTATAATATTAAGTATGGATTAGTATGGATTACTTTTCCTTGCAAGATTTTAATTTTACTGAGCAGCTGGCCAATACATAGCCTCATGTAGTTAAACCAAAAAGTAAAAGCAAACCTAAAAACACAAAACGCATAGAAAGTGGTGACAAATGAATCTCTTTCACGATTCAACAGCCATCTAAACAGGAGTCTTATAAAATCTAAAGCAAGTGGCTCCGAGATATTAGTCAGGGAAGGAACTCTGGCGCACGTACCAAAGAAACAAAAGGTGAATGATAGCGGCAATAGCGGTGCGCGAGCGCAAGGTATCAACTGCGAATGGTACACACGGGGTGATTTGTGCTTGTGGATACGGTGGCTGTAATAAACAAGGCCTTTACTGTCTTTAGGGCTTTTGAGCACAGCGGGAGGATCTGGCGTGCATTCTACAGGAGCCAGTGTTCGATGCTATCAAGATGTGTGATAGGTAGAAACAGGATAAGTATTGTTCTTTATACAATAATATGCCTTGATGGATATGGCATGAACTATCAGATCAGAAGTTACTTCACCAATTTTGTTTTTTACAAGTTTTTAAAAACATCAAACTAAAATCAGTTCTTTCAAATAAACCAATTACAGGCACTTTTGAATTGTCAAGGGGGTCGGTCAGTCACGAAGATGACGCTAGTTGCCAATTCCAAAGCGAGTAGGTACCTATGGAGAAGAACGGGCAAAAAACTGCATGGCACTCTTTCAAATCAAAATAATATGGTTACAGCATTCATGTTTAAATTATGCATGTGAGAAAGATGCAGAACGATAAAAGCGTCCGTAATGAAATGATAAAAACAATCTTGATAGATTGTTTTTAGGTTAGATGATTCTAACCTACCTATTGGCAGAAACGGTCCAGCAAGATGAGAACCAACGGTTTTAAAGTTAAACCAGTTCCAGTTCAGAAGTGAGCTTTTTGCTACATTTTTCTGTATGTGACGAAATCTAGGAGGTAAATCAAGCAACTAATTTAAACCAAAGCCACCACAGCGGTATATCGCCACCATCACAGAAGCTGCCACTGCTGCCAGCAAAAATCATCCCGTGTGTTCCTCGCATTATTCGCTGACGTGATACTAATGGCACCACCCGACGATTCCCGCGATTTATTGTCGCGAACACCGCCGTCGGCTCAATGACTCCGTATGTTTCAGTCCTTAGTTCCTTACAAAGTGTAGATTAAGCTTTAGAAATGGAAATGCGCGGGAGTGCGGTCGAGCCACTTAATTTATGACGTCTTTGGTTCGTTTCTAAGTGGTGTAGGTGTGTGTCAATCCGTCTTCCTTGTAAAAGCGCTTAAAAGTTTTGTAAAATTTTATGAAAACGTCAGCTTTGGAAGCCGCCAAAATTGCATAGGTAATTGTCCGTGATCGACTCGGATGTTCAAGACTCAAAAACAAGACGTATTTTTTTAAACCGAATTTACAAAAAAATTACACAAAACACTAAAAACAGTACTGTTAATTTAAAGTACAGTCCTAATCAATTTGCCTTGCCTTTTCCCCTACTATGTCGTGGTCGGCTTCCAGTATTTTACAAGGTGCGACTGCCAATCAACCCTTCACAATCAAGTTACTGGGTAATACGATACCCTTGGTAAGACTGGTTGTCAGACTTTCAGGCTTCAGAACCGTAACCTGTGCCGTAACGACTGTCAAAGATCCAAGAATGACAGCCGGGATCAACGGCTTAACGTGCTTTCCAAGACACGGGTCTCGGTATGTGAAGATGGTCACCCATCCACGAAGTCGCTATGCTTGCCAAGGTTGGTCACCTTGGCAAGCATAGCGACTTCGTCTAAAACTCTTAAACTATGCAAGAACAAGCCTTCCCTTACGTTAAAACAAACAATAAATTCAATACACACAATTATCGCGTGATCGACCGTTGTTCGTCGACATTAGCATGTGGCCACATCACGAACTATTAAATCAGGCACAATGTGCAACTACCGTCATCGCTATCTGCGGCCGAGGCGCGAACGACCCAGTTCGGCGCGTGCGCACCATAGATCAACTGATTAATGACAGACCACCAGGGCGGCGAAAATTTTGTTGCTGGATTTATAATTGGAAAGTTATCTACTTACAACCGCGGATTTCAAAGTGTAAGGACTTGGTTAGTGCCTGTGTCTTTTATTATTACTTATCGAATGACAAAAGCAAAAAAAATGCGAGATTGGGTCTCTGATCAGCTCGAACTTTGTGAGAGTCTTGAGAATTCGATAAGAGATATTTAAAGAAATGTACATCACCATCGTTTCTTTATCACCATCACATCATCTCTATATCCCATGGACCCATCACATCGCATTCCCCGCGTGATGGCTCGGGGAATGCGCGTATTGACGACATTAGCTATATCTCTGTTCGTGCCAGTTCAGATTATCGAAACCCTCCACCTCCAGTAGCATTGCATTTATCTATTAATAACGACCAAAAGCATTGTCTGTTCATCTTTTCTACTATCACAACTCCTACCGAACATAGATGATCGATACGTCGTTTCTGCGTAGCCAGCTGATCTTTGGCTCACGACGTAAGTCAGCGAGCTCGATATCATCGGCACGAGCGATGCATCGCGGCTGTTTACGAGCCTACCGGCTAGATTGCGGCCACGGGGCTTTTTATACAACCAGCATTTGATGCTCTTTATCTATGCACTTGTCCGTTTCTATGGATTCCTGGTAGCGATTCTCTGGAGTATGCCCTGCCCTAAATGGTTTGACGTACATAGGTATGCATCAGATGTGGTAAAATGATTTTTTTTTTATATTTATCCTGGTTACAGTCGGGAGTACTAAGGCAGGGAGTTTTATGCGAGAACAATCTGCATTCTACTTAATAAATAAAAATCATAAATTCGTTCATTCATTGACAGACATCGCACAGCCAAACCAATCAAACTCAGTCTATCGCAGTCCACTGCTGGACATGCGCCAGTCACAGCCTAAACCACTTATTCTAAAAGCATGAAATTTTGCTCAAGAGTTCCTTTTATAACCAAGGTAGGTAAGCAGTAAAGTTTTTGAATAATCATCTAAGTTTGTATGGAAGTTCGTCATTTTTGCTGATGGGATATTCCATCGAGAGCATGACTTTTTGCAGAGAATTCTGATATTGAAGAGCTTATACAAAGCAGTGAACTGAGAGAGGCCGTTATTTGAATACTGTGCACCTCATTGTAGTCTGAATAATTAAATCTATTGGCCGACTGCTTAAATAAGACGTTGCCTGAGGTAGCTGCGCGGTGCGGGAGGGGTGATAGTCGTCACAAGTCGACGAATCACTGAGCTCTCGCATCACGTCACCACACCCCTCCCGCACCGCACTGCTACCTCAGGCAATGTCTCAATTAAGCGGTCGGCCTATATCACTTCAAACGAACTACAGAAAGATTGAAGAACAATCTATGTATTATTAAACAGAAACTACATGTTTTTACTATCACAATTACGGACAATATAAAAGCGCACATAACTATCCACATTTGTCACTACAACATTCTGTATACACACTTCATCCCACACTGCAAGATCAAAGCGAAACATCAAAGTCGGCTCAGTTTTGGTACCAAACATGCATACACCATTCGAGGAAGCTCAATTTCAGTACAAATACTTTATATGGACACAAAAGATTTGCCAAATAGACAGAGAAGGCATAAACCAGCGAGGTGGGCGGAAATCTCCGAATCTCCGCTGTACAGGCGCATGCAAATAGCTGTACGACAATATTTATGAACTGTGTGGCAAAATGTTAATAGGAGTTGCCATGCTTAGATATGAACTGGTGAAAGAATAAGCTGTTATATGTCTATCTATTTATATGGTATGGTGTTTTAAAGGCAAACCGTTTATGACATGCAACTTCTGTAAAGAATTGTACAAGAACGTTTGCTATTAATACATCATTATAGTTTTTCGTTCGGCCCTGAATCTCATCTTAAGTTAGTAGGATAATAACCCGGTATAGGACACATGGTAGTTTTTCAATAGCTAGCTACACATTTTTCCCAAGCAATTTTACAGACGCTATTTGGGCTAAATTGATGCAGTTGAGTATTGATCTAGGACTACGGTCTTCTTCCTACCCTACTGCATACCACAAAATTACAAAGTTTTTCACCCCCCGAAAAGAAAAAGAGTGTGAAAGGTAACTAGTTATCCGGCTTCCCTAAATACCTCTAGTAGGTAATATTCACCTTCACCACCCACACAATCTCCACAAACGTGCAACAATAAAGAATAATTTAAAACAATTAAATCCAAACATCTACCACTACGACCGAACAAAACAACATAGAAAGCTCCATTTAAGTAAATAAGTAAACTAAATGAGAATAAAATATCATCGCACACGTCTTAGGTATGCAAATGGGCTTGCGCGGGAGCATTAAAATGCAAGATGGCGGAAGCGCGCACGCGAGGTCGCGGGGTCGCCAGTATCGCCACGCGCCATTGTCCAGGCTACCGAGTAGGGGAGCATCAATTACTATGATACTAGGATATAGGGATATATATTTTATGCGATAGTAGGTAGCAACCAATGTGTACGTGCCAGTGGGGAATGAAATGTTATCACTCAATGGAATTGCGGTTGTGTGTGGTCGTGGTTACAAATGAGACCGTTCAGTCACTTTTGAGAGTTATTGTTCATGACCAGCTTCACCAATCAAGGTGAAGCTGGTCATGAACAATAATATCGTCCCGAGACTAAGATTTAATTTTGACGGTAAATGAAGTCTGCGAGACCTTATATAGCTACCGGGTTATTGGCAGAATAACTCTATCATCAATAATAAATGGTTGATGGTTATTTAGTTTAAACGAGTTAGTTCGGTGCCTACACCACATTTATAAGGCTTTTATCACACACTTTTGGGTGTCACAGCAATATGAATTAATTTCAAATATGTAAACGATAATTTATTTATTAATAAGCAATTTATATTTACAGTTACATTTAAATAATTAAGGCGAAAATGCAATATCAAATATTTAGACGATAATTTATTAGGAAAAGAATATTTATTCATTTATTAATAACCAGAGAGCAGTGGTGGTGATAACGGCCGCGACTTATGAGTTGTAGGTCGTAGGTTCGTCCCCAGACAGGCGCGAGGCGCTTTACTTTGTGTAAATTATTTCATCACCACTGCTCTCAAACGGTGAAGGAAAACATCGTGAGGAAACCGGCTTGTCCTAGAACCAAAAATTCAAGACATGTGACAGCTACCAACCCGCACTGGGCCCGCGTGGTGGATTACGGCCCACTCCCTCTCACAGAGAGGAGGCCCGTGTCCCAGCAGTGGGACCATTATATGCTGATTATGTAATAATAACCAACTGATAAGTTTGAAGAGCTAAGCTCCATGTGGGACTAAACTACGAAAATAGGTATAGCGGCCCGAACAACCAGCCTATTAGGCAGATCTTATGGAGGTCCTTAACACAGATGAATGGCGGAGTTAATCAGACCACCACTCTCGTAAGTCGTGAAACCATTATGATTAGGGGCTGTCCATTAATCACGTGAGGCTCGAAAGGGGGGGAGGTCCATAAAAAATCACAAAATATCACAATGGGGGAGGGGGTGTGTAGTAATATATCACGTGTATTTATGTTTTCGACAAACGCGCGATACTTAACCGAAAAGCGGCGTTACGTGTATTTATTTTTTCGTCAAACGTGTACAGAATCGAAAGCGGCTTGTAGTGTGACCTTGTGTACTAAAAAATACACGTGATATAGGGGGAGGGTTAGTCGTAAATCTCACCATGAATTACCAAGGGGAGGGGGGGGGGGGTTCAAAGTGCCAAAAAAAAAATCATCACATGATTAATGGACGGCCCCTTATGAGTTATTTGCGGAAAGTTAGTCTAAAGTTCCTTTTGTAAACTGCGAAAATCAACGCACAACAATAATATTTATTTCAGACTTTTGAGAAACGTATTCTCAAAAGTCTGAAATAAATATTATTAACAAAAACTGTTCCTATTCCTACTAATTACGGACAGTCTCGGCCCGCACAAATGCCTATCCCCACTACTGATATCTTCTCACGATCCGCTAAATCGCGTCGTACAATAGCGGTGGTTCAGTTCGCTTAAAACAAAGTAGATTCACAGCTTGCACAATGTGTGGCGAACAGTTAGAAGATTATTTATGGACCATTTATATAGGTCGATAACTTGCTGTCCTGAGGGCCTGTTTTGTAGTAAAATGTTGTAAGGCTACACCTTCTTTAAGACGGCTTAAAGTTTACTGGGAAGTTTTGAGATTTTCTTGACAACTGCTGCATATCGACATATTTTCACAAAATAATCTTATTTCCACCAAATAAAGTGTCGAGAGCTATATTCATGTTTTAAATTACTATAATTTAGTAATTATTTTATCATAATTGCCAAAAGTTCAGAGTCAACGTTATAGGATTTTTTTTGTCACTCATTTGAATAACTAAAATTCGATGGTTTCCTAACAAAAAAAAAAAAGATACATGCTACTTTCAGGCATCGGTCTTATCGAATCCAAAAAAGTTAAATTGTATCGCGTATTCGTTTGCGCTTTGTATAGGAACTATAATTGCTCTATGGAGTAAGAATCATTTTACCAGGACTTTAGACCGTTGTAAGTACTTATTTGATATTAATATCCATTTCCACTACTTTCAGGTGTTCCTGAGAAACCAGGCGTGTGGACCACAACAATGGTACCGTCTTTGTAGGGGTGGCTACGGAACTTCAAAAATGGAATTACGGGATGAAAAAACAAGAAAAAAGTGCACTTAGAATTTATTAAACTATCCTATGTAGGTACAGACAAGAATGAAAGCTACTGCTAAAACATAAAAGTCACATGTACTGCTTAACAACCATAATTCTAACAGTATTGTCAGCGATCACAACGCTACAGGGGAAAAGATCAAGCGCATATAAAATGGAAATAAGCATGAAGCATGCAGTGTTAAGGACATGAACTGAACACAGGGTTTTAAAAAAAAATAGAGGTGTTAGTTTACTACCCTTTATTTTGTATCGAAAATTCGAAAACAATTGACTGTAATCTTCCAGTACGCTCAACGTTGAGTCATCGCTTGCAAATTTAGTCTATGGACGCGTACTAACCGAAAGTGATTGTCGCGCGAGTTTTACCGGGACTTCTGATGGCCCAGAATCGCACAGGTTGGCTTCTCTCGTTAGTTAGTTAGTTAGTTTTGGTTAGGACACAGGGTATGAATATGACATACTCGCGCGTTCATTTGTACGTCATAATTCAGTTAAGCGATCGTGTAATTGCGTATTCGCGCGACAATCACTTTCGGTTAGGACACAGGGTATCTGAACACATGCAGCAAAATTCAGTCATGATTTTTAAGACGTATGGTCATTTTGACCATAATGTCATTTTCGGTGACAAGGAGTTCTAGGCACCTCTATCTTTTCTAACGCTTTGTGGATACGACACATTGGAGACAGAACACAAACATTTCTATAACTAACGTATACACGACCATATGAGTTGCTAGTTGCTACACAAACAGTTAAGCGGAAGCGTCAAGGTAGCCCGCGAAATTCAAATTTGATTCTAATGATTATAATTCAATAAATACATATTTGTTACGGTCGCGAATCATATTTTCATCAACATAAAACCTGACGGATCTGCAAATTGCAAAAAACGAGAATATTTGAATTTCGCGGGAACCTTAGCGCATTTCACTTCATACAAACACATGCACATTGCTTCCTGATGAGATATTCGCGATGTGTCTCAAAATTCAACATAAATACCATAAAACACAGCGTTATGAATTTTATTTTAAATAAAAATACGTAAATCACGAGCCTAATAAAAAATACTTTGACGAAATATTCGAGAATTTAAATCATCATCATCGGCCTAGTCTTTTCCCAACTATGTTGGGGCGGCTTCCAGTCTAACCGAATGCAGCTGAACACCATTATTTTTAATGGCGCCTGCCTGTCTAACCTTCACAACCAAGTAGAAAAACTTCAAAAAAAAAATTATAGAAAAATCATAGGTATCTCTAAAAACACTTTATAAAATCCGTATCAAATAATTATTGTAATAACAAGTATTGCGAAGACATAATGAGCGTCATTACGTGACGCTGAAGTAAAGCTAACGTACACACTCTTTTCCTTTCAGAGGTATGTAACATCGTAGCCTAACTCCATACAATCCGACATTTTTTGTGCCCGTAGCTACTTAATCTAATATCGAATGCCGTAACTTATTATAATAATAACGAATACTGATAAACCACTTTGTGGAGAAAACTTAGCATTAGCAGAAATAAAAAATTACCCTCTCAGTAATAAAAACCGAATAAAGTTATGTCATGATTACCCCATTGTAATCATCCATTGAGGTGCAGTACTGAAGTCTCCTAAACAAACGCAATAGCCCCGCCCTGTTATATTGGGACTTAAAAAATCTCTGCCTAACCCTTCTAGTGTTATGTTATGTTTTAAAGACACTGTATCGGTACATTCCTATAGCCAGTATCTCTACGAGGCTTCCAGCAAGACGCTGCATGCGACCGATGACGTTTATAAAAAACTTCTCCCTAAGCTTTCATAACTTTATACAGCGTTAATTTAAAAGGGGCTTTAAAGTTTGGCGACTAAAGTTCTTTTTCGTCAGGCAATACAACGATTGCGTCAACAATATCGCTGACTACCTTTGAAGCGAAGTAGCTACAGTAGTTAAACAGCACTAAGAGCGCTATGGAAGACATGAACACAAATACGAACATTAATTTATACGTATCCGATTTGGGCCGCTCGCTCCGTAACGCCATCTGGGGACAAGTTATTGCAACATTAAAATATTGAATTAAATTAAATGATTAATAACAACGTTCATTTTTTTAAAGACACATTTATGCAACAGACATTAAGCAATTTATTGCTCAACCATTGCAAAAATGGAAGCAATTTTTAAAGATGCACAATTAAAACAGGGATGAATCACTGTACTGTTTCAATTTATTGTATTCAACAGGCTTAATTAGGCTAGTTGACCGTTTTTGAAAAACTGATTAATAATATAATGATCCTTGTGGTCTATATCAATCAAAATATGAATATTTCAGCAAAATAACATTAACAAAACATTTTGATAATGCAATCATTTTTTTTTTCGTCGTACATGCTGTCGTGGCGACCCAAGTGACTATATTTGAATTAAGAATTTATTTTTCGAGTTATGGAACAATAAAATGAATATCATACTTAACAAAGTTCAAATTCCGCAACCAAAAACTCATTACGACCTTTTTGTTACAAAAGGTCACTCAAAAATCAACTTTGAATACATTTCACAAAAGTAGATAACTGATTAAGTGGCCATGGATGAAAATTATCTGAGACTATGAACACTGCTATACTTTAATTTTATCAAATCTGTGATTTTTACAGTGTTGCCCGCACACAAACGTAATTTTATTACTTATGTAGGAATATTGTAATATAGACTTATGGCCGATTCCTATAACTTACGGACTGTTAAAGGTTAAAATTCAGACTCTTTTATCTTTACCAATAATGAAGCAAGACCTCAGAGCTTTGCATAGTAGACCCATAACTATGGAAGCAGCTATCACAGGTACAATTTGCTTACGGATCTATTTATATTCCCAGTTTGGCAACAAGAAAATGCTACTATTGGTAAGCAAAACCATCGTTTTTGTTTATAGGAACCGAACATTAATCGATAATGTTTTAAAATATTTAAAAAAATATTCAAGACAGACAAATAATAATTTGTGTTAATGTTTCCTTTGACATTCGTAGGTATACGATTTCCATTTCCAAATTTTTATTGCACCTACACAAAACAAAATCAATAGATTAATAATGAACAGTGTCACATTGTGCGAGAGGGACACAATACCAATCAGTGTTGTTCCCTTCAAGACCATCATTCCGTACGTGTATTGGTAATGCAAAAGAAACTTTATTTCTGACGCATAAAGTTTGTTTCTATTCACGATTTGAAACTGTCGTTTGGAAGTAGTGACGTGTCGCGCTTTGATCCACGTTCAATGTCACGTGACCGGGCCAACGGCTTTATGTTAGGCAATTATTTCTTAAAAATATTAATTCATCTAAAATTATTTACAAAACTAAGATGATTTTGATATTAGCTCATAATAATCTACAGTACAAAATTCATAAGGTGTTTTTCTTACGGTCAACTAGCCTATTAATTGCTTCGTGGAAATGCCTCGTAATTACTTCGGGGCTTGGGTTTTAACCGACTGTTAGAACGTTTGCACACTGCATCAAATCCGAATCAGAGAAATAATGGATGCAACCATCCGACAGGCTATCGTATCGAAGATGAAGCATCGATAACCTAATTTGCCTTGCCCCCGGTCATCTATATGATTTAAACTTACAAAATATTCGGGTTTTGCACTTGTCCAGCAGCGTTTAGAGGACACCTACGATAACGTTGATTGATGTTCGATACGGTACGGACGCATATCGAGTGGTTGTCAATAACTATGCTGAACAACACTTAATTTTGAAGTGAAAACTTCTTTAGCATCGTTGTGACTTGAAATTTTATGAAACGAAAAAGCGACAGTAAAAAGAGACATATAAGATTTAACGTGGGAGAAAATGAGACAGAAATCATTATACGGTGTTTTTGAGTGTTTTAAGTGTTTTGAGTGTTTTTGAGTGTTATTGAGTGTTTTTGAGTGTTTTGAGTGTTATTGAGTGTTTTTGTGTGTTCTTGAGTGTTTTTGAGCGTTATTGAGTGTGTTTGTGTTTTTGAGTGTTTTTGCGTGTTTTTGAGTGTTATTGAGTGTTTTTGAGTGTTTTGAGTGTTTGGATGGATGGATGGATGGATTGTATAGTGATTTGAAGGTTTCACTTCTACCACGTGTGAATTGCACACATGCAGTTTTTTTTTCTCTCTTTCGGAAGTTTCCGTCCGTCATACAAATAGTAAAGCGACACATTAGAACGAAATTTTTCACATTCGGATCATGTGCAAATATTCTAAGCCCTTTTTTTAAACGTGCAACAGTGGGTGCAGCGCAAAAACTTTCAACGTAACGTATCATAAGTGAATCAAAAATGTTTATTTGATACATATTACAATTGCAAAACATCTAAAGTGATTTATAATAAGAATGAACAAATAGGTCGATTTGTAACGAATATTCCCGATCAGTAAACACCTTTTCGTCCACACTGTAGACTGATTTTTTTTCCCGATCGTTGAAACTATATAGAACGTACTTTTTTGGCATTTTCTTAGCTAATTCTAAGTATACAAATATTATTATTGACTTATTATAAAACATACTGATTGTAAAGTAAAAAAGATGTTTTGTTTATTTTGATGTTAATTTTTTGCTTTGAAAGTAGTAATTAAGACATTATAGATAGAGACTATTTTTCTCTTCTTGTTCTCACACACTATTGTCTACATTTCATTTTTACTTCTCCTTTCGCAGGTCTGCTGGAAGAAATTTCTTAAGAAATAAGCAGTACCTTTGTACTCAAATTATAATGATGTCATATCCCTATGTATTTTACTGTGTGTACATAAATTATAAAATAAATTAATAAGACATTTCACAAATCCATCATTAATTGAAAGTCATATTTAAATGAATTTCACTTTTCTACACCTTGACTCTTGAACTAAGCATATGAACGGTCGGGAAAAATAGTTCCGTTCGTGAACACTGTGAGCGAATGAAACATTTTTTCCCGATCGTCAACAATGTGGAAGGCAAGGTATTACTGAACGGGAATATTCGATTTGTAAGTGGCACATCCAAAGGTAAGTTTTTTGACCCCAATTGTTTACAATATCACAAATTGTTTTAGAACAGAGTATAGAACTGTTCTTTTTTTAATGTGCATACATCTTTACAATACATTACGTCAAAACGTCACTACTAGCGCCTCGGTAGGCCACCATTACACTACATTTTATTAAATAAAATTAGGCTGAGATCTATAGAGCGAGCTTTAACTTTACACAAGCTAAGTACTAGCGTTTCATATGAAAATGAATCTTATTTGGAAATTCCAAATTGGAATTAAGTCATGATTCTATTCGTATGAAACGCTTGATCATAGTCGCTTACAGGCATATGCACATTAAACACATACGAATAAGATTTATTTTCGTATGAAACGCTACTGTACTTAGCTTGTGTAAAATCTAAATTCGATAACGACAGTACAATATAGTGTCAATTTTCCAACTATAAAATGGTTATGTAACAGGGGCCTTATTAGAAGCTACAGAAAAGCATTTTGACTTCCTTTCCCTAACAATTAAACGACCTTCTAACTACACATTAACCTTCACTAAATACTTTTAGATACACCATTCATTTTTCCAAAATATTTATATATATTGACTTTGGTCTTACCGTGCGTACTAACCGAAAGCGAATAACGCGTGAGTACGCAATCGTCACGCTCGTTTATATGAAAACTCGCTGACCCGGCGAACTTAGGACCGCCCCGCCAGCCGCTCAGCCCCCGTTTTTTAAAACTCGGATATCTCCTAAGATATTAATTTTAATGTCATGCTGTAAAGGGCAATTTTGATCTACATGAAATGCGCAACGTATCTGATGTATTTTATTGGATAAGGAATAATACTTTATTGTTTAAAATAGCTTGGGTATATAATGTAAGCGCACAAAAATATGTTTGTTACGACATCACATTACAAATCTTTGAATTTCTCGGCTTTTCTCTACTATAATAAGCATGTATTATACATATAAACCGTCCTCTTGAATCACTCTATCTATTGCTGAAAACTGCATTAAAATCCGTTACGCAGTTTAAAAGATCTAAGCTTAAAGACAGTGGGAGCGACTTTGTTTTATACTATGTAAAGATAAAGATGACGTACTAGCGCGATCAATTAAGTCTCGTTTATCTAATCTAATATTAAAAAAACCGGCCAAGTGCGAGTCGGACTCGCACACGAAGGATTCCGTACCACAAGGCATAAAACGCCGAAAAAAATCGTTTATTTTATATCCCTTTAAATTTTAACTTTATTTTATTTTTATTATTTGTTGTTATAGCGGAAATAGAAATACATCATTTATGAAAATTTCAACTGTCTAGCTATCACGGTTCATGAGATACAGCCTGGTGAAAGACAGATAGTGGAGTCTTAGTAATAGGGTCCCGTGTTTACCCTTTGGGTACGGAACCCTAAAAACATACTAAAAGATTTGACTTTTTGTATGTTCCTATTTTTGTTTTTTACGCTTTCACAGCTCAACAGATTCGGATGACATTTGGCACACGGGTAGACTATGACCTGGCATAGGACAATGGATACTTTTTATCCCGATATTCTCACGGAATCGAGACTTATGCGGGTGAAACCGTGGGGCGCGGCTAGTCCGTCATAATTTATGTAAACGATCGCATAATCACGTATTATCGCTACAGTCGATTTCGCTTAGGACGCGGCCTTGAAAGGACAAATGCCAATGAATTTTGAAGAACATGTTTTCTAATAACATCGTAAGTAATTCAATGATATTTTAGAAAAATGAAAAAGTACAGTGTATTCATACTTACTTGATCTCAGCCGGCCCAGGATGGGGCAAATAGGAGAAAAAAATGAATTCTAATACATTCACCAATCACATGGGACTTAATACTGTCATCAGCATACTGGTACATCTTTGTGTCACGATTTGGAAATTAAAAAATGACATTAATAAAATAATCAAACTACATTTACGGTCAAATGACATCTGAAATGACATTAGGGTTAAATGACATCTAAGGGTCAAACTACATTAATATTCAAATGATATTTATGGTATGATATTTTAGGATTAAATGACATCTAAGGGTCAAATAAATGAACGACCAAATGACATTTATGGTATGACATTTTAGGGTTACATGACATCTAAGGGTCAAATTACATTAATGGTCAAATGACGTTTATGGATAGCTCAGCAACGAATTAGAAGCATGGTTATCGAAAATAAAAATGAAAAAATGGTTTATTATTGTATAGTTTTTTCCAAAGAGTAACTCAAAGGTGATCAGATAGAAAAGCCTATGACGGTATATCGATCCCATGGGAAAGGACTAATCTATCGAATTTCAAAGAACACCCTCAACACAAAAAAGAGATTTTTGAAATACATAACCTTGGCTAAGCCAACCTAAGTCCAAATAAAATAGTCGTCACAATGAGCGTGTCGTGTGAGCGGAAATGCATACGCTGCATTAGCGTCGGTTAGACGAGATTGTAGCTAAACTGTGTCGGCTTTAGCGTCACATTTACGTAGCGTCTACGCTACACATACGTTTGACGAATCCCTACGCTAAACCAACGCCGAATGCGAAGGCACTCTAAAACTTATAGACTATTTTGTTTTTATTATACAAAACTATATTTGGCTTAACTTATTGAAACTTATGCAGGGTGTAAGGGACGTAGGCGCGCAAACTTTTATCATGAATTCAGTACATTATTCTGGACCCACCAGTGCAGAAAGGGGATTGAAGGTTTTATATGGAGCCTGGCATACCCACAATGTAGTACGCCAAAAATTATTTCAAACATCTATGCAAAAAAAATTACAGTACCCGGCGATAAATATTGCACATCGACCTTTGGAAAGAGACAATTGGCTAATTTCGGCTTCGTAGAGCGTTATCTCTGTCGCACGAAATACAAACAGTCCGGTATCTATTAGGAGCTGTTAAACAATTATGATTTGCTTCTTTTGATAATTAGTTTTATTCTTTGTATAAAATCGATAGGATCGAATAGGTCGATGTGCAATATTTATCGCCGGGTACTGTACGCCAGTTTAAAAAAAATATAGATGTCACGTGATCAACTTAAAACGTTAATATCTCGGAAACGTACCGCTTTACTGGATTTGGTCGTATTACGTTTTCTGTTTGCGTTGATATCGATTTATATAAGTTCCATGCTCATTTTGAAAAAAAAATTGCAGACTGTAAGTATGCCGCGATCTTCAAAAGCCCTTTTTCATCGATTATTTAAAACAAAACAGCTGTTCTATACATTTAGTCGTGTCGATATTGCACTTTTGTACAAAAAAGCTGTTCTTTTTTTATAACCGATAAAAAATTTCTATGCTGGTAGTTCTAAAATCATGTGCTGAATTCATGGTAACAGTTTGCACATCGATGTCCCTTACACCATCTATAAAAAAACTCTTGAAAATATTTCGAGCCTATGTATAGCATACTTTACAAGTGAGACATAAGACAACACAACGTATAATGTACCTCGCTATCCCCCCCGCTACCGTAGGCCTTGTATTTGTAGTAAGGTGTCAGGGTCACGCGTGAGTTCTTAGCGAGCGCGCGCATGACGTCACCGGCCTGCTCGCGACGGTCGAGGCCGACGTAGGCCGATGTCTCGTCGAGGAAGTGCACTGTTACCGACCCTGTGGGAGAAAATAATGTGATTATCACAGAGCACGGAATCGGTCCATTGGCTTCGTTTTCTTCTTAGCGTGTCGATGGAAAAAATATTGTTTCTTTATTTTAATTTGTTTGGCCCAAAATTCAGCAACGCGGATAACATTTGCTGACGCAGCCATTAGGTCCTCACGTGTGTGGGTTCGAGCCCACGACATACAGCTCGTAATTCGGGGCCGTCACCACTCGGCCACCAGCTTATTCAACACGTTGACTTAACAAGGTGCAACTTCGTTCTCTCACACCGTCCTGCATCACTTTTACAGACGACTGCAATGGCGTTATTAAGCTTTTTTTTAAGGAAAGCTGAGTTGATTAAAATATAAAAACCAATACGTATCTCACCAAATGGACTGAACAGTTGGTTGAGGTCGTTCCTCTGCCACTCCCTGGGGAACTCGAGGTGGAACACGTGGTCCCTACTGGGAGTAGCTGAAACAAAATTGGCCTTACATATAAAGACACCGACACATTATATTAAAACATATTATATTTATAAGTGTCATAAATACTCATAAACTACGACTTCTTTTTGTTTCTATTTAGTATAATGTGCGTAGGAGTTTATGCGTAAACGCACGATTTACAGAATGTTGCGCAATTTAGGTGCTCTTAAGTTATTTTAAAAGTTCTAAAAGTAATTTTATTATGATTTTTTTTTTAGAAATCCTAAGCCGCCGCGGCTGCCAGTGAGTCTTGTTCACTATGGCTGCCGCAGTGGCATCCATAAAAATCCATCTAGCAATTTATACAGAAAAAACACTTACGTTCATCGCCCACAAGATTAATATACGGACTGTCCTGCCTCGCCGTCTTCGCCAAAAACAGCTTATTCAAGAAAGGCTTCAGCGTAGCCGACTGGGGAGCCAATCGCACCGAGTCTTCACCGCGCATGCGCGACAGGTGCGCGTGCATCGCTAGGAAGCACAGCCCTGTGATGTAGGCGTCATAGCCTGCCTCGTGTTCCTTGTCGCCGAGGTGAGAGTAGCCGCGGCCTTCTAGAGATCCTGTGTGGGGAACGAAGTTATTTTTTAAGAGGTGATATGATAACTCTTTTAAAGCATAAAGTAATGCTTGTTATACTTATTGATATGATAATTAGTGCTTAAAAGGAGTTAACAATTCCGTGACGATTGACAGGGGAGAATAGAAGCAGAAAACGTGGCAAAGCAGGAAGATAATTATGATGACAATGTAATGTTGTTTTTATGTATGGAGCTTATTTGGATGGACAAAGATTCATCATCAACTGCCTAGCCCTTGTCCAACTTGTTGGGGTCTGCTTCCAGTCTAACCGAATGCAGCTGATTTTTAGGGTTCTGTACCCAAAGGGTAAAAACGGGACCCTATTACTAAGACTCCACTGTCCGTCTGTCTGTCACCAGGCTGTATCTCATGAACCATGATAGCTAGACAGTTGAAATTTTCACAGGTGATGTATTTCTGTTGCCGCTTTAACAACAAATACTAAAAACAGAATTAAATAAATATTTAATGGGGGCTCCCATACAACAAACGGGTTTTAACGGCGATTTTGCCTTGTGGTACCGAGCCCTTCGTGTGCGAGTCCGACTCGCACGTGGCCAGTTTTTTTTTAAATATCTCTTTAAAACGGAGCATGATCGCGAATTAGAAAAATCATCAAAAATTGGGTTTTCCCATCAGGAATTTCTAAGTAGCAACTCGGAATCTAGATTAGTGCCCAGTTGATAGGGTCGTCCGTTTTTTTTTTTTTTGTCACCCTATTGTCATCAAAAAAACAGGAGAAATGTGGGTGTAGCAAACATGTCTCCCACCCTTTCGAAGAATACAGGCGTGATGTCATGTTATCAATAAGATAATCGGTACTCACCAACTTTAGGTATTGAGAAGGGTGGCTCAGCGAGCGTGGAGAGTAGCTCTTGGAGCACACTGGACCCGAGCTTGTCTTTGAACGGCGGCAAACTCGACATGTACTTTGTGTCTAACAATCTGGAAATAAGAGTGGTAAAGAACCATTACCTATTATGGACATCATATTGATGATTATCACACGAGGCTGTTCGAGCGAGACGTTACAAATATCAACTCAGGTGCAACAGGAGCTATGCCCTAGAGCCTATATATTTATAAAATTCTTAGTGATTATTATAAATATCACATTTTGTGAACATGACATTTTGTAAACATCATATTTTGTGAACATGACATTTTGTAAACATCATATTTTGTGAACATGACATTTTGTGAACATCGTCTTTTATGAACATCATGTTTTATGAAGACCTCGCTGAACATCGGACAGTTACCGCGCTTGGCAAATCGAATAGAGGTAGCACTGGTAGCAGTTTTTACAGTAACATTCAAGTTCCTATGTTCAAAAGTAAAATGCCACTCAGATGCAAAATGTTATCCATCTGTGGCCAACAAATGCACGAATTATAAGTAACTCCTAATAATTAAAATTAAATAAATAAAATCTCACAGTTGCCTTCCTTAAAATTCTGCCTTTGCTTTCCCAAAGGGCTTTGAAGGTCCGTGGCATACCTACCTATCCGCCATTTTTTTTTGCGAAATGGCTGCCACGCATGGAACCTACATAAATCCGACATTTTGAAAAAATACAACATGGCGGACAGGTAGGTATGCCAGGCGCCATATAAAAATCATCAATCCTTTTAAAAAGTGAATGCGACAAATAACTTACTTGGGGAACATGCAATGTGTGAACTCTTTGAATGCAGAATAGTCGGCGGGCAGTTCTTGGAAGAAGTGGCCCAGTGTGTGAAGGATGTCCAGCAACATGTTGTGGCCAACCACGAGTTTTCGCTGTGGACCAAATCAAAACAAATACAACGCTACAGATTGTCTAATTTAAAATTGCACGCCCCTCCATTGCTTGTTGCATACTATACACATTTCTAATATTTGTATAAAAAAGAACCATGGGGGATGTTGTATGGACCCCGTCCCCACCCTCCAACAATCAAGGGATGCGTGTCAATATATTTATAACAATCCAAAAAAAGTCAAAATACCTGTTTTAGTAGTTAAATTGATAGAGGGTTTATTTTATAATTGAAATAATCTTTTTGGAAAAAATGTGTCTATTTTAAATAAAAATCATATTATTTGTAAACAAACGCATATTTTATATAATATAAGAATAATTCTATACAAAAAAAACTTTCTTCTTGAACTGAAAATGATTGGAACAAAAATGACAAATGATTGAGGCATGCTGTCGAATGGTCAGATAGTGTTGCCCAAAATCGGTCTTGGTCTTACAGTCTTGGTCTTGTTCTTGCATTTTTGCAAGACCAAGACCAAGACCAAGACCGACTTATTGTAGCAAGACCAAGACCAAGACTGAAACCTGCAAGACTTGAGCAAGAACAAGACTAAGCCTGCAAGACTCTTGCGTCTCGCAGTTAAGTCAAACTGAAATTTGGGGGTTATAGTAGGTATTTGGTGTCAATCCCGATTTTGATAGACGTTCCCCAGTATCAAAACCGTGTATTGTATTGATTATTATATGTTTCGACTATTTATTAAGTAGGTAGGTAGCGTGTTACTTACAAATTAGCTCCCATACTGCCGTGCTAAGCACAAAAGCGGTATCTCAAAAAAATTTGTAAAGTTGATTTTTGTGGTATAGGATAGCTTAAAGAAATATGCATCCAATGAGCTTAGCCAAATAACGGTATAAAAGTGTTCCCTATCTCAGCTTTACCTCAAATCACTGAGAGAATAAAAAACAAAACTTCAATTTTCTCGAAACTAGCTTTTCTTGAGATACCGCTTTTGCGTTTAGCACGGCAGCATATGTAATAAAAAGTACCTAGCATAACTTTCTAGCAAAGTTCATTTTATACCTTGTAGGTATATCTACTTAGAGTATTATATTATACTTGTATAAGTCTAATGTGCAGATCTAACGTTAGTAGGTTGGTAAAAATTATGTAGGTATTTATGTTTCAAAGTTTATATTATTCTTCTATTCAGCAAAATTTAAAACTAACAGCGAGTCGAGTAGGTCTACAAAGTACTAGTAGCAGTTTTTAAGCCAGTCGATGTTATGGTACAGACGCCAGTACATCAAGCTACTACAATCAGCCATATTTCTTTAACGCAATCTTCCGCATTTTTTGTCAGGTTCAAGCATTTATGCACTTTATTATAATAATTTTAAAGTTTATTTTCAAGTGCGTTAATAATACGAGGAGACCGCTTGGCGCTGCCGTTCCTTTGTCGCGGCATTTGAAAGCGAATAGCGTAGGTACGAAGACAGTGTTGACCTCGCAAATGAACTTTAGCAATACAGCTGATCAGGTAGCCCTTTCGAGTTTTATTTACATTACTGTTTTAAGTGAAACAAGTGAATTTACTATTTTTTAATTAAAAATATTATTAGGTCAGATAGAAATAATGATTTTATACAATTTACAGTAAAAAAAAAATTGCAAAAAAACCTAAAAATTAAGAAAAAGCTGACGAAAAATTTCAACGCAGGGGGGTCCAGAATCATGTACTTGAATCCATGGTAAGCGGTTGCGCGTCGATGTCCCTGCCACCCTGAGCAATAGGCTAATACGTATTTGAATGTAGCCTAGTCTAAGTAGTAGAGTCTCACAAGACTTGCGAGACTCTTGCTGCAAGACCAAGACCAAGACTGAGAGCGCAATACCAAGTAGATATGAGCGCCGCGCCGGCGCGCCGCCGTCGCCGAGTGAAACACGCGGCGCGCCGTCGCGACGAGTCGCAACTTGCTCTACCGCTCGCACGCGCGGCCCGGCCGTATTAGTTCGCCTAGTCGCCTCGCGACGCTACGCTCGCTCGTCGCTCACACTCAGTCGAGTCGAATATTTCACCGAGTGAACGTGTATTAACTTAAAATGGCTGCTTCTCATAAAAAAAAATAGTGTCCGACCGAAACAGGTTTTTCAGCCGAAACCGAACTTTCGTCCTTGCTCTTAGTTTCGGCCGAAACCGAAACTTACTTAAACATATTTAAAATTTCTATCGTATACAGAAATCTGGTGTGTTTTTTACACATTTATTTGAATATACAATGTATATTATACATACAGACAGTTGAATACTTACCTAGTCATTTACGAGGTCGGTCCCATAATGAACTGGCCTGATATAGTTCTACGCGACATGTCGCTACATGTTGTGTTGCATTAAATAGTACGTTTATCGTGCACTTAATATAAGAAACGCGCATCGACATGAAATGCTTAGTCTTAGTTTAGCAGGCATTAGCATAACGAGAGTCGCGTATTTTTTCAAAATGTCGACAACTGAGTATCGAAGTGTCATAAAGTTTTTGTTTAAAGAAGGTTTATACCCTGCCCAAATAAAAGAACGATTGGATGACGTGTATAAGGAGTCTGCCCCCTCCTATAGCACAGTGAAAAATTGGGTGAAAGAGTTTCGCCTCGGAAGAGAAACCGTCGAAGACATTTGCCACGACGGTCGACCTGTGGAAGTGCTCACTCCCGAAACGATTGCTCTTATCGAAGAGGAGGTTCTGAGTGACCGCCGTTTGAAGATTAGAGAAATTGCAGCTAGGCTTGGGCTCTCTAAAAGTACGTATTCGTGCGATCCATAAACATCTTCACATGAAAAAAGTGAGTGCAAGATGGGTACCGAAACTTCTTTCAGCGGTACAGAGACAGGAAAGAGTGCGCTGCGCTTCGGAGTTTTTGGATCTTTGTGGCGAAAATTCTAAGACTGTGATCGAGCGGCTGGTGACTGGTGATGAAACTATGATCTTGTATTATGACCCACAAAGCAAGCGCGAATCAATGGGATGGCGTTATAAGGGTGAAAAGCCCCTTAGAAAGGCAAAGATGCAACAATCGGCTAAAAAACTGATGTGCACAATCTTTTGGGATTTTCAAGGCATATTGATGGTGGATTTTAAAGAACGTAATACAGTCGTGAACGGCTAATATTATGCTTCTTT
Organism: Luperina nickerlii; assembly: GCA_963855955.1. NCBI lineage: Eukaryota > Metazoa > Arthropoda > Insecta > Lepidoptera > Noctuidae > Luperina > Luperina nickerlii. Next base: position 5,605,209 of record OY979665.1, read on the forward strand.
AATATATAAATTACGAGACAAGATAAAGGAAAAACGAAGAGGCAAGCTGTCTAAAGGTGTCCTGTTGCTCCATGACAACGCCCCTGTTCATACCGCTGGTGTTTCGAAGGATGCAGTTCGTCAATGCGGGTTCACAGAAGTTGAACATCCACCTCACAGTCCAGACATGGCCCCGTCTGACTATTATTTATTTCCAAATTTAAAGCGAGACTTAAGAGGAAGAAAAATTTCAAGCGATGAAGAGTTGCAAGCGGCCGTCTTCGGTCATTTTGAGGCTAAAAATTGTGATTATTTTTATAAAGGTTAAGAGATGTTGATTCACAGATGTCAGAAGTGTGTTAGTAGTATTCATGGTGATTATATTGAAAAATAAAATTGGTTTCGTTTCATTTCCTTCATTAGTTCATAGTTAGGCCAATTCATTATGGGACCACCCTCGTATGTGCAAAACACAACCTCAACTCCATGCGATTAACGATGGACGGTGGCGAACTGGGCCGGCGCGGGCGACGCGACGAGCGAGCACGAGCTAGCCGCGAAGTTCGCCGAACGATGGACGATAATTCATGAACACTCAAGTTTCGGCGCGGCCGAAAGTTTCGGCCATTTCCTGGCCGAAACCGAAACTTAGGCCGAAACTAGTTGATTTGGCCGAAACTGGCCGAAACCGAAACCGAACTTTCGGTCGGTCACTAGAAAACATTGAAATGATTATTATTCAGTAAGTAAACGTGATCTCCAATTTTATTTAAAAGACTAAAATTATATTAACAATTATTAAAAAATATAGGTAAAGCTTTTTAATACGGTTTTCTTTAAGTTTTTTTTAAGAAATCTTTCCCTGATAAAAAAAATTCTAAGGCCCACGGCCGGCCACGTCGCGCCGCCGCGACGCCGCCGCCGCCGTGGAAATTTTAAGGCCACGCCGCCGCCGTGGTATTGGCCATCGGCGCTCATATCTAATACCAAGACCAAGACCAGGTGTATTGACGCAAGACCAAGACCAAGACTGGCTAAGGTCTTGTCTTGGTCTTGCATTTGGGCAACACTAGGTCAGATAATACATGAAAACTCCGGGAGTGCCGACAGAAGTGAAAACAAAACACAAATAGAATACTTTGCCATCACTCACTGACATATCGGATATATATACATTAATACCAAGTACATCCCGAGGACAGCCGAACACATCCGAAGCGAGTATTATTTTTTATCGTCTTATAAACAAAACACGCGCGGTATCGCTTACGGTAACAGTGGCGCGAGTTCAATGGGTTTTTCTCATATCAAAAAATGCCCAAAGCGCCTAAACAAGTTTTCACTTCAAAAATCGAATAAAAAGATATTAAAATATATTATAAATCCCAAACCCCATATATTTGACATAAGTCGAAATAATAAGAAATGATGTATCCTGCGAGACGTTCCCGATGACTTCTGTTTCAAGTCTGTTGGAGGGTGGGGACGTTTCTTCCCAATGTCCTTTATTGTGTATTTATATAAATTTATCTCTACTGGATTCTTTTGGCGCGTGGTTAAAATCGGAACAAAAACCATCATCTTGTTCTGTCAATACAATTTATGTGACAATTTCACAACTGTTTACCAAGTACGCCCCCCTGTCAATGTCATTTAGGCGCCAAATGGTCCTTGTAGCACTGTTTATTTGTGGACACAGGATAAAAGGTGTTAACATTATAAAGTAGATGTGACTGTTTCCTGCCACAGTAAGTGGCATACAAATATTACAAAATTAGGAACAAAATAGACAAAATAGTAGGTACACTTTTTTCTATACACACAGTCATAATTATAACTATTTTATTAATTTCTATTTTAGTATTACACAGCACGCACAGTGCAAGGAATTAATAAAATTACAAGACTAGACAAGGACTCATTTTATTTTAGATTAAAACAGAATAGGCCATTGTTCTGTAACAAGTTTCACTGACCAGGACTTCACATTCAACTGCAGAAATTATTACTGATTTTTAATTTTTACAATTAGCATTGACTTCATTTATTTTTAGAGGTCTTTGTTTTTATGACATCTGCCCATGTTTTATTTGGTGGAAGCGTATCATACTTTAGAAACTTTTAACTATCATAGGTGCTAGGTTGATCACTGTGTTTTCAGAATCTTTCCGAAAAACATTAAGAAGCACACAAGATGGTCACAATATTAGAAGTCTTTTAGTACTTCGATTTAGTTGATCCATACAATTTATTTAAATCCTTACGTAAATAATTAACTCACCGACTGACTGATCATCTTGGCTACTTTGGAGAAGCCTACAGCCTCTTCCAACTCATCCCATTCTCTTTTTTTCCTCATAGTTTCTTGATCCATATCACCTTTTTTACGTATCACTTTGAGCACTCTGAAAGATACATTATTTTCAGTTACATGTAATTGCGACGAGCATGCGAGAGTGCACAGAAGAAGCTATCTGCTATACAGCTAGCTAACTTGCAACTACTTTTGAACAATATTGTGAGTGTGCTGTGTAGTCAATTCTTTTGCATCAATAAAGCAGTCTCCTTGTAAGCGCTCAATGGTTTTGTTGTTTATACCCACTGACTTTTTTACTGTCCAGACAAAAACGGGGTATAAAAGGTGAGTGGAGTAGAAGCCTATGGTACAGAAATCTCTTTTCTTTTTCATAAAAAATAAAATGATAAATCTCTTTTTACACCCGACTGCGCCAGAAGGAGGGTTGTTTTTTTTACACTACAAATTCATTGATAATTTCCGTACGTAGAGTAGGGTCACTCTACCCACGGAAATTATCAATGAATGAATAAATTATCCATATAAGTTGAATTTTTATATTATTTGATAATTATTTTTTTTTAGTATTAACCGTTTACTTCAAATAAGTTACAGTATTTATTGGTTAATTTCAATTTAACTTTTTTTTACTGAACCTATGATGATGGGACTCCCTTTTCCGCACTTAGACTCCCATTCGGTCCGTTGTGCGTGTTTACTGAACCTAATAGCCGACTACTTCTTATTAGGTTTACTGAACCTAATAAGAAGTAGTCGGCCAAAGAAAAGGTGGCAACGTACAATGCGTGCCACGAAAGATGAGACTTGACCCCGCCTGCCCCGCTCTTTCTGCTGCCCCTATGACGTCCGGTCCCGTCCCGCACTCAGACCTCATACCGCTAAAGATACCTAAAATCGTGTTCTGCGCAAGTCAAACCACGTGGTGTGTCAAGTCTCATCTTTCGTGGCACGCATTGTAACCTGGATGAATTCCACTACTAGAGAAACAAATGATTACCTGGTTTTATTTTCTAACACCTTGGTATCAACCATAACATCGTCCTTGAACCTGGCTCTTAGCTCTTGGAAGAGTAGCATCCTTATAAAGGCATTACATCGATCAATCTCCATCTCATCCTCTATTGTGTTGTCAATGAAATTCTTCACTTTTTTACTGCAAAGCAAATGAATGATTTGACTTCTTCAAGGGGTCACTTTACAAAACGGCGTAAAAATCTTGCCTACACATCCTAGCTAATATAAATAAAACAAAGTCGGGTTAGTTACACCATTTATAACTCAAGAACGGCTGGACTCATTGTATGATCTTTGACTTGTTGGATTTGTCTCCGTCCCGAATAGCAGAATAACTATTATCATCATCTGCCTAGCCTTTTCCCAACTATTTTGGGGTCGGCTTCCAGTCTAACCGGATGCAGCTGAATACTAGTATTTTACATGGAACGACTGCCTATCTGACCTCCACAACCCAGTTACTGGGTAATACGATACCCCTTGGTAAGACTGGTTATCAGACTTTCGGGCTTCTGACTACCTGTAACAACTGTCAAAGATCCACGAATGACAGCCGGGACCAACGGCTTAACGTGCTTTCCGAAGCACGGAGGGGTATGTAAAGATGGTCACCCATCCACAGACCAACCGCGGCAAGCGTAGCTTAACCTGATCGATCGACCTGTGCGGCTGTTATTATTACTATTAAGTTATTACTATTAAAACATGTCAAAATTCACAAAATAAAAGGAAGTTAATTAATTATCGATATAACATTTATTGATTCTGAGGCAGTACGAAGTTTAGAAATAATGGTCACAGAAACACACGACAAGACACTTCGTGATCCTTTCAGCAGGTGGTGTTCTGTAAGGGAGCTTACAGACCACCACCTGCTATGATCCTTAGATAGTTTAATAAATTAAATAGTTACTTGTTATTAATAATTATATTCCAATTTATCCTAATTCCATTTAATTTTGTCCAATTTTATCTAATACTATCTAAATTTGACCAATTTTGTTTCATTTCATTTCATCAATATTTGTCCAGTTTTATTATGTGATTTAACCTAATTTTATGATTGTATGACGTGTAATTACTACTAAGTATTAACTAATAACTTGTATTGGCTATTAATAAATAAAGTATTTTTGCCTCATTTACATTCATACAATAATAATAAATATAACATTATTAGCTGTGAATTCTAGGAATAGTCTTCTTACATTGTTGCCTAGCAATTTAATAATATTAATTGAAATTAAAATATTACCAAATGTCCTCAATGAGCTGTTTGTGTTCCTCAGGTATCTTCACAGTGTCCTTCTCCTTGCCATATGACTGTTGCCTCTCGGTCAAGGATTCTCGTAGCTTTGACTCAGTCAAGGCAGTCATGTATGGGATTCCTGTAGGCATTACGAAAATGTAATATGAAAAATCAGATAACCTCACTCAGATTTGTTGATCAAATGAGCAAACATATACAAGTTTATTCAAGAGAAATAAGTGATTCAGGAATTATTTGAATTACTAGCTTCTGCCCGCGACTTCTTCGGCAAGAAATTTCTTGTTCCCCAGACCCACCCCGTTGCATTGAACCACCTGCACTATTACTAAGTTTTCACTTAGCATTCTTTCAGACTTTTTTCTTTTTGTTCAGCCTAAGGGTCTGTTAAATAGTCTGTTAAATACGTTAAATAGCCTATAGTCTTCCTCAAACATTGGGCTACCAAATGCAAAAATAATTTTTCTAATTCGACCGGCTCCTAAGGGTCCGAGCGTGATGTTAAATAGCCTATAGTATTCTTAGGCTATAGCCTATAGCCTAAGAATTGGGCTATCAAATTCAAAAAGATTTTTTAAATCCTACCGGTAATTCCAGAGATTAGCGCATTCAAACAAACTCTTCCGCTTTATTTTTAGTATAGGTACAGACACTCCATTTTCACATCCACCATTTCATCAATTGTATCCAAATTTCTCAATTTTTTTTAATATTTCGTTCATGTCTATTGTTTTTGTTGAACAATGAAGGTTGTAATGCACTATATTCTAGGAGTAGAGTCTTCTTACTTTGTTGCCTAGCAACTGTTATGTTCTGTTCTGTCATCTTATATTTCCAGACGAGTTTAATTTTATATTCATAAAATGTAAATTACTTGATTAAACCACTGTGTTACAATGATGTTCTTTTTTTTCATTGAAAGGAAGCTCAGCCAAGTTTTGTTAGTGTCTTGTTTCCAACTTAACTTTCTCCTCTCCTGTTTGTACTTATCCTTTTTTTCTTAATGTGAATAGTTTCGACAATCAAGAACATTAATATTGTTACTCACCTTCTTTTATGAGTTTGTTAAAGTTAAATCCATTTGAAGCCAAAAAATCTAAGCTGGAACTCTGGCAGAGGAACATTCTGTCGGGCCCAGGCCGGCCGCGCGGGTACAAGTAAAAATTGTACGTGTCGTTCATGTAGTGCTTCTTCTTTTCATCCCAGTAAAAGGCACTCAAGCCAAACTGTATCAATAAAAACTCACACGAGCCATTCAAAATACGAATGTAATACTCCTTGGGCGAATCGTAAATAGACACGTCCCGCCCATTTATAAGCCCTGTAAACTCCGCATCTATCGATAAAAAGTCCGCTTTCTCTATAGAATTACTTATTATGGGCAATTTTTCGGTAAAATCTGAAAAATAATGAAAAATCAATGAGGATTTGCCGCGTTTACGGTATCCCAAATAACTTGTAATTTCTACCTACTGCTGCGTACTATATCCATTATTTACATATAATAAAAAATGTCTGATTAATAAAATAACATTAAGAAATAGATTTGTATAGGAATTTTATTTATTTATTGAATAAAATGGACAAACAGAACAAACAAAGATAGCACGGCGAGCGGAGCACAAACGCGCATGTCAAAAAAGTGTCAAACGCCAGTGTCAAACCCTGCGGTCCGAGTTCGGAAATAATCGACTTGCCCTGCGTTCCGAGTTGGGAAATAATCGATTTGAGTGTGCTCAAATCCGTACCGAATTAGCGTGAGCGGCGTCATCGCAAGATGGCGCATGTCATGACGTCATCTATGACGATTCACGGGATATCGTTATCGCGTTCACGCTAATTCGGTACGGGTTGACGGCACGCTCATCGATTATTTCCGAACTCGGAACGCAGCGTAATATCACCGTGAGCGCTGTCAAAAATGACAACGTGTGTGTGAGGATGTGTCAGTGCTTGTTTTGTTTTGAGTTGCATCCGTAGACAGGTCTACGGTTGCATCCAATGATGTATAAAACTATAGATACGTTGTCCGCACTCTAAAATGGCAACATGAAATGAAGCCAATTGGCCACATTGCGCTCAGTCACGCACCAACCTGTCGCGCGACGCTATGTTTGTTTTTAATTTATATCGTATGTGAAAACCTGTGCAAAACATAAAGAAAATATGCCGTCGTGTGTTTTCAGAGGATGTAAAAATTATACCCCAAAAGTTAAGACAAAAATGTGTCATTTCACGCGTAAGTTTACAAAACTAGATTATTTTATTTTATTTTGTACGACGCTGCGTCTAATGGCGGCCGGCGCATGAAGTTAGTAATCACGTGACGTTAGGGGAGGTTGGGACACTAATACACAAGTTTTTTTTGGTTGTTAGAATTTATAATATTGTTTGAATATAATATTATGCACTTGTTATGTTATGAATATACATTATTGTTTTCCGTTTCATTTTAGATTGCCTACAGATGGGCTGATAAAAGAAAAGTGGCTTAACATAATAAAGGTTCAAAGACGTGAAAACGATTGGCTACCAACTCCCTATACTAAAGTTTGATCAAAGCATTTCTCAGCTGACGATATTTATGTGACGAAAAAAAATTATCGAAGAATAAAAAAGACTGCAGTTCCTATAATTATGGTAAAATTATACGTCATTTAAAACACATTATTTAAAAGTATTGGTTTTTGTGAAATAACCGGATTGTTATACATATATATATATATTAAACATTTAAAAGATATAATATTGGTATTACTTTATTCGTAAAGTAGGTAACACGGTACAATTATCAATTATTTTATTAACTCTAGAAAATCGAATGTCCTTTTTTCCCCATATGCCTCTGATAGCTACGTCACTCATGCGCTCGACCAATGAGCATTTAATTTGACTATTACTACTTATCCTGTGACGTAACTGAAGATGTTTATTTATCTCCCTCTAGCAACAGACATCCCGCCGTACGGTGTCATATTTTCTTTCCCTTTCTGTACGCGTATAAGTAGTTATCTAGTATTTTCGCCGTTTTTAAGCGCCGAGATGTTGGTTGATAACGTGTCTATATATAATACGTCATTGGTTGCATCATCTTTAAATTAAACTAACGTGGCATTTTCGAAATTGTGCTTCTGGCTGATAGTCACCACCTAACCAAACAAGAAGAAATGTTGTGTTTATACAAAGAAATACTTTAATAATATCGTTTTTATATTGAGTAAGCACTGTGAGCGCGTTCACGAGCGTTTCGAATTGTTGACCGCTCTCAGCTGTCATAATCGTGATATCTAAATCGGAACGCAAATTATTGCTATGAGCGCTGTCAAATAATGCCTTACCTTGCACCTTAGCCTTAGTGTTCTAAGGTGGATCACACATTACAACGCGCCACGCGACGGGGCGCAGATGACGCGCCCTTCATGTTTACATAAAAACTTAATAAAATGCTCTTTTGGGAAATTTGGCTTCGTTTACCGCACCTCGTCGCGTGGCGCATTGTAGTCATAGAGCATGCAACACTTTAGGCTTCCTACAGACGGACTGCAACATCGCAGTTTGGATGCAGTTGACTTTAACTGCTTCGAAACCTAGTTAGGTCAACTGCATCCAAACTGCGAAGTTACAGTTGGTATGCAGTTCAAATGCAGTCCGTCTGTTTAGACCCTTGTTGTAGTGTGTGCTGTCTACCCACTATCTGCCTAAACCTTAACTATCGGTTGTTTAGGCCGCGGTTTATTCGAACGTGTAGTATTTTCTATATAACTCATAAACTCGACAAAGTAGTTCCTATTTTAGTATGAATGGCCAAAAGAAAAACTAACAGAATTTCGTATTTAGAATACGAAAAGTATAAAACGCTTTGAAGACCCGTGCTGGATACCTACCATGTCCGCCTTTTCCTTTTTTTTTGAAAATGGCGGCCATGCTTCTCTTGCACTCTATTTAAATAGTTAGCTGACATCAATACAAACAGAAAACATTAATGCAAACAGAAAACATAGTAGGACCAAACCCCGTAGTGTCACGTTTCAGAGATATTAACGTTGAAAGTTGATTACGTCATATCCATATTTTTTTTTAACTTCTGACATCTTGTTGCTAGGATCTTAGAAATAATCATGAAAGTTTAAACTATGCAAACATCTCTGCAGCACCGCGCCGCCGAGAGCCCCTGTGCGACTCTCGACTGAGCTTTTTATATGGGATTGGCATTTCGCCAGTTCAACCTAGGAGGTTATCGTCTGTTTAACCGGACTTACCTGTAGTTGCCTCAATAAATTAAGGCCTCAAGCCAGGGCTTAAAAGACTTAAAAACTAAGCAACTACGCTAAGGGCGTCCGCTGTGGGGTAAGGACCTCGGCTTAGGGCGTCGCGCCGCTGGGAGGGGTCAGCAAAGGACAAGCTGTATCGGAATTATTTAGAGATGAATTTAAAGTTACAGGCTCAGCGGTTGGCTCGAGCAAGGGTCGGGGCAGACATGGAATGGGGCGTCGCAGCAGGCCTCGGCGGCGAGGACGGAAGGACTGCGGCCGGGACTTGTACTTCCTGAAAGTAGTGTGGCTTCGTCCACGATGGATCTCGACTGAGCTAGCGTTGATCGATACCTTAACCAGTACTGACGTCGATTATGGATGTCTGCAATGTGTGCCATAAGAGCCGAAGACCTTACCGTGCGTACGTCGGAACCGTATGTTATAGAAATTAAGGTTGTTTTAATTATCTTCTCAGTATCTTCGCCGCGCCTCGCCAGGTGTGCGCTGCGACTTAAACCATTGAACCTAAAATAAACCAAATTCTACAAACGGGCCCCAGGTATACTACAGCCCCCGACCTGGCTCAATCCGGTACTGCCTTTACTGCATGCTGCTTTTGGCCTTTTATTGCAAATTGTAGTACTGTGGTAACTTTTAAAATAAAACCACAATAGTTTTATTTTCTTTTTATTGCACGTAAACTTATATAACCAAGCATTTGCGCTTCAACTGAACACTTGTGTGTACCAAATAAAAGTAAATCAAACCATTCATTAAGAACTGACTATAATTAAAATTAAAACTAGTATAACGATAAAGACATTTCATTATGAAAATGATAGTACAGCCAAAAAAAAAATCAATTGGACTAGCTAACCATACTATCTTAAGACCTTTGCACACTACAGCAAGTCTTGTCAACTTATCGCGCATAAAACATAACTTGCAAAAATAATCAACAAAGGCCACTCTGCTTCTAGCTTTCTGCAAAGGTTTGAAAATTATTAAATTTTCTCATTAGCCTACATTGTGTCCCACTGCTCGACAAAGGCGTTTTTTCCTTCCAAACCTCCCTGTCTTGTGCGATGTTCGTCCATGTCGACCCTGGAAACCTTATGGGATGGTCAAAGATCGTCACTCACTGGACGCCTGAGGGAAGACATCGCCGTCGAGGTAGACCACGGAGAATGAGAATGTGGTGTAATGATCTGATAAGGTTTGCAGGGTCGACATGGTCGCAAATCGCAACTGAAAATGAATGTAAGCCCATGATCCCTTTCAATTTACCCAGTAAAATAGGGAACACAATTCGGTGTTACCAGATAATTAAATCTAATCTGCAAAATTATTAGACTGAAGATTGAGTATCTTTATAACTTAAAAATATCTTCTCAAGGTGACTAGACAATCGTTCATAAGCAGTCTTATTCCTATAAAGATGTATGTTTGCCTTGACTTTCTTCATGAGAGTCGGCGGGTCTACGTCGCTGAGCTTGATCAACGCCTCTGAAACAAACCAAACAATTAAATCAATTACCAAAAATCTAATTAAGAAATCAACAAAAAAAATTACACCGCCATGTTATCTCTCCACCACCCTTGGTTGACTGATACAGAACGCCTAATTTATTTATTTATTTAGTATCTCAATAGAATTAACACGGTTAAAAACCAATTACAGTAACTAAAGATAGTGACACATACACATAAGGCATTAAGTCCACCTGTGTACTTTGTAGCGCACGGTATCCTATCCTAACTATTATATTTGCGAAAGTAAGTTTGTTTGTTACCTTTTCACGCCTAAACAACTGAACCGATCATCGTGAAATTTTGCATTATAAGTTGTCAGGTGTACAAAAACGGACATAGGGTACCCTTCATCCCAAAAAAAAAGTGCTGTTCCCAAGTAAAACCATAACGTTATTATGATAATAGATGGCGCCACGTGTCTTTCGAATAAAAACGGGACGTCTGTCGGGTCAGCTAGTAATAAATAAAATCCATTAATCCTGGCTCAAGATTTATATTGAGATACATTAATATCAGGCGTTAGTCGCCACCCACACTGATCATGCGTGGTGGATGACCCGGCCACTCCCTCTTTCAGAGGGAGGATCATGAACAGGAACGTTATACACAGGGCAGAGCATAACAGGGCTGCTATTTAGGGAACTGGCCACCCTATGGCAGTCAACTGCTGGATAAAAGCCTCTCTTATTGAACGCCATTTAATTATATCCTTGGCTACCAGCTGTCACCAACCACCCTGAAAGTCTCAAAATACCCGAGTCCAAACTCACCAAGCATTTGTTTTCTGAAGGCTTCGTTTGCATCATCCAGATGTATGAGCATGGCACTATAAAGTGCATCGATGTGAGCGCCATACAAGATGGTGTCGTACGGATCCGGGCGGTTGGTGAACAAAGTGACTAAAGTCTGGACGGCATAGGAACGGACTTTGTCACTGCTGTCGTCAAGGCGCTTGAGTACCACTGGGGAAGAAAGTGAACATTATTGAAAATTTTATCATCATCATCATCATCAGCCTATAATGTTCCCACTGCTGGGACACAGGCCTCCTCTCAGTAAGAGGGAGTGGGCCGTAATCCACCACGCGGGCCCAGTGCGGGTTGGTAGATGTCACACGTCTTCGAATTTTTGGTTCTAGGACATGCCGGTTTCCTCACGATGTTTTCCTTCACCGTTTTGTGAGCAGAAAATTTTATCGTTGCTAACAAAATATAGAATTTATGTATATACTGAAACTAAACTAAAGTAAAAGTGCGCAGTGCTGCGCACCCCTACCCTATTTCAAGTTAAACGAATATCAACTTTATTTCAATGACACTTAAGTTGATTTCAGAGTGACTAGCACTATTGACAAAGTTATAAAAATGTTGGAAGTTGTAGCGTAAACTGAACTTTATTGTGAAGGAATTATAGTTATTTTTCCATTAATTCACATTTGTTTACATTTTTGGCAAATCAATCGCGAATGCACGGTAGACAAAAATCATCTAAGCAAAGTTTTATATTTGAAAGTCTAGAATGTGGAATAGAGGAGTCAACTGTAAAAAGATCTCGGTCAAATGGAACTGTGTGACAAGCCTAGCTTATACATGTAGTGTTCGATGCAAAGTAGTAACAACGTGTCTTTAGATCAGATTCTAATAGTCGGCCCTAAGCAATATTATAAAAGTATCCACACAATGGGTGCCTGAAGATGGAAGGCGCCGCCGAGGCCGGCCCAGAAAGGGATGGCGAGATGACCTGGACGCGTACCGCGAGGACTGGTTCGAGGTGGGGGGGGGGGGCGTGGGAGAGTTTCTGCCACAGAATACGCTAACAAGAAAAAGCAATATTCAGTAATCCAGTCTGAATACTTACCAAAATACAGTTTATGTAGTATCTCCCCTTTGAAGCAACCGCGCTGTCTGGCCAGGACCGCTAGACAGCACACAGCACGCAGCGTGTGCTGTCGCGTCAGAGTGGAGTTGTCGTCAGCTAAGCCAACCAGGAGAGGCACCATTTTGTCCAAGAACGGTTCCAAGGATTCTTTCGTTGGGAAGAGGTTGACTTCCTGAGAGACCAAATGTTTACTGTTACTTTTCACTAACATTCTATCATCCGAAATGAGGGTTTTCTGAAATGACGTTCGCTAGGTGGCAGCACTGACACGTCAGATCCAGGCATCTGTCAAAGAGCCTATATTTTCTTTAGTCATGACTGAATGATGAACGAATGAATTAATCGAATGATGAACGTCATCATATTTTATATTGGAAGACCTCTTGTCACAGTGGTGCCAACTGGTGTCGTACATCAGAGGGGCAATTTTCGTAATTTTAAGAACGTTCACAGTATGAACTCTGTCTCAATCTGTCAAAAATACCTCTAATTTCCCTACATTAACAAGTTTTTGACATTGATTGTCGTTGAGATGAGATTGCGAATTTGCGACTAGATTTTGAACGACTTTAATTACGGGAATTGGCCTTCTGTTGCTGTCACACACATCTTCCAAGCATCTCTCAACTGCCGTCCCCGCATTCAGCGGATTCCATTATCCAAAATACCCAGTCAATCCGTCTTTTATAAAAAAAGGCTTATCATCAGACCGTGGTTTAAAAACCATGGAGCTATTATTTATTGAATTTCGAACTTTATAATCGGTCGGTGTGGGCAGCCTTTAACAGCTTTTAGGAACCAGGGAACCAGCCATTATAATCAGCCATGATGTTTTGACTACTGAAACACAGGCCTCCTCTCTGTGAAAAGAACGCATGCCGAGTGCGGATTGTTACAACCAGAAATCCTTCACCAATGTTTAGAAAAAAGTCTTTTAAAAAACTAGATTTTACTTAATATGTATTTCAGAATCAGAAAGCTCCTGAACCCTAAATAATCCTGTACAGTCAGGGACATTAATTGTTAAGCAAAATGATACCCTACATAGCCTACCTACATGATATGTCATTTTGCATGTGTAGCCATTTCATACAACTGTCACAGTTGTGAATTGAATACGGACAATTTAAGTGACAGTTCATTTACAGTTATTTTCCGTCTGACTTTGAATCACTGTCAAAATCACAGTGATCTTTATCGTCGATGTAATAAGGTTTGCTTACGCAAGCTAGCAATATAAAATTTTGGTATCATGTATCCAAACGCGTCTCACATATTGAGGGTAGAATTCATATTGGACCACAGTATTGAGCCAATCATACTCCGGTTCCTTTTCCAATCCTACCCCCATCCCACAGCGACTTGACTGAGGTTGCCAAGAAGATTCGCACTGTTCTCATCAAGCAGCCAACCGCTTAACACCGCAACCGCTGTATAGTTTATATTGTAATAATAGACTATATTTTAACGTGTTGGCCGACACAAGTGAAAAGTGGACAATACAATCGATTAACCGAGCGCGAGTGCAACCCATGGGAGACGAGTGTCATCATCCACGTCGGCAGTCGTTGCACCCACCTGCCATCCAGTGCTCCAAGTCCTACTTCCATTTTGCTCAATATCTGTGTCGTCCAATATTCTCCCGCTAAAATTACACAACGCTTATTGGTCCTTCGAAAGCCGCTATATCCCAACTTCACCAAGGTTGCTGTTGGATTGCTGCCATTGACAAGTCTGTCAAAATCATTTTGATCTTTATTGTAGTTACAATAAGGTTGCTATTGGGTTGCTGCTGTCAGAGGTAAAATAACAGTGAAAGGACTGTAGTAGTCAATCTGCTTCACAAATGATTTCCCTGACTTTGCATGATAGTAAACCTTTATTACAGTGATTATCTGATTCACTAACTATTTTACCTTATCTCCCGTATCGCCATCCCCTCCCTTAACCTCCGTCAAGAGGTTTTCGTTGTAGGGGTTCTCTTGTAAGGCGGAGCACAGACAGGCAATGGCCGCCGTGCGGATGGCCTCGGCAGTACGGCCCGCGCACCACACTAGGTTCGGCATTATCACTTCTGCGAGGCAACGGCCAATGGAACATTTATGAATTCAATTCAATCCTTGTGAGCGCGACTTGAGTTGGAAAATAAGATAATTTATCTTTTGACGAGGTAAGATATGCCATCCAACGATAATCTTTGCCGCTGTCATTATTTACATGACAGCGATCACTGCGGCCATTATGAGCGGACACCGCTTTGCTAGGAAACCGTAGCTAAGTTTAAAACTTTCTGTCACATTGGTCAGCAAAAATATACCTCGACGTTTTATTAACACAAGCAAGCAAGACATTCATCCATAAGGTAGTAAAAGTATCTGCCAGGGTCGCGGGTTGTTCGAAAGAGGTACCGTGGCCCCTGGCACAGGCAACTGAAGGAACACGGGTGGGTTTTAGTCAGTAAAAGTCTGACACGCCCTTCCGCTCCACCCAGAGCGGGAGAAGTTATTTGATAATTTCCCACCCAAAAAAAAGGTGGTAAAACAATTACCCTCGGTAATTGTTTTACCACCTTTTTTTTTTTTCGACTATACTATAAATATACCCTCTGCTTACGGCCTTTGGTATATACAAGCGTAATGTTGTCGCATAATTTCTCAGGACATGTTCTTTCTCTCATGACAAGGTCCACTCATAGCAAAGATCATCCATGAGATTGTTCCACACTTCCTCGATAACTGCTACCAAGTCCAAAGCTATGTATAAAAAATGTATATCAGTTTAACATACCTTCAATAACAATGTTGAGGAAAGCCTCAAGCTTGTCAGTGTCGCACTTGCTGAAGTTGACGTCCCTCCGCAGCAGCACGGTGGATAATGTGGTAAAGACCTTCAGCTTCACCTCCGGGTCTACCTTGGGGGTGGCCAGGCACTCCTTCAGGAGTGGGGCTATGAGGTGCAGCTGGGAACCCATTGCCGAACCTAAAAAGGAAAGTCATAGAAAATAAACCGACAAAAATTGAAACTGAAAACCAAAAAATAACAAGTTATTACTTCGTGCTCTCCTAGCGTTCTTTTTTCTTTTGCTCGGCTACCAAGGGTCCTAGCGTGATGTTAAATAGCCTTCCTCAAGAATTGACCTATCAAATGCACCAAATTTTTTAAATCCAACTGGTAGTTTCAGAGATTTGCGCGTTCAAACAAACAAACTCTTCAGCTTTATTATCAGTATAGATACAGTTCGCGACAAATAACTTTGCCGCTCTGAAGTAAGCAACAAATCATTGCGCAGTATGTCTTAATCCTATGAATAAAACAGTAGCGCGCACGCGCGGCTAGCGAAAAGCCTAGCTTCAGAGCAGCAAAGTTATTTGACGCGAACTGTATAGATAACAAATGAAAAAAACCTACCAGAATGCAGCATAGCACACTCGAGCAGACACTTGTCAGGAGACAGCTGCGTCCACGTCAGCGCGTCACTGGTGATGTCAGCCAGCATCTTGCCGATGTGCTTCGCATACAGACTGATCAGGGTCTTGCCGCACTTCTCCGCGTATCGCAGCTTGTCCAGGTTAGCTAGGAAAATGTTCAAGTACACATTTGGCGGGACGAACTCTACTCTTTTTCTAAGTATGGGCCACAAACAGCGGTAGATGTATGTATATGTGAATGGAGGCAAGGGAGACCTTTTCTCTGCAGTGGGACACAAACGGCTAGTTTTTTTTTTTTTTTTTGTTAGCCTATACTCATGAGCAAAGGCCTCCCCCAAACCCTTTCAGCAGGCGTAGCTTGACCACCATAGAAACGGGTTTTGGCGACGGAAGTATAGATAAAGTTATTTTTCTATTCTATCTGTCTTTTTGTCTATTCTTGTGTGGTCATGCTACGCGTGCTGGAAGGGTTTGCTAACAAAAAATATATATGACGAAGGAGGTACCTCCGTAGTGTTTTAAAAAGTGTGACATCAGCATTGCTGACGTCACATTTGTCGACTTTCTGATGATGATTCATGTTTGGGTCCTCGAAAGAAAACTTCAAGAGTACTACGTAAACTTCGTATATTCAACGGGCAGCGTAACGACGTCCCAGAGAGGTCCGTACTGTACGACGGCTCGAACACGAATGCTCGAGCGCATTTTTTTTTTTTTTTTTTTTTTTTTTTTTTTTTTTTTTTTTTTTATAAATGGCATCTCGTAGTTGACCTTGAGAGGTCGTGACTACTTAACCGGACAATCCTGCGGCTGCCTTGAGAAAACTCAAAGCCTCCAGCCAGGGGCTTAAAACTAACTAAATAAACTAAGCGACTACACGCTAAGGGCACCCCCTGTGGGGTACGAGCCTCGGCTTAGGGCGTCGCTGGGGGGAGGACAGCAAGTTGGGACAGGCTGGATCAAATTATGATTATTTAACGAACGATGGGGCCGGCATTTCCTAATTGACTACTCTGAGAAGAAATGCCGAAACAAACTCAGAGGTCAGAGTCGGGAATTTAAATCTACAGGCTCAGCTGCGGCGCGGGCTGGCACTACATCGGGCAAGGGTCGGTGGGGGGCATTTACTGGGGGACGTCGCGAGGGACCTCGTCGGCGAGGCCGGTATGTCGGTTTCTTGTATCTGTTTTTCCTAAGCGTGCTGGTTGCCCTACTGCTCTCTTGGAGGACGGTTATAGGGTCATCTGGGTCGGTGAGAACGTGCCTTGGACGGCGGAGTTTACTGATTTGGGAGGGAGTATATCTGGCGGCCTCGACAACCAGCGGGTTTCGATGGTTGGGGGCGGAGTCGAAGAAGTGCTTGGAAAGGCGCTTCATGAATTGGTGGATAGTGGGGATTTTGAGATCGACATGGAGGATCTCATTTCGAACGAACCAAGGGGCTCCCGTAGCCTTTCGGAGGAAACGGTTCTGGAGGGTCTGCATCCTGTGGATGTGATGGGGCTTTGCGTGTGCAAAGACTACGCAGGCATAGGTCATGATTGGGCGAATGCACGCTGTGTAGATGCGCAATTTGCACTTAAGTGACAATTTGCTGCGTGCATTTAGCATCGAGTGGAGGCTACCGAGAGCGAAGGCGGCGCGCGAGCGAACCGCCTTTATGTGCTCTGCGAAGGAGAGGTGCCTGTCGAGGATAACACCGAGATATTTGGCTTGCTTCTCCCAAGGGATCGGCTTGTCGAACATGGTGATAGGTCGGGGGGGGATGGGTTTGTGTCTCGGTTTCGAATAGAGAACCGCTTGACTTTTGTCGGGGTTTACTTCTATTCTCCACTTCCTAAACCAGTCAGCGAGCTTGTTGACTGAAGTTTGGAGGATGTGGGAGATCTGGACTAGGCTGCGGCCAGTGTACAGAATGGCAGTATCGTCTGCGAAGAGAGCCAACTGGGTCTTTCTATTTGTTGGGATGTCACTGGTGTACAGCGTGAATATGAGCGGGGCGAGCACAGAGCCCTGGGGGACTCCTGCTCGGATCGGGTGAGGAGAGGATATAGCTCCTTCTACTTTGTAGCGGAAGGTGCGGTTCGACAAATAGTCTCGAAGGATGAGCACGAGACGGTCGGGCACACCGAGTTGGTATAGCTTATATAGTAAGCCATTGTGCCAGACTTTGTCGAAAGCTTTTGCTATGTCGAAGTATATCACACCTGTCAAGTATCCACGCAGGATCCCTGCGTGGATATGTTCGGTGATGCGGTGGACTTGCTGGACGCTAGAATGTTGGGTTCGAAAACCGAATTGTTCATTAGGGATTAGGCCCTTGGTTTCGGCATAGTTTCTGAGACGCTTATAAATAAGCCTCTCGTAGACCTTGCCTAGTCCATTGAGCAGACTGATGGGGCGGTAACTCGTGGGTTCCGACTTGGGCTTGCCGGGCTTGGGAATGCCAATGACTGTGGCTTCTTTCCACTTCTGTGGGAAAATGTTGTTGCTCATGGCACCGTTGAAGATGGTGGCCAGTAGCACAATTAATTGGGCAGGGAAGAGTTGAATCACTCTATTGGTGATTCCATCTGAACCGGGGGCTTTCTTAGGTCTGAGACCCTTTATGATGTCCTGTACTTCGTCTGGAGTGACGGGGGGTAGAGGATTTTCGGGGTCTTCTACAGGTGGGAGGGAGGCTCTACGCTCGACTTCCGCGTCGACCTCAGAGAGGTGAGCTTGGTCTACGGGTAGGGAGCTGGGTGTACACTGGGCTTCGAGGCTGTCAGCCAAGCATTCTGCCTTGTCATCGTCGTCAAAGGCGATGGTTTTGTCGGGGCGGATCAGTGGGGGCATGGAGACGATGTCTCGAGATCTAAGTCTCCTTTGGAGTTCCCAGAAGGCCTGGTGATTGGGTTCAAGATCGCTCAGCGTCTTATTCCATTTGACTTCACGCCACTCCGATATGCGAGTCCTCACAGTTCTCTGTAAGTAACGCATATGGGCTTTGTTTGGGCCACATGGAAAGCTACTGTAGGCACGGACAGCCGCGTTCTTCTCGTTCAACAGTTCACGCAAGTCGTCAGGCAACTTCCAGCGATGGTCGTCCATCTCTGGAATTTCCCTTGAACAGTCGTTCAGGACTGACTGTACGTGTTCCGTGAGCGAGTCGATCGCCGCCGTCGTGTCCGCGATGGAGTTGAACTGATCGGGGATGGAGTCTAAGTGGGGGGATGTGGTGGATTTCAGGCATTCGCTTACTTTCCTCCAGTCCGTTACCACTTTAGTTTGAGGGGGTTGGTTGGGGTCGGGGAGACCAATGCGGGGGGCCATTTTGATGATGACTGGTCGGTGGTCTGAGGAGAGCTCTTGTACCACTTCTATATCGGTCAACCGTAGGTTGACGTTCTTTAGAAGTGCCACGTCGAGGACGTCAGGGGTATGGTTGGGGTCGTGTGGAAAATGAGTAGGACTCGTTGGTCCGATGACATCGAAATTCAGAATGGGGGAAAGGTCAAACAGCTGTTTGCCTCTGGTCGATACCCTGGTGCTGTTCCAGGCGTGATGCTTTGCGTTGAGATCGCCCGCTATGATAACGGAGTCACTCAAGCCTAGGAGCGTGGAGAGGTCGTTAGAGAAGAGTTCGGAGTTCTCTGTCGACGTTTGGGGGGGGAGGTAGGCCGAGACTAAGGTGATCGGTTGGTGCCCTGACATGCCTAGCCGGCAGATGGACACTTCGAGTCGTGAGAGTGGGGGAGGATCTATTGGAATGCAGTATAGTTCCTTTTTGTAATAAATGAGTGTGCCTCCTTTGTGACATCGCACCCTGTCGTTGCGAACCATGCGATAGTTTGCAATTGAAGGGTTACGGTGGTGGGGCTTTAGGAAAGTCTCTTGAACGAGGAAAATGTCAATTTGATGGTCGCGTAGGAAGGTGGCGATCTCATCTCTTTGACCCTGAATGCCATTGGCATTGAAATGGGCTAAGTTTAGGGATCGGAGTTTGGATGCTCGAGCGCAGACAGTGCGGCCGTATTTATAGGGCTGGGCGCACGTGCACGTGTTTCTCAAGTTTTTAGGTTAAGTATTGAAATTACAATAATAACGTGCTGCGTAACGTTAATTTCACATCATAATAAACTCAAAGTAATCAATTGATGATTTATGAACTAGTTTTAGAATACTCAGAGTATGAAACTTAATTATTCCCGTTGTTAAATAGGTGAACTGTTGTATTTGCGCCGATATATACATATATATATTTCAACCGTTTATGTCCTTGCTCTAGGGCTCCCTTGCCCCTTCAAAATTACCCATCAAATGCTGTGATAATGTGCCAATTGTGACATATAGACATAACACATGTTAGGAAATTAGAATTAATCAAAAGTTGTTATGCAGACATGTGTATACCTGGCTTAAGGGGACTACATGACCTAAAACGCGGTCACTGTGGGACTGCATAGAAAAGAAAGAGAAGCTGATGACACAATAACGCTAGTAATTTATTGCAAAATATGAAGCAATTATATATTTACAAAAAATCTATTGTTTGGGCTAAAAAATTAAAACACTAGTGCTTTAGTATGTTGCTTGTAGAATAATCTGACAAAAAATCGAAATGATTGTATGTATATTTTAAAAACAAAATTTATGGAGGTATATTCATGATTTTTTTCTATCGTATCAAGTGTATTATGGTTTCAACACACTATCTAACTAGCATATATCCTGAAGAATATCATATATTTTTCTGATTTTGTTTATTGTAGTCGATCATATACTTTTAGGCATAATAAAACTTGCGTTTAGGTCCTGTAGTCCCCTTAAAACTGTGGTAGATACTCACAAAGCGCCATGAACTCTATGGTATTATCCACCGGCATGGCGTACACGGTGAAGTTGATGGTGAACAGATCGTCGGCGACTTCTGCGCACGCTTCGCCGCACACGTCCAACAGAGCCTCACACATGTGCAGCAGATTCATTTGGTATTTAGGCTGGAAATTTTTGTTTTGTATGAGCCAGGAGTTTGGACTGGGAAACTGCTTCAAACACTTATGGCCAGCGTAAAAAACCGAAACGGTATCTATCTACACTTATAATCTATAAATAGTAATCTATATTCTTTAGATAGTACAAAACAGTCGCTTTTCGTCTGTCTGCGTGACCGCTTAATACTTCTTAACTACACAACAGATTTGAAAGCAGTTTTAATAATCATTTAGAGAATTTATTCCAGAAGGTGTAGATACCTATATTATATTATTATAAGATTTAATAAGACGATAATCTTATGTTTTGACATGTCGCCAAATCAGTAGATTGCACCCGTGCCAAACAGAACTCCTTAGAACTCGAAACAGTTCTTGTCATTTTGAACACCCTTATTTACCAACAACTTTCGCCAACTCATTTTATTTTACAAAGCTATTGCATCGCATCCGATTAAAGCAGTTTTATCTACACACCTAGGTCTCAGAATACGCCTGGACTCCATGAGCCTGCAGCCTTGTGATCTATCAACCTCTTCCAGCACCCTGAACGACTATAAATCTTCTACTGTACCTTCACCTTACCTGCAAAGTATTTAACCATCCTAACGTATTGAATCCCATACTCATCAACCTCCCGACGAAACCCTCACATGATAAGAGCAAACGAGCATATAACTCGATGTGTCAGAATGTTGATAATTTTAATTTATTTTCCACCAGTGTCCCTAAACTGAAAAAGTTGTCTGTTTCTTGTTTGCTATATTATCAGTGGAAAGTTGTAATTGACCTTCCTTCACTAATGTATAGGTTAGAACCTAGCCAGGCGCATTACTTTGTGTAAATTGTTTCATCACCACTGCTCTCAAGTGGTGAAGTAAAACATCGTGAGGAAACCGGCATGTCCTGGAACCAAAAATTCCAAGACAGTGACATATACCAACCCGCACTGGGCCTGCGTGGTGGATTATAGCCCTCTCCCTCTGTGAGAGGGAGAGGCCTGTGTCCCAGCAGTGGGAACATTCTAGGCTGATTGTGTTTTTAATATCTGTATACTCTGTAAGTATTCTGAAAAATAAAATAATACCTTCCGGGTCCTGCATCTATCAGGATCAGCAGCCTCCCTACACAGTTCTTCCAAGACCTTCTCCTGGAGCAGTTCCGAGCGGGAACCCTTGATGATGTTGGCGAGGACCAGCAGAGCAGCCCACGAGTCTACTTCGGCCTCCAGCAGAGGCCACCAGGTCGTAGGCACTATAAAGTAGCCGAATAACTCGGCTGCGCGTTTTATCTAGGAAGAGCGGTTTTAATTATTTATTTATTTCTACATAACTGGCGAAATATGGGTGTACAGACAAATGCTATCACGGATGTAGCTTAACGGACAGTTTTCATTTATTGATGAGAGTAATAGGAAGTTATTTAAGACATTTGTAAGGCTGTGTTTTGCGGGAGTGGCAAATACAGAACAGCAAAAAGCAGGCTTCGTAAACGGCGTCGTGCCAAGCTAAAAATATTGCAAGTTATTTAAAAAAAAAATATCCTTGATCTTTCCTTTCATTCTCCAGTGATTTAGTTCCACAGCTGAGCAAAGACACCCTTACGAAAATATTTTAACGCGGCGCCTCGGCCCAGCCCTCACGGTACGCGTTTACCTCGCCTCCTTTCTCTATGCCAATTCTATACCCACTATACTTACCTTCTTACGATACCAAACAAGTCAAATTGCTCCACCCTACATCTTTATCCGGTTGGCAACCATGTGGTTGCCGAGAGACCGCAGAAAGAGCTTGGCAGACCGACAGCCAAATGGGTGGACGAGAAGTTCGCGGGGGAAACCTGGAAGAGACTCGCACAGACCAGGGAAGCATGGCAGAAAATGGAGAGTGCCTATACCCACTGCTGTTTATAAACCCTAGTAGTGCCTATGCACTACTAGGGTTTATAAACAGCAGTGGGTGGAACAAGGTTGACAATAATGATGATGATCTTCATCCAAATAATAACAGCAAAGACCCTCACCTCAAGTATAACCCTAGGATCTTCATCAGTGGCGCCACGAAGCATAGTTTTCACGATAGTGTTGGCATGCTGAGTAGCGCCATCTTCCGCGCAAAGGATCAACCAGCATAGCAACTGAGACACGCGGAGTCTTGCGTCTGCTTGCCACCCATCCATTTCTATGAAAGAAGGAAGAAAATACATTTATTTAGCACAAGCTAAAAGACACACAATACATCAGATAAAACAACAGTGTACCTCACGGCTGCACCAAGATGGCCCAGCAGGCCTATAGACAAAATACATCCGTACGTTTTTCCAGCAAAATAAATGTACATTAGTACCCTGCAGTACCAGGAAAAGAAATGCATTTCATTGACGATTCCAGAAAATTAAGAACTGTTGGCGCGTGTCAGAATCCCAAGAACAGCTGAAAAAAAAACACTTTTTAGAGCATCTTACCTCGAGAAATAGCTGGTACTATCTTGCCAATATTGCTTTGCACCAGCATTCTACAGCCTAAGTTCGGCCTCTTAACGTCAGGGTAGTGCGTCGGCACATCTTTTAGGAAGTCTGTCTTTTTCTTAAACTCTTCCTCATTCTCCTCCATGTACTGAAGACCAATGTCAGTCCAGAAGGTTGAGGCTGTGTTTCTTATTTCCTCCATTACGTCGCTTAGACTAAAAGAAGTATTTTGGTTTTAGTAAAATTATAAAAGGAAAGTTCCTATTAGAAAATTTAGGAATGAGAAGGTAAAATGCAAGTACACCAGTCATGCATGCACTCATTTAAAGGCAGAAGCAGCTTTAACTGACAACACTTCTGTGTCATAGGAGTCACGGAAAGTCTGCTGTGCTTCTAAACAGGCCGGTGGTCGCGCCACGTATAGGACAAAGTATGAAAGTACTTCGGTAACCCAGAGACGGTCAGTAACAGCAAGGAGATGCTGGCCTTCCTTGGAGTGCTGCGGTGGAACAAGTATTTGATTTTCCCACCCTACGCAAAAGCAAAATACACGCATTGACGTAGAGTTGCGGACTCCATTACCTAAAGGCTGAAGCAAGATTGCTGCACCACATTTCAAAAATCCGTCTACATTACTTTCGTACATTTTGAATGAACCATCGCACACTAGACGTTTGAAAGCCTCCCGCAAAGTGGACCGATGACCTGGTTAAGGAATCCGCTAGATGCGAGACTCACAGAACCGGTCAAAGTTGCGGTGCTTGGGGGAGGCCTAGGTCCAGCAGTGGACGTCTTTCGGCTGAATGACCGCACACTACAGGCGGGCCGTACCGCAGTTTTGTATGAAAACGAACGAACTTCCATTCCCTCTTAACTAACTTTTCCCCTAAACTAATCCAAGTCCTATCAAAATTTTTAAATGACAAGGACATTGCTTTTCCAGTTTCCGATAAGGCTAAGCAATTGTACAAGTTATATTAGTTATAAGATAGATCGTAATCAATAATTTTGTATTTTCCTGCACTGGGCGATGTGGTCGCTAAGCGACAAAGCCCTTTAATTAAAAAAAAAAGGACATAAAAATGTAGCTTGGTGTCTTTTCAGCTACTAACATTAAAAATTAACAACTACCACAAAGTGCAATGTTCGATGGCTCATCTTGCTGTGGTGCTGTCACTACATGACACTGGCAAAATAGTTGACATCAACTCAGTTGCCATAAAGGAAAAAAAAATTATTAGACCTTGTATAGCTAGTTACCTACCTTGTCAGTAGTAAGGGTAACATACGATGCCAAAATGAATATCGGTCTCGATAGCTGAGCATCCAGTTGCCAACTTCCATTGTGACCTGCATGCGGACTTGGGTGTTCTCATCAAAGAGTTTCTCTGCCATCGGGCTGATAGACAGCTCGAAACATTTCACATTACCTGCTATAACTACTGCTCCTGTAATAAGAAATGGAAATATCGGGAACCTAGTTTCTATTTTATCAAAATTTTGTAGGAATTGGTGGTGCAGTCACAAATGCAGTTTGCTAAATCCCGTATGTTGGGATTAAATATAGATATTCCCTTTTTGCTTTAAACTGTTTAACCCCTTAAGCTCCACTAATGAGACACAATTGATTTTCTATTGTTTCTTGCCCCATCAGTCACGCGCAGAGCTTTACCAGTTAAACATACAATTTTATTTTTTCTTAATAGACATAAAAAACATAGGTATTTTATTATTAAGTTTTTGTTGTTAAGTATACCTATGTATATTAGCAAAATGAAAGGAATCAGAGCATAAACTTGTCAAAAGCCTTACGAGAGTGTAAAAGTATTACCAATAGCTTTGATGGAAGCAACTCGAACTCTAAAATGTTGGTGAGTAAAATTAGACAGGATGGGCTTCACATAACTCTCCGATTGGAAATGGAAGTCCCTCTGTAGTGACTTGGTTACCATGATGATACACTCGCAAGCCTCAAGCTTCACGCTTGGATAAGGATCAGCGACTGTTTTAGTTAGGATGTTAGTCAAGTCATTGATGAATGGACTCAGAAGGTAAGACACTTTGTACTTCTCCAGTATCTTTCGTACTAGCTGAATAAGCACCAAACGGATTTCTTCAGATTCTTCCACGATTTCTGGGCAGCCAATGCGACGGACTATTACTGGTAGTATATAAGTCAAATAGTAGTCGTTCAATGGGAGTTTTTCAATAAAGTTGGAAATTATCAATGCCGCGATGTCCCGACATCCCTCAGATGCATCAGAGAAGCTCTTCAAGACGTAAGCGTACACTTCTGGGAAGATAATAGTCAGGTCGCAGTCTTTGTTAGCAGGGTTTTCAAATATCTCTTCATTAATTTTCACCAGCGACTGCTTCCGAGCCATTTTTGACTCGCTTTGTAACGTAGTGATATAGGCCTCCAACGCACCTCGAGGATTATCCACCAAAGTAGATTTCGTATCACACATTTTCGGGATCACAAAGTACTCTGTGGGGATATCAGTAATACGACGATCGCTAAATCAGAAATATCGACAAAACAAAAATATTCGATAAACAAAATCAGTTTCCATGACGACCGCTGCAGACTGCAGTAAGTCGGCACACAGGTGATAAGCACTAGCACTGACAAGTGACAACTGACCTGACAGCTATCCTGACAGTGACAACTTAGGAAATGAGAAGTGAATGCAGTAGTCCGAAACAGATCCAAAATAACATAATAAAAGTATCGCCTTAACACTATTTTACAAAAAAGCGCTTTATAGATAATAGTCATGCGTTGTTCTGAGTGTTCTGACAGAGGCAGTGGAGACAAAAACTGTGTTTTTCTATTGATTAAATTATAGATCTCTTAGAGTTTATAAAAAGTATCACGAAGCTAAAGCTGATGCAGCCTGTCTTCATTAAAGAATAGCTGGAGGAAGGAAGTAAAGCATAGTTCAGGACGAGAATTTGTGGCACTAGGCCAAGTCGAAAGAAGAACTCGTTGTGTTAGGACTTGATTGTTGTACCCATAAAAATGCGAATTGCGTGTTAAAACTATTACTGATAAAATAAAAGTTAGTCAGATAGATAGAACAAAATCACAGTCAAGTGTCAACTGTCGCCCCCATCGCCATTGCCACCTCACCTCCATCGCCTCTGTCTGAACAACGCATTACTTTTAATGCCACAAGCCTTAATCGTAATCGACTTAAAAAATTTAATAGACAGGCATCGTTTTAAAACACGTGTACATCTCCAGCATGCCACAACGTGCACCAATCAGAGCTCGCCAAGTAAAGCTGTCAACGTTTTCATTTCCATGAATGGACGAGATTCTTCTATCACTACAATTTCGTACTTCGTACTATTTCTATTTATTCTATAACAAGTTACGGTGTACGTAGCAGCTGGAGTTAAATTTTCATATCCCATTATCAAATATTAGCGCAAAATGTATAAATTAAGTGTGTTTCATTTATTATTCTTGGCGACAATCGTACAAGTCTCGCTCGCACTGAGGGAAGGCGAATGCGAAGTTTGTATCAAAACCATAGAAAAATTCGCAGCCACGTTATCAGAAGATGTAAAGAAGGCCCCTAAATCAATCGAGACTGAGTTCAAGAAGTTCTGTAAAGGTTCCAAGAATAAAGAGAACAGATTGTGTTACTATTTAGGAGGTTTGGAGGAATCCGCTACCGGTATCTTGGGTGAAATTTCGAAGCCGCTCAGTTGGTCAATGC
Organism: Luperina nickerlii; assembly: GCA_963855955.1. Taxonomy (NCBI): domain Eukaryota; kingdom Metazoa; phylum Arthropoda; class Insecta; order Lepidoptera; family Noctuidae; genus Luperina; species Luperina nickerlii. The sequence goes on from OY979665.1 coordinate 5,632,048, forward strand.
CCGCTGACAAAATCTGTGAGAAGTTGAAGAAGAAGGACGCACAAATTTGCGACCTCAGATTCGACAAACAGATTGACTTAAACAACGTTGATCTGAAGAAACTCAAAGTGCGAGATCTGAAGAAAATCTTGAATGACTGGGATGAGGTCTGCGACGGTTGTATCGAGAAGACAGACTTCATTAAGAGAATAGAAGAGCTGAAGCCCAAGTATATGGGCAAATCTGAATTGTAGAATAGCTCAATTCAAATTTTTAGGTAAGGTTATTTTCTGCATACTAAGATTACTTTCATATTTATTTTTTACTAGCCTACGCTATCCCACTCCTGGGCAAAGGCCTCCCTCCACTCCTTCATCACTTGCGAGCCCGCACATGCTCCTACCAATTTTGACAGAATCTATCCAGCCTTTTACTTTCATATTGCAAATATTTAAACAGTCTGAAAGCCATATAATCAATACAAAGCATATCTAATTGGTTATGATAACATGGTAGCAAACCGGTACATTCTATGACTGTGAGTCACATTCGTACTACTAAATTATTGCTCATGTATACTCATGATGCAATCAGAATAGTGTCAATTTGTCAATGAATAAAAAAGGTCAATTACTTATTACCAACAATAAAATCTATGGGAATGAAACTGTAATTTATGAAATAATGTCAAAAATGTAGTGCTGTAGTTCAAATAAAAACATAATAATTATGTTGGGCATACTTTTTATCCAGAACAGCCTACTATATTGTAATCTTATAAGAACACAATACAAGAAAACAAGCAATTAAAAAATCAAATCATATTAGATGCAAATAGAGAGGGGCCCGTGGCTAAATAATGGCAGCCGCACAGGTCGATTGATCAGGTTAAGCTATGCTTGCCGCGGTTGGTCTGTAGATGGGTGACCATCTTTACAAACCATGACCCTCTCCGTGCCTCAGAAAGCATGTTAATCCATTGGTTCTGGCTGTCATTTGTGGATCATTGACATTTGTTATGGGTAGTCAGAAGCCCAAAAGTCTGACAACCAGTCTTACGTGTCATATTACCCAGTAACTGGGTTGTGGAGGTCAGATAGGCAGTCGCTCCATGTAAAATACTGGTATTCAGCTGCATCCAGTTAGACTGGAAGCCGACCTCAACATAGTTGGGAAAATAGACAGATGATGATTAAGTAATTTTAAAATCAAATTATATTTTTGTCATCTATTTACTTTCACTGTTGCAATTTCCAAGACCAACTTACATCCTAAAACCATGTTTTTTAATCAAGCTGATTTGCCATGGTATTTTGATTCAGATTGGTAATTTTTAAGAAAAGGGAGTGGCAGTCTGTGTCCTGTAGTGTCAGCGGGATTGTCCGAAAGGGTTACCGCTGGCTCGGAACATAAAGGGCTAAGGAAGGAACACAAGTGGGTTTTAGTCAGTAAGAGTCTGACATTCCCTTCCGCTCCACCCAGAGCGGGAGGGGTCATTTGATGATTTCCCATCCTAAAAAAAAAGTGTCCTGTAGTGTTAACCAATTTGCAGGATACCGATTCCCATCTTCCATAACATATTATTATTAGCCATTATTGCCCCACTGCTGGGCAAAGGCCCCCCTACTCTCCACTTCTCTCTGTCCCGAACTGCCAAAAGCAAACTTTTATTAACCGGTTGAATGCCGTAATTACAGAAACAAAAACCATTGTGTCTCGCGTAGATCTATGTTCCCGGCATACAAAGGGTTAAAGGAGTCCAGCTCATCTCGCCGCCCCATCTGCGGGGTAATTGCGTAACGCACTATGAGTAGCAATGGGTTTCAATTTGATAGTTCAACAACATTCATTGTATTATTTACATTGTTGAACAGACACACTTTTCGAACATAACTATGAAGCAATGGATTAGCAATATTTCCTCAAAATTATTCAAATTGGGATTGATAGTGTGTTACACAATAAGGATGCTGGACCTGCCGCGATGTTGTACAGACGCCAGCACATCAAGCTACCCGAAACTGACAATTTTTTCTATTCAATTTTGAACCTTATGCTTTAGTAATAAAGTTGAAAATCTATTAAAGAAATTTGACAGTTTGTAGTAACTTGATGTGCTGGCGTCTGCACTTTAGGTATATTTTTTTATTTACCTACATTTGAACACAATAATACACTATTAACATTGTTTAATTTTAATTGTTACAGATTAATTCATGGGACACCAATGTGATAACACATCTCAGCATCAAGCCCTGTGCCGTGTTAGCGGCAGTCCTAGTGATCAACAGAGTATTGCATTTGACGAACTGTATGCAAGCGTGCGTGGAGTGTGGAGAATGCATGTGTTGAATAAATTATTATTGCTATTATAAGTAATTAAAATATTTTTTGGAAGTGACTTGTTTTATTTCTGTTTGGAATGTTACATCTACTACCAGCTAAGCATTAGAGAGAAGTCTCATTAAAGTTGCCTCAAGTTTTCTTGTAAACTTATCAAAAATTCCTATTATACCACCTAGTTTTCCTTTTTTGTTTTTTTAGTAACTTTGTGAATTCAATAGGCAATTTTCTTTATTATGCATACCATTACAAATACTATTTCATGCCTAGTGCGTGTAGTTCTATTTCTTAGCCAATGGCAATATAACAGGGGTTAGTTTCTATAGTGTGTTGTATGTATACAAATAAGTACGACACGGTTGGCGCAATGGCTCTCGACTGCTGCGCTGCGTGTCGCGGGTTCGGTTCCCGCACGGAACAAATATTTGTATTGCTTACAGGTAGTTGTTCCGGGTCTGGCTGTTTGAGTATGTGAATTTAAATATTTCTAAATGCACCCACAATACAGGAGTAATTCCTAGTGTGGGGCAAAGTTTAAAAAAAAAACCATGTCAAGTACTTCAGTAAACAGGAAAAAATTGGAGACATAATAAAACAAAAATCACTAGTTCACACTAATAACTTTATTGCAGGTATGTTTGATCTAGCACATACAGATTCACATAATTGTTTGAATACATAAATAACATGCATATTAATAACACATTGGGGGTCCCGATTAGTGGTACTTGTAGTTCCTGTGGTGCTCTGAAAAATAGAAATGAATTATTTAAAATTGCTGTCATAGTAAAATAATGAGAATTTTTAAAACAAGATGATTTTTACATTGGCTTGGTTCTCTCCTCTTGAATTTGTTTCGGTATTTCTTCTCAGATTAACTGGTTAGGAAATACCAATGTCATCTAGTTTCAAATTTTTTTATTTCTTTCCTATGAAGTTTTTTAAAAACTATTTCCCAGAAGTAAAATACAATTTATCATAGTCCTGAGTGGTTCAACAGTTTACATTCCTTTAGCCATTTACAATGTTGAACTTGTATTGATCCCAGACCAACAAAAAATTGATAATAATCATATATGTTGTTGCAATCATATAGTGGTGTGTCTTTGCCCATTGTCTCATCAATCAACTCAATGAAAGAATGCTCAAAATATTTTACAAGAAATCACTATGGAATATCTCTCAGAAACATTGCGTTTCTTCAATGATCTTCAGAAAGCTCATAAATGATGATATGATACATGAACTGTAATTAATTCTATCTTAGAAAATCATCAGCAGTAAACATAGTCTCCTGAAATATAAAGCAACAAATCAAATGTTTCCTTACTCATCTTTCCGTAGTTGATGACATAGAAGAAAGTCATGCTGCCTGCCAGCAGCTGGAAGAAAGGGGCAATGCCCACCTTCTTAGGCTGCATGTACTTGTGCTGCCACCTCCACCAAGCTACAATAATAACATAATTTATATTTAAAGCATAGCAGCAGCTTTATATCCTGTATTTTAAATAATAAATTGCCATTTTTTAGCTTCTTCATTCAAAACTTGTTACTTTCATAAAATTATAACAAATTGTTGTAAATAGCACTTGTAGTAAGACTTTGTCAATCATCTTTGAATTTGGATGTGATTATTCTCAGCAAATCAGGGGAGGTAAGGTTTAGTAACAAATACTTATGGCTGTTGTGTTATTTTGTCTAACAGATGTCTGATTGGTTTCTCAAAAGTTTGTTATTAGTTTATTACTTTACTACGAAAATCTGACAAAACGAAATACCGTCAAATGATAAATCTTCAATACCTATCTAACCTCAAATTTCTGCCCAAAGTACGTAATAAAAATAAACTAGTTAGTTACCTCGGCTGAAAGCACCAGCGATGGCCGGGGGCGACTTATTCCTGCGTGCGAACCATGAACCGAGCTCATTGATTTTTACCTGTCCGAAGGGAGTATCAGCTGAAAACGAGATTGAAAATTACATAATCGAAAATGGTAAACTGAAGGGCGACATGATATTGACGGAATTCATACTTACGCTTGCCATAAAAGCGGGCTGGGTCATATGGCCCATGTACCGAGGGGTTGTATTCCTTAGGGTAATCACCGAAACCCATGATTACTGGGATTTCACAAAAATTTTATGGAATGAAATTGACCTCGGATTGCGGTGTTCAGTCAATCTGTCAAATCAAAGAGTGTCAAACAAATTATCGTAAACCATAGCCAACTCGTCATTTTTGTCATTATCCAATCTATATTCATCAGACTGAATTTATTTTAGAAATCATTCAACTTTACTTCGATGGGATATAAATGGCTATTTCTGCAATAGTTTCTTCAAGTAAAGTTAAAAAAAATATATAACATGAATAGGACTGTTGCAAAGTAAAAAATAAATACATATTAAATATCTGTACATTTATTCCAAAATTTTTAGTCTATGATTATTATACAGCAGATTTCATTCTTTGTGAGGTGTTCTCAATTTGTTTATTTCATAAATAGTCGTTGAAAAAATAAGCAAAATGGTCTTGGAAAGTACTATGATTTGTGTGGATAACAGTGATTATATGAGGAATGGAGATTTCCTGCCAACAAGACTGCAAGCACAGCAAGATGCCGTAAACCTGGTATGTCACTCTAAAACACGGTCAAATCCTGAAAATAATGTGGGTTTATTGACGCTAGCTAATGTAGAGGTGTTGGCCACATTAACCAGTGATGTTGGGCGCATAATGTCCAAGTTACACCGTGTCCAGCCTAACGGTAATATCAATCTTCTGACTGGCATCAGAATAGCTCACTTGGCGCTGAAGCATCGTCAGGGCAAGAACCACAAGATGCGCATTGTTGTGTTCGTCGGCTCGCCAGTGGAACTTGATGAGAAAGAATTAGTCAAACTCGCTAAGAGGTTGAAGAAGGAGAAGGTAAATTGTGATGTGGTGTCATTTGGTGAGGATGCAGACAATAACCCTCTTCTGACAACGTTCGTAAACACTTTGAATGGTAAAGAGAGCAACACTGGAGGCAGCCATCTAGTATCTGTTCCTGCTGGTGGCTGTGTTGTGCTCTCCGAAGCTTTGATTTCCAGCCCATTAATTGGTGGTGATGGAGCAGGCCCATCTGGCTCAGGTTTGTCTCCATTCGAATTTGGAGTAGATCCAAATGAGGATCCCGAGCTTGCACTTGCCTTGCGTGTGTCTATGGAGGAGCAAAGACAGCGCCAGGAAGAGGAATCTCGCCGCCAACAAACCACTACTGAAGGAGGAGAGGCAGGCAAGACTGGGGAACCTCAGAACACTGGCATGGAGCGGGCTCTGGCTATGTCTCTAGGTCATGAAGCTATGGAGCTGTCTGAGGAAGAGCAGATTGCTCTTGCTATGCAGATGAGTATGCAACAGGATGCTCCAGCCGCTGAAGAGAACATGGATGTATCAGAGGAGTATGCTGAAGTCATGAATGATCCAGCATTCCTTCAAAGTGTACTGGAAAATCTCCCAGGGGTTGATCCTCAGAGTGAAGCTATTCGCAACGCTATGTCCACCATCAAAAAGGACAAAGATGAGAAAGATGATAAGGAACAAAAAGATAAAGATGGCAAAGGTTCCGGTTCCAGCTCTACGTCTAAGTAAACACAGAATCATTTTTCAATTTTTTTAATTGACTTATTTTGCTCGTAAACTTTAACATTAGACACCACACTGCAGTGTTACTACCAATATAAATTTATAAAATACAGATATAATTTAACTCGTGTTTATTTCCATGTGATCCAATTCAGACCTTCAATTTTCTCAAACCCTGAAAAAAATGTTGGTTATGTTATTTAAAATTAAGAATATTATCTGTAAGTAATCTGTAGTAAACTTATTAAATATCATGGATTTTTAAATTGCCTTTCAAACTTACTTGAATCTTCAAAAAAGGTGGAACTCTGGAATTTTTTTTTACACTCTATCAACTTGTGTCTTCTCCTTTCCTCATTAAATTGGTTTACTACATTTGATACTCTGTATGCATTTTTTTCTAAAAAAAATAAAGAATAGTGATTAAGTGTGTACATGTAATAAAAAAAATTATAAGAGTGTTCTCTATTACCTTGTGTGAAATTGGACTGGATTCCTTTAGTTATTAACATCCCTTACACTATAATCAGTCACTCTTGCAAATGAATAGGAATGCAGACCAATCACTAAAATAATAGATTATTTATATTACAAATGGTAGTTTTCAAGAAATCAGAATTAGGCAAATTGGGGAAAGCAAAAGTGTACTAAACCACATTCGAATAAATTACCTTTTTACACTTATTAAAAATATGATTAGCGAGTTACAAGAGATATTTTCTAAATTCATAAATGAAACTGACGATCCTTCTTACCTAGAAATGGATAAATCCAAGGTGTAATTTAGCCAAAAAATGAAAATACATAAAAATGTGGGTTGGGCCACTTTTGTGCAAACAGCCCAATTTATTGATCAAACTATTGAAATTAAATTATATTGTATTGAATTGGTATACCGGCTTTAGCAACCGTTTTCGCGCTATCCTGGGAAATTTTGTTTAACAATAAATAAGAGCTCTTTATATCTTCTAACTGGGGTTTGAAACTTCTATTGTTGTGGACAGGCGCTGAAAAATCGTAAAACAATTCAATAAAGGCCTATTCAGATATAAGCGATATCACTGTCGCGCCACCGAGCGCCACAGTGATATCGCTTATATCTGAATAGGCCTTTCGGTTGTATTTTATATAATTTAATGTATCCAATAAAATAGAAAAGTTATATAATAACTTTAATTTTCAAATATGAAAAGTAGATAGAGCATTAAAACTTGTCTCATAATTATTAATTTATGAATCATCTCTGCCTACATGTAAGTACAGTCAGCAACGAAAGCAGGTTTACACTATCCAATGTTTCCGGGGAGAGTTATACATCATGAAAACATAATATCAACAAATTTTTATTAGGTAAGTACCTAATTGTTTGGCCGGCCTTTGCCCTGCAGTGGGATACTACGGGCTAGTTAGATTAGATTAGTAGGTTATGTTAGATTAAAAATTATAAAGTCCTATATTATATCTATTTTTTTACTTTTTCCGATATCACGGCGTAAAGCTTAAGAGATATTCAATGGAATTTACTTTAAAACAGAGAATTATCATATCAAAGTTTACTCAAAGTAGTTTTAAATTTAATTCATTTATTTTGTTAAAAAAGGAGTAAATTTCTTTTTGGCACATACGTCGTTTTATTCCGAGCGCACGCAGACTATATAGCCATTACTCTTCTTTTGCGTTTCAAAAGTAATTGTATTACTTTCGCTCGCTTAGTAGGTTTCGAGGTAGCCTCTTAAGGTTACTGCCATTGTGATCTTTCTAAGAGAAGGCAAGAGCGAGCGAAGCGAGCTCGATAACCAGAGTATTCTGAACCGGGACAGGTTTAGTTTTCATTATGATTTTACTAAGAGGATGCAAGAGCGAGCGAAGGGAGCAAGAAATTGGAGCACCCCGACCCTGATACTAGGTTAAGCCGTCGTAATTGTACTAAGAGAATGGAAGAGCGAGCGAGGTGAACCCGAAAATTGGAGCATCCTGACTTGGATTACAAGGTCATGGGGATTTTACTAAGTTAGATAATGTAAGAGCGAACTCGAAAATCGGAGCAGTTTGACTCGCCTTAAGTAGAAAATGCAAGCCTGTAGCTTGAATCCTTTGCAAGTTATAAACAAATAAGTAACGTAATTTTTTACATTTTCATTAGGTTGCTATACTCATCATCTGCGGGCCTCTTACCTATCAATATGTAAGAATTCGAGATTTCAAATCATATTTTGCGATTTTTTGCATATACATGGTCGCGACGGGGGGGCCCGTATCATTGATACGGCGGCACAACGACGGTAGCTACGCCCCTAAATGCGGGTGCTGCGCCTGCAAGCCAATCTCTCCTGTATAAAGACATCCATATGCCATATGACACTAATAACGCTTTTAGAAATTTAGAAACTTATCGGAGAGGACGGGAGAGCATTAATTCTCTATGGTCTAAGGATTAGACTAAACTATAAAAGGTAAGGGGCTATTTGCGAATCCTACCCTAAGTAAGGTGAATTCAAATTAACACGCACGTATGTAGGTAAGTATACCATATTCTGATTTCTGAATAACACCATACTGCTACTACGAATACGCACGGTTACACATCAAGCTATACATAACCAGTTGCTGATTTTTGATTGTACGAGAACCTATACAATGCGACATCAGCTAAAACTGAAAATGTGTAGGTAGCTTGATGTGTCGCCTTGTGTAGGTCCTAGGAAATCCAGTCTTTCTAAGCTACTCTATGATCTAAAACAGAATAGGATGACCTTTATAATAAAGTCGTCCGAACTACAAACTTTACATAAATATTTTTGTTTTCATAAAAGCTCTTAGACTTACGGTTTGGTCTAGTGAGGGGGGGATTGGGTGACAGTTCTTTATTTGCCGACTGTTTAGATTTTTCGCCAATTATGCGTTCATCTTTGGATGGTGATGGCGATTTCCTTTTTGCTTCTAAAAGAGAAAACATATATTTAAACTTCTAATAGGCATAACAGCAATTTGATCTTGATAAAGACCCATTATCGTGATAAATCAAGGAGTACGATCGTAGCAGGTGCCGTTCAGTAGTTTCTGCTTACCCCGTGGGAAAAAAGCGTGGGTTACGTACAGACGCCAGCACATCAAGCTACCTACAATCTTTTTCAACTTATCGCTAAAGTATAAAAAGTTCGAAGTTGATTGGGAAAATTTGACAGTTTCGGGTAGCTTGATGTGCTAGCGTCTGTATACGTATCAATCCGGGAGACATTTCCCCTACCACACATAATGCGTCCCTTTATAAGCATTCGTTTCATTTTCTATTGGCAGCCCCGGATCTCCGCTGCAAGGTCATGGCCGAGGGGCCCAGCCAGCCTAGGGGCCACACTCACCCAGTTACCCCGGTAGCTTTACGGGGGAAGCTAAAAATTTTCGTACATCATAGTTTCTTTTATTTCTTCTGATTTCCTGCATAATCCGACAAAGTAACTCCTATTAAAAAGAATATTTTCGGTACTATAGTATATTTTATTTTCTAAAATGCCAAGTGCCTAGGGGCCCTGGGTCTCTTGGGGCATATCTATTGGACAATTGAGCCTATCATGCGGTAGGCTAGTTATTTTCAGGCAAAAGGCTAGTCCCTTCAAGGCGTAGCTTTGTATACTAACTTCTATTAAGTACGGTATCTAAAGTCAACCGTAAGTTGGAAAAGTCTTCAAAGAGAAACTGTTAATATGTATCACTTTGCTACCAATAAATAACTATGAATCAATTTAATTGTTACCAGCAGCTGCAAACCTGTTCTGCATAGGCGATCTACCTCTGTTCGGAGATCGCGAGGGCGTTCTTGTCCTGTCTGAAAATAAATTTCATGCTCATAAACAAAGTGTTAAAAAATTAACCCGACAAACTTTAAGAGGTGCTTTAGACCATCGAACTGAACAACTTTCACTATGGGACCAACTCTGAAATCACGAAAAAAAATACAAAAGTTCGATACATAACCAAAATGTATGAAACAGCTGATTTTTTTTTCGTGATTTCAGAGTTTGTCCCATTGTGAAAGTTATTCAGTTCGATGGTATAAAGCACCTTTTAAAGTTTGTCGGGTTAATTTTAACACCTTATATAAATATGTAAGTAGGTAAGTAAGTATCTACATTATAGATAACACACAAATCTTACAATAATAATTTATAATAGTATGTACAAGTAGGTATTAAAAGGGGAGAAAAGCTCAGCGTTATACCTGCTTTTATCTGAATTTTAATAGGTAAACTTATCACACGTTGATGTTCCTGCCACCCTGTATAGTATTCTTAGGTACAGTTTGTCGCAGTCATACCAAAACGTAGACCGGTACCAACCCACAATCTACGTCAAACAAGCTACAAAGCATTAAGGGTTCTTCTTCTTTTCGAGTTGATGGTAAACGTTAACACAATTATTATTTTGTTAGAGCCTGTGTTGTTTAATAATATTAAACAGACACACACATGACAGACCGCCGTGCGAGTAGGTATATTAATAGTACATTACTTCAGAGGGAAGAAAGTGACAGTTCCATACCGAGATTATGGCATTTGCGCCACGAGCTTGCGAGGGGCGCAAACCATTTGAGGTATGGAACTGTACTTTATCCTGAGGGATGTATAGTGCTTTTTATTACACCTACGAGGAAAATTATGGACATAAATGCATAGAAATGTTTATATTTAGTTAAAAGTACAATTATTAAAAGTGCAGCTATTATAAGATGTTACATTTTGTCCGGGTATCTAATGCGCGGGCTTTTCCATTTTTTATTCGCCCGTTTCTGGAGTAGGCTAAGATCATAAGGTCATGCAGCCACTTCTTCCGTGATTCCGCGCGTTTTATATACAAAAATAATTTCGTTTTTAATTTTCTGTATGCACCAAGGAGGTTGGTAACTGGTAAAAAAAAACTGTATGTGGCCAGTAACAATTTACTTGAAATTTAATTAGTAGACAGTTAAAGTCTCTTGGCAGTATGACTGCTGACAAATTAAAAAAAAAAGAAAAACCGGGTATGTAATGGAATTTCATACATACTTCCCACCCTTGGGTCGGAAGGATTTTCATACAAACTTCCATACCTTGGGATGAAAGGATTTGAAGGGCGGGATAAAGGCGTTTCTTCCCTCTAATTGGTATAATTAATATACCTACTCGCACGGCGGTCTGTCATGTCATTAATTCATTAGTCATTACATTCGTAAAACGGGTGTCAGTTTCGGTTGGTATTGTTATCATAACTTGACAGGTCTTTATTAGGGCAATAATTCTGTTTTTTAAAGGATTGGCCAACAATCGCAGTAGGCCGGGAAAAGTGGAAAGAGGGAAGGGAGGCCTTTGTCTTGTGTGACAACACAGGCTCAAAATAATATTAATAATAATTCTGTTTTGGTGTACCTGCAGTCCAATGTTTTATTTCGGGTGGATCGTGGTGATCTAGCTTCAATTTATAGGTAGGTGGGCTCAAGGAATCTGGAAGAGGGATTTATTTACGTTCTGAGTGTCAATCCGCGTAGAGACCGGTGTATTCAGTATCATAATAATTAATTTATATTACAATATATCTAAGCAGATTTTTACGGGCAAACGCACGACAATAGACATGCCCTGGCCATGCCTTAAGGCTCCTTCAAACAGGCGCGACACGACACGCGACACAAAGGCACCGCAAGTCGCGCAACGAGCGGTGCCTTTGTGCCGCGTGTGATTATACCGCGTGTCGCGCCTGTTTGTAGGAGCCTTTAGCCACGAGATAACAGTCGCTGTCGAAATCAAATCTACAGACTGTTATAGTTAGTGTACCTAGATTTTTTTTTTAACTTTGCCCCACCCTATTAATTAAACAAACATTTAAACTCGCATATACAAACAGCCAGACCCGGAACAACTACTTGTAGGTCATACAAATATTTGTTCCGTGCAATCGAATCCGCGACACGCAGGGCAAGAGTCAATCGCTTAACCACTGCACCAAGCGTGCCGTCACATCGTACATATGTAGTCGGGGTACTTTTGATAAAAGAAACTCCAACTATTTGTGCATGTAAACTGTATTTGTATAAAACGTTTGTATAATGAACTGTTACATTTAACTTAAAAATAACATATAAATTATCGGTAATGGACGGCTCGCGAGGCGCACGAGTTTGTTAGCGTCGAGCGCGTGCGCAGTTACCGGGCGCTTGTGACTTACTCCCGGTGAGGTGGTGACATGGGGCGACATTTCTAGGGTTGTACCGAACCGTAACTAGTCACGTAACCTGGCCGGTACACGACGAACTCTAGAAGTGCGGGGAGTTGATAGGGGTCGCGCTATATCCTCCCCCTCCAAGTCAGCAGAAGGCTCTGGAGCTGGCTTGGCAACCGATAGCCTACGGGGTCTGCCCTTCTTTCTACCATGGACGACAACGTGTGAATCGCCTACATACGGTGTTAAGAGACTGGCATGATACTTCCCTCGAGGTTCTTTCTCTTTATCTACAACCTCGTAAGTGGTTGCGGAAACAACTTTACTAATACGATACGGGCCCTCTCGTCTCGGGGCAAACTTACTGGTGAAGCCCTTCGCGGCTTGACTAAGTCGATGGCTATCCACGAGTACGAGGTCACCCTCCTGAAACTTAGTTCCAGGACGGTGTTTTTTGTCCGTACGGGTTACAGCGTTTAATTTTTTATAATCAACACAAAATTGTGTCTCACCATTCTTTTTCGGCACTAATACCACTGGGGAAGCCCATTCTGACTCAGCTTCTTCTATTACCTCCAGTTCCAACATTTTATCATTTTCAGCTCTTATTTTCTCCTTCTTAGCAGGAGCCAGTCGATAAGGGGGCATTGCGATAGGTGCGGCGTTACCTGTGTCTATCCTATGCAAGGCGAAGGGCGTAGGCCCTCCCCCTGCACTGAAGATATTAGCGTTAACTTCCAATAGTGCAGCCAACTTGTCCCTATCAGATGGTGACAGGAGAGTGCCCTCGCACTCGTGGAGACCAATCACCGAAGTGACCGCAACTCGGTCCTCGTGTTCATACTGTAGCTCATGAAAGCCTGAAGCACGTAAAGAGAAACGATTTCTCTCGAAATCGAGTATCATGCCAGCGTCCTTTATAAAATTCATACCTAGTAAGGAATCGATTGCGCCGGGCAAGACCATAAAGAGAGTGCTTATTGCAACTCCCTGCACTTTTACATTTACCACAGCTGTTTCTACAGTTTGGAGACGTTGGGTTCCGTCCGCGAATCTTAACTCTGTTTCGCAACTATTAAATATTTGTCCATTAGCCCGCAAATGTCTTGTTAAACTATCGCTAGCAACGCACTGCTTCGCGCCCGTGTCTAGTAACGCGGTACCTACTGCACCGAATACCTGTACATTAAAAATAGGACGCACACGCGGATTTAACACTTTTGCATCTACGGACACTGATTGGAATGCGGTCGACGTGGTCGGCGATGCAGTGGGTTTCTCTTTACACACCGTGCAGTTTGACCGTATCACACCGGGCGCACCACATCCGAAGCACGCTACGGACGGGCGCAGCTCCGATCGGGTCGCAACTGGTTCGCTCTTGACCGGTTCAACAGTCGCTTTATTCCGATTTTCTAGTTTTCGACAGTCATCTTTGACATGTCCAAACATCTTGCAGAATGTGCACCTAGGTCTAGCCTTGTTTGGCGGTGCTTTTTCTTGTTTATTGGCCTCAGCACCAATTGGTGAAGACTTCGTAGCATGTCCAGTGACATGCGGTGGCGACAGCGCGAGCGGCGGGGCCGTAGATGTAGGGGAGTGCCTTTTAGTCGACGCAGTGGTGCAAACTTCTTCGAGCACGTCCTCCACTACTCGAGCCTGCTGTAGCAGTTCGGCGAATGAAGCGAAGGCGCTCCTTGTTACCCTCTCCCGGATTCTCCTATGGAGTAGGCCGTACACCATATCCAGCTGCACTGGATTTTCAGGTAGCGTGTGCAGCGGCAGTTGGGCAATTAGGGCTCTTACCCTACACACGAAGATATCGGTCCGTTCATCACCTTGCTCTCGACTAAACATCTCTCTATATAATCTATGAGGTGGGAGGCGCGGTCCGAATGTTTGGCGAAATAAATGGGTGGCCTCCTGCCAACTTGTGATGGAATGTTTAACACCTTGCCACCAGGTAGCCGCAAAGTCAGTGAGCAGCATTGGCAGGCCTCTTAAAGCCATATCGTCGTGAACACCAACACAGTCTTTATAAATCTGCACAGCATCCACGAATGCCATAACGTCGCCAGAACCATTAAATCTCGCCGTACAATTAGCCAGGTTTGTACTCACAGTCGTCGTCGGCGGTGGCTGCGCGCCCTGCGTAGGCGGCTGCGACCGTAAAGCTTGCAAGAGGAATACCAGTTGTTGGTCCGTCATAACAATAGGTGCAGGCATCGGTGGCTGCGGTGTGGCGACGGGCGGAGCATGCCCGTACTGTGGCATCTGCGAGCCAGGTAGCTCACGCCCATACAGCGGCGGTGGTGATGGGACCGAGGCGCCGGCGGACGAAGGTCCAGCCAGCGGCGGCGTTGACGATCGTACGTCAACGAAGAATGCGTGTCCATCTGCAGTAGACGGCATCGTACCGTCTGACTGCTCACCAGCCGTAGCGTGCGTATCTACAGGCTGCTGCGTAGCACGTGAAGCACTATTATTACGCGACCGTGTTAGCACCATTTCTTTTTTGCACTATAAAACCGTTCCGGCACCACAAATAGGTAACAGTGTACCTAGGCAACCTAGTTCGTCACTCTAGTTCGACAACTCTTCGTACACACTACGCGTACTTACGAAAACGTTCATACACTTACGCGATTGTTCTAACCCTCATATAACTACAATACAACTAAAACTAGGTCTCTAACACAAAAGACTCTATTTAAACATCAAAGTTCTTATTTACATTAATGTTCGACGCGAGTCGGTGTTCTAGGAATCCTAACAAAGGTACCCACAGTTTAAAGTCTTAACTCGCACGAAGCATTACTATGAACAATGCTCTTATTGTATGTACACGGATGTTTACACGATTACGATTTATGGCAATCGTAACACTGAATCCACTGTATAGTCACTATATACACCAAATTATGTTAAAAGTTCCTTAAAAATTTAAAATTGTTGATGTGTGCACAAAACGTAACGAATCTGCGGGCGGCGTGGGCGAAGTATATAACGAATTAAATATGTAACGTCGCACGAAGAAAACCCGAGAAAGTCACTGTTTTTGACACTCAAACACTGTTTTTTTAAGTCTTTATACAAACGTTGTTAATACACAATAACAGTTTTACACGCAATAATGCCGTTTTTCACAAAAACACGGCCGCACGTTGGGACGCCAGTTGTAGTCGGGGTACTTTTGATAAAAGAAACTCCAACTATTTGTGCATGTAAACTGTATTTGTATAAAACGTTTGTATAATGAACTGTTACATTTAACTTAAAAATAACATATAAATTATCGGTAATGGACGGCTCGCGAGGCGCACGAGTTTGTTAGCGTCGAGCGCGTGCGCAGTTACCGGGCGCTTGTGACTTACTCCCGGTGAGGTGGTGACATGGGGCGACATTTCTAGGGTTGTACCGAACCGTAACTAGTCACGTAACCTGGCCGGTACACGACGAACTCTAGAAGTGCGGGGAGTTGATAGGGGTCGCGCTATACATATTATATTATTATAATGAAACCCAGTGCAATACCTACCTCGACTTTTTTCCGTAGACTTCTGTCTAGGCGGACTTCTGCTATTAGATCTTCTACCGTGTATAGATGAGGCGGACGGCCGTAATGCTGCAAAATCAAAACATGCTGAGAAAAACCAATCGTGAAAATAAAATAAAAAGTAGTACCTAAGATCTACTTTTATCCTGTAGACAAAATGCGTGATGCTGAGCTGTTCTTTATGTTTTCTACATTTCATTTCAATCTGCATGCTACAATTTATAGAGGCGTGAGGAACAAGGTGTAAAGTTCCTCATTCTATTGAAAATGGAAGTTATGGAAGATTCTCCGATTATAGGTAGCAAAAAGGACTAGGAGCCGGTACCTATGATGAGGAACGTTGCAACCGCAACAGCGTTTCTCCACTGGCCGGAACTGTTACTTTACTCTTTGGCCGGAACCGGCAACTTTTCTCTGTGAATACCTACGTCCTACCTATTACTAAGCCCAGGTACGCATGGGCGTGTTTTTATCGCTGCGATTTTTTTTTCTTGTGTTTCTTGACACGCATGCGCTCTGTCTGATACTTAATGCCGAGAGCTGAAAATCCAGAGCGCGAAAAAAATCGCATTGATAAAAATTCGCCCGTGCGTACCGGGCTAGCGGGCTAAAAGTGAATTGGAAAAATGCACTCACATTTAGCGCCGAGGTTGGCTCTCAGGATGGGAATTTTAGTATCCGGAAAGACATTGGGATTAGTATTCGACTCCCGTAACTTGTTCCCGGATACAGTGACCTTCGTAGCTGTCCAAAACAAAACGGCAAATACTATTATAGTGACAATCAAAATCCCTCCGCTACCCCCGTGCGGATAGATGTAAGTAGTGATGCGAGCCACGCGCCAAAATATTAAGTGTCCGAGTACGCTGGTGACAACATCAAATCTATGAAGCCTTACTGAAATAGAACCGTCGAAAGGTCGGCTGTTAAACTATTTACTTTGATATTTTTAACGCCTTAGCAAAAAAAAAAACTGCCGTGTGGTAACTGTCGCGTAACTATAGAACAACATAAACGCAAAAGTCGGACAACTTATGCGCAAAACGTAGGCAACTAAAGCGTAACGGTTAGGCAACTAACGCGCATCAGTTAGGCAACAAAAGCGCAACAGTCGGACAACATATGGCGATGCGCAACATTCAGGTAACTGGCGCGCAACAGTGACAAAACAGCAGTGCTCTCTGTTATATAAATTGAACGGATATAATATTGGGACTTCACTTGGCGTATTTGTCAAAATATTCGCGTTATTCGGGTATTACAAAATATACCATATTCTCGTAAAGTAAGTACATTTTTTATCATGAAAATAACGTGAATATTTGCGAAAATGTACCAAGTGTAGTGCCAGCATAAGCGAGTTTAACGAAAGCTGTTACTCACGTATTTTGGTGCTGATCAACTTTGGTCGCTGATGGGAGGCATTTTGGGAGGGAGATTCCCTGTTTTCCGCTTGAAAAAACATTCCATTAATCAACAGAAATACGGAGTAGTGTCAAATTTCTTTATACACTATTTCAACGGCAGTTAGAAATATGTCCAGTTAAGAGAAAAAATGGATTTTAAGAACTCTTTCCATCGGTTTCGGTGCGGTTTTCTCTGTATGGGGAAATAACTTCATTTGAGATGCGCTTAACCTAGCAATAAGGGCACTCAATGCGATACCCGTCAAACGTGCGCGCGTTTTATAAGCGAGCACTCAATTAACAGGCACGGATCAACAATCTTAACGATAAGGAATTGTCCCAGCTCAATGAGTCGTCACGTAATGCAAACCATACATTAATAATCACTATTATGTACCTTTATACTTCTTGTTGGGAGACCTCGAGCCGCTACCGTTTGTCGGTGCGACCTTTTCAGCGCCTTCTATAAAAATACGATTAATTGCATAAAATGTCTGGATCTTATAATAATTACCTGCGGTAGTCGGAATTGTACTTGGCTTAATCCGTCCGATCCAGCTTGTCCCCTGCCCTAAGCCGAGGTCCGTACTCTACAGGGGGTGTCCTTAATAGTGTGTAGTCGCTTGGTTTATAAGTTCTATGCCCCGCCTGGCTGGCCTTAATTTATTAAGCACCCACAGTACAGCCTGGTTAAGGAGCCGACAACCACCTTTTTTTTTGTTCCGGGGTTGAAAATCCTCCTGGATGTCCGCCCTGGGGGGCGGAGAGATCTGTCAGACTCTTTACTGACAAAAAACTACCCCGGTGTTCCATCTCACACCTACGCCGGGGGTCGCGGGAATGTACGATTCTTCCGCAACCCCCGACTTGTCCCGCCACTGCGGGCCTCCTCGGGTCTGGTGGTCAGTGAGGTGTTTGACTCCCCCCACGACGTCTAAGAGGGGCGCGCGTTGAACACTACACGCCGCCACCTTGGGTCCTGATGTGTGCGGGGCGACGAACGTCCCCAAGTCCGTCGCCAATGAACCCATTTTGGGGGCGTGGAAGAGGGCGTTGTCCGCCCTCCGCCGACGCCGTTTTTTATTATGCCGTCAGATTAATTGGTGACAACTCGCTATGAGTGCGAAATCCTCAAGATTGTTATCAAGTGACTCACTACAGCTGTCATACGGCCAAGGCTGGTCTCTCCTGATAGTCAACCTTTTGTTGAGTGACGTCACCAACGGCTTTCCGTATCCTTTGCATTCTGCGCTCTTACAAGCGCCAGAACCTGGAAACAACAGTCATGCAGAGGAGAATGCATGGGAATTCAATGGGTACCTATAACCCGCACCTTTAAAGACACGAATTAAACATAGCGGCGCTGTCATTCTCTCTCACTCGCACGTAATAGTTCTCCAGACCGAATTTCGGCCATAGCGGCCAATCTCTAAATAGCAAGGGTTATAAAGTGATCAAAAGCACGCCTATATATAGGTATATATGCAAGTAGGATAATCTTGAGTAATTTAGCTTTGCCAGCAAAAGAAAAAAGGATTTTCTGCTGCCAAATCGTCCTAGCTGAATGATGTTAAATAAATACTCACGACCCTTCTCTCGAGGTCTAGTATGGTTCAAGACATTCATGACTTCTTCGGCAGTGGGCGGACGCCCTGGAGACACACTGCTCACTGTCTTTGAACGTGCTATAAATGAAAATTCATTCTTCAGTCAGAGCTCTAGTTGAAAAAAATGCACTAAGTAATTTGCTGCGGGCGCTTCTCATATTTAAATAGGTATGCGAATAGTATCCAATACAAATGGCAGAATCTAAGACTTTGATAGGTAGTAAAATTGCAAATAAATTGGTTATGAATGAGTTATGAGAGCGAGCACAAATGCACGACTTGATTACTTTATTATAAAACTAGTTTTTTGCCCGTGACTTTATCCGCGTGAAATTTCACCCTCCCCCATTCACCCTCCTAGGGGTGGAATTTCGAAAAACCCTTTCTTAGTGGATACTAGTCTTCACTATGAACACACCCTCCGAGTTTCATGTCTCTAGGACAAGCGGTTTATGCTGTGCGTTGATTTAACAGGCAGTCAGGTCTTTGAATTTTATATATAAGTATACATAGATACAATCGGCCAACAGTTGAGTGTTTGCTCACCTACTTTTCCGATTTATGTAGGTACGCAAAGTGAGCAGAATTCGATGCTTACTTCTCTTTCTTTAGTCAGGGATATATTGGTCGTGTACTCACTATCTAAACACACAAGTCCCGAGGGGCAGTTACTGGGCGTTTTGGCAAAGGTGGAGATTTCGCTTGCTGAACGAGCTGTAAACAATATCTATTTCAGCATCAGATACTCCCGACTTTTTACACTTCAAGGTCGAAAGTACAGTTTCAACTATAATGAGTTAGGGCTGGTATGCTATAAATCCAAACGGTCGATAAAGGAGATGTTTCTCAACAACTGCTGCATTGAATATGTCCAAAGTGAGGTTTATTTTTATGATTACTTGGCATTTGAACTGCAAATCGAATGCCATCAAGTATAAGTCAGTTTAAAAACACAGTTCCAGATGCGACATTGCCCCGATGCTGTAGCAGTAGTTACAATTGCGAGCATCACTCCAGTGTTTGATCCCTACTCCCCAAATTGGGCAAATTGATGTAGAAAATTGTCATTAAAAAAATCTCAGGACCGGATCAGCCGCCAGCCGGCTACTCGCAATTAACTCGCCCCTTACGTTTACATGGGATTTTCAAAACATTATTGGCGAAAGGGTTATACTAAACATACACCTCTGCCCAACTCCTCGGGGAATAGGTATCGGTGTGATGCTATGCGAAGACTCCAGTTAAAAAGGAATTAGAATGAGATATTTACGTATTGCAGCGCAAATTTCTATAGGTTTGTCTTTTTCCGAAGCCGCCTCCTGCTTCCCCTTCATAGGATGCTCCATATGCTGCTCTCTACTTCGATCCTTACTACGCTCCTTGCTTGGCTGCCCTACGCATGCATTCCAAATCAATTATCTTATGAAACCAAAATCAAAAAGTCTATAAAGTAGTCTACTGACGGCCCAAAACGATTCGCGGTCAGAGCCAGCAACCAATGTGGCGAGAATGGCATAATGGCTATGCTTGCTAAAGACATGTTAATATCTGGGACCGTCAAAAGGGTATATACTGTCAGTAGTGTCAGTCATTATTGCACTAGTGCGAAAAAGAAATGCTACTTTACAAATTCTATAAATGATAAATGATTTTATTTTTGTAAGTAGGTTTGCACAAACACTTTTACACGTCAATCATATATTTTTTAAACTAGATGAGGTCGGCGTTTCCTATCTGACTACTCTGAGAAGAAAGACATAAAGTCCAGACATAATCTTGGTCAGGTTATATGAAGACCATGTAGGTCGATGTCTGAGAAGGTCTTTTGAGGAAAGAACCACACAGATTGAGAGAACCTGTCCAGTCAGTGCACGCATTTGTCAGAAATCGTGCAGCTCAACTCAAGACTTAAGGAGCTATAGCTCTTCTCTATGTGGCCCGGAGTCATTCGGTCTATTCTGTAAGCATCTCATCGTAAAAACTTAGGTGAAGTGAGCTGTTATTCCATCTAATGCTAGGGATTGACAGTCCACTTCACCTATATTTTCACGGTGAGATTTTTTACAGAATAGATCCGCAGGTGTGGAGACTCGCCGGGATCAGATTAAGTTTTGTCAAGGCAGTTTCCAACCTATATTGCCAAACAATAGATAGAGCATCACAGCTCATATTACAGAAAGGCACAGACTACCCTTAACTACAAGCCGCGGCGCCCGATGGAATTTCTCATCGGTAAAAATTACGAACTATCTCCCCTTTTTAAACCTAGAGAAACTTTTGCACAAACCCTTCTGTAAAATGTTTATTAAGTAGATTTACTTACGAGATATGTTTCGTGGAGTTGTGCTCCTCGGAGTAGCATTTCGGGGGGTGGTCTTCCTTGAACCCGGCGAGCCAGACTCGGATGCGGAGTTACTCCTACTGCTAATGCTTCGCGGATTTCGTACAGTGCCCGTAATCGTCATACCTTTGATCTCTTGACGGAGCCCTGAGGAAACGAACACGTTTTGTCGATATTGGAGGTGGCGGAAAATCTCTTTCAGGCTTTGCTGATAGGTAAATACCATACATCGTGTATAAAATTTACGATAAGACCTTTATGTAACACTATGTACTATGTACCAATGCGCGGAGTTCATTGATTTATTGATAAATAAACTGAACAACGGTTGTACCACACTAATCTGGCGACAAATTATTGGACGTCAAAATGTCGTCCAACTAACGCGCGACTGTTGGTACATCGTATATGGTGTTTCTTGCCGGCTCTCATCCACATAATAAACGACCAATTGGAACCGTGAAACTAGCCTCTTATGTTACATAAGTGTCTATATTTATGCAACCAATATTTTGAATTTGAATACGGCACAACTTACTTGAAGCGTTGCTTTCCCTGTAGCGCGGGCGCTTCGGCGGCGGCGGTGTGGAAGCATTGGAGCCTGCGCCGCGACACGCGGCAACTCGCCGGTAACGGTTCAGGGAGTGTTTGGACTCTAAAATTATTATTTGTTTAAATTTCAGGAAAATGTCAAGCATAATCAGTCTATGATGTTGCCTCTGGGACACAGCAGGCCTCCTCTCTGTGAGAGGGAGGTTTTGTCAAATAATTTACTTCAATAATAAACAAATTATTATTGAAGTAAATTATTTGACTTTGATGAAATACATGATTCATAAACTCAGTTGCGTAGCGTGCCATCTCGGCGCCCGGGGCGGGAGACCCATTTTGCCGCCCCCATTCTATAGGTGCTTAGTTAAAATGAAATTTCACAGGCAATGAGGTATCTTTTATTGATATATTGTAATAATAATCGATTGTAATCGATTAACTTACGGATAAATATTTCATTTGTGTAACGTTAGGCCCAGATTCGCCCGTCTCCTTTACGTCATTGTTGTTTTTTGACTTGTCAGACGTTCTGACATGAACATGAAATGAATGAATCATAGATCTCAACCCGCTTCACCGGCGACATTTTGCCGCCCGGGGCGGGCCGCCCCCTCCGCCCCACCCACGCTACGCCACTGCATAAACTCATCGGTCACATTACGAGTGGTACCTACGTGTTACGCCAAAATGTACCAATCCACAAAGTTATGCCAAAATGTAGCAACCCACAAAGTTCTGCCAAAATGCAGCAACCCACAAAGTTATGCCAAAATGTAGCAACGCGACCACAAAGTTATGACAAAATGCAGCAACCCACAAAGTTATGCCAAAATGTAGCAACGCGACCACAAAGTTATGACAAAATGCAGCAACCCACAAAGTTATGCCAAAATGCGGCAACCCACAACGTTATTCCAAAATCCAGCAACCCACAAAGTTATGCCAAAATGTAGCAACCCGGCCACAAAGTTATGCCAAAATGTGTAAGAGTAACGTAAAAACTATGTTTCCTTTTGGGAGGTGTTGCTCCATGAAGCTTAGTTCGTACGTAACCCTAATCACGCTCATGCATACATGCATTACTAAATCTCACTTTTTTCCCATAGGTCTGTAACTAAAAATCGTTAGGTACTTAACGACTAAATTCTAGACCTAACAACTTTCCATAATAAGATGTGGCTATTGTCGCGCGTCGTGAGCTACAGATCTCAGACCAAATAAAAAACCATGACAAGACAGAGGGCTGTCAACAGTAAAGTGATGCCGGTTTCGTAAACATGAGTGCACATAGTGAGGTGTAGTTTGATTCTAAACGGTTGTAAATGTGTGCGTGTGAGCGTGTAATTGTAAATGGTTGTAAATGTATGCGTGTGAGCGTGTATGCACAGAGCAGAGGTGTAGTTTTTTCATGCTTCACTGTATTGTTCGCAGCACTATGTACAGACGCCAGCACATCAAGCTACCCGAAACTGTCAAAATTTCCCAATCAACTTTGAATCTTATTCTTTAGTGATAAAGTTGAAAATCTATTAAAGAAATTTGACAGATTGTAGTAGCTTGATGTGCTGGCGTCTGTACTTTTTATTTGATCTGAGCTACAGATATAATAACTCTTTTTTTCTCACTACCTGTATATTAAGATATATTTGTGTAACTGTTTGTTTACTCTACTAAAATAATAAAATAAACTTGTACATACTTAGAAGGCAAAAACTACTCAATTCTTACAGGATATGGGAGCAAAGGGTGACATTAATGAAACCAAGTTTACATGACATTATTTATTAATAATATAATTGTAACAACATAACTATTCGTACGAACTAATGTACTTTATACAAATCTAATGCATTCTATGCGAAGTTATTACAGTCTATCATTTGCAATAGCTTAGTAAAGGAACAAAGGCATACTGCGACAAAAATTACTTGGATTGACGTTTTCTATACGCATGGGTAAGATTTCGTTATGAAAAAAGTTTTGTCACAGTCTGTAGTCGTTATATTTCGTAATGACGCGAGAAATCATGAAATTTGAACCTAATATCAGAGAGTTAAGGTCACAAATGTGAAATCCAAATACAATACTTGGAAATTCGAGCGTGTCCAGTTTTCAATGACTCGGATTAAGACGTTTGTATACAAAATATTCTTCTACATACATTTTTGAAGCTAACAATCTGTAAAATCTAGAATATTATAACTGCAAAACCTCGATAAATAAGCTAAAATATCAAAGTGAGATTATAATTTAAAACAATAAATACGTACCTACCTACATAAACTGGACAAGCTCTAGACACGTCGGCAAAAAGAAAATTATATATGTCTACAGTACAGCCGGTCCGAACTTAGAGCAGAAGGCTGTGCAATGACAGTTTTTAGAATGAATCAGATGGTGACGAGGCGATGGTGATGAAGCGAGTGTGACTGAGAGAACATGCGCAAGAGTTCGGTGAGCCTATGTTCAGACCGGCCATGGTATATCGGTTGTATTGTAACTCTGCAAGGTCATATTAAATTAGCTGGCGAAGCTCTGCAGACGTGATCGGTATCGATATGTAAACACAGTGACATAAAAAGATTAAATGTTTTTTTTTTCTTAACGGGTCAACGACCGCTGGGAGTGCTGTTACTTGAAGTATGAGTTGAGAAAATATGTTTTATCGATTTTCGATATCGATATCAATCAGGTCTGTGAAGGTTCCAAAAAAAAACTGATATTTCAAGTAAATATTAGGGATGCCGATACCGATATATCGGCGATACTTCAGGTTTGCCGATATATAGGTATCGGCGATATTTTTATAAGAGTATCGGTATCGGTATCGTATCGGCAAAAAGGCGTATCGAAGCATCCCTAGTAAATACACTAACAGTCGTCGATGACCCCATAAAAAATGATCTAATTAATTTATTTTTTCTTTTATCATGTTTATATATCGATAACCATCACGTCTGTGGAGTTTCGCTAACTAATATAATTTGACCCGGTATTATTCCTAGCAAGTATTAACTTCATCTGTACGTGTATTTGAATTATCCTGCTCCATACAATCATTGCTTTTACTATCATCCGTTATCACACATTCCGTACTAAACTTACGCGCGTGAACAGGCGAAACTCTTTCACTACTTTTCGAGGACCGTTTAGTCTTACTTAAACCAGGCAAGTTACTCTCCCCCTCATTTGTTTTGTTATTTTCGCTGCTATGGTTACGGGAGCGTTTAGGTGCTTCGTCAGAGTCGCTTGACACGCTACTATCGTTACGGGATCGTTTACCAGGCGTAATGCTAGGTGTAGAAGTGCGGCGTTCTCGGATGCGTTGCCGCTGAGCCGCCTTTAGTTCCATCTCGACGCAATGCTCCGCAAACATCAGTTGCAGAGGCGCGTACATGTGGGGTAGGAGTTCTAGGTCGCTCATTGTGATCTGAGGACAAGATTTGATAATTAGTTTTACAGAAACGTAATTATTCAAAAGCGAGTCTTTAGGAAATGTGGATGCTGCAGATATTTTCTTGACATCTTACTCGGTTTGCACACAAGCCCAGTCAAGTAGGCTGCAGGCCGGTATAATGGTCCTCCAGACCGTATTTCCACGCCGTGGAAGTGGCAACGTTTTGGGAAAACGAGATTTATTCAGGAGTCGCGCTTGTGACCACGAGACCAACGTGGCAGTTAAGAGTCAGGACACACTGATCGACGGCGTTCGACGTTTTGTCCATACAAAAAAGAGCAAAATATGGAACGACGTACGCATCCTTTCGCATCGACGCGACGAACGCGTTCCGGCGGCGGACTGACACAAAAACGCGATCCGTAAGCGGCGGATCGGCATAATGCGTACTAGTGTGCTCCTTTTCAATCGGAAAAGTGCGAATGGCCGTCGATCAATGTGTCCTGACCCTTAAGGGCCAGTATATATACAACCTCTAACGACTGAATTGTGTTACTTACTTGCTACGAACAGTAGGTAGTGGATGATGTTCAGCATCTTTTAGGCAATTTAAAATTACACTGTGAAACTTCAAATGACAGAAAAGGCAGTTGGAAAGGGCTTTGAAGGTCCGTGGCATACCTACTGCCCGACATTTTGTTTTTTTTTTTTTTTTCATAATGGCGCGCACACGTGGTATCTATATAAATCGATAGCAAACATCTATGCAATCTGAAAACATAATAGGACCAAACGTTAACATATCGAAAATGTGACACTATCGGGTTTAGTCTTATCATGTTTTCAGTTAGCATTGAGGTCGATTGATTTATATAGGTTTAATGCGTGGCCACCATTTTGAAAAAAAAAATTGCCGAACAGTATATGCCAGGGTGTCCACATAAATATCTTCAATCCACGAGTGTTGGCATACCTGCATGTTATCGAACGCGATGCCGACGCTGTTGTTATCGTGGAGTATGTGCGAGTTCAGTCGCGGCAGGCGCGCGTATCTCTGACTGAAGTGCGTCAGCACCGTGTAGCGAGCGTTCATCTGTCGCCCGATGTCGATCGCCTGTGTTGTTGTCGAGTGCATCTTTGTTCGAGCTTCATCTGCTAGTTCGTCCTCCATTGTCGCTTCGTGGATTAGTAGGGTTGAGTTTTGGCCTGAAACAGACGGTTTCTTGGTGTAAGTATTTATTATGTTTAGCGTCCGTAATTTTTTCACGTTATTTATTTCTCAATATTCATGATTGCACCTACCACTGTTTGTCTCTGCACCACCCAAAGGTTGACTGGTAGAAAATGCCTGTGGCATTAAGTCCGCCTCTGTACATTTATGTGCTTAAAGTATTAAATAAATAACAGCTGTCAAGAGATATTTAAGTACACAGTACATATTTAGCTGCCGCGGTCAAACAGTAAGACTGCTAATGACATAAAAAGAGAATTTACGAACATTTATGAAACTGTTGTAGTTTGGCCGCATATTCAATCAATCAATAAACTCAGTCTATTGCAGTCAACCGTTGGACATGGTCTAGGCTGCGTCACAACACCCTGTCCTCCACCTTCCACATCTTTTCCAGCCACCTTCTTAACGTCGTCGGTCCCACACTACGCGGTTTCCACTCTAGGACTCGTCTGCTCCGGCCATCGGTCCTTCGACAATCCGTCGGTAAATCCGAAGTGGTAAATCGGAATAGTATATTTCATTACAAGTGCGGAAAGGTTGTCATTGCAAAGAGTTCCGACAAATGTCTACCCGAGCCGAGGCGCAGCCGAAGGCGAGGGTTGACAGTCGGAACAAGTTGCAATGACGGTTTCGCACGTGTACTGAACGACTATTTTTAATACAGTTGCGAAAAAATGAAGCAATTTAATAAAATAAGAAAAACACAATAAACTCAACTAAGCAATGGCGCCAACCGTAGAATATAAGCAGAGATTTTTTTTTTCTTCACCCATTCTGGTAGGCAAAGGGAACTATGCCCATACAGCCAAGTCTTCAGTAGAATTTTTTATTAATATGAAATGAAAATGAAATTGAATGAGATGAAATGAAATGAAAGCTAACCTAACTCATTCAATCAAATCATTAAATCTGATATTGAAACAAATTAGTAGCTTCTTTTCAGAAATATACGTATTTGCATGAATCATAAAAACTTCTATGAATTTTTTTAGTAAAAACTTCATGGTTGGTTTTTCTTTTTAATAGACATTATTTTGACAGTTGGGAAAGAGAACGCACGAGTTCGGGAAAGGTAAAAAAAAAGCACGAGTATGTAATAGCCCACATCCCGAACGCTATACGTCCCTGCAATACGCCACTTTTTGAGCAACTGTATTAAAAAATTTAATTTCTGATTATATCCTTCATATAAACTCTGAGCATAGCCCGTTCCATAGCGCGCTGAGCGCGCTTGCTCTTAAAACTGATCGGCGAATAACTTTAAACTCACCAATCGTAACGAGTTCCTCACAAGGCAGCGTGTCCCCGGAGTACGTCAGTTTGTATCTGCTATCCACCTCGATGGACACTCCGAAGGCGTTTGGACAGTGAGACACGAGACAGGTATTTATTGCTTGTACGCCGATGGCGGCCAGGACAGCTGACGTCACATCCGAGTGCTGTGGGTGGTCGTGTAGCTGTAATGACAAGTTATGGGTTATTATTTGGAGTGGTGATAAGATCGAATTTTTCTAAGTCATATTTTTTTTAATATTATTATATCCTGGGCCTTTATTGTGAAAATGTTCTTTGGCGCAACATTATTTACCGTGCATCTTATGACCTTAGTTTTATTAGACCAATCTATTCCTAGAAGTCCTCTCTTAGCTTTTCTTGTTACCTATCCTTATTTTTAGGAAGGTCAAAGACGACGCCACGTACTTTTTGATGATAGAACGCATAACAAGGTTTTGACAGTTGGTCGTTAAACTTATGATCGCACAATATTTTTTTTAACATCAAGTACAGCTTCAAGGAAGCTTCATCAATGTGCATATGCATACACCTGCACTTTTGAGAACCTGAAAATTGCCACTGATGCTGCGATCAACGTGGTCACCTATTATGATGAATTACGTAAATTCCATCGGCTCGAATGCACAAGAAGCTTATTTGTAAATATACATTCACCATTACTTACCAAGTTCTGATTAGGTATGAGCGTGTAATCATTCCGCAGCCTCTCGAACTGCGCGTGGTACAGCGTGAGCCACGTGACGATCTGTCCGGGCGCCAGCAGGTACAGCGGCGGCGCGTTGCCTTCGGCCGGAGCTATCTCCTTCATGGCTTGCCGGCGAGCTTGGATTACGCCGATTAGACCTAAAGAAAGATAAATATTTTTTACACATTTTAATTGGTTTACACCACAGGTTCTTAAGATGGGCGTGAGACTATCAGGGGGTAGTAGAAGACAGATAAAATTATATCCTACCTTATGACTATTATAATATTACACTTTTGTTTTTTTATTGCTGAATGGGCTCGCTCTTGACCTCGATTGCACCTGATGGAAAGCGATGGATGAGGTCTATGATGAAAGGAGCGTTGATTTTGGTCAATTTTCGATTTTTGTCATTCAACTTTCACAT
This sequence comes from Luperina nickerlii, assembly GCA_963855955.1. NCBI lineage: Eukaryota > Metazoa > Arthropoda > Insecta > Lepidoptera > Noctuidae > Luperina > Luperina nickerlii. The sequence goes on from OY979665.1 coordinate 5,660,688, forward strand.
TTTGATGTTACATTTCCATTCAAAATGTTGGCAGTCGGAAAAGTTACATTACAAGTGTCAAATAAAAAAAAAACGTGTGCGGTCGAGGGACCCCCGTCAGAAACGAAGTTCCTTACGCGATACTCGCATGCACACAAGCTCGTAAGCTCGTATATAATAGAAAGAGATAGAGAGAAAGTGTGAATTTAATACGCGTTTTTAATGCAGAGCTATCTTGTATAAGTATTTAGAAGCTCTAGTGAAGTTGTCGCCATGCTGGATTTCTACCAGTTTACTCCTAACACCGCGTTAAAGAATTTCATTCCAAAAAAATTGTGTTTTTCATTCTGCGACTGTACTTGCTAGATTTCGAGCCTACTGTAAAACAAGGTTTCTTACCGATATGATGATCGGCGTGTAAATGCGAGATGTATATCGCGTTCAGTGTCCTGAGGAAGGCGTTCACTTTCTTGGGTCCGTAGAAACGCACCAGCTGACCGAAAGTGCCTTCTCCACAGTCCATTAATATTGAATGATTTTCACTGAAAATTGAAAAGATCGGTGTTAAATATTTAAAACCGTGAAATTATAAATTGCGGTGTCACAACGTGTGATTATAGACAGCTAAAACTGGTAATTTCAAAGCATCGTTTACCAGAGTGTCTGTGTAACGATATTGGCATTTATCATGGGGCTTAATATTTTAACTCACGCTAAATACAACATTATTGGCTAAAAACACGCTATTGCAAAGACACCTCGCGACTATCATTTCGTAAGTTACTAAAAATAGAATTGATTTTTGTTCAAAATAGTTTTAAAAAACTTACTCAATTTGCAAAACAATAGCGCTAGTATTCCTAGTCTTGCTGGGTATACAGGAGCCCGTGCCCAAGAATACGACCTTGGGGAACTCCTTAGAGTCACATCTGGCATATCTCATACTATCCACAAGACGACGGAACTGCTCCAAGCTGCCCACAAAGCCATCCACGTCCATCGTCTCTTGGATGTAGTCTTGGATGTGAAGCTTCGGTTCTGCTGACCTGAGTTGTAGTAATAGAGGATTAAGTTTGTGATTGAAAGAGTGGGAGGCTTTGGTGAAATCTTTTTGCAATTTTTGTAGTATTAACGAATCTAATCTTACAGCTTAACGCAACTCTATTGTTGAGACATTTATTTGTTGTCATAAAATGGAACATGCACTTTAGACGGAATGTTGACAACAATATTATGTTACAAATTGGAATAGTGTCTGCTAATAATATTAGTCACGTGACAAATTATCATATATCGATCTGAATGCAGTATTTAATAAGTTAAACATCAATAAAGTTATCTATATGGGTTTCATATTACAAAAAAATAGTAAAAGGTGTTAGATAAATAATGTTGCGCGCCGCAAATAATGTTTGATACATGGCGACATTAGTTACCACTAGCGCCATCTAGTATCGGGTAGCAGAACTAGTACCTCGGTACTAGGACCTTGACCCTACTTGACCTTTTTCTAAGTACTAGTAATTCCGAGAACTATCGACGTCGAGTCAGTCGGGACCGGTATGTACTCGAACGTTCTAGATGTTTATGTACTAGCTCTGCGGCACTATATAAGGCCGGGTGGGCCGCGAGACACATATAGTTTCGATTAAGCGATAAGAGCGATAACATCGAAGGCGATATTCGAGTGCGACTTGAGAGTGATCAGTAAGTGCAATTGTGTTTCTAATTAGTGTTTGACTTGTAATTAGTGCTGTGATTAATGTGTCATTTTTTTGGTTATTAAATCGGCAGTTTTTATTGTCACGAACCCCAAGCTCGTAACAATTGGTGTCAGAAGCGAGGTTTAAAATGCCGATTTTACCCAAAGACGACATGGAGGGTATCCGTACCCGGAGTCAACGCCAGCAAGAGACAGATCAGAGGCGATTTGGTGGAGCAACGCCACAGGGGTCGGAAGGCCAGCTACCGACCACGGAGGCCGGCCCGTCCACAGCTGCTCCGGCATCATCAGCACCAGATTTTGCTGCTCTGATGATGATGCTGCAGGAGCAGGCTCGCCGACAGGAGGAACAGGCTCGCCGACAGGAGGAGCAGGCTCGCCGACAGGAGGAACAGGCTCGTCGGTTGGAGGAACAGCTCCAGCGGGACAAGGAGGAACAGGCCCGTCGGTTGGAAGAACAGCTGCTGCGTGACAGGGACGAACAGGCTCGTCGACAGGAGGAACAGGCTCGTCGACAGGAGGAACAGGCTCGTCGACAGGAGGAACAGGCTCGTCGGTTGGAGGAACAGCTCCAGCGGGACAAGGAGGAGCAGGCCCGCCGACAGGAGGAGCAGGTCCGCCGACAGGAGGAACAGGCTCGTCGGTTGGAGGAACAGCTCCAGCGGGATAAGGAGGAGCAGGCGCGCCGCCAGGAAGAGCAGATGCTCCTTATAAAGGACCTTCACGCTACCTTCGGGAAAGACATGAAGGAGGTGAAGGAAAAGGTTGCTCAACATGACAACCGTCTGTCGGAAGCCGAAACCCGAATCGACCAAGTGAATAATCGGGTTGACAACGTGATGGCTGACGTAAAGGAAACCGTGATGGCTGACCTGAAGGAAACCGTGATGGCTGACGTGAAGAAAACGCTGGATTACCTGAAACTGGGTGATGGAATCGCAGCTCCCGTAGCTACAACACCTTCGCTACGTGGATTCAAAGTGCCACCGTTCGACGGAACTTCTTCCTGGTCGGCCTACAAAATCCAGTTTGAGGCTGTCATGAAGGCGAACGGTTGGAATAAAAGTCAGGCCATGACTGCCCTCACCCTGGGCCTGCGCGACCAGGCCTTAACTGTTCTGGAAGCTCTCGGTAAGGAAGTGACTTACGAGCAGCTCCTTGAGGCATTGGAGGCTCGGTATGGCGACGCTCACCTGGAACACGTGTTTCGTGCACAGCTCAAGGATCGCGTGCAACGCAGCAACGAAAACCTGCAGCAGTGGGCCCTTGAAGTGGAGAAGCTGGTTCGTAAAGCTTACCAGTCCGTACCTGCGCTTATTGATGGGAACCTGGTGCAGGCATTCATCGACGGCATCCGCGACCTTGAAGTTAGAGCTGCTGTGAGGCTCGGTCACCACGGGACGCTGAAGGACGCCTTGGCCCATGCACTGGAGGTGGAAGCTGTGCGGCAGGATCATCGTTCCCATCACGTCAGGGAGGTTGCAGCGGCTACAGTTCGCAACCGCAAGAAAGGATACAGCCCTAGGTGCTACGGCTGTGGGGAAAGGGGCCACCTTCGATCCAGTTGCCCTAAGCGGACTGCAGAAAGGGAAGGTGGCTGGACTCGAGAGGGTAGTGCGGCTAACAGCACCGCCCAGCAGCAGCAGGACGGCTTTGTGGTTAAACACCGCAGCGGGAAGTCTCTTGGCAACACAGTTGCATTGTCAAGAAGACCTTGTCCTGAAGACTGCAAGCACTGTACTAGGCAGGAGAGTAAGGAAGTGGTACCTGTGAGGATGCTTAAGACAGACCTCAACAACGAGTGGAAGGAAAGCCTACAACGTGCACAGCAGGAAGATTCGGACATCAAGCCAATTCTGGAGTGGATGAAGGCCAGAGCTCCTAAGCCCAGGTGGAGTGACGTCTCAGCGATGAGTTCGGTCACAAAAAGCTATTGGGCCCAATGGGACAGCTTGGTGGTTCAGGATGGAGTCCTGTGCCGTAAATGGGAAAATGCTCGGGGAGACAGCTGTCATTTGCAAATGGTTGTCCCTAAAGCTCAAGTACCGGATGTTCTACAGCTGTACCATAATGGTTGTTCAGGAGGTCATCTGGGAGTAAAACGAACTCTACTGAAGATACGAGAACGGTTTTACTGGGTCCACTGTCGGGACGATGTCGAGGATTGGTGTCGCAAATGTACAAGTTGTGCAGCTGTAAAGGGACCTCAGACTCGTAGTAGAGGTGCATTAAAATTGTATAACGTTGGTGCACCATGGGAGAGGATAGCCCTTGACGTTGCGGGGCCGTTTCCGGAAAGTGAAAGTGGCAACAAGTATTTCATGGTTGTGATGGATTACTTCACTAAGTGGCCGGAAGTCTTCGCCATTCCAAATCAAGAAGCTGCGACAGTTGCGGACAAATTAGTTCATGAAGTCTTCTGTCGTTTTGGAGTACCTTTGGAGATTCACAGTGATCAAGGAAGGAATTTTGAGTCACAAATATTCCAGGAAACTTGTCGAGTTATGGGTACTCATAAAACAAGGACGACTTCTTACCACCCACAATCCGATGGAATGGTGGAACGATTTAATCAGACACTGGAGAGGTACCTAGCGAAAGTTGTGGAAAATCGGCAACGAGATTGGGACAAGCACATACAACCGTTTTTGTTGTCATATCGAAGTGCTGTCCACGAAAGTACAGCGGTGACACCAGCTTTCGCAAACTTCGGAAGAGAACTACGGCTACCTGCAGACCTGATCACCGGAATACCACCTGATGCCCCACGCAGTGTAACTGATTATGCGAATGATTTGCGGAACAAAATGAATGACATTTATGAGCACGTCAGACAATCGGGCCAGCAAATGTCTGAAAAGATGAAAACCCGTTATGACCGCAAAATGAACAATAAAGGATTCGACGAAGGTTCACTGGTGTGGTTGCACAATCCAGTCCACAGCAAAGGGAAATCTCCTAAGCTTCAAGCTAAATGGGACGGACCGTACCGGATTGTGACAAAGATCAATGATGTAACCTACCGGATACAGAAAGGTGCAAGAGGTACTCCTAAGATCGTCCATGTGGATCGACTGGCGCGTTATTATGGGGCCAATAATGCTCGGGACGAGCATGTCTAAGGAGGGGGCAGTGTTGCGCGCCGCAAATAATGTTTGATACATGGCGACATTAGTTACCACTAGCGCCATCTAGTATCGGGTAGCAGAACTAGTACCTCGGTACTAGGACCTTGACCCTACTTGACCTTTTTCTAAGTACTAGTAATTCCGAGAACTATCGACGTCGAGTCAGTCGGGACCGGTATGTACTCGAACGTTCTAGATGTTTATGTACTAGCTCTGCGGCACTATATAAGGCCGGGTGGGCCGCGAGACACATATAGTTTCGATTAAGCGATAAGAGCGATAACATCGAAGGCGATATTCGAGTGCGACTTGAGAGTGATCAGTAAGTGCAATTGTGTTTCTAATTAGTGTTTGACTTGTAATTAGTGCTGTGATTAATGTGTCATTTTTTTGGTTATTAAATCGGCAGTTTTTATTGTCACGAACCCCAAGCTCGTAACAATAACAATAAAACATAGAACTAACCTGTCCAGCTGCTTCTTGGGCCTCAAATGGTACATAGTTAGCGTCCTCCCCGCCAACAGTTCTAGTTTAGTGACAGAGTCACATTCGTCCATCTCGGGGGCGTGCCCGTCGCCCTTAGCCGACCCCTCCAAGTTTATAATGTTCTGGAACTGCGCGAGCGCTATCTACAAATGATTGTATGTGATCGCACCTTCACCGCATGCATCTAACTACGTAGGTATAAAAAGTGTTTTTTAGGACAAGCGTGGGCCAGTATACTAAACCAACTTTGTTACATGCCTGACCACTGGAAAACCATTTTTTTGCCAAGACAACGGACAAGTATGTGTTCTGAATAAAGCTCTGGTTAAGCTGGTGCGAATAGTCGCGTAACTTCTTAATCATTATAACAATCGATACATGCCATGCAGTCACGTCTTACATCGTTCGGCATTCACCTCAGTTGAACCAGTCCTCAATTTTGTTTGGCTGAACATGCACTGTATTTCAATAATCCTATCGCACTGCAATATCAGTAAAAATAAGGGAAACGTTAATTTATGTTAGTTGAAGCGAGTTGTAAGGACGAATAAAATGTCATGCACGATTGTGTACAGTATAAGCCTTGAAGTAACTTAGTTACCAAGACGGTAAGAACACTCAGTCAGAAGTAATGGGGAATGGGAACGGGAACGGGATTGTGTCCGCAACTGCACGTCCTAGCGCGTATGTATTTTGCGTAACGTAAAGGCGAATTTAGTGTAAATAAACTTACGTAAAATACAGAAAAAGCACCATTAACCAGCTCCCATCAAGCGAATTTCATTAAATGACAAACGGATTAATGTTAACTAACTTTGGCCGCTATTACATTGTCATAATGATCATAGACCTCTAACTCATAGCAATATTACAAAACTATTCCAATGTAGTTCTTGCATTTTAGATATCGGATTTAAGTTAGCTCTTATATTATGATACCGGGAGACTTTAATTTCTTTAGGATCCTATGAAAGAAAAATTGGGAGTAATGGGCTCTACAGTTGCAAAAATGACGTATGTTTCGTACATTTTGAAACCTATACTATTTTTTTAGGGTTCCATACCCAAAAGGTAAAAACGGGGGTCCCGTTTATTACTAAGATTCCACTGTCCGTCTATCTGTCTGTCTGTCACCAGGCTGTATCTCATGAAACGTGATAGCTAGTCAGTTGCAATTTTCACAGATGATGTATTTCTGTTGCTGCTACAACAACAAACAATAAAAATAAAATAAAGTTAAAATTTAAAGGGGTATAAAAGAAACGTTTTTTTTTTCGGCGTTTTATGCCTTGTGGTACGGAACCCTTGGTGTGAGAGTCCGACTCGCATTTGGCCGGTTTTTTGTTATTTATGTATCAGTTACATAGTAAAAAAAGTTTAGAACTCCAGAACGGATGCTAACAAAAAAAAAGACAGCCAGTACAGATGCCAGCACATCAACCTACTACAATCTGTCAAATTTCTTTAATAGATTTTTAACTTTATCACTTAAACATAAGGTTCAAAGTTGATTGGGAAAATTTGACAGTTTCGGGTAGTTTTATGTGCTGGCGTCTGTACAATGATGACAGACAGACAGATATTTTTGTATGACAATGTAAAAGCTTCCTTACGCATTCCCAACACCGAAAAGCCTTCCACCACACACCTACATACCTTATTCTTCAGTTCTTCCAACCCCTTCAGTCTTATAGGGCTATTGGTCTTAGGCACAGGAGGGTGTGCGTTCCACACCGCGGGCACGCTGACGTCACGCAGTAGGGGGAAGATGTCAGGGTCCAACAGGTGGAGTTTATGTTGGGTCCTGTGGACCGCTTCAGACCCTAGGCACGAATTCTGGGAGTTGAGGACTAAATGGCGGGGTAAGGGACCGAAGAGAGACATGAACGCGCGGTACCTGGAAAAATAAACATCTTGACATTTTGCTGGCAGATTTCAGATTTATTTAATTTCAGACTTTCTTATTATAATAAACGCTGGTTGCGTTTATGCCATTGCCGTTGTCCTTTCCCTAACATCTATTCATAGAAACCCAAACAATAAATAAATTAAGTAAGTATGGTTTTTCGGTATTGGAACATGTTGAAGATTTCTTCAGAACGTTAGTAACGGACTTTATTTCAGTTTTTTTTTTTCTTTATTAAGAGTGCTAGAAAATATAGGTGGGTCAATGAACACTACTGTAAAGAAACTAATCTACTGTGACAATTGTAGCCAGGAAATTTTAAGATTTACTTGACGAAATCAATATGGTTTGGTATGTGCGCTGTAGCGAACGGTAAATAAGTAAAAACGGGTTGCAGCAGTGATAGCAGCTTAAAATCTCTGCAATAACAATTGTATCAGAAAAAAAAAAACAAAGTGACTAAAAAACCTTTTAATAAAGCTTTGTATTCAGTAAAAACATAGTTTGATACCACAGCAACATATTCCGAGCAAGACAAGTCGCAAACATGTTGCTGAAACAATGTTACGACCTTTTTTACCCTATCATCATCTGCCGAGCCTTTTCCCAAATATGTTGGGGTCAGCTTCCAGTCCAACCGGATGCAGCTGATTACCAGTATTTTACATGGAGTGACTGCCTATCTAACCTCCACAACCCAGTTACTGGGTAATACGATATCCCTTGGTAAGACTGGTTGTCAGACTTTTGGGCTTCTGACTACCCGTAATGACTGTCAAAGATCCACAAATGCCAACCGGGATCAACGGCTTGACGTGCTTTCCGGGGCACGGAGGGGTTTCGGTATGTAAAGATGGTCACCAATCCACAAACCATCCGCGGCAAGCGTAGCTTAACCTGATCGATTGACCTTTACGGCTGTTAACTTTTTTCCCAATGAAGTTATATTGGATTTTAAAAATGGACTTACGTTGGGTGATGGAAGACATCGGGAGGTGTGAAGTGCACGATGATTGAGGGAATGTTCTCCGGCGGATTGTTGCCATTGTCGAAGTGAGCTGCGAATTCAGACTCCTTAAGGTAGCTTAGCTCCGGCACATCTAGGACTGAAACATGATATGAGCATTTAAATATCAGAAGAAAATGCTACTTTCACGATTTTGGATTTAAAAGAAGTTATAAGCGTACATAACCGGAGGCGACCGCAACCGCAAATAGTAGCGACATAGCCGCAAAATCGCTATATCTACAGACCGCAGAGACACCACTGGTTTCTATGTAACTATGAATTTGGACTCCTCACTTCAAATCCCGTTTCCTCACGATGTTTTCCTTCACCGTTTTGATAGCAGTGGTGATAAGTTACACAAAGTAAAGCGCCCGCCTGGGTTCAAACCCACGACCTACAACTCGTAAGTCGGTGCCATAACCAATGGGCCACCACTGTTCTCGAAACCCCATACTGTCACAATAAAAATATTCAACCTTCTTAATTATCTTAAGTTCTCACCAATAAACACGGGTCCAGGGTCATCAGGCGTCTTCACGTCTTTGGACAGCACCAGGGTACCATCAGGCAGTATCACGTCCAGGCCACTCTTCAACTGGCCTAGTAGTGGACCAGGTTTCACTCCTTTCTCCACACACTTGGCTAGGTCGAGGGTGCCCAGCCGTTTCTACGGGGAAATTGGGTTTTATTGACCGGAATCACAGATCTTAAATTAAATTGGGCACTATAAAATAAAAATTGATTCTATGCCCAAAGACCTATTATGCTTACCTTCAATGTACAGATGTAGGCAACAGAACAATTGGTTTTCTTCTGTAGCTCATGTAGAACCTTATCAGTCTTTTTCTTCATAGGATCTGTATCAAACAAATCAAGTATTTCAAATGAAGTATTTCGAATATTTACTAAGTACGAAAATGCTAGAATGAATACAAGCTTACGGCCACTCGCTCAAAGTGTATCTGATCTTAAACATTAACTGTCAGTAACCAATCAACACCGAATTAGTGTCTCTTCTCTTCTCCCACTACCCTGAATGCAATACAACAACCCATTGGTGGTTTACGAGATATTTCCCCACTGCTTTCGTGGAAAATGGTGCATGCAGTTCACCGAAAACTACATGAATGGAAAGGTTAACTTACTCTCCACCACAGAAGGCTTTGGTTTAGCCTTCTCTCGATTAGGTACTTCTTTACCATTTTTGAATTTGGCGACAGTAGCCGCGTCCATGTTCCGTTGCTCAGGCTTATAATAGTCAGTCTCATCATGACTAAACTCTTCATACTCTTTCTCTAATTGAGTGTCTAATCTTGGTTTCTTTGCCCCTGATTTGTCCTTGCCTGTTAATATATTGTCGTGTGGGCCTCTGAAAGAATGAAGGACTTTTAGATCTAGTGAGGAAATAATTTTAGTAAATAAAATACTTAAAAAAATTGTGGCTAGTATCACTGAGGGTAACTTCTTGTCCCTAACATCCAAACGGTGTCCAAACGGTTCTTGATCAGAAAAGAATAAATAAAAAATCGTGGATATACAAATATATATATGGGTCGAATACAGAACCTCCTTTTTTGAAGTGGGTTAAAAATTGTGTTCACATTGCAATTTGTTTTCAACCATACAAATAATAGGGTATTGAATTGTGGATGTGTGATCCTCACATTTTACCATTAAACATTGTACAGTACAGTAAATGGCTGCGTACATGGTAACTCAATAACCAATGTGAGCACAACGGTCGGCGCATCACATATGCGCGTGATTGACCGAGGGGAACGCGCGGACCGCGTGTACCGGGTTCGGTACTCCAACGCCCCGCACGTTCCCCTCGGTCAATCACGCGCATATGTGATGCGCCAACACAGTTTTAAATTGCAATTATTTGTTATTTACTGTGAATAAATAGTTTGTCAGACTCACAATAATACATATTTGACGCTCATGACATTGTCATCAAAGTCTTCGCTGGGGCTGCATTTTGCCATTGTTACTTGCATGTCCTTCATTATAACGAACCGTTTTGTGGCAGCATACAACTCGTCCTAGAACATTAACAAATGAAAATAAGAGTTATTCCATAATCTATAGCAGTGATTGAAGAGTAAACTTAGCTCATAAGTACTTCTTTGTATTACACAGTCCGTTCATAGTTATTTTACCTCTGACAGCAGCAACCTAACAGCAACTTTATTACAATGAAAATAAAGACCAATATGATTTGGACAGTAATGCAAAATCAGAGGTAAAATAACTGTGGAAGGACTGTAGTGAGTTTTGTTGTACTTTTGATTGTTTCGTACTTGCTATAAGATAAAAAGGATGGTATAAATTATCTACACAATATGTGTATAGAGCTTCTAAGATAACATACCAAGCCCTCAGGTCCATGCAGTGTAATGTTTGGTACTCCAACGTCCTGCAAGGTGAGTGACAGTCCTGGCAGGCCTCCAATATTCCTCCATGTCTTACTGGTGATGAATATGTGATCAAGCCTTGATAGTTTCACTTTGTGCTCGTGGGCAAGCCTCTGCGTGCACTCACCACAGTTGAATAGATATCTGGAAAATGATTTAGACTTGCTTATTAATTTTTAGGACAAAACATTTTTTAATATTTCCAAAAATGAAATGCCAAAGAATTAAAATTATATCAAAAGTTTTAACTATTGTGGCATTTGGCATAAATGTCCTGGACTTAGTCTCACTTTTGATGGTGTCGTTTTAAGATCAAAGAGGTTACCTCATAAAATAAAATTGTAATTTATTTCCATACCAATAAAGTAGAAGAAATAAAATGCAAAAAATAAAAACAACTTGTTAAACAAATTATTTCCAAGTTGCATCAGATTTTTACATTGATGTCTAGATAGGTAATCTTTTTTAGATAATACTTTGTAATATATTTTAAATAGGAACCTTTGCAACTTGTCAGACTATCAAAAGAACTAAATGAAATATAATATATTAACAGAATATAATATTACTACTCACAGAGACTGAAACCTAAACTATTTACAAAAATTATAAAGCATTAATTTATTAGTAAGTAGATACAGGTAGACACTCAGAAAAAGGTAAACAAAGTGTCTCAAGCTCTTCAGTTTCGAAGCTATGGCAGGCGGCTTACCGTTTTTGGTCCGTGAAGAGGTACAGTGTGTTAGGCGCCCCCCTTGCGCCTGAACCCAGCACCTGGAGGTACACAGTGCTAGGAGCATACTTCTCAGACTTTTTCGATATCTGTTGCCTTTGACGTTGCGCTTCAGCGATTCTTGTGGAAGTCGCTTTCGGCATATCGGCTAGAAATTCCAATAGCTTCTTAGTACTATCAGACGTATAAGAACGTATGCTACATTTGCTAACTACACGGTAACTAAACAATACACTTAAACCATACATGTGTTTTGAGGTTATTGATATTCCGAGACAGAGTTTACGAGCATTCGTCCAAGATTTTTACTTGTAATTATTATTTTTGGCATAATTCATTTCATAATTATTTAATTATTGGTTTTCATGACAGATTTTCAGATTTGGAACAGTTTTCCTCTGAGACATTCAACATTTTCTGACTTTTCCGAAATTATTTGACAGTTGACGTTTTTCTTCGCAGGCATTTGATTCGCGATAGCATGAATGATAAAATATTTTTTATTCATATTAGTTATTTACTTATTTATTTATTATTTACATACATATTATAATTAAAATCAACAAAAGTTTAGGGTTGCTGTACTACCGAAAAATTTCCAAAAAAAATGTTGCCTACGTTGCATGGCAAGTGACAATAGTAGAAAACTTAATAAATATATAGTAACACTGATTTAGAAAAATGGCGTTCTATACAGCTGCGGGTTGCGCAATTTATAAGTAAATGTGCACGAAATTTATTAGGGAAATTAAGTTTTAAGTGCAACAAATACTTCAGACTGCGGGCATGATCTTTTTATATAATTTATAGAGTAAAAAACGTATAGTGTAACAATATTTTTAGTTCAGTGCAAACCTGTCATGGACCGTGTATTTTTTGTGTTGTGATGTATGAAAACGAGAAATAATGAAACGGAAAATAATGCGGTTGTGCAAATAATGTGACAATGATGAGTATGATATGGGTGGTGTTATTGGTGGCCTTGACCGGCTCACACTTGGGACACTGTTCGCCTCTCCGATCAACGCCGCAAACCTACCCTCATGGTGAGTCATTTTGTCGAAAAAATGCATGTTTTACATTAATTAATTAAGTAATAATCTCTCTGTGTGTCGCCTTCTGGTGCAAGTGAAAGGAACATGCACAACTTTTTTATTTTTTGTCACATTGTGTCTACAAATGCTAACATCTGTTCAAATTAGAAAAATAGATCAGTTCACGTTAAAAAGGAAGTGATACAGATTTCCGTTATAAATGAGAGCTAATCATTGTGAATATACCCACGGAATAATTATTTTAAATTCAAAGTATTCTCAGATCAACTGCTAGCACTTTGTAGTCAATGCTTGTCCTTGTCCATGCAAAATACTTATCTATATGTTTACATAGCTATACAAACGAAATGTTACATGAAATCTGTTTTTACTCTATCAACATTCACTGATACAGATTAAACCATCAATAAATTATTAATCCAACCATATAATATTGTGATGTCCATAAAATTGTTACATTTAGATAAAATAACAATAAACTCATTAAATAAGTATTGTTTACCTCAAGCCAAGGTACCAAAAATGTGTAAAAGTAAATAAACACTGCTTATCTCAGGCTTTGTTATCTAAACACTGTTATCACTGCTTTTATTATTGTTTGGGTATTATACTAATAGTATTTATCACATTATGATAAGGAAACACCTGTAGGCCCCCATTAAGAAAGGATTGATATTTTAATTACTATAACCTGTGTTTAATTTATCCTGTATTATTATTTCTCATAAAGTTTTGGTAATTAGTTCTATTTGATAAAGAATGGTAGTAGAATAGTAGGTAGTAAAATATTTAAAAAAGTTTAATTATTTTCTTCTATTGTAACATCTTCCCTGGAATGTTGACTATCTCCTGTTCAATATTACATAATTTGTGTTATTAATTCTTAAAAACCATCTATTCTAAACAAAAGTCTACAGATGAATTTATTTCTTCATAGCTTACAAATCACTAAAAATTAAAATTTAGCCTTGACAGGATGGATTGCAATTCTGAAATGCAAAAACAGAAACATATTCTAACTAGAATTCAGTATTATGTTAAGTGACAAAATATATTTATTTCTGTAAATTGGTTGGAAAAAAAAACACTTGATGAGTTAATTGTTTCCTAACTGACTACTCTGAATAGAAACACTGAATCAAACTCAGAGGTTACAGTCTCTTTCGTCCAGACCTAATCTTGGTCAGGCCATATGAGTGATAGTGTATTCAATTTGGTTTAGGTTAATCCAATCAACCCTCTTTTATTAGGACTAAAACCTCAAATAAATGTTCAAGACCCAAGCTACCTTACCCTTTATTGACGAATCTCCAGGTCTTGATAATAGTGGCAATTTCAAACAGATAATAGTGGCAATTTCAAACAAAGAATGAAGTGTACATAAGAAAAATATGTTTGACAAAACACAACACAATGTAGTAAACAACTACAAACTTGACCTTCTCGCAAATGGTCCTATTTTATTGTATTAGTCATTCTAGAATAAATAAATTGTAGTTTATTTTTATCCTGGGACTATTAACAAAACAAATAAAAATTGTCGTTCAGACAACTCAATACACACATACTAACCCACATTCAAAGTCTTAGAGTTAATTTGCTTAAGGATCCTAAGTATGTAATACCCCTGTCTATGTTCACCACAAGTGTAAAGTGATAATAAATAACTCAAATTTGTGTATTATTAGTTGCAATTTAACCCACCAACCTGAACTCTGGCCTGGATGGTGGATTACATCCCACTCTCTCACAGAGAGGAGGCCTGTGTCCCAGACTCCCAGTAGTGGGAACATTGGTCGATTATGAGTTAAAACTTCAGATTAACACACCTTTCACCTACAGATGCAAGTTCTCAGTCCCGGTTGGAAAGCTGGGGCTCCCAGGGCAGCCTGTACGCGGCGGTGCCTGCGCTGGCGCTCCTCATCACCGCTGTCGGCCTGCTTCTCGGGTGCACCTGGTGCTACCGGCATAAGGACTGCAAGGTATGTGGCTGATGATGACAATGCGATGATGTCGATTCTCAGTTGGGTGTACAATTGTGCCTGGTTTTGTTAGGAAAGCTACAAACAGTAGTCTATTCTTGCAGCCTTTTCACTAAAGTGTAATCTAATAACTTCCTTACTCCATAAGAGAGGCTCTTTTAGCTCTTTTGCCCCTAAATTTTGACCTTTGTGATTGTGTATCTTTATAAAAATCAATGCTCAAAATCAAAAATGACGACCATGAAAGATCTCCAGAAAACCAGCTCTTCACAACTGTTTATAAATTACTGGTTTTGGTATGAAATCCACAAATAGTAGCCTGTTCTTGTTGTGCAAGCTAATAACTCCCTCACTTTAGGCCTTGTCTGTACATTTGTTGATTATGTTCTATTTTGTTAAGTATCTGGTACTTGTTGATGGGCCTAGACTGCCCTCCCATACTTATTAACCCTGTAATTTGAAAACATGTAAAAGCCAAGTATTTTCAAAAGAGTAACATGGGAGTTTCTTGCCTGCTCTTTTCCATAAGAAACGACAAATATTGACCGCCAATTGTATGTTTTGTAGTAATAATGGTATTTTTTTTGTTATGTATATTCTGATGTACAATAAAGTAGGTATATATCCATACTAATATTAAAAATTCGAAAGTAACCTTGTCTGTCTGTCTGTATCCTGTGTCTATGTTACCTTTTCACGTCTAAACCACTGAATGGATTTCGATAAAATTTGGCAGAGAGATAGATTGCATCCCGGGGAAGGACATAGGATAGTGTTTATCGACATACCTCGTGGGCGAAGCCGCGGGCGGAAGTTAGTAAATAAATAAACCGGGTTCATAAGTGCCCATGTAGATTTATGTGAAATAAAATATTTTTATGAGATTTGAAAAGCAGCTCTTTTAGCTCTTCTTCTCCTTAATTTTGATCCCTACAAAAGCAGCTATTCACAACTATGTATTAAAATTACACTGCAGTATACCAGTGTAATTACAACAATATTTGTTTGTTACAAATACAGTGTATCACAGTAATGTTTGTGGCCTACTTGGTTCTCAACCCATTATGCACACATAGTAGATAACTATTATTGAAGTATTTGGTATCCTGTTATGTTGCTTATACATTATGATTTGTTCGTTTTGGAAATGTAAGCTTCCAAACGGCTGGTTGACACAATTCCAGTTACCCTAACCCTACCCAAAGCCAGCCCTTTTTCCTTGGAAAGTCTAAGCATTGCCATACAACGTGGCAGTGCCGTCGTTCTCTTGGTACCTACATTACCAGGCGACAACAATGCGGAGGAATTTTTCGACGTCATATTTTAGTTTGTTAATAGTTTTAGGAAGATGAGGATAGTCTACTTCTTGTTGAGAATTTCTCAAAACTATAGAAAAAAGTAGATCAGAAAAACCATTTAGTCACCCATGTTACAAAACCTTGTCTCTACAATGTTATCATACATTTTGTATTATTGTACGCAAATCGGATATCATGGTAAACAGCTTAGATTAAATTATAGGCTTTGCTGAGTATGTCTACAATATATTTTATTAAAGTTATGAACTATACAGCCACTGCAGTATAAAATAATAGTAATTATTTCCCACGTTAATCCGAGTCTCTTAACTTGTAATAATGATGAACTTTCTCTTGTATTTTACTACTCTTTTAATAAAGAAATCCATTTTGCAATGAATGTTGTCAGGTTGAATAAATTTGATTTTAGATCAGATTAAAACTTTAATAAAAATGGTAATTCATTGTACCTACATACCTATTTCATAGTTTTCATGTTAGAGCAATATCTTCAAGGTTCGATTTACATAAAGGAACTAGCCGTGCGCTTATACGCGACCTTCCCTTAGAGGCAAGATTCATAGAGCGCCCTTCAACTTTACTTAGTAAAGTGTTTTGTACTTAATGTATAAATCTTATTTTTATGCGTGTAATGTTCATAAAGAGAATGTGATCAAGCGGTTTAGTTTCTTTAGTACGAATATCAACAATTCAACATTAATTTGATACCAATAAAGTTCACATTATTATGAACATAAACGAAACAAAAGGAGTATGCAAGGTAAGGTGTAAGTTTGTGAATGTATGTAAAGTTCTCATTCTTATGAAACGCTTAGTGTGCCTAACACAAGAGTGATACGCGTCGACGACAGACGCAACTGCAACCGTCGTCGACGCGTATCGGCGGCAGCCGTCGTCGACGCGTGTCGGCGGCAGCCGTCAACGCGTGTCCGACGCGACGCGTCGTCTTTTGCAGTTACCTCTGTCGTCGACGCGTGTCGCTCGTGTTTATGCACGCTTACTTTACTCAGTAGGTAAATTCATAACGCAATCTGTGATTCTTACCCTTAGAGCCCCCGCAGACCACAGACTTTTTATCGGCCGATAGTTTAGTCGGGTTGGTCTGCTAGTACGCACACCGAGCCAACTAAACAGTTCAGTCGGTGATGAGTGCGCAAACCTATCCAACAGTCTGCCGACTATTTGCTATTTTATAACCAACTGTTGAAAAGAGTGGTCGCACTGCACAATGAAAATTAATAAAACATTGTATAGAATTGTTATTATTGCTCTCATACACCGGAGGAGGAAAATTAAAAAGAGAGCCCGAGAGTATTGGGTGCATCCTATTCCTATCTTATCCTCTTTTAAGTTTTTCTTATAAAGTGCAGGGCGTTTTTCGACTTCCTCGATCAAAGTTACGATCGAAGATTCCGAAATAAGCGACTGAGAATTGGGCGACGCCATTTTACAAAACACGCGCGGCCGACCATTCGCTGTCAAAACTCGGAGCGAACTGAACTATCGGCTTAGTCGGCCGACTAAAAAATCGTCGTGTGTGCGCGTGTGGTAGGGAGCCAATACTGATTATACAGTTGGCCGATAGTTTGCCGACAGTTTAGTTTGAATTGAATCGAGAAGCCCATCAAACTTGTTTATCGGCCGATACCAAATCGTCATAGTGTGCGCACTTGCTTACATCTGCGTACTGATTATGAGCCCGACCAAACTATCGGCCGATAAAAAGTCTGTGGTCTGCGGGGGCTCTTAAACACACTGCTTCATTCATCATTACACCACGTACTTCTGGTTCCCCAGAAGTCTTAACTTCCGCAACCAATAGGAACACTTATTGTACGATGCCATCTGTGCGTACAAACCTACTTAAGTACTTATCGCTATGACAGTGGTGGCGTGACACCCACGGGAAGAAACAATGTCCTATTCTTAGCTAATGATGAGTGTTGACACGAAACAATTTGTGATACATACCACCTACAGAGTTCAAGGTAGATACGTGAATATATGTCGTATGCCTACTTACATAAGGGCCACGACTTTTCGTTATCCATTCGAGTCTAAATGGGGACGGAATGCATCAGCTGTCACTTCCCATACAGCAGGAGTTACCAAAGGGTCTCCATTGTTTGGAGGTGAAGGGTTAATAATTTGTCACAGTTTACACGACGTTGCAGCATTTTAATCTACTACCAGTATCTTTGTCATGTTATTTTGTGTCGAAATGTCCTAGTATTTTATTTTTTTCCGTAATATTTATTGAACAAGGTATAAATGCATTCAGGCCTGCTAATTGCTCTGCTTTCGTTGATTGCAATGTGCTAGTCCAAGCTTCTGAAGCTTCCCAAATAACATCACGCCTGTAATTCTCCAAAGTGTTAGGTAGAGTTGTACTTTTCGAAAAAACCCACATTTCGGCAGTTATTGTAATAGGGAGCCTATTGCCATCAATCGGGCACAAATCCAGACTCCAATTGAGAAATTTCTGATAGAAAAACCCAATAACACTGCCCGATCTGCAAATCGTACCCAGGACCTCATGCTCGACCACTGGATCAATTATGCAGGTTCCTTAATACTATTAATCAACACAAGCACAATCAAATAGTAATAGAATAATAATTAAGTCGTCATTCTCGTCCCCTTATCCCAATTTATTTGGTGGCGGCGCAGCGTGTCTTCTTCCGTAATCTCTATCAGCTGACATCTCAATATTCACCGTCTTTCGTTAGCCTTATTATCGTTAACATACTAGAATAGTAACTATCAACATGTAAACAGGTGTTTTACAGCTTACTTTACATTTAACAGCCATTTAATTTGCCTCGTAAAGTTCGCAATAAGAAAGTTTCACTACCGGAATTCTTACTCTCTTCTATATTCCGTTTATACCCAAACTTAGATCATGTTAGACCGTCCCAAATGTAGGCCAATGAACTTGTATCAGTTTGTATACAAAACACAATTTGGTTTTTAGTTCAGCAGTCTGTTTATGTTTGGAAGTGTATCAATCCATACAATATTATAAATGCGAAAGTGTGTCTGTCTGTCTGTTACCTCTTCACGCTTAAACCGCTGAACCGATTTAGATGAAATTTGGTATAGAGATAGTTTGAGTAAAGGACATAGGATAGTTTTTATCCCGATATTCCCACGGGATCGAAACTTCCGCGGGTAAAACCGCGGAGCGCTGCTAGTAAGTATGTAAATTATAGGAGGGCATTAACATATGTAATTTATTATGGGTGTATGTACAGTTTGCAAATTCAATTTTTTATGTCTGTTTATAATCTTGACGGATTACTCCTCTACTCTCAGTTTTATTAACGAAGCCGGCGAAGCATTTGTTCTATACATCTTTCTATACAAATAAATGAAATTGAAGTGTCTGTTTGTAATGTTAAAATAGGTAAGTAACAGCTTTTTACTAAATGCTTATGAAAGGATATACGGTACTTATAACAAAAAAGCTGTCTGTCTCTTTGTACCCGATTTTCACTGGCAGATAGCTGATGTTACAAGGAGTAACTTAAGCACCTTAAATTTTAGAAAAAGAATGAGGGTAAAAAATAAAACCCATGAAAATTCGGACATCAACGCGGGTAGAAACTGATTTGTAAATAAATCTAACAAAAATCTTTATCCTCATCAAAGTAGGTATTGATATCAAACAATTAACCATTTTAAGGTCAACCTCAAACTAGAAGATAGGCAGTCCAATTAAAAAAATAATTTAATTAACCGGTTAGCCTAATTTGTTTTTCCTAAATGATCCTAAACTAAGGAAAAACAGACATTTTAGATCCCCGCTCTAAAACTTATGAGATAATCTACATAAGAATGAATAAACCGAGTCATTATTATACATATATCACGTTACTAGAATGAATAACACATACTTATTCATAATTGATCCTTGTGTCGACTTGTCGAGGCGTCATAATCTCGCTCCCATAAATATGTAGTGTCTAATAAAAGTTGCAGTTGTGTATCTAATCAGTGGCCGACGGGCGGGGTCAACGCACCCGGCACGCCCTCGAACACAATACGTGCGCAAGACAATAGTGCAGATCCCGTGCGCCCTCAGAATCAACATCTGTTCCACTAAACATACGCGAGCCGTGAATGAAGGAAACTGTCGAGACGAGAGAATGCCATACATTTTCATAGGCGGCTAAAAAGTTATGCGAGGCTGGTCTCAGCCAAAATCAAGGCTGTAAATCTAGTACAAAGAAAGCAAGGAAACCAGGTCTTCTACAGTATTGTGTGCTCGAATTCCACCGCATGTGAATTACTTACTTTTGTACCGTATTTTCTAAATTAAACTTCTGCTCTGCCCCTCGTTACCTTTTGTGGCCGGAATAGGGCTATTGTGTCGCGGGAGATTTGATAAAATATCAGCAAACATTCTGAGAAAAGTGCGCTTTAGTGTGACGGACAAAGATTTTGTTAAGAGCCCCTTCAGAGTAATGGGAGACGATAACTGTTTATTTTTCGCGTGGGTCGTCAATGACGTCATTGTTACGTTATTCTCGGCCTTCTAAGTCTTCTAACTGTCCCTTTCATGACGTAATTTTCTTGTATCACTGTATAACTGTACGCCAGGCAAAATTATGCGCACTTCGCTATATTTTCATACCTATCACATTTTATTGTCTGAATGAGGTAAGCTGCAGAAATTTGCGTACATTTTGTAATTTATATTTCTTATTAAGAGAATGAGGTAATCGTTATAAAAAAGAAACCGCAAAACTAATACGGACAAGTAGTGCAGTAGAACAGCGTAATACTTGTATTACTTGTACCACACCACACGCACAAGCTTTTAAAGTTACAACAGAACTATTAGAGAGCATTTCGTAAAAGCAACATTTCCGAAATCCAGCTTCTTTATTTAATCTGGACTTGAAATAATGGCATCAGATTTGTGGTCCCTGCATGACCTTTCTGTTGTGTCTGTCCACTGTTGTGGTCTCCTACCGTAAAGAATAAAGAGCGTGAAGGAATCTTTTAGCTCTCCAAGCGTCTATCAATCTGCCATTGTACACCCACAATCACATCACTACAACTAATTGAGCTTCTGCTCCCACTAACAACTTCATTACCTAGATGCATCGTTGATCAAACGGCAAGAAGTAATAGCCAGGATTTGATTGACTTTAGACGCAAAGGCTACTCTCTAAGTTCGTCAACGAAGATACAGGCCCACCCGACAGTAGTTAATCCATCAAAACAAGTGTCAAATTAAATGTTTCGTACGGGTAATACACATTGCGAATGGGGACAATTAACTGTGTTAACTTTCAAATCGTGTTCATCATTCATTCAGAGTTCGGGCCCCGCTTGATCGAAGGGCCCCGCACTAATCTTATGTCCGCAAGTGACAATATGTTTGGCAATGGACGTAAGAAATACTGAAATAAGGAACTGTCGAATAGTCGAAAAATCTAAGAGCGCAGGGCAAGAGGATTAAATGAAAAGCCGGAAAAAAACTAGATTTCGGACAGATATTTTTGAACAAGCCGTAACCATATGTTTGGCGTTTACCCGACGAACTGTAGGCCATAGTATACACACTCCTGGCACAGCGTCTGAGCGTGGCAACAAAATACCATATAGATGTGTAGCCAGAGTACACAAAAAGGTCTGCGCTAGATTTGGATCGATAAGCCTCAGTCATAGGGGAACGCCTGCGCCTAGTGAGATGTCAGCCAAACGGTAACAGTAGACGAATACGGGTCTACCCGACACTTACTCAGTCGTTGGCACCGGTATTGTTCTATTCCACGCGATGATGCGTCTACACACATCTAGCAGGCATGTGTACAGTTATTAGTCACAGTGTTTATTTCTGGTATTTAATACTGCCGATATTGATCTGAATCTAATATCTTGAATTGTTGTTGCATGATACTTGTCTCTAATGGGCAAGAGATAGCTATTTGTGAGATGTTCCGGTCTGTATGCAGCGGATCATTGCCTGCGTCTGTGAGTTACTGTTTGGACTATGTCCATGAAGATACTACGACGCCACTTAAAACACGCACGCTAAGTGATCTCACTTATTGTATTACGTACAATGAATTAGCAGATGTATCTATCATGAGTCCATTATTGGATGTCGATTATTTACACAACTCATTTTACAATCGTTGTAAACATGACTAGTTTGTTTTCCTTCAAATATTCCCAAAGTGCATCTCTGAAACATGAAGCTTGAATCTTTTTAAGTTTCTAAATCTAGACCGCTTTGGAGAATACTTTTTCTCAAAATCAAAGTGACGCGTCTGTCTGCAACTTCGGCCTAGTATGAATACTCCAAAACACAATCTGCCAAAAGCTTCGTAGTGCTAACTGTGCCATAATTCACACAGTTTTCGTTAGCCCAAACAAATATTCAGGTACCTACTTATATGTGATAGTAACGATTGAATAAATTGCCTCGATTTATTACAGTGGGTCTACTCCGCACATTTCCCTAGTTTTGGCCAAATTTACGGGTGTTTCGAACTCTGTATCATTTACGGACATAAGATTAGTTCAGTGCCCGATCGAAGAATAAACGAAGCCCGAAATAAAATATTACTTAGCTTTCATGACTAATTATAACTTATTGTTCAGTTTTCATAACTAGCCAGACTTGTTTATTTTACTCATACCAGCTATGCCAATGACTTGTCGATATACCTGGGTTAACAATAGACAGATATGTATCTGCTAACTACGCTTCTCGCTAAACACGGCTGGAATAAATAATTGTACGTTCCCCGTTATACAAAATTACAAATTGCCACGTCAAAGGTTAGCAGTATACACGTGGCCTTCGTATCCTACCTTCGTGGACTCCTAACCTCTAGGATTGTCAATTGAGAATACCTCCCAAAGGAGGCTTTAAAAACGCAGTACTCCGAAAAGCGACATTTTTAGAAAGGAAATAGTTTCCCTTGTATAATTCACTCAAGGGAAAATATGGAATTGCGGTAACCCAAAACAAAATTGAATATTAATATTCAATTCCAGGAGTTGAATTTGTGATAGATCCTCAAGATCTATCACAAATTCATGATACTGCGCTAAGTCAGTTGCTTCTGTCTTTGTTTGGGCAGCAGTGCAGCACCTAATTTGAGATCTTAGTCCGACTGTGCTCTAACGAATGCATCAAGCCTTCTTTGTCTTTAGTATTTAATTTGATATCTTTGTCTTACTCTGGTTTGACTGATGCTGACGCATCAAGGAGGTCTTCCTTATCTTTACGAGCCCTTATTAATAGCCCTTATGAATATCAACAGACCGATCCTGTTTTACTTATGGTCCAGTAATTAAACCTCAATCGCCTCTTAGTTCTCGAAAACTCATTTATCAATCTGGATCAATGTATCCAAGCTGAAAGTGCCCATAGAGTTTTATCACAGCACTTATTGTAATTAAGTGATTAAACTAAGTGTTACAAAGTGGAGCTTGTGTTGTAGCGCCGATCTTGAATTGAGCTCGATTGATTTTGAGAACTTTGGACTTACCTGTGAAGTATAGGCATTTCTTGCTTTTTGTCTTTATTTACCAGTGATATGCTATCTAGATGGTCTGGTAGTCAGATACACTTCATTTGTAGCATGACATCCGATATTGATGTAAATATTGTTTTATTTATTTATTATTTATTTAATACTTCAAGCACATAAATGTACAGAGGCGGCGGATGTGTTTTGGGCGTAGACATGACGTAAACTTGTCATATCTGGGGAACGGACGGGTCGTAAACAACTTTATGAAGACAAAGGTCAACCATGGCCGAAAATGAAAATGGAATGAAAAAAATGCCAATAGAATGACATATTATAAAAAATAAAATTTTACAGAAATTCTACATTTTACATGTGAGTTACTTGCAAGTCCTTGGCAAAAGTTAACTGTTTTATTAGCTTGGGACATTATTGTGATGTCCCCAGTTCCAATATTTCGTGGAAGGAAATAACTTTTGTTAAAAACTATAAGCCAGACTGCGACAATTACGGGCCAATTAGTGAAATGGAATTGGAATCGCTAAAGAAAATATACTGTGTGTCGATTAACTACCACCATTAACTGGTAATAAACTATGCTTTTAGCAGACTGTTATTCATAGTTTTCGATTTCGCATTCCTTTGCCATTTTTTGTAAGACCATTTGGTTGAATTTCAGCGTATAAATGGAGCAATGAACTTTGAAGATTATCTCTTCAGATATTCATCTACGTCGAATTTTCGCAGTAGAATAAGAGATATTTTCAAAGCAAAATGTAACCACCGAATTCCCGAAGACTTAAATCCTAAACTGAGATAGAGATAAAGGCTAAATCGTGCCAAAATCCTGCCCAGTTTCCTGTGAATTATAGCTTTGGTTGCCCGAATTTCCTGCGGTTCTATTTCCTGATAAGGGGCACTATAACAAAGGACATTTTCGTTCACACAATTGATATCTTTAGTCGAGACAATGAAACATTGATGATACTATTTTCTACGAGTATGAGAACTCATTCACATTTTCCTTCATTACAAAGTTTCTTTCATCTCCAACGAGCAATCAACTATTGAGAACGAATCTATTTGTTCGCACACTTTGAACAACGCATTACGATACGTTCCGCGTCTCAGTAGTCTTATTGGGGGCACTAGGTACACTCATCGTTGACCTTGTAGGAAGCCTCAATTGCAGCGTCCCAGATTACACACTGGTGCTTGTAAACAGTGTTATTCACACTTATAATTGTCTAAAAACAATGTGATAATCGTTATCTGTGAGTCAGCATACTCGCCCACCTGTCCTGACAACGCACTAACGTAAACATATGTGACGTTCATTAGTGCAGTTTGTCCTAAATCGCATTGATAACACAAGTCTTCGTTTTTTCTTGTCACGATTTTGGCTAAGATCAAATACATTATTTTTGTGTACTTCATTTAATTGAACCACGTAACAGAGCGTGGGTTTACTTGGCCTCAGGCGAGACTAGGGTTGCCACCTTTTTTTTTGGCATTTAAAGTACATTGATTATTATAGGTAAGAAAAAAAAAGTACACAGTATAAAAATAAAGTACAATTTATTCTTTTTAGTATTATATTTAAAAATATATTTTTTATTGCTTTTTGCAGTTTGTATTAAATTTGTATCTTTACTAAAAAATTGCACAGCATCTTTACATTCTACATTTAAATTAAAGTAAACAAGGGGTTGGATTTTAAAACGAGTCGCCTGAATTTGAGGGTATTGGTGGTGTAGGGGGCTTAAGGGAGTTAGTCTTAATCCCCCCAAAGTAATGTTGGCTGCCGGAGTTGCGTCTAAATATTTTTAAACAATTTCCAAAAATTCTGAAATACTATTGCAATTATGCAAAACGGAACGTAATTTTTATGCTTTAGTACAGTTTTTCAATTGTAATTTTTAGGTGTTATGTGAAAAATGTGAAACGATGAAATAGTCCAGAAAAATAGTCAAAATCGATGAATCTAAATTTGGAAAAAGAAAAGCGCTGGCGAGTGGCGACATCGATTCAATATTAATTGATAAATTTTGTTTAACGAAAAATACTTACGACTTCAATAGAAATCAAATTTTGCAAAATAAAGTAGTTTCGTGTACTTTATTACTCTTATAAAGTATAGAGTACAATTACCTTAAATAACGTACAATACTTTATTATAAAGTACGGGTGGCAACCCTAGGCGAGACTGATATTAAGCATGCTCATTCTGGTGTAGTTCGTTTTACCCTCAGTTTCAAAACCAAAATTATAACAAAATTATACTTCTTTTTTATTATAATTTGGCTTGGCATGGTTGACTGACATTATTAAATTTGTGTAAACATGTAATTTCGTTGAGCAATAAACCTTTCTCGCGGTTATTAAATAAAAGTATCGTGATGCTATCAAACTCAAGGAGAAAAGACAAAAGGGGCGCCAAAAATACACGGCAGCATTTCTCACAATACGCTAAAACAATCCGACGCGAATTCTTTGCACGGCGGACTTTGAGATACTTCACATAAAAACCCTAGACTACGCGCGAGACATTCACACGACCAAACAACAATCTGATATTTTTCATCCATCAACATTTAAAATGAACCGTATGTGTGAAATATTAAGATTGGAAGTAGATGTAGTGAGTGCAATATAATGCCAGTCATCTGACGATGCAGTGGCGCTTCTACTTGGCATAGAGCCCGAAGCGGGCACACCCCACAGTCGTGCCCCTCCCACGCTTTCATCGCTTCACACCTCCCCCATCGCTACTCTGATTCATGTACTAAAATATGAAGCGGCTATAAAAACGGCAATGTACTGTCATGAGAGTAGAACGCGATTTAGATTATGTGCAGAGTAATGCGAGTACCTGAGTAACGTCCGTCACGTGCCAGCTTCGGTATTGTTGTAGCTCTCCTCACCAGATCTGTCCGAACTGTATGTATTTATGGCAACGCTAAACGAGAGCTGTCTTAATTCCATTACAACATCTACTGGGCGAAACACAGTTTTAGAGAGTTGATGTATTTGTTAGTTTTAAAACGAAAACTGACAGAGTTTTCACCAGAATATGTTTAACCAATTCAGAACTTCATCTGGTGAACAGCTAATGCCCGTAAGTTCCCCGTTTCCCCAATACGGCTGTCTCCTTCTCAGTCAGAAGCATCTTATTCATACTACAAGTTCTTTCAAATCATCTCCTTGGAAACGGCTTGAAATAGACCAAGAATTTCAGCAATCTTCATCATCTTCAAATTCCTTGCAACCAAATTCCCAGAACTTATGACTTTGAAAGTATATTTGTCTAAATGTCACGTCGCAGTTTTAACTTTGAATGACAAACATCCTTCGTTAAAAGGACGTCTATTATAAAACAAAATTCACACGCTGACTCAGCCATAATATTCACAAAGCAAATGCCTTGACGGGTTAATCAAAGTCAAGCCAGGCTTCACGACACTCCGCATCAGCACGTTGAGGCAGGTCTTACGAAATTTGCTTTTCATGTTTGTTCCGTAAGCTGGAGTTTTTGTCTGCAATGTAAATATGAATTTTTATAAAAAGATTGACGTAAACATAGATACTCAGGACCAACGAAGTGAGGTATTGTAATATTTTTTGTGTTTCTGTTAACTTTACAGTTTCTGTTTAATGGGATTACTTTTGTAAGAGACCATTACAAGGAGTGCTATAAATATTATTGGGACTTGCTAGTTAGGAATCGAGCGCTACATCTACACCTCCACCTGAATTTATAGTCCCAGTGGCATTCCGGTTCCGAACTGTCTGTTAGTTCAAATCCGAGTCCTGTTTATACTTGTGTACAAAAACACAAGCAAACAAAGCCTCCTACATACATATTATAGAGTCGTACAATTGTCGTATGCTTTTAGCAAAGATGTCAACAGCTCTTTACCAAGCTTGGGGCCGTAAATACGCCGTACAGCAGCATGCACCATTGTGTAACCCTTTTGAATTATAATCCTGTTCCGATGAATATTTTATATCTCAGCTGCATACTATTTACAAGTTAAACATGTTTACCCTTGCCTACACTTGCAATACACGTCATCTTCCCAACATTGATCTGTTCCGTAATAAGATTATATATGCAGCACTTCGTCTTTGGCCTTTTGTTTGTCCTACTTATAAACTCAAAGCGCATTAGTTTAGTTCCCACATTTTTCTAAGTGTCCTTCTCAATGGCTTTAAAAACATAAATAATGTTTTCATCTGTTATAGTGTTGTCTTCTCTCTCTTTTCGATCTTGTGGTCTTCCGTATTTTGGTATTAGCTGAGCAACTAAATTCTGAACACGGATTTATACATCTCCAAAACAAAGAATTAAAACTTTAACCTATCTTTAGAAGTTCGGTTATGTTCATTGGTTTTACCCATCAAGAAGTATTTCGAGAAATAAAAAGTTATTCCGAGAATTTCTAGGAAGACTATGTAATTTCTGCGTACCGAAGTTCCCATAAATTTCCTGTTAGGCGACCACAGGCCGCTACCGTGTTGTGGTCGCTGGTCGCAAACCGGATGCGCGGCTCTAACGACATAAAAGCCGAACCTCTGAAAGCCCATCGCTGTAATGCAGTGTAATGGCCAATTAATTGTGTCAATGTAATACGACCGCTCCGCTCCTTGGTTATCATTGTTTCCGGAATAGCGTAGATTTTTGGCTCTTTATGCTAATGGAACGGCAGTTTCTTTTTAAGTGTCTAGTGGTGTCTATTATTTTGGTAAAACGGTGTATTTAATTGAAATGTTCTTGTAAAGGGTTTTATTATTACGTGCCTTTTGTCTGGCGTATGTTGTATACTCATATAGCCGGTCAATATTAATATTTGACAAAAAGTGTAACGTGTCAGGCGATTTTCTAATATGTGTCGTGGTGCAACAATGAACTTTCACCTTGACTTGTCCTGCACTAAAAGTGCCGTACAAATGATTCTGGTACGGGCCCAAATCGAAAAGGTCGGAAAGAGAGGAGCTCTTTCCGACCTTTTCGATTTAATTCTTTCTACGTCATTTTATAAGGGTCGCTTACCACTAAAAATAAAATGCAAACGGCTTGGATATGTATATGTGCATTCTGATGTAATGGCGTTGGTGGTTTATCAGTTCAGTGATTCAGTTGACGGAAATAGATGATTGAGAGATCTACGCATAAAAAATTCAGTACTTACACGCAAGACACTGCATATTAACATTAACATATAATATTATAAACGCGAAAGTTTATGAGGATCGATGGATGTCTGTTTCTCTTTCACGCAATAACTACTGAACGGATTTTGATGAAATTTACAGTAATATATAAATATAGCTTATACATCAGAATAAAACATAATATGATACTTTTTTCCTGATGTTCCCATGGGATCAACACTTATGCGGGTGAAATCGCGGGGCGCTGCTAGTACTAGTATTAACATAAGTTATGATTCTACCAGGCTCTATTTTAGTACCCATTAACATTTTTATCCGTCTGTCAGTAATTTACCCAGATTTATGTCGTCGTTATTATATTTATGTATATTCCGTCATTGTTAAAGTTATGTCTATCCCCTCACAATACTTGCCCAAACAACTCTATCCGTCTGCTAAGTGGCGACGACACGCGCAAGATAAAAGCGATTTTATTATGCGCGAGCGCATCTCCGCGGTGACTCACGCGCACGCTAATTACAATGTACAGAGCACGTGTTCGCCTTGAAACGGCCCGTTTATTGATAACTCTTAGTTAATGAATGTTCTGTTTTAACAAACTGATCCTTGTCTGCTTGATAAAGTTCTTTGGAAAAGTTAGTTACGATTAGCTCGTTGTGTGGAACTTGTGGAAGAACCATGATCTTGTATGAGAAGATAATGTTGTTTGTCACTCGTATCATGTTTCACTTTCTATTCTTTCAGACTTTTGGCCAACGTTAAAGCTTTCAGCAGTGTTGTGTTATAAGTTTGTTAGCCAAAAAACTTGGCGAAAGTTTACCACGCTATGAAAAAATATGTCGAAAATGTTCACACTGTGTTTCTGTCATTTTATTTACATTTATGACAGAATAGATTTAATTTACTGGCCATTAAATATCAGTCATCTGATCAGTACATAATCTGTATTTTTATCAAAACCCTTTTTTCTGAGATTTTCTTTCGAAGAATGTCAATGCCCACATCGCTATTCCAATTATTTTGGCACCAACGCGGTGTCATTCATTTTAAATCTATTTTTGTTTGGAATTCACAATGTGTACATCAAATGAGAAATGCATGTGGTCTTGTAAAACTTAATTTTCCATAAATTTTTGTTTATGTAGTCATCGCTGCAATTAGACGGAAGATTTGGGGCAAATTTGCAAAAAGATGTCCTGCTAGAACAACATTAATGACTAGCTTTATCCTAATATTTTTTATTCTTTCATATCAAACAAATGTGATTAGTAAAAAAAGTAATTTAAAATAAAAATTTTAAATCGACTTCAAAAAGAAATTAGTTAACTCAAATTATGAAATAACTAATTTCGAAAGTCGGTTTCTTGGGATCTGTATTTTAGTTTTAGTTTTTTGCCACCGACTTCCGAAATAAAAGTTATTTCATAATTTTGATTTAGTTTCTTTGTGAAGTCGATTTTTTTTTATTTTAAGTTAGTTTTATGTAAAAACTGGAATATTTGTATGTAATAAGTAGGTAATAGTTTGGTTGTAAATATTGCACTAGAATTTGACCAAGGTTTTGAGATGTTTTTCCTTTGAGACTACACACCCTTATCTCGTATGATCAATAAGCCAGGCCGTCACACTTACACGTATTAGTCCATATCTTGACAATTACTGAATCGATTTTGATGAAACTTGCACTGTTCCCTAAGTTGAAGTAAATGTAAGCCAATAAAAAAACTATGGTCACGATCTGATTAATAGTTGCGGAGAAATGCGTGGACAAACATACATACATGACATACATCTATAAAATTTTGTATATTGGTTTGGAAGCCCTAATAGATTGTCATATGTGAATACAGTTCCAATAATATTACATACATACGTGTCGAATTGATAACCTCCTTTTTTTAAGTCGGTAATTAGAACACATTTATTTTCTGTTCTAAAAAATGGACGACATTAATCAAGGCATGTTTTTGATTCCCTCTACTTTTAATTTAATTTACTATTTGAAGGAAGTCATTGAGCCGGCAATAAAGAAAAAAAAACATTTCTTTTCAAACCATTAACTTTCTGTGGCGCGGCGTCTTGCATGCCCAGGAAGTGAGCAATTAATGTACCAACAAGGATACTTACACGCACGACTGGCCGATAATTAATATACTTAACTGAGTAGTGAGTAGGTACTGGCAGTCACACAGGGGCTAAAGAAAATACAGCCAGACACGTATTCAAGTTTTTACTATTATCAGACAAACAAAATTTTGTGTAATTTCGTTTTCTATCAGAAAAGGGTTTAGGTTGTGACGTAAATTTATCTTGTTCATAACCCAGCAATTCAGTAAAACGAGCCAATTTTCGGACATAATTATATTCCTAAAGATTTCAAAAATAAACTACATTCGGTCCATTAGGAATTTAGGACCAAAAATTAGTTAAAGGAATGACTGAAGGACCGGATAATGGCTTGCTAGATTTAGATTAAATACGGCTGTATCATCCTCTTTTACGACAAAGCCTAAGTTAAACCAAAAACAATAAATAAACCAATTATTTTTATCAGCCACCATCCGATACAGAATTCCATTAAGATTAGTCTGCGTATTGCTACGCAGTTTTACTCAGAAGAACTTTGTTTACGTCCTATTCTTATAACAATATGTCAGTTTCCTCATCTCGTCTCGACTCATGTTGACTTTGCTTCGAAATATTTAACTTTAAGACAGTTTCGCTCGAAAGGATTAAAGTTTCTATTAGATTTCCTTATTAAAATACTTGAAGTAACTGATCCAGCTTTGTCAGATTGCTTCTGAAATTGAGATGCTCCCGATTTTGAAAGAAATCTTGCTGGGTGTCCGACGTTCGTCTTCATCATTCCGTCGTGTTCTGGGAATATACAGGGGAAAAACAACCAGTGCGCAAACCCTAACTATGAATTCAGCATTAGATGCTAGACGGTAGCGTAGAAATTAATCGTGGTTTATAAAAAAAAACAAATGTTGTTCCATAAATCCATACATTTTGACTGCGTAGGTATTGCACTTTCCTTTCAAACACCAGTTTTTTTTTTATAACAACGAAAAGTTTCCACGCTAGGCGGTCATTTTATTTTCATAATAGTAGTGAAGAATTTCTTCCCGTATAAAATCTTTTCCTGATGAAATAGCCTTTGGTAAATCAGTGTTAGGATATGGAACGCCAAACTTATAAAAAAGGCTAAATAATAACAAGGCTGTAGAACATAATAGGTACATACACCCACTCCTCAGATTGTACGTCCATACTTTTAATCCGCCATAAAATCGTACATTTCGATTTTATAACATTCGGACACGCGACATCGGTTACGATACCGATCGGTGTTACGTGTAATCTAGTTTCGTAAAATTTATCTCGTGAAGAAATATTGTGCTCAATAATTTTATATGTTGTTTGCAAGATACAAAATATGCAAATTTTGTAACAGTCGCGTCATCAATTCACACAATTATCACGCTTCAGTGCAGTATTATCGTTGTGTAGTCATACGAATGGCCATTCAGAGAATAATGTATTGTAAATCAGTAAATTCTGCGCATTGAAGGCGATTACGAAACGACATTGACACAAATATTAGCACAAAAACGTAAAAGACCAGCCCTTATTGGCTAAATTGGACATTTCTAAAGAACTTGCGTTGTCTTGCGGAAATTAGGTAAGAGTTAAGTCATGACAAGCATTTGCATTTTGTTAATTGAATTGACTCTTCTAGGAACATGACCTTCGTGGAGGGTCGCCTGTCCCACCAGCGTTATAATGACGTCAAGCTGGTCCTTTGTCCTATTAACTGAAACCTCGACAATTTGCTTAGTTGGTCGGGCTAAGTAATTAGAGAGGGTGGGATATTAATTAAGTTTTCCACTCTGCGTTACGCACGGCTAATTTCTTTTAATTTTCGGGTTCATCGCTATTAAAAAGTGTCATTGTTTTAGAAGCTTTTATCCAATTTTGTGGTTTACAATTAATAGGAGTAGGATTCAAATGGATCTTAGTCATCTGCACGCTTGAGAAACCTAACCTAATAATTCGTGAGGTGAACCGATTTTCACGCATTTAAAAATGTATCGCTATATTATCTGCTTGATAGGTTTTCGCTTCATCTAACAGCTCTAAGTAATAGATCAACAGTGACATCCATAAATACTTAAATAGTCGTGGGATGTAAATTACGAGTGACATGGACGGATTGCAGAATTCATCAGGTTTCAAGCTTAAGAGTTGTTCCTCAGCATTGGAGAATCAATTAGTGGACTCTCATGGACAGAGTTTATATGATACCTTGATAGAAATCCCAAGAACCGTGATTTGATAAGAAGGAACATCATTCAATCAAAGATAACCCCGGTCTTTGACCGGATAAAAGCTACTCCGCCGAAGGCAACAAAAAACGCCACTCAATTACCAGAAGTAGTTTTTTACCAACAAAACAAGGAAGCAACGGATTGATTCGACCATCCACCGCCAAGTTGTCACAGTCAAGTAGTCGTCCTACATTTTAACACCGTTATCATTCACTTTCCCTAACAAGGCTCGGATCAAACAATGTGTGGAGCTGCGGACTCGACTATAAACTTTATAACTTCATTGTGTGGGACCCGTGTTCTTATGAATTGTCGCCTATTGTTTTTATATGTACTATTATTGATCGAAGATAATTATTATGTTCTGCTATTGCGCAATTGTGTTTCCTTGAATGTGGTTGTTCTTTTTTTTGTAGGTGATTGATCTTTGGCTGTGAAGAATTTTAAATTAAGATTTTGTTTCGTTTGATGCTCAAGAAAGTGTATAATTTTTATTGCTATTGAAAGAATTGGAAAGTCCTCGTCATTGCTGCTTTTACCGCACTTCTTTTCAATTTAACAGCCATACTCTCGCACATTAAAATAAACCTAAGCCTGCCCACTTGCCATTCCGTACACTTAGGCCAAAGTTAAAAATAAACGATTCACTATAATAATGACAACAATGTCCGGAAATAGGCCGATGTACAGTGAGTGCGAATTAAAAATAAACGGTCGTTGCAAACCTTGATGTAACCTGCGATGAACTGCATAACATGAATCGTAATACGATCCGATGTCGAATACATTCGTCACGCACACATATGCGGGTAATTATCTTGTTAACAGCTCGCGTAAGTCCTAATGTGTAACGTCATTCATCGTAATGAAACGCAGGTGTCGCTATGGACTTAGGACGATTTGATGCGCTTATGCGGTCAAAAAGCGATCTGGATTGGTCTGCATTCGGAGATATTGCGATCCTTTGGGCAGATTAATCTTTCCTGGCGCATGCAAAGTGATTCACTTGGTAAGGATAAACTGGGGGCATCATA
The DNA here is from genome assembly GCA_963855955.1 of Luperina nickerlii. Lineage (NCBI taxonomy): Eukaryota > Metazoa > Arthropoda > Insecta > Lepidoptera > Noctuidae > Luperina > Luperina nickerlii. The sequence goes on from OY979665.1 coordinate 5,694,461, forward strand.
CCAGATTCCGAGGAGGTTATTAGGAGCGACTGATGAGTCCCGAAACAGAGAAGATAATCTGCTTTGATAACCAACACTAAGATAGCACATGTATATGGAAATAAATTATCTGCCACTTCTCATAATTGTATTACACGTGGGCAGAGAAAAACACATGACCTAATGATATAAATCTGATCGTCAGTTTTACCGCTCAAGAACTATTCAAATCAATTTGATTATTTGACTATAAACACACCATAAAAATTTAAACCTACCTAATGAGATTACAAGTAACTCAACGTTCGTGCCAGTTCACACGATTCGTTGCGTGTGACACCTCGAGAGATGCAACACGATTGCTATAATGAAAACCTTGCCTTCCCGGTATTGACGGTGAGCCGTGTAATGGACAAGTAATTTTATCCCCGAATGTACATACATATACACAGGCAGGCTTTGTATAATGTACACAGAGCACGCTTGTGTCTAGAAGACCAAGTTTATTCAATTATACTGTCAATGTCAGAGCGTTCTCGTGCGGAAAAATACATCGCTTTTAGTAACAATCATTATTAGAAATTCTCTCTCAGATTTTTTGGGGACTTCCACCAGAAGTTGCTGATTATTGGCCATTTGTTTACATGAAATCTGTTTATAATTGACTGCACATTTTAATTAACCTACAGATTCTAGGTGTTTCAGAAATGTTGACCTAAATAGCTAGGTAAATGGATCAGCGATCTATAAAATGCAGGGGACCGATGCACAAGCGGCTTTGAATCAATCCTATCAAACTGCGAGGGAGACCCGTGTCTTACAATGAACGTCTTCCGGCTTCAATGATTTACAATGATAAATCTTTATGGTGTGATACCTTTGTCCTAATATTAAGAGCTATACTCGGGTTAGAAACAAGCGGTTTTATCACTAATGCTGTTTGACTTACCCTTGTTCACTAAAAGCCTGATCAAGTTTCTCACGATAGCTCTTTGGTTGAACAAAATAATCCAACCAAGTAATACGTTGGCATGGGATTTGACAACATATTGCAAAGTATTTCGTACACGATCCTCGCAAGGAAATAGTCGTTTTGTCCACCTGGCACCTGCTGTAAATTCGTTTGTCACGACATCCACCGGAAGAGATAAAATCTTTCTCAGTTCGGTGCCACCTGCAGCAGCTTCCCGAAATGCATATTTAATAGTTTCCTTGTAGTTTGGCCGTGTATTTTCTGGCTGGGCAAATCATAGTAAAACGACTTCCAAAAAACGCTACAAATAAAAAAAAAAACTAATTTCGGAAGTAGGTTTGTTGTTTTTTTTTTTAAAGATTTCTTATTTTTTTACTTTTTAAAAGTCGGTTAATAACTTAATCCGTTTAAAATACCAATTTATATATAAATTTTGCCTCATTCAGGCCAGTTATTGTCAAAAAGTCTTACTGGCTGCACTGGCTGAATACCCCTTTGTGACGAGCGGTCCCACAGTCAATGGGCACGGCTGTAAATAAGTACATGAATAGAGCGCCAATCAAGGCCACTCAATTATTGTTAGACGTTTTTTTCTTTTGGCACAAATTAAATTTATATTTTTTCTAGGCGCATAATTTGCTTGGATAATGCTGACCTAGTAATCAGCAGATATAGCTTGAAAAATTTTACGGTTACCTAGTTTCCCTGAAGGAGGCGTGGTGAGACAAAATCGATTTGCATAGCTGTAATAGCATGTGATAGTCTGTAAAATTGCTGAAAAGATTACATGTAACATGCACGACTAGATTATATTACATACTAGCCTCTGCCCGCGACTTCGTCCGCGTGAAATTTCTTGCTCCCCCAACCCATCGCATCGCATCACCCGCCCGCGCTATCACATCGTTTTCTCTTAGCATTCTTCCTGACCTTTTTCTTATTGCTCAGCTCCAAAGAGTCCTGGCGTGATTAAGCTTTCCACATGGATTGGACAATCTAATGCAAAAATAATTGATAATTCCAGAGATTAGCGTGTTCAAACAAACAAACAACAGTTTGTTTTTCTGTTCTGTTAACTGCTAAAGGTAACTTTATTTAATAATAGCTGTGCCCCGCCGTTTCACCCGCGGTAATTTCAGGAAAAAACCTACTAAAAACTTGTTGACAAAAAAAAACAACCGACTTCCAAAAGAATACAAAGTGAAAAATAACTTTAATTTCGGAAGTCGGTGTCGTTGGTTCTGTATTTTCATTTTTTGACACCGACTTTCGAAATTAAAGTTATTTTTCACTTTGTAGTATTTTTTTGGAAGTCGGTTGTTTTTTTTTTATTTTTAAGTTTTTATTTTTCACTTTTTAGTTGTACCTGCCTACCCCAAACAAATTCATATAACACTACTTGGTATGTGAATATCAGTGACAGGAAGCTATTGAACACATCTGCCTACCCCTTTCAAAGGTACAGGCGTAATGTTATGTTGTGTGATTGCGTAAACAATGCATACATATGCTATAGCAGCAATCGCGGTTGATTTGCTGGCATTTATTGAAGAGTTCCTTCGTCTGTCTCCGAAACTCATCATCAGATTTTTATGAAATTTAAATTGGTCCTATTTAAATTTCATAAAGATCTGATGATGAGTTTCGGAGTAAAAATATTTCCGGAATAAAAATATTTCGAACAAAAAAATTTTTGCAAATCCGTCTGTCTATACATATTATATGAGGGAGTTATGCCCGAATATACATAAAAAATAAAAAATAGAAACATCCGAATTAAGAACCTCCTCCTTTTTTGAAGTCGGTTAAAAATATATTCCAAAAAATATATTCCATTACTTTAAGATATTACTTAAGATTATTACTTATACATGTAAACTATGCGACTATATTACTTGTAAACTATGCAACTCCTAAGATATTCATTGAAATCAAATGATGTCAAGGGCAATTTTATTCAACATTAAATACTTGTGATGAATAACGTATTTATTTTGATAAGGATTAATATCATGTTTATAAAGAAAACCTTCGCAAATAATGCATTAGTTTAGAAGAAATTTGATTACCATAAAAAAGGTTATAGTGAGTAAACCTTAAAAGATAGACATATGCTGTCGCGGACTTTTTTTTAGAACTTTTAAAGGGAAACAATTCCGTCATACATGATTTTTGCGTAACTTTAACCGTTTACGCAGCGTACGCAACGAAAGCTCTCAAAAGGAATATTTTTTTCCCGTTTTTGCATCATTTTTCATTGATGCTCCGCTCCTATTGGTCGTAGCGTGATGTTATATAGCCTATAGCCTTCCTCGATAAATGGACTATCCAACACAAAAATATTTTTTCAATTCGAACCAGTAGTTCCTGAGATTAGCGCGTTCAAACAAACAAACAAACAAACAAACAAACTCTTCAGCTTTATTATATTAGTATAGACTAGCTGTGACTTCGTTTGCGTGCATGTACGAAAACAATATGTTGGATTTCAGGGGTTTTAATTGTTTTGCGAGGAACCCTAATTTTTTTTCTAAAATAAAAGTTACTCCTCATCTAACTAACATCTAAATTCAGCTGTCTGCCAGTGAAAGTCCCGTCAACATCGGTCCAGCCGTTTCGGAGCTTAGCCTGAACAAACACAGATAGACAAACATTTTAAAATAGATTTTTTGTTGTTTTTTGTTAAAAAGTACCGTATATACTTTCATATGCATTTAGTAAAAAGTTATTATTTTGACTATTATACTATACTACTACTACTATTATACTATAAACAGACATTTTGATTTAATTTAATATGTATAGAAAACTAAGAGCATACGAGAAAATCCCGTCTCCTAAAATTCCCAGAACGCGTAGTTCCTAAGGCTTACATGCATAATACTACTAATAACCTAGTTATCTAAAGTAGTACATATTATTATTATACAGTGGTAGTTATCCTTTGTGAAAGCGAACGAGCGCTGTTTTCCTGTAACTCTCTTATTCACCGACAGTAATTGACCAATTACATTCGTATGTAAAAGCGAGGATTACTACTACTGCTCGACTTTTCTAACGAAGTATTTTAAATACTGTGTATGTAGAAACATAGATACATGTCATACCTTAATGATAAGTACCTCAATTGAAGCCATGTTTTATAGAGCACACACGACGACACATCAAGCTATACATTTCCAGATTTAACTGACCTCGCAGTGTATGGGCTTTTCGTGCTATGAAAAGTCGGCTTATACTGGAAATGTATAGCTGGATATGTCGCCGTGTGTACTAGCTTTTGCTCGCGGCTGCGCTCGTGTGGATGTCGGAAAATATCCCACGGGAACGTACTACTGGGATAAAAAATATATAAAAGTACCCAATGTGTTTATCCAGGTTATAAACTATATGTGAGCCAAATTTCATCCAAATCCGTTCAGCCGTTTTTGCGCCAATCCGGAGCCATACATCCAAACAAACGGACAAAAATTCTAAAAACTATATTTTTCGGCATCAGGCCCGTTCCCACGCCTCGTAGCAATTACTTTAAATATTCAATATATACAGTTTTTACTTCATTACTATTTTATTATAAGTATAGACGTAAATAAATGAAATTACGGATAATTAATCTAAAAATATATAGTTAGTCATACAACAGTTGACCCTGACCAATAGAAACGCCGATCGTACACAAGTTCTAGTAATTCGCTTGGATGAACTAATCCGGGGAGCGACGGCTGCAGCCAGATCGCATTAGCCAATTAGACGTGACAAAAGTATGCCATTGTACAGTCATCGTTGCATACTAGTATAATGCTTTGTGTTATAGAGCTCAACGATTTATCCCTGACTGTTAGAGCGGTTCTGCACTACATCCGATCCGAATCCGAATTAAAGATTCGACTTCAATCCTAATTGGGAATATTCTAAATTCGAACGGATAGAGTTCGGATCTAGTGCGCAACCCCTCATGTAAATAGGTCTATGGTCACTTCGCACCGGCATTTCTAGGATTCGGATCGGATGTAGTGCAGAACCGCTTTGGCTTTAGGCCTAACTTTCGTGTCGTTTAATCATCATCTTCCTGCCCTTAATCCCTTGTCCCAATTTATTTGGGATCGGCGCAACACTTTTTTTTTACTGAACCTGAGACGGAACATGATTTTTGTTCCAATAAAATATTCGAATTGATTTGAAATATTTTACTTTGATGTCTTCTACCGTATTTTTTTCATTTCGTTTCATTTCTTCATTTTTGTCATCTGTGCGGTTATAACTGCATAAGTGAGCGGGGCTTGCGAAGCTGAATTTTGGCCCAAACATATTTGAACATACCAACCCGCACTGGGCCCGTGTGATGGATTACTACTCACTCCCTCTCACAGAGAGGAGGCCTGTGATCCAGCAGTGGGAACATTATAAGCTGATTATGCTTAAATATTCGAACTGTTTGCCATCGATACGCCAAGAGGACGAAGAATCCTTGTAATCTTTTACATAATCCATCAATCACTTCTAAGCCCAATTTTAGCCCTGATTTTTTTACCTCTACTCTTAAAGTCATCCACTTTCATACTCATAACTATCCTTACGACATGAACATAGCATTGGACTACGACTTCTTAAAACTGAGCAGCGTTTAAGAATACGGTTTTTTCACCATCGTGTCTAGCCTTTTCCAAACTATTGGGGTCGGCTTCCAGCCTAAACGGACGCAGCTGAATACTAGTATTTTACATGGAGCGAGTCCCATAAATTTTGCCAATTGTAATAAGAAAAAATAAAAAAAAGAATATGAATGAATGATATTAAATGTGTATTATGAATGTGTGTGGTGTACTCCAAATAAATAAACAATAAGTAGAAGTGAAAATTCGGGCGCCAGGAGTACACACAAAGCTATGCCAAGGATAGACTAACCTGCGGGAACTGGAAACTTTTAATCTTCAAGCGGGGAGTATCAATAAAAATCGACATGAAAGTTCTAGAACGATTTTATTACCCGAAGGCTGCTGGTTTTAAGAATACAATAAGAAAATTCCTTTCTAAAATTAACCGCTATGGTTCTACATAAAGGTGTAGAACTAAGATGAAATAGATATTATTTTATGACCTGTCATTATTGCACTTTTGTCAATTTAAGTTATGTATTACAAACCATACCAAATTCCGTCGAATAAGTTATCAAACCAAAAAGTAAACGACGCTCATCTTGGGGGTTTGGATGTCCGCTGGGTTGCCAAAGGCGGTCCAAGATATATTTTTGGTAGGGGCTAGCGTTCAAAATTTATGGGAACATGGAACGATACCCCTTTGTAATACTGGTTGTCGGTCCTTCTTCACTAGTGTCAAAATAAAGGCTCCTACAAACAGGCGCGACACGCGATATAATCGCGCACGACACAAAGGCACCGCTCGTTGCGCGACTTGCGGTGTCGCGTGTCGTGTCGCGCCTGTTTGTAGAAGCCTTCAACAAAGAACAAACAGCTTCACTAAAATCTAGAGCACAATTGTCCAATGTCATCCCTCTTCTCTGTAACATCACGTAACCTCACTTAGTGCTTAGGTCCTTGTAGGAACAATACAAAATATAACTCTTTATGAACAAGATCAAATGTCTGATGCATTGTTTTCTCTTGTCGCCAGCCGAACGAAGGAGCGGACAATCAGGTACTTAGTAGATGACGTAGTTGTGTGTGTCCCATTGTGAACTTCACTTTTCGCTTTTAATTGTGTGTTTATAGATAACTAGTGGCGGTTATAATTTGAGGATGACCCTTGTTGTTTTGGGGATCCAGACAGATTTATTAGAAATCACTTGAAAGATTCTAAAAAAATTTGCGTCTAATTTTTTTAAATATCACATATTTTATTTACACTCACAATTTCTGTTTTATTTGGCATCATGTTCTGTGTCTTTGTCCGTTGCATGAAATGTAATTGTGGTTCAATACATACACTATTAAAATCCTTTTATATTTAGCATTAACAGATCACTAACACCAAAAATTAGTATTCACCCCATCCAACACCATAATATACACCTCCACTTTTTTTTTTCTTGAAACCTTCAAATATTAACTGTGCCAAATCTCCCACAGTTGTTTACTGCAAGCGCGACGCACCTTCACGATGGTCGTCGGGCTCATCCGCCCGACTCGGGCTTTGCCGAGCCCGTCAACAACAACATCAGTGAAGACAATAACAACGGGCCGATATCTCTGCGAGAGATGCAGAACATCGCCAACAATAATGCGGCAGCTTACATCGTGAGTGAGAATGAAGAGAGGAATAGAGTCAGCCGGGAGTCGGTTGTGGAGTTTGAGCCGCTGCCGTCTGGGATAAGAGTTGCTGATCCGCTGGAGCATTGCGCTGATTGGTTCGGTAAGTATTCATACTTATTACTTGCTTTTGCCCGCGGAGTAGCCCGCGCGTGGAGGTCGGAAAACGACATCATTTCGACAAATTATCCCACGGGAACCTACTACCGGGATAAAAATGTAATCCAGGACACGGTCTATCTTTCTATCCAAAACATTCATTTTAATAGTAGGATACCGTGTGTTCACGATGCCTCAACTAATTAGGCCCCGAAATCACAACCTCGAGGTTCTGGTTTCAAGTAACCTTGACTACCACCTACCATCTATCTCTAACCTTGAAATTAAATCGGTAGTTATGCGATCAATTTATGAAATATCGACAATGCTTGCCCATCCTTCCATTTGTATACCTGTGCATCTTTATTCACCCAGTTCTCGTCGTCACCTCCTGCCTGTGACGGATTTCCGGTCGTTAAGTAGTAGTTAGATATAAGGTTTTCTTTTTATGGCAGTTGAAGGACGACGATCACGTTTTATTGGGAGGCGTTTAAATTCATGATAACCTCTTTCTTGCATTTCTCCAAAAGTCTACGAGGCTTGGCCCGATATTGTGTTACTTAGACATTTGCAGCGTCCGAAATGTAAAACGGTAGAGCGGGATAGCTTTAGGCGAACCAGGCCGTAAAATAAATCATTGTAACTAAATGGAGCGCCGCAAAAGTCGTGGGTAAAGACCTCGTAAAAGGTAAGGACAATGGTTTACCCACCCTTTGCTTGGATTTAATCTTTAAAAGAAATAAGTTGTGATAAAACGACATTTAATTCACTTGTAAGTGTCCACAAAACGTCAAAAATTGTCATCCATCCGCGCCTCGACGGAAATGAATTGGCAACTTAAAAAACCTTTAATATTGGGGGCCAAGTCCCGTAATCCGTAAATCAGTGCCTAAGCCTTACTTAAAATATTCACCCTGTTATATCCGATTTTCAACTTTATGTCATAACAATTAGATCAGTTTTCGATTGACACATTACATAGAGCTAAGACCTTTCAGAGTTTATAGCGGGCACCATTGTTATCGTTCGACCATTACAAAGTTCCCATGACCGATGACTATCACTGTTTAGCTAGTATAGAAACATACGAACAATACGTTTTGGGTGCAGGACCGCTGGTTTCGGTATTTATTATCCTTTTCTGAGACTAGTAATTGATAAGTTGCTGAGACAAATTTCATCAAACTTTTTTTTATGCGAATCGTCGGTTGAGCCAAGAGAGACCATTTTTACCGAGCATTACCTCGTGAGCTTATTCATAACGATCGCGATATTATAATAATAGTATAATTTAAAACATGTTATTTTATTTCTATATTCTACTACCACCGCCCCGCGGTTTCACCTGCATAAGTTTCGATCCCGGGAGGCTTTCGGGATAAAGTTAAAAACTATCTAATTGAGTAATAAACATTTAAAGATCCATACTTTCGCATTTATAATATTAGTAATATACTAAGTTGTACCAGGCTGTAGCATCGCGGCCGCACCCGCTTTAAACCAGTATGTTTCCATATAAACTTGCATATTACATATAAAGAAACATGCAGCAAATTGATTTTAAATGTACCTAATTTACCATATTTGGTTACAGGCGATGAAGATTTCCCGCGGAATCGATTGCAGTACCTTCGAGAAATCGGTAGAGGATGGTTTGGAAGAGTAAGTAATACACATAAACATAATACACAGTGAATGTCTAAACAAAAGCGTGCTGTTGGATTTTAAAACCCTCGGCTTATCGCCGAAATTTGAAAATCCATCTTTCAGCTTTCCTCGAGATGTGAAAAGATTTAGTTAGTGAAAACGGACGTGTTTGCTTGCCTTAAAGACCCTTCAGGAAATCTGCAAACTCAAGACGCTATAATCTGACTCGATTAAAAATCAATTAATAAAAATCCATTATCTGATTAGTACTTCCCAAGCATAAAGTATGATTTATGACATGTTACAGGAAATGTAGTAAAACAAAGAAGTGCACGTTCAATTAAATCTTGTATTGATGCCATAAGCAATGGTGATGTGATTGCAAACGTCATGATTATTAAACATCACGTTTCGCGATATTATTGATTCAATTATTGCACTGACCGTTAATATGTTCTTTATACGTGGATGCGATTTACATAATTATATTAGAATAATAATAGAATGCTCCAACATCATTTTCTTCACGGCGAAGCTCAAACAATTTTTGGTAATGTAGTAAAAATTTTGACAGCCACAGTGTTAAGACTTCCCTTGGTCACTGCAAAAAGGAAAAATGTGTTGTGATAAATAACAGAGGATTCAGTCTAATAGCGTGCGACTGAGAGGGCCATATGCAACAGTGGACTACTGTGGGCATGTGATGATGAATCCGACAGGAACAAATACTATACAAGCATAGCATCATTCGGTCGAAAAACGTCCACTGCTGGACATAGGCCTCCCTCAAGGTCCGCCACTTTGACCGATTCTGTGCTTCTCACATCTAGCGGATTCCTTAACCAGGTCATCGGTTTACCTTGTGGGGGCCTTCCAACGCTACGTCTTCCGGTACGCGGTCGCCATTCCAGTACCTTCCGGCCCCATCGGTTTTCTGTTCTGCGAGCAATATGCCCTGCCCACTACCACTTATGTTTGGCAATTATTCGGGCTATGTCGATTGCTGTATTGATTATTTCAATATCCAAATATTTACTTCTACAGGTCGTGGAAGGAGAGTTGGAAGACAATGGTACCACGAGCACTGTGGCAGTAAAGATACTCAACCAGAACGCGAGCCTGGAAGACAAGGCGCGGTTCCTGGACGAAGCCAGGATGTACCGCGACGTGCGCCATGAAAACGTTCTGGCGTTCGTCACTAAGTGTCTGCAGGAGGATCCTTGGATATTGATATTTGAACTTTGTTCTATGGTAACTAATCTAACCTTAGCCTTGATGCTGAAGAGTTTATGACTCCTCTTTTTATTTCGCTATTTAAACATGCATTCTTTGACGAGAGGATGAATATAAACGTCTTTGGAGAACTTTAGTAACCACATGTAGTCCATTTCGAGTTTATGAGTCTTGAATGATATTTGATGCAAAAAAGTCCGACAGATACATCTATCACGATTCAAAAGAGGAATTTGTGTGTAGAAGCCATGGAAGGAAGGCAACCTAATTTTTTCCAATAAATGAAATATTTAAGATTCGAGTTTAATTGGGAAAAACCTCCCCCAGTCTTATAATTCTGTCTCTTACTCCATATTGCTGATCGAATATGGTGATGGATCATTCGCTAAGTACTTTATTTCCTAACACACTAGAGCTTCTCTAAAATCCCTCTTATCTACTTGCAGGACCTCCAACAATACCTGGTAGTGAACCGTCCCAAGATGGCCATCCTGAATGAAGGCGGAGTGCCGCTGCGGCTTATGTGTGACGTCAGCTCTGCGCTCGCGCATCTACATTCACGAGGCTATTTGTATGGGTATGTATTAACAAAACCTTACTCTACCTCTGGGGCGTATAAAGTCCTTCTCAGCTTACAGGGCGAATAATTCGTATTTATTAGATGGAAATATTATAGCTCCATCTCTTTGTTGCACAGTAACAATTATGACTTCAAAATTCCCCCGGCCCCTGACCATATTTTGAATATACACAATAATGGACCTAGTTAGGATTCTTTAGCAACTTTCTAATGGCCTAGCTATTCAAAACTCATACTTAATTGAGCATTTAGTGAATTTCCCTAATGTTTTATTGATGAAAGTCGCCCTTTGTGCAAGCGCAACTGAATCTTTCAATAGTCCCAAATATGAATGAATCCCACAGTCGATCCAACCACTTTCCCCTTTTTGTTTGAAATACAGTGTCAATCTATGTCATGTATTCTTTCACAGCAATGTATGGTGCGGTTCGGTGTTAGTACGCGGAACGTCAGACAAGGCGCGCGCCGTCCTAGGACGTTATGCGTCCGCTGAGCCGCCATACGACTTGTCAGCGCCAGAAACGCGCACGCACCCACCTGTATATACGGTATGTACTAAGTAACTATACTTAAAAACAAAAGTATCACTAAAAACAAAATGAATGCTTATCTGCGTTCGAAATTTATTATCCAAACATGTAAACAAATGTGTTATTGGAAAAAAAATTTGAACACCCTCAAATAAAATTCAGTTTGCACTACGACTTTAAAATCCTTTAGGACTTTTTCAGGAGTATTAGTCCTTCTGAAAACAACTTAATTTACGTTAATATAAAGTTCATATTTGTTTAAGCGGTAATAACATCAATTGGAAACAAAGATTTGAATATGAATTGAGTTTGGAACAAGCCTTCTGTTTCTAGAAACATATTAAAATGGATGGACTATGTGCTAACATCAATTAGCAATAGAAGCAACTGCAATACTTTCACAATACAGTTATTTCCTTTTGGGGATCCCATAGTGTAGTATATTGAGAGTTCCCGTCTACGGCAAGAAACGCAGACTTATTTACGCACATCCATCTAAATTTACAAAAAAGTGAAGAACGAAATTTAAGTAGCGCTATTGTTGTAAATAATGGTTTTGGGCTATGAATAAAATAAATGTCATCAAACACAATTGTATTATAACATTTGTTTTATAAATATCTATGGATGATTCTTTCGTAACTCGCAATCTGCTATTCATACATATTCCTTCTCGAGAAGATATCTGTCCGCTCCTAAACAGGCTACTCGGCGCAGAAAACATAAAAAAAATGTTTTATCTGAATTGACTAGCGTATAATTTTTTTTTACCTATCCTGTTAATTGCTGTGATTGCATTGAAGTTCCTGTTGTGTTGTGACGTTGAGCCATAACCAAACATGGTAATAGAAAATTCAAATATCAATTAAACTATAACGCATAGAGGCTAGGTAGCCTTAGTGCGAGTTTTTGTACGTATTCGATCGTGTTAACGTCAACTCAATTTGTACTGAAACTGAATAAGCGCTGTCTGGTGACAATATTGCCGATGTCAGTCGCTTCAATCGAGTGAATGGTTCACTAGAGTGACGGTTCATTTATGCTTCATTCCGCGTACACACGACACCGACAAAATTATACAGGAATGAACGGTCTATCTGCTTCGTTCGTTTTTCGATTATTCTGTAGACTAGTGAAAGATGTCGAGAAGTGCTGAAATCAAACATCGTTCGATCGGTTCACTAAATAATTCATTCATCACGAAAAGTGAGGTGTCTGATATCGGCTTAGCCGGGAACACAATTATTCCATACAAATTGATGTAAGTGAAAGTTGTTTGTTATACCTGAATTTGAGTGAAACACGTAGTTCCGTGTTGCAGGCCCGCAGCGAGTCGTGGGCGCTGGGCACGCTGGTGTGGGAGGTGTGCGCGTGGGGCGGCGCGCCCGCCGCGCTGCCGCCGCCGCTGCCCGACCTGCCCTGTCCCTACCGGAACCATCTGTGAGTGGCTAAATAATACTAACCAGTTTCTGGAAAGAAAATTTTTTAGAAAAAATAACGAAAATTATAAGAAAATTAAACGCAAGTCAAATACTCTGCGATTGGTTGTTGATAATTCAGTCAACCAATCACAGAAACTTACGCGCGCTTATCAATTTATAAGCTAATTTTAGTATTGATTTTCGTTCCAGAAACTGGTCGTAAGTCTTTCACCCCATGTTCCACATAGGAACACAACATTTTTATAGCGTAAAAAGTATCCTATGTTACTCGAGTAAATCAGTGAAAGAATCTGTAGGTCCTAAGATCTCATTAACATATTGGAATGCTAACAAAGATATGAGTACAATAGAAAGTATAGATAACACTTGTATCTTGTTCCAGCTACCAAGTAATGCAGCTATGTTGGAGCCCCAACCCAGAGGCCCGACCGACCTCGTCCCAAGTGCACGCGCTTATCAACCACTTGTTCACCTCTCACCGCGACGCCAGTCAACATAACGCGCACGACGATGGCTACGGCAGCGCAGACTTCGAAGAACGCTGGCAACGCCTCAAACCTAACACCATCCCCAAACTGGACGAACATCGTGCCATCGTCCACGCGCCTTCCACTTTCATGGCTTCAAACTTCACGGCGTCCGAACAAGAACTTAATACACACATACAAGACTCCCTCAGCGTCGACATGGACACCGCCGTCTCGCGCTCAAGCAGCATCATGTCCGACAAAGACATGTCCGTACAAATCAAGTCCGAAAGCCTAACAAACCTCCACGGCTCGTTAGAAGACGTTAGGAACATCTACCTCACACACAACGAGACGGCCGCGCTTGAATGCCATCAAGGAAATATTAGTCTCGAAGACGCTAGAGAGAAGGAACAAGACAGGTCTGATGCCTCCATGGACCCCTGGCTTAAAGACATTATCGCTGGCAGCACTGATGACGTCAGCTACTACAAAGATGTCAGCGACGTCATCAAGAATCTCGATAATATACTGAACTCCGAAAAGACTTCGAGTTCAGAGTCCAGCCACCAGGCCAGTCCCTCTAGAGACAATCTGAGCTTAGACTGCAAGAAGGATTACCCAACGCAATCCAGTATGGTCAAGTCCCCTGGCATTACAAATTTCCAGAACATTATTGATACTGGTTTCAGTTCTAAATCAGAGGACGCTGAAACTGGCGAGGAGGATGACCTCGATCGTGATACTATCGGCACTCTGAGCCACTCGTTCGAACGACACAGCGAGGTTGACACCACCAGTCAACACACACTCGAAAACCTCACCCCAGACACTCCAATAAAAGACGTAAATGTCGCCACAAGATTTGAAATACAAGTCCAAGTAGAAAGAGATCATACACCCGATATTATAGTTGATAACGAAACAGTTGAATCTGTACATCAACACACTGAATTGCCAAATGATAACAAAATAGTGAGTAGTGATAGTGAAATACCCAAGCTGAAGGAATTATGTGTAGCGTCGATACCTAGTGCTAGTGATAACGAACAATTGAACGTTCGAAAAGACTGTCAAACATCATGTGATAGTAACTTAAAAGAAATAAGTACTGATATTAAAAATGAAACTAAGTCAATAGAAGATGTAGGAAAGGTGAAGGAAGGGACGCCTCATGAAGTAGAGAGTAAGGATTCTTTAGATAAGAGTGAACTGGAACAAATGGTAGATGATATATTCTTGCCTATAATGGTGCATGGAATGTCCAATAGTGAAATAGAACAGTCACGCGATGAATTGTCTGAAGGGAAGCAAGGAGAGAAAAGTATTGAAGATGTAATATCTGATACAAACATCGATAGTGATATCGAAGAAGTCCTAGTTAGTGATCTCATAAAAGTAACTGAAAGTCCGAAATCCCTTGAAGACTCGAAAGAGGATAGTTTAGGTGAACTGAGTGATCTAGAGCCCTCAGATCCTCCTTCTCCCGAACAGACGCCTGAGCCAGTACAAAGTATGAATATTATTGGAAGTTCTAACTTGAATGAAACAAAAGAGACTGAAATACCAACAATTGTAATAGAGGAAGTGAAATCTCCATCGCCAGAATTGCCACCTGAAATAGTACAAAATATTTTTAAGGAAGAAAAAGAAAATGCCACTGTAGAAGAGCAAATTGAAAATGCAATGAAAGAAGAAGACAAAGAATCTGATTTCTGTAGAATAGAAGAAGAGAAAAAACAAACTGCCACAGTTACAGAACCAAGTAATACCCCTAAAGAGCAAGCAATGAATGAAGCAGATAATTCTGTAAGCAATAAAAATATTTGTGAAAAAGATACTACTGAAACTGTTGAAGATACAAACAGTTATTCCAATTTTGTAATGAAACCTGAAACAAATATTTCTAAGGAAGTTTCAGATTTTATTATGGAAGAAAGGAAAATTGCAACATTACATGAAGTAAAAAATGTTACGAATGCAGACGTAACTTTGCCAAAAGAAGATATTATAATAGAAAAAGATTTTGATGTTATTACTGAAAAAGATCTAGAATCACATAAAACTATAAATATCGTGCCACAGATTGAAAGTATTGTTGCAGTAAAAGAACCCAAAGTGGAAAATATTATTGATTTAGAAAATGAACTCAAGGATGCCAATATTATTGAAGATTTAAATTCCATTGATAAGGTGGTCCCTTTAATTCAAGTTGAAACAAGCACTAAAACCACTGTAGAAGCTGATCAAAGTGTTCTCGAAAAGGTTGAAACCTTGGAAAAAAACAGTAATGCTCCTAAAGAAATTCAAAATACACAGTCTGATGAAGAATCTATCCTTGACACAGAAATGGTTGAAGTGTCCAACAAAACCTTTACTGTAACTCAAGAAAGTGTCAATAAAGACGTCCCTTTAGTTACTAATGTAGAGAAAAACAATGCAGCTACAATAGCCATTAACAAAATGGAGATGGGCGAAGCTGACGTCACTAATGATGAAACAAAAAATCTGTCCGATGAATCTTTGTCTAAAGTTGAACAAACAGTACATGAAAATTTTCCTGTCCCTAAACCAGACCATAACGAAGAGTTTGTAATATCTGTCATAGCTAACGTAAGCATACAACCGGCAAAATTTGAAAAGGATACAGATGAAGGGGTTCTTATCAAAACAGCAGAACCTATCGAAGAATCTATGAACTCTGTTAAAGCTGTCAATGTCAATGCAACACCTAATAAGGAAGTTAATGTTCCATCTCTAATTTCTGAAAAGAGAGATGAACAAACAGCTGATGATAATACCCATGGATCTGATAATAACGTATTGGACGAAACAGCAGGCCCAGTCCACAGCACTGTATACATGGATCTCATAAACGATACATATAACGAAATATTAAACGATAATGTCTTGGATAGTAATGTGCGAAAAGTCATCGAATCCTGTCTAGAAGGTTCCAGCACAGAGAACACATTCTCTATGGTCAGAAACGAATCTACCGAATACCTAGATCTTCCCAGTTTTGGGGTGAAAGAAGTTGATAATTTCTTACACATGGAAAGAGTGTTTAACAGCCAGAATACTGCCGTAGTTTCAAGTACGCCTTTAGCAAGTGACAGTTCTGTCGAAGTTAACAGTAATATTGAAAATTCTGTCAAAGAAGAAACTCAAATAATGTCTGAAACAAAGGTACCTGCAGATTATGGTATGGGAATGTCGTTTACTAAGTTGGAGCAAAAATATGTTCCCGATAGCTTGAGCCCTTTTGAATCGCCAACAAAAAGTCACCATACAGACACTTATGATGAAAACAGCTCAGTAGTTCTAGGCCCTTTTGAGAATTGCACCTTAGAGCTCTATAAAGGAATAAAATCAACTGAACTAGTCGATTTGCCGAAGGAAGAACTGCTAGCATTCTCTTCAAACTTCAGCGAGATGAATCTCGAGACACCATCCCCGCTTCGCGACGGCAACTTTCTAAACGAAGTTCCAGACATATTGCATGATGATATACAGTTCGATGACATTCAAAGTCTGAGTGAGAAACAGTCAGATCCTCAAACTGAGACAGATAGCGGAAACTCGGGAACAGAGAAGCGAATTTCGCCCTTAACTCCTCCCAACTCCCCTGGAGTATTTCTAGCTTCGACATCACAGCAGAAATACGTTGTTGACATTGATCTAACTCCTGAACCAGTACCAGCTTTAGAACCAGACCTATCGTTACAAAAAGAGATAGAGTTAAACCAGATAGAGTTACAAATAACTTCGAAGCTAGCAATGGCGGAGAATGAAAACAACATGAATATAGAATACTCTGGTCCTTTGACGGTGGAAGGACTGGTTTCTGATGAAGAGATGATCTTAAGAGAAAGTGATTCGTTACCCGAGTCTTACCTGGCAGGTAATGGAGGATCTGTTGAGGATATGAGAGAAGAATTGACGCTAGATGAGGAGTGCGTCAAGGCTTTGAGGAATGAACTGGAACTGAAGTTGCCTTTGGCTCAGGTGAGTTATAAAATCTTACAAGCTAAGAGCTGTTTTATGCAAGACTAATCAACACAAAAATAAAAATACCGGCCAAGTGCGAGTCGGGCTTACACACGAAGGGTTCCGTACCACAAAACAAAAACGCCAAAAAAAAAACACGTTTCATGTATAGAGCCCCCTTTAATATGAAACCTTATTTTAGTTTTATTATTTGTTGTTATAGCGACAATAGAAGTATACACTCTGAGAAAATATCAACTGTATACATATTACGGTTAATGAAACAAAACATAGTACATATTACGGTTCCCGCTGACAGACAGACGTATGGTCAGCAGAGTCTTAGTAATAGGGTTCTGTTGGCACCCTTTGGGTATGGAACCCTAACTAGCAAATCCATATGAACAGTGATTGGGTGCCTGAAACAAGAACAGCTAATCAAATCAATTCACATCATGAATTTGAGTCTGTTATCGAACTTTTGTGTTGATTAGCCTTTTAGAAATCGTGTGTATCATCTTATCGATTTTTGTTTGTTTTATTTTATTTATCATCATTTATCAATGGGTTTGCCCCGAGTGACACGTTTTATGATAGTGTGGTGATTCACAATATTGTGTAACTGCACTGTTAGTAAAGAGATATATTTGTTCTTATATTTATTCTTATAATGTGAATCATTGTCTAACTTACGCATTTATGAAAAAAAAAGCGTTTGAAAATTGAGTTGGACGAAATGAAACAGGTATTTATTTTAGTTACCATCGTGTCGTGATTTATTAATACAGGATATTTTGGATCAGTGCGCTTTTTTAATTATTATCCAGCATTATTAAAAGATTGTGGCTTGAAAGACGCAGGCGCAGGCAGATTATGCGAGTACATACAATCATTTGTAAACTCCTGTGTAAAATAAAACGGTTCTTATTTGTTAATTCTTGCATCAGATTAATAAAATAAAAATGTCATTTGGTTTTATTCTGCTTAAGTTTGATTTTTTTCTCAGATTTATTTATTTATATATATATATATATATTATACTTTATTGTACACCAGAAAATACATAACAAAAAAATACGATTATGAATACAAAACATACAATGGGCGGCCTTATCGCTTTCTGCGATCTCTTCCAGGCAACCTTGGAACAGACAGTGATTGCGTGGATTTTTAGTTGTTTTTCTTTGAAACATGTAGATATAACTTACACCCCATATAAATTATATCCCCGAATTTATAGGCAGTGCTACCAGACTCACATTTCACCAGTTATGATATTACACCGCTTTTTAAATTTAAGTCTGGATTTATAATAATAATAATTATCTTTTTTTTCTTTCTTTTTTTTCATTTTTTTTTTTTATTTCATTTCTTTTTTCATTTTTATTTCTGCTCGATGGCAATAGGCTTGCCCCCTATTACGTGGGATTTAAACATAACTGTCGAAATGTGGGTAGTATAAATAGTTACACCTCTGCCTAACCCTTTGTGGGATATAGGCGTGGTGTTATATTCTTCAATTTGCCACACAGGTAGCCGCAATAGAACCTCCTTGTGAACAAGAACAAGAATGGTCGGCCGAGTTGCCGCCGCCGCCAGAACTGATCGTGAGCTACCCCGGAGCACTCAGTCCTATCGCAGAGGAGACCGGCCAGCAACTGTCGGCTTACGAGAACGATCTGAACTGTAAGTGAGAAATACATATTAAATACACATAACAAATTACTGTGATGTGGCGACCGTGACGTGGCTAATCGTTGAGCGGAATTTACAGTTAATCAAGTTAGCATGTTGCAAGTTTGAATTTAATAGTGTCTAATGCCCATGTTCCGTATTTCCGAGAGCAAATGCACGAGTTACTATAAAAAATACCAAATCGCTATAGGTGTGCCTATAGCATTTGAGGAGTTCCCTCAATTCCTCTTAGATCCCATCATCATAACTGGATTTTGATAAAGAATATAAGATTGAAAATGTGACCAATCTGGAAGTATATCCTATTAAATAAAAAAAGAATTTCCCAAATCGGTTTATAAATGACGGCGTACTGAGGTAACAAACATTGAAAAAAAAATACAACCGAATTGAGAACCTCCTCCTTTTTTTGGAAGTCGGTTAAAAAAATAAAATAAAGTTAATTGTTTAAAAACTTGCATTATTTACATAAATTCACTGGTCCGTCCTCACACTAGGATTCCCTGTGTTGTGAGTGCTAGGATCTTCCATAAGAATACGTGAGTCAACATTTATCAGTCAATCAGAAGGCATTAGTATAAAAGTGGCTTATATGTGCCTGCCAAATTCGATGAAACAAAGCTTCAACGTGAACCATTCCTTTTCTGTAAACATTGCCACCACTTCTAAACCTTACCTTCTCCAGGGAACCTATCAACCCGCACAGAATCGTCTGAAAGCTATCCAGAGCCGTGCAACAACAGTACCGATGACGTCACAGAGCTGCCGACCGGCGCACAGAGCGCCACTCCTCACGAACACTCCACATACACGATACAGTCGCGAGATCCGTCTCGAGACCCGTCACGAGATCGAGATAACACGTACACGCTGCACAGGGATCTCGACCTTGTTAGCAGTAGAGAGTGAGTATATTTTTTGTAGAAAATGAGGAAGCTATATTATAATTACAGGCTGTAAATATGGATGAAGGTGCCTTGAATATTGTTGTTGGAAAGTGAATGGTATTGGCACAGTCATTTGTACAGGCGCCTTTGAACGTAGCAGTCTCTTAAATGAAGCCTGAAAACTAGAAAATATATTATTTCTCAATCCTAATTTAATATTGTAAAGGTGAAAGTAAGTTGTTTGTCGACGCCCAGGGCGTCTCCTGCGGTGACTAGGGGCGTGAGGGCGCAAAGATTGCCTCTCCTTCACGCGCTCCGCCTCCTCCTTCGCGAGCATTACTGCTTCGCAGAAGGAGGCAATAGCCTCCCAACATTGAATACCCTGACCCTGCTATGGAATTTATAATTAAAACATATCGAAAGCGAACGATCATAAACGTCGTTATCTAATAGGCTATTTAAATCGATTCATATTGAACACCGACACGCAAGCTATTTGATTGCGAAATTATGCGGCGTTAATTAAAACGTTTAATACTTGTAACGTTGCAGCAATTAGCTACTACACGTCATTCGAAACTACAGAGCTTCTACGACAGGTGCGTCAAACTCTAATCTATAAATTATCAATTTACAGAATTACTATGAGCGCAGACAGCTTGAACGCCAGCCCTTTTAAGAAACTTATACCCGAAACCGACGCCGAATCACCGATCGACGACAAAACGTACACGAAGGAAGAAGAGAAAGAATCATTAGAACGGATATCGCAAGTGTCGCCCTTTCTCCTGAGTCCTACCACCGACACGTCCGCGCCAGATACCGACCTCGACAATGCCACGGGGGTGTCAACCTTATCGAAAACTACCCTCCCCACAGACGCGAAGCTGTCCAAACCGTCCGAAACACAGTGTCTGTCCAAAGCCACCAGCATAGACTCGTGGTGCTCCAACGACACTTTATACAACGTCGAGGAAAATTTTGATGACCTTGCCTTGGACCCGGACGTTCCAGAGTTCGAACCTGAAAAGGAGGAAGGGAACAGCGACAGTACGGACACGTTAACCCACAACGATGATGAGAAGGAAGCCAGTCATTGCTCCACTTACATCATACACGATAGCAAGTCTGATGCCTGCGAAACATTTTCTCCGGATTCGATAACCGCCAACGATAACTATACGTATACGAAAGTGAAGACTGAGAACGCTGGGACGACGCCGTCCGTTTTAACCAAGTCTGATTTGAACGATTCTACAAAGAACACCACCAAAGACTTGGCATATGGTACACTTATGTCGGGCATGCCGTCCTACTCAAATTGTACCACGGAAGTCGCGTCAGTATTCGATGATTGGAAGGTGGCACAACCTGAGTTGGTAAGAAAGTCTCCTATGCCAGGTGATGCTGATATGACACCACTCACCCCAGATGAAGAGAAGGTCACAGATATCACGAGCCCGCAGCTTGTAACTGAACCTTGTCTCAGAAAAATGGAAAGTGTCGACATATCCTGCCTTCAAGACAATCTGGTAGACAGCCATAATAGGACGGAAAACCCTGAAAGTCAAGGCTTGTTAGTTCACACTGACAGCCCGAACTATAACTACAGGAACATGGAGCCGTCAGTAACGAGCACGCCTCTAACGGACCTCATCGACGACGCTGACGTTGAAGTTATACCTATGAGACTACCTGAAGGTTACACGGAATCTCCGTTAGACAGCGTCAATATGCCCAACTTCCAGACCTTTCTACAGTCCGCTGAAGTCAGACCGCAAGATCTATCCCCCAACGCGAGCAATGAATGTACGAACCAAGACACAGAGGTCCTGCTAGAGGGAGACAGCAAGACTTTGAGCAGGAACAGCAACAGAGACAGCCTTGCCGTGTCCGAACGCACGCCGACGTATTCCGACTTCGAAAATTCGGCAGTATCGAAACCTCAAGACGTAAACTCTAAGTCTAGTCAGAGCATGGAGAGCGGGATCAGTTCAGAGGATTTTCAGAGGTTTGAGACCTCTGTGAGGAACCGTCCACAAGACCTGTCGTCGTTGATCGATGCCAGCTCCCTGCTACTCAAGAGTGAGAGGATGTCGAGTGAACTCGCCATGGGTTCTATGACCGCAGACTTTAATCAGACTAGTCAGTCAGAAAGCCGAGAAATCTCGAACGAGCCACAATCTCAAACGAGGCCGCCTATCGTTATGAATTTAAATGAATCTCACAGCTTAGTTAATTTTAGAGAACCGAATTTTTTAATAAATTTTGATGCTGATGATGAGACCGAGCAACCGCATTCGATTATAATAACCGAAACTACGATGGATGCGTTCAAGGACAGTCCTAACCGGAGTTACGACTCTTCGGACGTCAAAATCCTAGATGTGAATCATTCCTACGATCCCCACACTAGTAGATTTCAAGCTCACGAAGATTTCGAGAAACTACTAGAAAACAAAATTAATGGGCAACTAGATTTAAACGAAGAAGAGAATCTAATAAACTCTGAGCATTTATCGCCGAAAGTCGAAACCGTATCAGAGAAAACGGACACCACAGTAAACAGTATATTTCTAACCGAAATACACAGAGCAAATCCTAACACTTCGAAATCGAACGACAAAAAATCGAGTCGTAAAGTGAACGAAGTAAACTGCAATGGCGGTAGCGAGAAATTCGCAACTGTGAACTTTCTCAACGAGACCTTTGAAGAATTGATCGAGAGTAATGTAGATGATGATACTAAAGACCCGAAGACTGAAGAAGCAGCAAGTGAAGGAGTAGACCTCGCTTCAGAAAGCCTTAAAGTCCCTGAAAGTCCTGTCTTAGAAGAAATAGAAGTACTAGAAAGTCCTAAAGAGTCCAAGAGCATAAAGGATGAGCTCCAAGAGATTGGTGAGCTAACGAATGGAGTCGCCGAAGAGACTGATAGGATGACTGTAGTGACAGACGACTTTCTGCAGAATGAGAAGAAGTTCTGTACGCTGGATTCGTATTTTCCTATGCTGAGTGATATCAGATTCACTGGTGAGTTTATTTCTTATTTATTTCAATCTAAAATGTACATTGCTATTTCCATGTCCGCCTGTGGATCTCTTTCAGCTGATAAAATGATGATGATTTGATTATGCTTTGCTAATTGATTGATAACATATTGCGCCAAAATATAATGATTCTTCTCAATTCTAGAATTTTGTCTAAACCGAAAGTTCGCTTATTGTAACATACGTTTTGATGCTATCTCTTGATGATGCTATTACTTGACTCAAAACAAATCACTACTACTACAAGGCTGTATATTCCTATTGTAGGGCAAAGGATTCCCTCCTCTCTGTCCTCTTTGCTTTCTAGGGTCTACTAAGGACCAGTCTTTAGCAAAGAAATCCAGCTCACCCGCCAAAACTTGACAATTCAAAAGTGCCTGTAAATGGCATTAATTGGAAAAATGCTTTGAGTTATAACTGAACTTTTTCAGAGTTACAAATATAAACTACAATCAGTATAATAACTTCGACAAATATTTTTATTATAAAAACCTATCACCAGGCCCAGCAACAGAAATAATGAGCACATCATTTACTCAAGACTCGCCAACTGAACCTACCTCACCAGAGAGCGCCGACAAACGGGACACCGCCGCTGAACTACTGAAGGAATGGGACAGCGACTCAGACTCTCATACTAGCAACTCTTCGAGTGGCGAGTTTATATGGAAGGTGAGTTGAGGGTGAGGGTGTATGTGTGTGTTGTGGATTTGGTTGGGTGTGACTTGGTCCAAAATGGTTCGATGGGAATTCTTGGTAAATAGATAGGTTTTTCTTATTCTGATGTGCAGACTGGCAGACTGTGTTGCTCTTTAATTAACGCAGATCAGATTTACACAGACCTGTAATTGGTATTGATTATGCTATGTTTATTATTTGATGGTATACTTTTTTTTTTGGGCTTATATTGCATATGTAAACATGGCTGGCATTAATAACATGCTTCCTTTATTGAGATACATTAAATATCGCTTGAATGTGGTTGATCTGTTCTGGATTTGGACCCGCATAAGCAAAGTTCAGTCAATACCAAATAATATATTGGGCAAGAGAGATGAACCTGAAATGATTTTTCCCAACATAAATCGGTAATGTTAATTTCCCTAACATAGGAAAAACATCCAAATAAAAGACAAAAGAATACTTAACAACCGTTTTTAATATTACCAAGTCTCGCTCAACCAGACATTGTGTTTTAAAATCTAAGCCGGTGTGAGATTACTGTGACTAAAGCAATGCTATACAAAATGTGATTAATGTAATGGTGTGGATACTCTGTAGTTTCTCCCCCTGCTTTGTGTTGGTCAATTACCATATATATCTTAGATATATGTGATGATGTTTAACTTGACAGCTCAGTAAAAAAAGCTTAGAAGAAATTGTGTTGGCTATGGTTTCCATAGACAATGCAGTTGTATCACATTTCTGTTACTTACATGTAAATATTGTGCTGAGATAACAGGTTAATTATAGTCAATAATAGACAGCTGTTAAGTTGAACCAAAAGAACTTATTATAATGCATCACTACATAGTATAAAACAAAGTCGCTTTCTCTGTCCCTATGTCCCTATGTCCCTTTGTATGCTTAAATCTTTGAAACTACGCAACGGATTTTGATGCGGTTTTTTTTAATAGATAGAGTGATTCAAGAGGAAGGTTTATATGTATAATAATAATAATGTTTCCGTGCGAAGCCGGGGCGGGTCGCTAGTTTCCAAATATAATAAATTCGTCCTACGCTTCTCTGAACTATAAAATGTAGCTCCCGTAATTGTATTTATACAGGTGTACAGGAAACCATTGCTATGCCCCGATATGGTCGCTTGTGTTCGCTGTGGGAGAATGACGTCAAATCAGACTATGTTGAAGAAATAAAAAAAACACGCCTTCCTCGTTGGTCCAGTGGTCGCAAGCCCTACTGCTGAATTTGAGGTCCTAGGTTCGACTCCCAGGTTGGGGAAAGTGTTATTGGGTTTTCCATCCAGCATTTCTCAGTAGCAGCCCGAGGCTGGATTTGTACCTGGTAGGCCGATGGATGGCAATAGGCTCGCCCCATCGGCTGTCCCATTTCAAAACCAAGTAAGGGACACTTTTTACAAAAATCGTTTTATTGCATAATCTTGCTAATCTAGAAGGTCTCTACCAAATACAAAAACACCAGCGTTTAAAACTTACATAAAAGGAGATATATTTAAGCATCGATATCACTCCCTAGTGACCATTTTAAAACCTAGTAAGTCACTTTTACCAATTCAAAAAATACTTTTCATAGGCTGACCAATATTACGTTTATGCGCTCTCCTGTAAAATTTCATTTTAAGTCCTTACTAGGTTTTGAAATGGGGCAGCCGCAATATTACATGGGACTTAAACATAACTGGTGAGATGTGGGTGTACTATAGTTACACCACTGCCCAAGCCTTCGTGGAAATAAAGCTTGAAGTTTTGTTGTGGTCAGCTCACACCGAGACGCGACGCGGCGCGACGTGACGCAACAATAGTGCAAATGTGTATCTTTTCGAGTAGTAAATAGAGTTAGATTTTGAATAGCTCTTTTGAAATGTGCGCGCAGCGTCGCGTCTCGGTGTGACTTGACCCTTATAAAACAAACATTAAACGGCTCCGAATATTCCCATCCGTATTAACCATATTATCCATATTTTTCCGGACGCAAAACACACGCATTGACGTGGAGTTACGGATACAAGCCCGTATACCTATCCATATTTCCTTTATTTTGTTTTTTTTTATTTTGATGCAATTGACATAACAACACGTCCATATTCTCCGAAGAGGAATACAACCTCCCAACACTTCTACATTGAGTCTTAAATAAAAGGGGGGCAAATGCATTTTTTTTAACAATTCCTTTAGAGAATCCTTGTAATTATTTCCATTAAAATCGACAATCATATAATAACCGCGACATTTTCATAACATTTCATAGGAAAACTTGACTCATGACATTTTCTATAATCTATTTTCCATGTAAATGATTGACATATAAATTGGTAAAGTCAACAACAAAAGACGTCACTCTCCCACAAAGCACATAAGTCGTACATGTATATAAATATGGGTGTCGGTGTGGTGTGCATGTGACGTGACTTGTGTGTGTGCTAGGACGGGGACGGCCACGAGACCGCGGTCGTACCATCCACGCACTTCGACCACGTAAGTCTTTATCTCCTATGTGTTTATGCGTGCCTGGTACTTTTTGCTGCTTGCTTGGTTTTGAAAAGCTGATTAAATTGAATGTTTTGGCGTGATAATCAAAATATTTGATTAATAACAGCATTATTTCGTTCCTTATCCTATTACATTTTACCTTTAAAAATATACAAAAATAGTGGTCTGCAAGTGTGGGTTGTAAGGTCCAAGCTACAGGTGACCGGTAACTTCCTCAGAATGCGAGCCGTATCGATGAGTACTGCCTTCTGAATCAGGCCCTTGATCCAACTGCCAAACGAGAGCCTATTAATCAAATATTCAATATTGTTTTCTTGACAGATTTTTTCTATAATGGTTTATGACTTTTTCCCCAAAAATACATACCTAATTTGTGTAAATGTATTTTTTTCTGCTTATCTGACAATTTAATCAGCATTTCAAAACAATTTTATGTTTAGATTTCATTTTGGGTTTGCATCTGTAAGGCGACATGCTTTTATTTAGTCAAACTTTTTGTAAATTATAGAGTTGATATGTTACTTTAGTAGTTTACGTATCCATTACAACACATTATCAACTCATGAACTATCGTCTGTCTTGCAAGTCGTATCGTACAACGCAGGTATCATTGTAATATTCAGTTTGAATCATTATAATTTATTACTGTAATTCTCATCAGTCTTGTTGTATGCATATTGGGGTCGTCGTTTAGTCTCATTACGGCTCAAAATATACTTCTATTTAAAATCTCCCCACACTTATCAACGCAGAATCGGCAGGTCGGTCGTAAAAACCTTCTGAGTCTATGGTGAAAGTATGAAAACGGCTCAAACAACGCGTTTTGGCACATAGTTTATACGAATATAAACCTTATTCAGTAATGGGATATGTTTCATATTCCTATAAAACGCTTTCTCACATTCACTTATTTATACGACTATGAACAGTGTCTGCTTAAAAATAAAATTCATATTCGTTTGAACGCTAACTTAGCAAAGTCAAAGTGCGATCTATGAATCTTGCCTTTATTGCGAGGACATTATGAGGTTTCTGACTAGCTTATGATTCCGACGATTCCGTGTCGATAAGTATGGTAGGACCACAGATATAGATACACCTAGATAACGCAAAGGCAACTACTTCGCGTGCCAAAAATCGCACCAGTTTACGTATAAAAATCGTAAGCCGCCACTTTCGCGCTCAGTCCTGTGTACTGCTGGCTGGGTGAGCGTGAGCGCTGGCGCTAGACCACGGGGGTGGGGCAAGACGGGTGCCACACGCGGCGACGTCTTTGAATCTATTTGATTTTCCCATCACTAAATAGTGCTTGTGACGTCATAGTAGGCAGTCAAAAAATGGCACGCTTGGTTTTCATACAGATCGTGATACTTGCGTTATCTAGGTTTATTTATATCTGTGGGTGAGATCCTCGTACACCACCACTTTACGATATAACTTTGAAGGCCACATTCCACTCACAGCAGCGAACAGGCGAGTCTCGCAACAACAGCGGCGGTGATCGCCACGGGTCTCCCCCCGGAGGCTCGGCAGGGTCGGGGGCTTCAGACGCGTCCGCAGACTCGGGCTCGGGCTCCGAAGGTGACGAGGTGGAATTCGTGCCCTCTTCGTGGGACTGCCGCGCAGCACCCGCCAAGTCTTCGTTAAGGAGTTTGGAGCAGGCTACACCCGTATGTATTGAATTTTTACTGTTGTAACTTTAGTATCAATGTTCGGCTTTAGGAGTAGGGAAAGACCAAGAAACGATACATGGATTTTGTGAAAGATATGACTAAATTATCCGTCACGAGTAGCTAAACATTTTGTAAACACACATTCAGGGGTTCGCAACCTTTGGATCAAATAAAAGTTAAATTTATAGCTTCTCGTGACGGATACTTTAGAATGGGATTGACTATTGAGATGATGGCTAATACAGACGTATCGAATAAGTAGACCTGCTGTGCCTGCTGACCACAAACTAATGGGTATAAGGGCCGGCGGTGTGATGTGTTAGAAGAGTAATTTACCCCACTAATAAGAATCGATATTATTCAAGCTGGGGCACCACTATAAGCTTAGGACTCTCGTAGCGCTTTCACACTCATAAAAGGTTCCAGTTAGCTAGCAGATGATTCATATTAATGATGTGTCTGGTAGCTAGATTTGCACACTGTGAAGGAAGCTCTTACTCTCGCAAATTCTTTTGCTCTTGTATTACCATAAGAGACTCGCTCTCATAGTCAGAATAATTAAATGATCGTGAGGAAACCGGACACGCACTGGGCCCGCGTGGTGGATTACGACCCACTCCCTATCTTAGAGAGGAGGCCTGTGTCCCAGGAATGGGAACCTTACAGGCTGATTATGCTGTTTATAAACGTCATGATTTAGGTTATAAACTGTAATGACTAATGTGATTAGGTTTCTAACTGAACCACAGTCGAAAATAAGGAAGGAAACTTTTGTATTTATATTTGTAACAATATGAATATTCTTATATTTATTTGCATAGTATGATGTAAAGCTTGCATTGGCGTCACAGTGAGTTGAACGCGTTATAATAGCTGTTACATTTAGGCTATCATAGTAAATTACAAACATAGTGTAGTTATAGTGGTAAATAAGGGTATGTAAACCCCAAGTATCATAATTTCCTTTCATTTGTTAACTTTGTGTGAATTCGGCAGTGTACTCAGTGCAATGGGAATCATTATTTTAAGAAAATTACAAGCTGCGGTTTTCTTATATTTCTCTGTTGCTCGGGAATAAATCAAGCATAGACTATACTGGTTTCGGACCATCCCGCCGCCGGGTCAGCGGGATTGTCCGAAAGGGTTACCGCTGGCTCGGACCATAAAGGAACACGGGTGGGTTTTAGTCAGTAAGAGTCTGACACTCCCTTCCGCTCCACCCAGAGCGGGAGGGGTCATTTGATGATTTCCCATCCTCGGTGTCTAGCTGCTGGCTAGAGTGACATTCTTGCTGCGTATATATATTATTAATAATTTATTTATATTCATCAAAATTGTAAAGTTGTAAATTATTTTATTCTACGAAAGCCTATTTTGTATAGTTATTCACAACTACTCGATACGGTTCCGTACTGTATCAAAAATCAATCAATGTTATCGTAGGAGTCCTCTTCATGCAGTTCACAAGTCCAAAACCCGAAAATTTTGTCAGTTTAAATAAAATAGACGACCGCTATTCTCCCGACAGCTGTCTGCTATCGGGTGCAGGTAAATCAGGTTATAGAAATGTGTCATTTTCGATAAAATAGTCTGTCAGATGGTTGTGAATAACTATGTTGTTCTTGAAATAAGTGCTTTCGGTCACATTGGATCCATTCTACAGTTGTAACGTCATTTTCCAGGACAACAAGAAACGCGTAGTGTTCAAGCGCCAGAAGTACCACTGCGTGTACGAATACCCGCGTGAAGTGGCCGACATCGAGGCGCATTCACCCGCCGCTTATCTACCAGACCTGTCTACGTATTCAGGTATTTTGGATTTTCAACCTTACCTTCTATCCATTTAGGTATATCCATGTTTTTGTTTAAGAATAGCTCATTCCCTGGTAAAAATATTGGCCAGTGAAAAGAGGGTAGCTGGTATTTTTTACTTTGTTAATCTTATATGTTTCATCTTATAAGAAGCACAATGAAGTGAAGGGGGCTATATTTATGTTCGGGTTGGTGTGATTCGGCACAGCTGGACGGATAAAACGAATATACGTTCGAGAAAAACCGACATAGCTCAAATTACGTCGAGCTGACACGAACATGGTTAAGTGAGGGTAGATGCCGAAGTTTGCCGATTGGCACGAGCCGAATGAAAGCCGAATATGCTATATACCCTCGGTCGAGGTTGATTTTAATCAACCAATTCTGCCGAATCCAATATACCGACCCGAACGTGTTACATAAATATACGTTTATCAAATATAACCAACTCGATCCAGCACAGAGCGCCCTCTATTTATGTTTAAAAAAGTTGCTCCTCCAACTAATTTAAAAAGTTTTTTTTTTAATTAGTTGGAGAAGCAACTTCTTTTACAATCAGCCTCCAAAACGCTTACCCTTCACCACTTTCTATTGTTTGAGCTGGAGCCGTTTGATTTACAAATGAAAGCGGCAAGTTTATTGGATTTGATTCTTATTGTTTTGTAGAATGGGACCCCACGAGTGTGGAGGAAGCTGAGCTAGGCTACGGACAACTGTTCGGCGCGCCCAGTCCGCTCGACCTGTACCCGCTCAGAGCTGGCATCGCATTTGGAGCTGGTGCGTATACATAACTGTTTAATACATATAAAAGGCCCGCCGAGATTTCTTTGAAAAATTACACGTAACGCCCTCAGACGTAATAACAATCAAACTTATTTTATGTCTCGTTCAGTGTCCGCCAATCGATTAATATTAATGTATTTTACACTTAAACCTTATTTTCTAAATTATGGTGAAAACTTCATCAAAATCTGTTGCGTAGATTAGAAGAACAACGCGGTCACTCAGTCAACCTCGAAAAGCGACATTCATTTATATTTCGTATAGAATATCCAAAAAAGATATGACGGGATGAGCTGGACTGCTTCTTGTTGGACTGGACCACAATCGTATTAGACCGGGAAAAGAGGAAAGAGGGAAGGGCCTCTCTTTCCACTTTGCCCTGCAGTAGGTGAACACAGGATTATAGTATTATTAATAGAATATCCAATCATTCGACGATAGACCGCACCAAACTAGGATTAGGATAATCGAAATTACATCACTCCAACAGCAGGGCAATCTGCTGTCATTAATGAAACATCACCCATCGCCCACAGACTACGACGAAGACTTCTTCATATCATCATCAGCGCGTCCCTTCGAGAGCCTGGGCATCATGTCGACCACGAGCCAGTTCTTTCCGGGCAAGCACGTGAAGCCATCTCTGTTGGAGCGAGACCTCTCAGATGACCTCACAGAGGACTTCCCACCCCCTCCCTCACCATTACCCACCACAACCATGATGACGACCCGCACACCTTCATTAGATTTCACTACACCTGACTCAGGAGTTGAAGATATAACACCGGGGTCAACAACAGATGAAGACTTCAAAAAGAAGCTTCCAGAAACAGAACTCACCTGGAGGCCTGTTGATAGTGCTAGCTCCAGTGAGTCAGTCAGTCCAAGCTCCCCAGGGGGCGAAGCGCTCGGTGGACTCCGACATACGAGAGACAAACTAAAGCTGGACTTACCACCCAGTCCCCACATACCATCACCACGACACAACAGAGTCTTTAACTTCGTCCTGGACAAGCCAAAGCGACGGGAAGACCGACCAGCAGAGATTGGCTCGACACCTCTCGTCATGACCGATGACACGCCAATAGTCACCACAACACTCCCACTACAGAAAGATTGTGAGGACCTACCAGTACCAGAACCGACATTTTCAACCTTCGGCAAGAGCCCGCCTAAAGTTGAGCCCGAACAGAAGCTGATACTAACCGACGAGGTCGAAGAAAACAACACAGAGGTCAAGGACGAGAGTCCCAAAGTCGTGGAAGCCGTCAAAGGCGAAGGGACAGTTCTCGATAGCGGAGATGAAGATTCTGGCATCGAGAGCAGCTCGAAAGCCACCCTCGAGCGAAACAAGACAAACGTCTCGTAATTAGAACAAAGTAGCAGTAGGTTTGTATAAATAGGTACTGAACGATAGATCTGAAGTAACTGAAACTTTGTTAGCGGAATAAAGTTGTAGGTTACGTTATAAAGAGAAAGAAATAGTAGTTTGAATTAAACTACACACCAGCCTGTGTGAACGTTAATCAATTTATTATGGTTAAATGTTTTAGTAGTTCTCATTTTCTGAATGTACCTTCTTTTGGTACTAAGTTATTGGTTCTAATTCAAACTATCTATTTTAGTTCTCGTGGAGGTCTTCACAGCCCTCACATTAACGCGTCGAACTCAAGTCGACGAACTATTGCCATTATTATAAAATAGTATTACAATCAGCAAAAAGTATTAAATGCTGGACATAAACTTGATATACATATCGGAATTATGGACATCGATGTTTTATAGACAATCATTACAGAATCATCGAGTTAGGAAAACTTACGTGTTTCTGAGATCTTTCATTTTCATCATCCTTTTCAATGTTGCCAATGATAAAATTAAAAATTAAATTTTACAAATATTTCGCTTCGCCTTTATGAACGAAAAACGCATTTAAAAATTAACGATGAAAGTTTTGACTCTTAAAAATATCAATAAACCATTTAAATATCGTGTAAATAACAAGCGCGTTTGTTTACTAACTCGATTCCATACAGTATTCACTGAACTGTATGCTTTGCCCCGGCGGGCTAGATCTATAGTCAATGCAAGAACGAACGCAGTTCGTTCGCTGATAACACACCAAGGTACAAATCGCCATAAATGATATCTATAGTGTATCGCTTTTGTAAGTTAAGGCTTTGATACTTTTTACACAACAGACAGCCCAATTTTATGAGATCAGTCGCGTCCGGCAAGTTTTTAAAACACGTTTTCGTTAGATCTTAAGTCGCGTGCGAGATGATTTTGTTTGATGCACGTAGAATTGTGGAAATGCAGTCGAAATCATACATTTAAACTGTAAAAAATAAAATATTTTTAATTCGCCAACGTGTATTCGGACTTAACCACGCCGCTGTATGTCTGCACGCGGCTAATCCGACTTTACACTCGTTGGTAGTTCCAGCCTACCATAGACTAACTCTCTGTGAATTACATCCATACTAACCAGTTAATTCTCAATCATTTTGTATTTGTAATGAATGAATTGTTGAAGGACCTGCCTATCACGTTGCTCTACAATGAAGGCAGCCGATCGTCGTACTCGTTAGAATTGTTCATACGTAACGTTTTTTTACTCTTATTTCGTATGTTGTAGTGATAGAATACGCTCGCGTTGCGTTCGTGGTACACGTCCTAAAATTATGTTTTATTTATAGTATTGTATGATTCCCACCAAAATTACCTTTATTAATTTTGATATGTGAACAAATATGGCGTTGTGTGGCGTCCCCGGCGGCGGCGTGTGCCCGAGCGTGACGGTATCTCAATGTCTAAATTATGTGTTATTTGTGACGACCTATTTACTTTACGCACAAGTGAGTACGCATCTTCCATCTTTTAAACCTCAACAATATATAAATTAAAGCGTTTCGATCTACGATTGAGGTTAAAAAGCCAATTCTTAGTTAAGTAAAAGTTTATATTAGATAAGTGTAGTGTTAGATGTAACAAGTTGTGGTGATAGATCGACATTGCGTATTACGTACACTCAGCAACAGAATGTCTAGCTTTAGTCGTTAAATTCCCAGTTATTATTTATTATTATTGAAGTATAACGTAGTGTCTCGATACATTTGTCGATGGGTAACGCTGTTGCTGACTGTACCATGAAGTGTGTGCCACTTTATTACCGTCGTCACTATAGTATGCAATACGTCCAAGTGTGAACCTAATGTGCAATTCTTCTCATTTCCATATCATCGCGTTTTAGTTGTTTAGTTACTGCTGTAAATATAATTTAATGTTATTATGTATTGAAGAAAATAATCTTTTTGAATATGAAAATTTATTGATTGTATTAATTGTACTACACGTTTATTGTTCTGAACATTATTTTTTACAGTTTTAGAATGTTTTCGTTAATGTACAGATGTAAATAAGTGATAGATGTTCATTTTGTTACTATGCGTAGGGGAGGTAGAATGCGCTGTTGATTGTGAGCCGATCAAGACAACGTTACATTAGCTCCATTTCTATTCGTTTGTAGAAAATCTTACTCAGCAGATTAATTTACTTCAAGCTTATGATATAAAAAATAAGGAATTTATTTGAATGAATTGTCCAGTTTAATTATGGTATTTATTGATCGTAAGTTGTTATTGATTTGTATGAGTTGTCGGCAGTATTTAGTGAATGTGAACGCATTGGAAGTCTTTTCATATTGTGACTTTGTCGAGTCTTTTAAAAGTATTTCTATGAAAAAAATAATAATTAAATAAAACTTGTGACTCATATAAGCTTTTTATTTACATGAACATATCGCATGGAATGTTTACATCATAATTACTACAGTAAGACGTCAGATCTGACTCCTGAGTTGAACTGTGGGAGGTCAACTCCTCCTCCATATGATGACGAGACCAGTAACGTCACTCGTCGCTAGCAGGCTCTCGTCGTAACTGAAGCTTACCCCGATCACTGGAGATGCGTGACCTAAGAACGATAGAAAGGATAAAATGTAACAATATTGCGAACCACCTCTCACTATTTGATCTTGGAACAATCCATTAAAATTATGTGTGACGTCGTTTGAGTGCTACAAGGATCTTTTGGCGCTTGAATGACATTGACAGGGGGGCGTTGTTGGTAAACATTTGTGGACTTGTATTGAAAAAACAAGATGGCGGCCTTAGTTCAGATTTTTGACACGCGCCTAATGATCCTTGTGCAGTAAGTGTACCTTGAAGTTTATTAACAACGGGATGTTCAGCGTGTCCTTCTATGTCTAAGAAGTAGACACAGCGGCCTTAGTTCAGATTTTTGACACGCGCCTAATGATCCTTGTGCAGTAAGTGTACCTTGAAGTTTATTAACAACGGGATGTTCAGCGTGTCCTTCTATGTCTAAGAAGTAGACACAAGAGTCCTCGCTACCGCTGACGACACACACGCCGCGTCTGAACGACATGATGGGACAGAACGTTGACTTGACGCTGTGCTGCGTGTGCAGAACGTCGAAACGCTTCTTTAATTGCAGATTGCCTTCGCGGTCGACTATTCTGTAACGATAGGTTTAAGTAAGTTTTATGACTGCAAGAAAACATTATCAGATAGAATACAGACATAACCTCCTTTTTGAAGGACCTGTTAAAATAGTTTGAAGAAAAGATGGATATTGAAACTGAAGGGAAATAGGTAGTACGCAAACCATAAACCGCTAAAAATAGAAACAAGGAGAAGAGAGAGTACTTTAGTGGGATTAGCACTAAAATGGCAATTTTCGAAGCTCCAACCTTGAGTCATACAAACGAAGGGTTGAAGTTTGTATACTGGTACGGACGCCAGCACATCAACCTACCACAGTCTGTCAGATTTCTTTAATAGATTTTCAACTTTATCGCTAAAGCATAAGGTTCAAAGTTGATTGGGAAAATCTGACAGATTGTGGTAGGTTGATGTGCTGGCGTCTGTACATATGAGTCAAGGTCTAGGTACAACGGCCCCCATAATAGGCGAAAATCACGTTTTTATGTTTTATTTACAAACAAGCCGTGTGCCAGAATTCCCATCAGCAAAAATGATAAAATTCCACACAAACTTTCCCTTATTTAACCCATTTACACTATTTGCGCTGTAGCATGGTGCGGGTGACAGTTTCAGTAACATTTCGTTTCACTCTTGAAAGTTGCCGCGATTTACAATTTATGACTTAATATTTCAGTTGTACCACATTCGTAATATATTAAATAATTAATAACTGTAGTAAATTAAATTAAACCCAACCAGAATGTTCTAATCAAGAAATAAAATCAAATTGAATGAAAAATTAAGCAAAGTGTTATGCGTATAACGTAACGCCATAGACGTATTTAGTGATGGGATGTACTGCTACGATCGTAGACTGAGAATATAGGTAGACAAGTCCTCAGCGTATGCAGTATGAGATAGCGATAGTTTGACATAAGTACATTACTCCAGCTACGTGCAATTAATATTGCCATACCTAGACGTTTTCCCCCATCGTGTGGGTAATCTAGTACTTGAGTGAGTATTTTGATCAGAGTACAGTATATATGAGAATTTTGATTGTACTGTCTACTAAGTCATTCAATAAATGTGGTCGTCCAAATCAAAAGGGACCTTATGGCGGAAATGAGTTATCTACAGACCTGAAAACTACATAAATGTACCGAACTATAGACCCAAGAACCAACCTTCTAACCACTGCCGTTATTTTTTTACGAATTTTTGAAGTTCACTGATCGAAATTATAAGTTTCGAGAAAATCGCAATTTAAGTATGCCGTACAAAAAAGTTATGTTTTAGTGTGAAGTTATGTAACTGATGGTATACTTTGATTGACTATGATTATTACTAATGGAAATTCTTACAATCCTTGCATAAACTTGTTTGTTGTGGGAACTAGACCCGCCAACATAATGCATTATCAATGAGATGCAAAGTATCGATAATAGTATTAAAAATAAGTAAACCGCCTGTTTCTCACTAAACTTTTATCGTTTCTATATTGCTACTAATTACATAGATTTGCGAAAGGCCTTAGATGTAAATAAAAACAACACATAATTTAAAAAAAATAGTTTTTATTTACTAGCAAGAATTCTTATTTTTTATAAACTTTGAGATCTGACAGTAACAAAATCAACACTTAATCACTAAATAGGTTATACATAATTGGTTTAGATGCTAATAAAGCTAAGAGATCAATGATAACTGTTAGTTATGATCTTGTAAAGTTACATAGAGAACTGAACAATTTCTTCAAACAAATTAAAAAAGGGCCCTAATGGTGGGCACTAAACAATATTTTTTATTTTTAGCATGCATAATCAATATTTTAGTGCAACATTCAAGATAACTTAAATTTTCTTTTTTTATTATCACAAGGTATGAAAATGTTACGTATTTAACAATTTTTTTTTTATTATCACAAGGTATGAAAATTCGTAACAAGTATATACGTAAAAAAGGGCCCTTAAGGCGGTCCATTGCAGTCTGCTGACACTTATCTCTTAGTATAGTTAATTAATTTAAGTATTTTAATAAAGGTAAACAATCTTGATACGTTTTTGTCGAAAAATATATTTATGAAATAATTTATAGCCATTACAAGATAAAACAAAATGAAATAACAGATGTTATAATGAATTACTTTTGCTATTAGCCTTAGCCTATTTTAAAAATATATTTTATGATAAAAAACATACCTAACAAGATTGTTTACCTCTATTAAAAGTACCTAAACAAAATATGGACTACAATAGTGGGACCTTAGACCTAAGACGCATATACAAAGAATGCCGCATGCGGCGGCGTGCGACACTATCTAATGGCAGCTATACGCTACGCTGACGACACGCTAGTCCTGGCGCAGGGGAGGTCGCATCAGGCGGCGGCCGACGCGATGACACGCGGGGTTGCGATAGTCGTGGAGAGGATCCGGCAGTTGGGTCTCGAGGTGGCATTGCACAAGTCCGAGGCCATGTCGTTTCATGGGTTCCGGAATACGCCACCATCGGGATCCCAACTAACGGTAGGAGGGGTTCACATCGGCGTCGAGACGACGATGAAATACCTGGGTCTCATCCTCGACAGCCGGTGGAACTTAGTCGAGCATTTCCGACGTTTGGCTCCCAAACTGGAACGGGCCGGGGCCGCCTTCAAGCGGCTCCTGCCCAACCTGACGGGGCTAAACGCCTCCTGCCGGAGGCTTTACGCGGGGGTCGTGCGGTCCATGGCCCTATAACGGGGCCCCGGTGTGGGCGCGTTCACTGCGGCGGCGAGCCGCCCATTATTTGAACGCGCCCCAGAAGGTGGTAGCCGTTAGGCTGATCCGGGGGTACCGCACGATCTCGGGCGAGGCGGCAAGCCTCCTTGCCGGACTGCCGCCATGGGATCTGGAGGCGATAGTCCTCGCGCGCCTGTATGAGTGGCGCGCGGAGGCACTACGCCGGGGGGAAACTCCGCTTCCGCAGCAAATTGCGGCGGAGCGGACAGACCTCCGGCGCGATCTCATGGCGGCGACCTCTCGCGTCCGGGCCTGGTTCAAGCCATGGTCCGGGGCTAGAGGGAGTGGGGAGCAGTCGCCTCCTTCTGCGAAGCAGTCATGCTAGCGAAGGAGGCGGCGGGACGGCTGAGAGAGAGAGCCTCCCGTCCCAGCCGCCGCGGGAGACGCTCCGGGCGTCGGGAGCCGCGCGACTACTCCCGGCCACCTTAGGCGCGGGCGGAGAGCAATGGGTAGCTCACCGTCCGATCAGGACCAGGCCCGTGCCGGACGGCGCGTACGTGTTCCACGCGCGCCTCAAAGAGATGTCAGCACTAAACGAAGGGGCCCGTATTGGCCGAAGCCTGCCGGGTCAGCGGGATTGTCCGAAAGGGTTACCGCTGGCCCGGAACAAAGGGCGAAGGAAGGAACACGGGTGGGTTTTAGTCAGTAAGAGTCTGACACTCCCTATTCCGCTCCACCCAGAGCGGGAGGAGTCATTTGATGATTTCCCATCCTGAATGAATAGTTTAGTTTATACCTACCTTGCAATATTAAAATGTTGATATAATATATGGTTTGAATTACAAGAAAAACGATTTGTTAGGTCTTGCCGCGATAAGGTTCCTTTTTTACTAAACTTTAGATGAATACGAAACTTTTTTAAATTGACTTTTCGAAAAGTTGAACACATCTACATGTAGTAAATACAATCATCTTTTTAAAAATACAGTTAATAAAAAAACGATTTTTTTGAGGTATTTTACAAATTTATTAATATCTCGGAAACTAGTTACCGCCATAAGGTCCCTTTTGATTTGGACGACCACAAATTGTCATTAAACTTTCAGGGGGTGACATATTTATAACTTTTTACCCGACTGCGCCAGAAGGAGGGTTATGTTTTTCGAGCGTATGTATGTTTTAAAAATACATAATAGTAAAAAAAAAACATCAGTTTCATGCATTTTTGTATGAAACAGCAGATTTTTATTTTGATATTTCAGGGTTAGTCTCATAGCAAAACTTTATAACCAAGTGCTGTAAGATTATTAGTTAACAGTAGTGTGACAAATAACAACAGGTCGCGCGCGAACTGGATGCGACCGGATGCGAGAGAAGTGAAGGTGAAGCGCGAAAACAAATGAGTTGTAATTGTTATTTTAATACAATTTAAACTACGATATAAATTTATTTTCACCTCAAGATGTAAATAGCACTAGTTGGATAAATCATAAGTAGCACAACTTATTTACGCGCTTTATCACAGGCCCTGAACTAATTAAGTTCGCGCGCGTAGTATAGACGTGCTATAATTTTAGATGCAATAAAAAACTGTGTGGATCAAGTATAGTTTAATTAAAACCTTGAATGACAAAAGTATACATAATAAAATGGTACTTAGGACTTTGGGACTGATGTAGTGGAGACTTAAGGCAAATTTCCGCAGTTCAGGCGAGTACTTTCGTTCAGTTATATTTTTACACAAAAACTTTTTTAATAAATCTCGATTGGTTGCATCGATCGAAGACAGCAAGTCAGCCGTTTCTTGGTTGATTAATGAACGAGTTTTTAATTCTTCAATTATAGTAGATTGTTCGGCACTTTTCTTTTGCAAACGCCAGGTCTTAGATCTTAAAGCAGCTAATTTCTTCCTTCTATTATCACTTAATATTGTCTTCATTTCAAATTTCCTAATTAACTTCTTTTTACGAGGAGTCATATTAACTTCCGGCGCTGCCACCATAGGTAATATTTCTTGTGTCTGAAATATAACAAAAAATATTTCTGTATTTATGACAAATACTTATACAACGACCATAAATAATAAATATGTAAAAAATATCTCTACCACTTTATCGATTTAAATTATATGGGAAAGTTAAAAATTATTAAGTAGGTACATAAACGGCTATACATACTCAGCTAAAACAGCAGGAATTGCACAAAGTGTCCGGTTTACAAGAATCAGTTACCATAAATATAGACTGATCAAGAATAACTTACCATAGTACTTTCTATTTCTATTTCCATAGCAACTTCTTCTGATGGTAAAGATAGGTGACCATGACTATCTGTCATGAATGAATCGTCAAGCTGAAAAATATGATCATTGTTTTAAATTTGTAACATTTATCACCCACATAACTTAAAAATGGTTCATTCGGAAAACTAAAAAAAAGTAAAGAAATTAAATACGTTCAGTGGTAAAAATAATTAAGTGCTGGTATCCCCGTCAAGTTATTATCCGACTATTGACAAATGACACGAAGTAAAATAGATAACAACCTAACATTAAACGCCTCACACTTTGGTCGGTTAGTACAAAAAACAAGTTAGGATTTTATCGTCTTTTTAGATAAAATTATCAATAAATTTTGCTTAATATTGACACAAAATAGTCTTGTGTACAATAATTCTTTGATTTACTTGCTGTAATAGTTAAAAAATGCTACTTACCGATGAAAGGTTATGTTTGGTTGATTTCGTTCACTACAACTTTTACAGCCATATATACTGCAATTCACCCTCGCTAGACACTATATAATACCTTTTGGAATATCACTATAGTCACAAATTACACAAAGTATGCGTTTCACAGTTTATATCAACAAAAATATTTTGACACCACAATTTGTTTGCCATCAATGACTAGTGATGGCAAACAACAAAAACCGATACGCAAATAGAGATAGAAAAATTATACTATGTCCTGCTCACACATATACATTTTGAAACATGTGTCATCTCGCTTTCGCAATTATAGCATGTCTACCTCTATTCTCTGTCTACGGCTACGATGGATAGTCGATATTTTTTATAATAAAAAACGTATATTGTGCGTAGGTCAATTTTTATTTTTAAAAGGTCTAATTATACAACAGAACATTTATAGGGTAAGGTTGCTTAAAAGGTTGCTAAAAAAAAATACATGTTATTCGTCTAAACTCATATCAGAGTCAGGAACATCTGAATTGTCACTCAATTCATCATCTGAATCTGTGACGGATATTATTAACGATGACTCAATTATGTTGTCAATATGTATGTCACGATCCCAATCAGACATAATGTCCCTTTTTGTTTTATTCACGACCTTCGACCAGTCTTCAGGTTGAACATTGTTGATGGCCTCTTGTAATAGGGCCAACATCTTATTTGCCGTAAATGGCGGCGAAGTATTATTTCTTGCGGCGTAACCTAAAAATAAACGAACTTATAAAAAAAAGTATTCAAATAATCATCAATCAGCCTAATCTAGTATCTGGTAATGTTTTTAAACTAGGTACATGCTACGATCGGAAAGCTGATTTTTTTATAAAGCTTCAAAATGGGAATTGAAATTAAAAGCATACCTTTTATTTGGGCCCAAATCAGCTCAATAGCGTTATACTGGCAATGGTAGGGTGGTAGTCGAAGGACCTGGTGGCCTTTTTCTTTTGCCATCTCGTCCAGAGCATAGGTAGGAGTTGGTGGCTTATGGCGTCGGACTAAGGCAATAAGCTCCGTCTTTAACATTTTTATATCTGCTGTAACTCCGTTTTCACTCAGCCACTTCACCAACTCGCTTTTGCGGTTGGATTGGTTTGGGGGTTTATTAACTTGCACCGAATGGTAGGGTGCGTTGTCCATTATTATGGTCATAGGCTCTTTTAAATTGTTTAATAGACCTATGAACCAATCTTTAAATTTTTCGTAATTCATCTCCTCATGATACTCCGTAGTTTTTTTTGACTTAAAAGCCAGCAAACAATCAGGGACGAATCCACTTGCTGTACCTGCGTGACAAATAATAAGGCGTTCGCCTTTGCCTTCCGGCACTTTGGTACACGATTGTGCCGTATCGTCGGTCCAACTTTTACCCACTGTGTGGTTGGCGTTTAGCCACGTTTCATCCAAAAAGACAACTTTGCTCCAATCACTTATGTTTTTGGCCTTCCTTAAAAATCTACATCTTGCTAGGGCAATGTCAGTCCTATCTATAATAATCTTTCTTTTGTTAACTTTTTTGTAAACAAAGCCAATATCTTTTATAACTTGCCGTAGCGAAGTAATACCTCCTTTGAACAAGTCAGCTTCTTTTAATGATTTTAGAAGCTTGAGCAATGTGGGTAGCTCCATTCTTCTATAATAATCATAAATATGATTTCTAATAGCAACCTTAGCAAAATCATCCAAATCTGTGATTGGCTTCACCTTGGTCCGCTTTTTGTTGGGTGTCGATAATTTATTTTCAAACATCCCATCTTGGCCAATTTTCTCACGTGTTATACGCGAAACAGTATTGCGGCCAATATCAAGAGCTTCGGCTACTCGTTCTACAATATGATTCAATGGTAACAACGGTCCATTATTTTGTTGTTCTCTTTCAAAGTAGTCTCGGAGGCGAACAACAAGCTCCCTGGCCTGACTACCCAAAACAGTTTTTTTTGTATGCTTAGGCATGGTAATAACAACAAACTCAACAAACTTATAACAAATAACAATTTAACAAAAATGAAAACAATGAAATCGTAATACGTGTCACATTAAGTCACAATATAACGCGCTTGCACTGACTCGTACTCGCACTCACAGCATCGCACGGGTAAACAACATGGCCGCCGCGCCGATGCACCATAGAGCTTTTTTTTTTTGGTTCATTTTGTCCCTTTCTGGGACAGGCAAGGGGAACTGAGCCCATACAGCCATGTCGGATT
Organism: Luperina nickerlii; assembly: GCA_963855955.1. Lineage (NCBI taxonomy): Eukaryota > Metazoa > Arthropoda > Insecta > Lepidoptera > Noctuidae > Luperina > Luperina nickerlii. The sequence goes on from OY979665.1 coordinate 5,736,940, forward strand.
TTTTTCCTCTTTTCTAATGTGGCAATATTAGACCACGTCTTCTTTAATTTTCAATGTCTTCAATAATAATTAGGCTGAAGCCAAGTCTTCTTTTTCAATGTCTTCAGTATCCAAAGGTCAGGCCTAAGCCAAGTCTTCTTGTTTTAATTTCTTCAATATCCAGTAGTTAGGCCAAAGCCAAGTCTTCTTTATTCATTTTCAAAATCTAATAAGTTTGTCAGGCCGAAGCCAAGTCCTCTATCAATAATATTCAACTTCAGTACCATTTATTACGCCGGAGCCAAGTCTTCTTTTTCATATTTAATATTTCTCATAAATCTTTGTTTGTCAAAACATTATGTCATTATCCATGTCAAAAAGTGTCAATCCGACTACACTTGTTGTCATTAGTTGTCATATTCAAATTTCGTCAACAGTTGATACAATATAATCATAAATTGGTAAAAAACAATCTTTTTTCTTCAAAAGTTGCTGAAGCGAGCGCGGGATATCTTCAGCGTTTTTATATACAGCAAGAAGACGATCAATTAGAATGATCCTTTGAAGAGCAAAATTGGGACAGTCAAATACAATATGATCCAATGTTTGTATAGCAGAATTACAATGATCGCAATTTGGGGAAGACAGAATACCAATTCTAAACAAATGTGCATTAAATCGACAATGACCTAGTCGTAAACGACAAATCGTTGTATAAAATTTTCTGCCCCGATAGATATTTCCTCCTATAAACCAAGGAGGAGAAATTTTTGTTTTGATTTCAGCTAACCACTTTCCTTTGGTCTGAACTATTTCCTGCCATGAATTGTGAAATTCTCGTACCAATTTGGATTTGAAATGAGATAAAGCGTCTGAATTTGGAACAGGATTATTCAAAATTGGACATGCCTGATGATGATTAACAATGGATTTAGCCAGGTAATCAACTTGTTCATTTCCAACTACCCCAATGTGTGAAGGAGTCCAAAAAAGGACAATATCTTTGGATTTATGTAAATTGTTATATTTTTCTCTGATATTATAAATTATGTTACTAGTTTTTGCATTACAACTGGGATTTTCTAGTGCTCTAAATACACTCATACTATCAGTGATAATGATCCATTTATTTTCTTGCTTAGACCCAATATACTCTAAAGCGCTAAGTATAGCCATAGCCTCTGCTGTATACACTGTTGCTACTGAAGACAACCTATTTCCAAACCCGCTTCGAGCCTGAATGTCATAAATAGCCATAGATACAGCATTATCATTTTTAGAGCCATCTGTGTACAATTGATTGTAACCATTCCATTCTTCAAGCATTCTGTAAACATCCTCTTTAAACTTCAAAGACTCATTAATTATTATTGTAAATGGACAATACTTGGATTCATAGGAATATAAGTAACAAGGCCAGATGGAGCTAGAAAAGAAATTTTGATCAGAATAATAATTTAAAATTTCAGATAAGCCCTGTACTAGAAAAGGTGGATCAATGTTGTCCATATCAATAGCTTTTTGCAACTTCAGTAGAAGAGGATGATCACTAATAGAAAAAATCTTGAAGAAGAATTTTGTTCTGAGATAATTGAATCTAATCATTAGTGGAGGCAAATTACATTCTACCTGCATTGACACTATAGGTGTTGAACACATAGCTCCCAAAATAACACGTAAGCACCTATTTTGTATTTTCTCTATTTTTTCTACTAGTTTTTGTACCCCACTATAACAAAAAAATGCATATTCAAAGTGACTTCTTACTAAAGACTTATATAAAATCAGTAAAATCCCTGGATCAGCACCCCAATATGTGCCTGCAAGAGATTTTAAAATATTGCAAGCTTTTAATGCTCTATTTGCTAAGTAATCAACATATGTATTCCATTTAAAATTGTTGAGAAAAATAACACCTAAAAATTTTATTGAGCTATCCACTGACATAAGGCTTTTATTGTAATAAATTTTGATGCTACTAGACCTAACAAAATTTTTTGAAAAGACAACAACCTTACTTTTTTCATTGCTGACCTCCAAACTGAGACATTCAAAATAATGTCCCAATTTTCGGAGGGCAACATTGAGTTTTGTTTCAATGCTATAAAGGTTTTCTCCTGAACAGTATACCACCAAATCATCAGCAAATTGTAAATTACAAACATCACTACCTAAGACAGCATTTAATTTATAAATATATAAAATAAATAGTAAAGGACTCAATATCCCTCCTTGAGAAACTCCTCTATAAGTATACCTAGGTCCTAGTAATTGATTATTTACTTTAACATACAATTTACGCCCATTTAAAAACTCAAAAATCCAACTTACAATTTTTCCAGGAACCTGAAGTGAGAGAAGGATGGATGACAGTGTACTTAAATCTACATTATTAAAAGCCCCAACAATATCAAAGAAAACACATCCTAAAATCTTATTATCAGCTAGAGCATCATGGATATCCAGAAATAAATGACTTAAACTTTCCCGAGCAGAACGACCACAACGAAAGCCAAACTGATTGTAAGGTAGTAGACAATTACTTTCAATATAAAATATCAAACGTTGTTTTAGAAGCTGTTCAAATATTTTACCAACACATGAGCTTAAAGTAATAGGACGATATGAGTCAGCTACACTAGGATCTTTACCCTGTTTTAGGATAGGTACTAAACAATCAGTTTTCCAACCCTCTGGAATAATAGAACAATGCCAAAGTGAATTCAGAATATTTAAAAAAATAAGTAAACTATGTGAATTTAATAATTTGAACATTTTGTATGAGAGCCAGTCTAAACCACATGCTGAATCTCTTCTTGATCTCAAAGCAGATTTTAGTTCTTCAATAGAAAAGGTTTCCACCATGAAATTATTACTGCAATTTTCCAAAGTATCATGACTAATGGTGAAACTATTTTGAACTGTATCAGGAGTATACTTATGTAGAAACTGAGTGATCCATTCACAACTAGAAAACAAACTGCCATTTGAAGAAACATTTTTGAACTTCCTCATTTTTGCCCAAACTTGACTCATTGAAGTGAGCCTATTAATAGAATTACAAAACTCTAACCAACATGCACGACGCTCTTGTCGTAAAGTACGTTTTTTCTTTGCTTGCATACGTTTGAAACTTATAAAATTTGCTAGACAAGAATTTGATTTAAATAAGATGTAAGCTTGCTTACATTCTTCCACAGCTTTAGCACACTTCTCATTCCACCAAGGAAGAGGTAGCTTCCTCCTTGATCCACGAGCATTACAAGTGGAATTACTTCTGTTATTATTAAAATTTATTACTGACATTTGAACTGCCTGTAGGATTATTGAACACATATTATTATATGTATCAATTTGACTCAAATTACTATTATATTGAAAATTTGCCAACATGTCATTTACAATCTCTTTATAAATATTCCAATCTACTAATTTCAGATTACTATGAAGAGGAATATTTGAAACATTGGAAGGACCCACATATTCAGCAGTATCTACAACATATTTTGTAATGATAGGCAAATGATAACTGCCTAAAGAGTCCTGATAAACCTGCCATTCACAAGACAAAGCCAAGGGAGAAGAAACCATTGTCAAATCAAGACCATTTGATCTCCATAGATGAGACCCTACAGTTGTTGGCTGACCATCATTTAAGAGTATCAAGTCATTTTCATCCATAGAATCCATTATAGCTCTGCCACGAGAGTCATCACTACAACAACCCCAAAAAGTGTGATGAGCATTAAAGTCACCAGCAATTATCAATGGCTTAGGAATACTCTTTATGAGTGAATCAAATTTGTTCTTTTGAAAAGAAGGATTGCAATTTCCAGGGCTGTAAAAACTAACGACTGAAATGTATTTATTATTAATTTTAATTTTGATAGCAATATTTTGAATAGAATCATCAAAATATGTATCTAATAATCTAAATTCAATACCATTACGTATAAAAATTGCAACACCATTGTGATCATTACCACAATCATTCCTGACTGTGGTATAACCACGAATGTTGCATTGTATATGTGGTTTTAACCATGTTTCTGAAACTAAAGCTAAATGTATATCATTATTATAAAGAAACTGTTGAAACTGTAGTTTATTACTTAGCAAACTTTGTGCATTCCACTGTGCAATATTTAAAACTTTGTTAATGAATTTTATATAGTAATATTTTTACCCTGAATAGTCTCTTTAATAGCAGAAGTTATACTTTGTGTACAAATGCTTTCATTTTTTGTTTTATTTAACTGAATCAATTTAACAATCGATTCTGTCAGCAAACTCAATGCTGTGCTATTAGACAACATCAAATTTATAATGTCTGTCGAATTTTCCGATTTGTTCAGAGATGGGAAATTAACTTTGTTAAATAAGTCCGAAAAGGGGGTTTTTACAGAATTTTTACTTTCAGCAATTTTTCTTTTCTTGATGGGACATTGACCAGATATGGACAGATGATTACCTTTACAATGAACACAAACAGCATTTTCAGTAGGCACAGAACATTCCTTGAAGGAATGACCCTCTGTGCATACTGAGCATCTTTGAGAGTTTTTACAGAATTTAGCTAAATGACCGAAACGTAGACAGCGGAAGCACTGCTTGACTGGTGGAACATAAGGCAATACTGAGAGCCGCCACATCTTAATATGGACAAAATCTGGTAAAGATGTAGAAGAAGCGAAAGTGATAACAACAGTTTGGGTAGGCTGTAATTCAGATGAGCTACCAACTCTAACTTTTTTCATTATCCTTCTGACACAAATAATTTTTTTTGAACTTGATATTGCCTTAAAAATTTTTTTGTTGGACATGTCTGTTGGTACTGAGGTTATAACTCCGGACAACTCTGTCGTCCCTGCCGGAATCGACGCTTTGATGGATTGTTCTCTCAAAAAAGTGACATTATCCAGAAACGAATTGGCTAGGTTCGGTCGATCAAAAACGACACCAATTTTATACTTATTGATTTTTTTCAGGTACTTTATTCCCTTCACAAATTTGGTGAAGCACCCACTTAGGTACATCATGTCTCGCTGTCCAATCGGTTGATCTTCATTGGTACTTTCGATAAATACAATAAATTCATACCCGGCAGCGGCGTCCTCGGGGTACCTGCGACTGTAGTCGGTAACTCTATACGGGGCATATTTGTCTGCGGGCTTTTCTTCAACGCTGCAGGAATCTGCATAATCTGACTCACTGGTGTCTGAAGCCGAGTCCAGAGCAGCATCAGGATTTTCCCCACTAGGATCTGGTTTAGCTTTTTTTCTTTTCTTAGCCATAATTATCCTAAACCTAAGTTAGACAAGAAGGTGCTTTTCAAGTATGAAAAATGCTCTAATTAATATTTACACAAACTAAAAAAAACTATTAACAGTGATTGTACAAAATAATATGTACAAATTAAAGAAAATTGGAAAATAATTTTCGAGAAATCAAAAAAGGCCGCCTATTCTTTCGAGGTTCCCGCGCTTTTTTTTTTGCACCATAGAGCAAAAATGTTGTCACGAAAAAAAAAACATAAACCCGATTTTGATTATTTTATATAAGTACAAAGATAATTATGTAGCCATAAAACATTTATATTGACAAGTTTATACACGTAGCACACACGTAGTTACACTGCACAACTGAATAATACACTAATTTTCATAACAATATTAAAGAGAACTAGATTCACGCTGCGAGTATCGTTAGCGATAAAAATGAATTGCATAACCTCACATCCCTACGTGGTACTGACAAATGTCAACGTCATACGGGCAACTGTCACCCGCACCATGCTACAGCGCAAATAGTGTAGGGAGTGAACTTTCAAAAATCCTTCCTTAGTGGTCACCCACCTACTTTTTTATATTTAAAGGAACTGTTGTGCAAAATATCATGCCCAGTGGATGCCTTCTGGACCCAGTGGTTTAGGTTGTGCATTATCTATCAGTGAATGAACAATTTTCTTTAAGTAGAATACCTGAACAGATATAGCGAGTTATCCGCAGCACTGACAAGCAAGGCGGGGTGTCTTGCCAGCCAGGGGCTCCAACTGAGGCACGTGATCGCCCCGCCCACGATGCAGCGCCGCAGCTTGCTCAGCCCGCCGCCCATGCTGTCCATGCGGTAGCTTACTATCACACCCTGTATTATACAGCTTGGTTTAGTTAAGTACAGCAGTGAGGAGATACGAATACTTTTATATACCTGCCTGTACCCTAACAGGCAGTATTCGTATTTCCATAATATTTATGTTTTTTTGTGTGTGCAATGTGCATCCTGAAAGTTGGTAAAGTCGCAAATACGTACCTGTTTTGATTTATTATGTCAAACTATTGATCTAAAGAAATATTATAAAGACAAAATAATTGATATTTTTTTGTATTTTTAAAAAACTTATTTGTACGATAGTAGGGCAAACATGGTAGATATCAAATTTGAAATTAGTTTCTCACAAAATAAACACCATAACGTGCACAAAGCGGCAACATTTCAAGCGTCGAATAGTTTCCTATGGTCAAAAAGAGATAGTGCACCATGCGGTTATGTTGCACATATCTCACCATCCAAATAACGTAATGACAGTTAGTTGAGGTGGAAGCGCCAGGGTAACCCGCGAAATTCAAACGTTTTTTGCTATTTGCAGGTTAGTGTGTTTTATGCCCTCTATAAACTGGCTAAAATTGTAAGCTTAGAATCACTTTTAATGGCTTACCACTTACCATGGCTATAATGCATCCACACTGAAATATGGCACAATATATTGGGGAAATTCAGTAAATAAAGAGTATGTTTTCAAAGCCCAAAAAAGATGCATCAGAGCTATGTGTGGTTTACAAAGTACTGACGGCTGTCAACCTCTATTTAAAAGCCTCAGAATCTTAACCCTGACCTCTCTGTATATTTATGAAGTAAATGTATTTGTTAAAACAAACATCACCCTATATGAAATAGCTTTTAAAAGCCATTATAGGAAACTACGCGATAAAAATAAGGAGCTTAAACTACCATATGCGGGTACGGCTTTAACGAGGAAAAGCTTTTTTGTATGGCCCAAAGAATATTTAATAAGTTACCTAGCTCAACAAAAGTCTAAATTTAGTAAATTTCAAGCGTAAATTACGTACATACAGAAATGTTACTATTGACTCAGTGAATATTTTGATGACAGCTCTTTGACAATATAATAATATTTGTTTCGTAAAATGTCTATTTATGCATGTCGACTCTAATGGCATTTCTGTGGACAATGTCAATTTTAAACATTTTTCTTATCAGTAACTTATTGACATCATAATTATTTATCATTGACATTATCGCATTTCGTTAAATACTGACATTACCAGACATTACCTATTGCATTTTATTAAATTACACTAAATATATATATATATATATATATAGAGAAATTGATGCTACTGAATTACTATAAATTAAGATACCTAATTGGCAAAAGCCATACATGTATATTTGTACGCCAAATGGCAAAACACAGAGAAACTATAATATAACAATTATTGTAACATCTTGCACACTGTTGGAAACCTATGTTTAAAAATAAAGACCATTGATTGATTGAACTTAAAATACCTAAGTTTATGCCTATAGTAATGTTAACGTCAATATTTAACGAAATGCGATAATGTCAATGATAAATAATTATATTGTCAATAAGTTACTGATAAGAAAAAAAATTAAAATTAACATTGTCCACAGAATTGCTATTAGAGTCGACATGCATAAACAGACATTTTACGAAACAAATATTAATATACTTAGTTCAGTTACAAATACTTGTCAATATTTGCAATAAACATTAGATTCTACTGATAAAAACCACAAACAAATTCTTGAAACTATTCTTGGCATTTTTTATATGCAGCAAGTTACGATTTCCCGGTTTTTATAATCACGTCTAAAACTTGTGGTTAGCGGAAAACACTCTTACTTTGTCATTGGCCGCCCAGAACATTCGGCCGCTGGACTCGCACGCTATGGAGAGCACTCGGCCTCCCAGGATACTGCTGCCACCTGGACAAACAAGTATAACTTAACATCGCGCGTGTAATCCCAGAAGTTTGGCAGATGTGTATCTCTATAACCGCCACATTTCGTCAGTTACATTTATGCGGGTTGCAGACCAAAAAGCTAAGCTAAGTTAGTTTAGCTTAGCTAGCATAGATAACGCTGTTTTTCGTACTTGTGGGCTGTGGGCAGACCGCAAACTATGCCACATGAGCCCACATGTATGAAAAAATGGCTCAACTATGCGAGCTAAACTAAACTAACTTAGCTTAGCCCTTAGTCTGCAACCCGCATTAAGCCGTATGTAACAGGGGTGCACAAATCCAGACTCCTCTGGGCTGCTTCTGAGAAATTACTTATGAAGAAACTCAACAACACATTGACCGATCTGGGAATCTAATCCATCCAAGACCTCATGATCAGCAGTAGCTCTTGCGACCGCTGGACCAATGAGGCAGATCGAGTGTTTTTAGAGATTTCTGAAGTAATTAGGTGGCTGCAGATAAAAAAACCATGTAAAATCGTTCAAACAACTTGATAAAGCTAGTGTGAGATCAAAGGGGGTTAACTTCTTTGTGCGCAGCTAGGGTTCAAACTCACAGCCTCACGCTCGCCATTTCGCGCTTTGAAAAGTCGGTGTGAGTCCGAATTCCTACATTCAAAATTAGTTTTGTGGTTACCATCTAAAAAACCGGCCAAGTGCGAGTCGGACTCGCGCACCGAGGGTTCCGTACAAACCTGCAAGGTTTACAAAGTTCGTTCATTACGACAATCGAGTCATAACCGGCCGGCCGGCCGGCCGGTTCTACATTATTAAAAAAAAAAATATTATGTGATGTAACTAAAAATTTATGGTTTTCGTAATTTTTCCTTTATCTATGCTATAAGACGTTGCTTCGTACCAAATTTCAAGATTCTGAGTTCACGGGAAGCACCCTGTAGGTTTTGATTCCCTTGCAAGTGTCGAAAATTTGCGGCATAAACGGCTGTATCTTTTGATTGCGTTGGCTTAGAAGTTTGATTTTTTCACAGCTTCAAGGGACAGTAGACCTGAGTAATTGATATAAATTTCAGCTTCATACCTCCACGCGTTCCTGAGAAAAAGAGTCTTGACAGACGGACGGACGGACGGACAGACGGACAACAAAGTGATCCTATAAGGGTTCCGTTTTTTCCTTTTGAGGTACGGAACCCTAAAAAGTACCATTTTATTTAAAATACCAAGCCATAATTTTAAGAAGATAGGCAAATTAGATAGGTATTAGTATCTTGCAATAATTAAATCTCCATAGCTATTCACAACCACTCAATACGCTTCCGGAGCGAATCGAACATCAATCAATGTTATCGTAGGAGTCCTCTCAATGTAGTTCACAAATCCGAAAATGTTGTCACGACGACCGCTATTCTTCAGACAGCTGTTTGCTGTCGGGGACAAGGGAAATCAGATTATCGATATGTCATGTGTCATATTCGATACGATAGCCTATCGAATGGTTGTGAATAGCTATGCTGTTACTGTTTCATATCGTTTGTTCATTCAAGACAGTTTTCGCAAAAGGGAAGGATTCCCCACACACGTAAAACATAGGTACACACCGCTTCATTAAGTGATTACCCCTCCAAAAGACATGTGCGTTCAAATCCGTGATAGGCCCAAGTTGGTTTTTGTATTTTGCAAAAACATTTTATTTTAATTAATTTATTGTTTTAGTGAATAAATAAGTTTAAGATAGTATTTATTTTTTAAAATTCTGTTTTTATTATTGTTTTTTCAATAAAACGTTAATACTTTTATTATTGCGAAAACAACAAGCAATAATAGGGTTAACATTTACGAACGTTTCATTCATCGTCTAAATAGACTAGAGGTTTCAAGACCGCTTGCCGTGCCTATGAGTGGAAGTTCAAATCATAGGCACGAAATGTGCTTTTTGTTCATTATAATTATTATTTTAATATATTTTTCTATTTTGTTTTAGTAATTATTTATAAAGAATTTAAAAATAAAGAAAAATAAAATACCTTAATAATCATATAATAATATTTATTATTGCTATTATTTAACAAAATTATGATCTTATTTTACAACAAAGATTTATTTTGATTTGATAATTTTATTTACAGTTATCATAATATACTATTTTGCCAACTGACACAATTGGGTTCCTAGACAAGTGGCATCCTATTAACGTAAACGATAAAATAGTAAGCGGTAGAAATATTTTATATTGACATAACCTAACGAAATGTCACGTGACCTGTCATGTCGTCTCAGTATACAAATTTGACATTTGACAGTCTGACAAGTGACATCGAAAGAGACAAGTTTTGAAGCGTTTGCAACTTGTTTAGGAACTAGAAGTTAGTTTGGCAGGATTACAATCATGAGCATAATAAGTGAATAAACATGTTATCAATAGATAATCAATTAACATCTCTTATTAGCTCATGATATCTACTTAGAATATTTTGCTATACAAAGTAAAATAGTGGAATCAAATGAGTTAAATGTCTTCGTTGTTTATTTTGTTGTCATACTTAATTAATATAACTGCTATTTCTGGGCAAATCGCAATCGTTCTCTTCGATGTTTTTCTGTTAGACATATTTTGCGACTGTGAATGTTCGCTGCGTGTAAATGTCTTCGAACCGTGGACAGAGATATTCCATGCCGTTGCGAACTGTGTGGATGTAAACGGCGGTGTAGTGTGAACCTTAACAATATCCCGATGATGTTCAGATTGGTCCGTATAGATCCCAGTAGTTCTCCGACCCATGGACATCGCCGGTTTCTTGAAATCTGCGCACCCATAAGCGCACCGTTTTTCTCTGTATAGAAAAAAATGGTTTTAAATAAGTTATTAAATACCACACACAAGATACCGCAAATAGCTCAACAAGAAAAAAATCGGAGAACACAATTAATATTATAATGAACTTACTGATATGCCAAGCTGTCTCGCAATTCCTTTTATGCTCACATTTTGTTCACACAGAACAACTATTTTAGTTCTCATAAAATCATAAATCATTTTAAAAATTAATGGATAAATCGTAGTCGTTTACTCTTCGCCGTTTTAAGTGAACGTATACATCAAACGTTGTAGTTATAACTTGAGGGTATGGATTAATTTTATAAAGACAACGTAAGTAAGTAAAATTAATGGATACCCTCAAATTATAACATCTATCGATTAGACATCCCCACCTAAAGATAAAATGACTCAGACCATAGTAGATAACAATTTCAACGCAATTCATATGGGCTCGCTGGCTAGTTCGTCAAACTGTCGGTATGAGTATGACAACGTTCGGTGATGCGATGGTTCGAATCTGAGTCGAAACAATGGGTTCTTTTTGAAGTATTCTTTAGATTATTTGTAAGGAATTTAATGTGTAACATTTTAAAACTTGAGGGGTTAGCACATACTGACGCTGTGTGTACTTGTGCAAGTCAAAATTTGCGCAAGTAGGTATATTATTACGTGTGTGGCCTGCCTAACTTTGAAACATCAGTAGGACTACATATTTATTCATTTTGTGGATCGGTCTACAAACGCCACGTGTTTGCTTGCCCTTGCTTTATTTTCCTATACCTACACCACCTATTGCACCTTATTTGCACCATCAATGACGAATGTCGCGTGTCATTCATTCATAGATAACTCATTCATTTTGTTTACATTATCGATAAATTAAATCGACATCAAAGATATAATAAGTCAATTTAAAATCAACATTTGTCAGCACTTACGCACTTACCTCTTGGATAAATTCCAGTAGATATGTTGAGTACTTCCACCATTCCTCTTGCGTTGCCAGCCTGGGGTTTATTTTTAAGGATAATTTTTGTATTTTAACTTCAATTGCTTCTGACTCATAGATCAACTTAACAAACTTAACAAAAAATTACACTGTCATTGACCAACGAACTGCCTAAACACCTGGGCTGTCTATAAATAAGCATTAAACTTTGCACCAGGGTTCTTTATATAACGAAGGTGAGCACTAAAAAGATATATGTAAAAGCGTTTGTGCAAACCTACTTACAAAAATAAAATCATTTATCACTATAAAAGGATTTTAAAAAATTCATCCCTGGGGTTAAGTAGGGGATGAAAGTTTTAATGGAAGAATAGAATAGAATGCTCTTTATTATGCACACCATAAAATCGTAATTTGAATACTACCGCCTGCGCCCCTTGCCGACAAAGGGCTCTCTCTTTCCTTTAATTCGCCTACTATTTGCACGTTATTTGTTTTAATAATTGGGGAAATGTTATGATCCGAATGACCTCGGCGCGTTCTTTAAGCACAGGTTGCTCTACGATGCTATTTTAGAAAATTGATAAAATATATCAATATTAATTAACGAAAAAAAATTAATCATGTTCTTAGAAGGAAAACGGGAGGCGGTATACGTGTGTTAAATTAATGAAGCCGGTGAGCAGTTTTTGAAAATTCAAGCCTTAAAGAGGTTAAGTTACTGTTAGCCTAATCATCCCACTGCTGGGCGAACCTCTTCCCATGACTTCCAGCTCTTTCGTTCCACCGCCATCTTCCACGGGGTCTGCCGCGACGCCTTCTACCTGTGTCAGGGCTCCACGTGGTGGTTATTTTGGCACACAGCTTATGGGCATACGGCAGACGTGACCAGCCCAGTCCCACTTCTGCTTAACGGCTTTTTGAGCAACGTTAAGTAGGAGATGGAAATTTGTTAATTTTTGCCGGTGAAAATCTCATCAGGCGCACGGCTTGTAGCAACAGTAGGTAAAATCTTACTATAGACTTTTATGTAGGAAAAATCTTTATTATAGAGGCTGTTTTTGGTATTTAAAACCAGCGACTGATCAAGAGTTCTGACCGCCTTAGGCTAATTATGAGGACGCGCCCCCGCCAGGTGTGTTACGGACGGCCTAAAAAGTAGTAAATGAGTCGAGTAGTAGATTGAAAATTTTAGCATGGTTCATACTACCTATAAAAGTTTTCAGATCGATCTACAAGTGAAACTAACGTTGTCCTTTAATCTGCATAACATTCAACCTTAGAGTGGCAAACCATTTTTTAAGCTGATCGTACATAAAGGCAAAGTACCTCACGCATTATAATGCGCCTGCCAGACTATGCTCCTTGCGCTGCTCATCGCTATGCTCCTCGCGCTGCCGTGATTTGCCGCGATGTTGCCCTCTCTGCCCACACACTGCTCTACTCGCGCAATTAATCGCGAGTGCGACGCTCCTCACTCAGTGTTGCCATGTGCACCGTAATTACGGTAACTTCACAGTTCTCAGCAAAAATTTACCGCCTACCGTTGAAGCATGACAACGGTGATGATATCTACCGTTATCTTCAAGGATCTAATTTTTTATGATGAAAATTATTTAGGAGCTAGCAATTTTACTTATATGGACTTTTCTTACATTTTAAAAACACAGTCTCTAAATTGGCAATACGTTTTGCTAAAAACGGCAAGGTTTTTAAGCAATTACCGGCGTTTATGCTTGCTATGCTGTCTTTGCCGCACTCTAATGCTGAATGCGAGCGTATATTCAGCAAAGTGAACGATATAAAGACAAAAAAACGTAACAAACTGATAACCCGCTCAATAAAAGGAAATCTCATGACACAACAATCCATCAAAAGGCACGGACAAAACTGCATTCAATTTAAGCCTGATGATGAAATGCTCAAACGATTAAATCAGAATATTTATAAAAATGAGGAGATGTTAGTATCGGATTCAGATTAGTAAGTTCTAGAGTCAGTTACACTTAGGTAATGTTATGATATTGTTGCTCTTTTTTGTTTTTGCAGTCGAACTTATGTTACGAAGTTTAATTTCTTCAATATAAACAGTTTTGTAGTATTTATTGGTTGTTTTATTAAAATTATTACACCGTTTTTGACACCGTTTTTTTCCAGCCCCTATCACCGTAATATCTTAGAATCTACCGTAATTTATGAGCGTTATCACCGTAGACCGGATTTTGAACATGGCAACATTGTCCTCACTTGTCATTTGCCTTGGTGAGACAATGGACGTTGAAACGGTGGCAGCGTGCGCGCTATGCATTTTTAGATAACTAATAAATACAACTTTTCTTGTTAGACTAATTCTTGACATAGTGACTTATTATACCTACCGTACTACAAATCAATAAACATTAACACCTTTTCATTTGACCATTCCACGCTTGGCGACGACATAATTTCCAATTTTGCATACGCGTGCGTCTTGCGCGAGCGCTCCATGCAGACTGCGACCGCGCGATTATGTGGCCGGCCACTCGCACTCGTATTGCCGGTCCTTTGACTCGCGCGCAAAAACCGACAAAATAGGGAGCAGTGGGTAGGACGAGGAGCATGACGTGTGGCATGACGAGTAATGTTGCCACACTATGTCTCTGCCTCCTTTCCTCGTTACTTCCCATGCCACTCGTCGAGTGTGTGGCAGGCGCATAAGATCAAAATCATGACAAGTGACTGCAGGCTACCAAGTAGAAAAACAAATGCATGTCGTGTTTCGCCGCATGACTTGTATTGGCTTAGTTTCTATAGACAATTTAGTTACCATTGCCATTGACCATGAGCGTGGTCATCTAGCGTCTGAAGCTGCTTCGACATTATTTTTTAAATATAAATATTTACTTCTGTTATTGTTAAAAAAAAAACAAAAAAGAGAAATGTTCAGTCATAAAAGGATCACTTTTAGATATGAGCTCAGCCAAGCCAGCCAAGAAAATTTCCGTTTAGTGCAGATCCAATAATTTCATTTTGACCGTGAAATGGAAGCCCACGTGTAGCTAAAACTTAATTGCTTCTATTACCCGTAGTAATACATTTCGCCAATAAGTTATTTCTTCATTATATTGTTTGACTATTTGGGTATCCAGTCGTTGTAAAAGTTTACCTCTACGTACATGTTGAGACCGGACCGGAGAATTGTCATGATCAGTTATTAAGTTAGAATTTTTCCAGTCATTAAATCCATTTTTGGCAAATACGGATGTTCCTCCGTATAATTTGCAAGGGCCACAAAACACGTGACCTGTGGATTCTGAGTATACTAACCAGCTTCTCTTCACATTTTCGCCATTTAACAAGCTTTTTCTGAAACATATTTTTAGATAGAAATCTTTTTGATTTTTATACTGCCTTTCTGATCGGAAAAATCTAATTCTTCGTTTTGTTGCAGTCCGTTTTTAACAATATAATCTCGAAATTCATCATTTACTTGCCACAGTGCGGGGTCACTTGACGGAATAGACGACTTTTCTTCTATTAGAATTTCGTCTTCATTGTAGATCGTCGGCGTCGTCACTACTATAGGGCTAGTGTTGGACGGAGAAACGTAGTCCACGGTAGAGAAACCAGGGCAAGAAATCGCTGGCAATAGTGCAGCATTTGTCACCGTTTCGTTCCTTTCTGCAGAGTTTGTAAAAAATGTTTCTAGTTTACGAGTATGTTTTAAAATGTTTTCTATTTTCTTTTCCTTTTCTTTTGCCTTTCTGTATTCTGCTCCACTTGGCTTTTTTACTATCAAACTACTCTCATTACCACTCATAGTCTTAAAAAACACGGAAATACTAAGGAAAGGACAATAAATATCAATCCCAAACACGAATATACGCGAGTGCGTGATATGACGGACGAACGACGATTTAGAAAAAGAGAAGACAAATGAATGAGGCGAGGCAAAGTATACTAACTATTAACCACATCGGGGAGTCCCCGCACATCCCACTCGCTCGACCGCCGACCGATTCGAGGAACAAGACAGTTTGTTTTACGCGCGCTTTTTAAAATTTCAAAATTTATTGTTAAAATCAGGGACTCTCAAGCGCATTTAGTTTTAGTGTTTTGTCTCGGTCTAGTTGAAATATGTAGGGTAGATGCAATGAGGCTAGATAAGTGCATGCGAAGACGCGATTTTAGCGCGCCCCCCCGATCCTCGCGCCCTAGGCTGCAGCCTAATTAGCCTAAGGGTTAATCAGGGCCTGTTTAAAACCATAGTGAAAAACCAGTTACTAGTCAAAGAACAGCAGTACCAAATATGGAAATGAATGCACCAGTAATGAGATTCTTTTTCCCACCATCCCGTTCTCTGGTTAGGCTTAAAGCGGTATCTACAACGCCACATGCGAACAACGCGTCATACTGACGTCACGCAAAATCCTGCATCTCGCAAGCAGAGTTTACCGCGCAACTATCATCAACAGCCCGACATGAATCAATGGGCAGTTGCCCGCCAGACACACCCGTCTGGTCGGAGGATCCTCCCTTTTCGATAGAGTATGAGTGAACTTTACACCCTGTTCCTCATCCCTCTATAGGTTAATGTCACGTTTAAAAAGAAAATTTGATCATATATAGATAGTCAGATAGGAAATCAGAAATGTCGACTCCATCTAGCATTTCAATATCCTATTTTCATTTCATTTCATTAAAAGGATACAATAACCATATTATTATTAGCTGGCTGGAACACACAGCATAATAACGGAGCTCCCAACTGATCGGGTACAGCCCTCAGGCGTCGTCTTGCTGTCACCTCCCACAAGCTGAGCGCGCCATCTAGAGCGCATGTCACTAGCAGCTCGTTTGATGCTGACCAGTCGCAACCTAGCCGATGGGGGAAAAAATACATGATTATCACAGAATTAGACAATTACTCCTGTATCTGGCAAAGATATACAGGGTGTTAGGGAGTTCCAATTTTTTTTATCGTGTACGCTTTTGTATGGAACAGCAATTTTTCATTCTAACCAACGAGAAGTTTATACGTGGGGTGGATGTTCTTGAATCATGTGTTGAATTCATGGTCACAGTTTGCGCGTAGACGTCCCTTACACCGTGTATAGTATAGATAGAACACTGTACACCCACATACATTTCACCAGTTATGTCATAAATAATTTGCATGAGGTCCTGCAGGCCGTATTTCGGCTATGGCGGCCAATCTGAACAGAAACTAGCCTTCGGCGCGGGAGATATTATAGTGAACAAGTGTGTGCGCAGACACAGGTGCACTCTGTCTTCCCTCACTTACATGTAATAGATATGAGATGGGCGTCTCTTGTTACAATGATCGAGCACAAATCCGAATTGGTGCTCGATCCGGTATGCGAATACCAAGTGAGCCTGGTATTCGAATTTGTGCTCGATCAAAAGATCAAAGTGTAGTGAGAGCACCACGCTTTGATCTCGCTTAACAGTTGTGCTTGCGACACTTGCGACTAAACCAACGATGCAGTTCTGTAGTAAAACGTATAAAAAGTCGAGCCTATTCCGGCTCCCACGAGCAGAATAGCGTGGCCCTAGCTGTCAAGGTACGTCTATTGTTTTTGTTCATACAACATTGTGTAAATAAGGAAATGATAGCACATACTCTATCGTACGTACACATCTAGCAGTCATTCAAAAATTGTTATCATTTCCTAGAAGTACAGGATGCTTGTTATGTAGGCGTGACACGGGACTAAATCAAACAACGGCTCGATGCACACTGATTTATTATAGGTCGCAGCGCGACTAATATACAACAGTCCTCCCTCTTAGTATTAACTTATGTCTAAAAGAATTGTTTATAATTAACTCTAGGTACGGAACGGTGCACCCTCTTTTGCACATTCTGTGCAGTTCCCGCTGCTTCAACAGCTGGCTCCTTCTCACCTTTCTGTTCTACTTGAACCTCACTTCCTTCGCCCGCCGCGGTGTCGTAGAACTCTTCTAACGACCTGTCTGCCTCAGCTTCAATTGGGCGTGGTGATTGGAGTGGTCTGTCTTCATGCGGTGGTGGTGGTGATGGGGCTGTTGGCGTGTTCACACTTACAGGCGGGTTTGGTTTGGTTGCGCTTGCGACGTCTTCCAACTCAATTGGCGAATCCCAAGTGTCAGACGGGGTGTTATCCGTTCCTTTATACAACATCAATTGATTTTTATGTTTTTTTATAATTTTCTGTGTTACACAGTCCTTTATTAAGTAAATTACTTTTCCTTTACGTTCGACTATTATGCCGGTGTTCCATGAATTTGGTTTATTTCCATTTTTATATATTACTTTATTTCCTACATCAAAGTTTTGGGTGTTTGTACCTCCATACGCCTTACTCTGCGAGTACTGTTTCCGTTGCACATGATTATTATGGGGAAGTGACGGTGTCGAGGATAGTATCACTGGTTCAGTTAGCAAGTCTAAACGTGAACGAAGTTTCTTACCGAATACCAGCTCCGCGGGCGAAGTACCAGTGGTGGAATTTACGGAGTTTCTGTAGTCGAATAAATATTTTTGTAATTTTGCACTTATTTCACTTTGATTCGTACTGGTCATTATGCTTGATTTAATGCCCCTTTTTATTATTTTTACAAAGCTCTCAGCCTGACCATTGCTAGCTGGATGATAAGTGGGTGACGTCACGTGCGAGATTCCATTCAGACTACAAAACGATTGGTATTCTCGTGAAATGAATGCAGTGCCGTTATCACTGACTATTGTCTGTGGAATGCCAAACCGAGATATGAAATCTTGTAGTTTCGTAACAACATTTTTACTAGACACATTAGCCATTTGGTACACTTCTACCCACTTGGAATGCGCGTCTACAATCACTAAGTAAGTATTATTATTTATCGGTCCCAAAAAATCTATATGTATTCTTTGAAATGGATTTTTAGGGTATGGCCACACTGCGAGCGGCGCTCGGGCTGGTGCTTGCCTTAGGTTACGACACACCTCGCAACTTGCTATCATTTTTTCAATAGCCTTGTCCACGCCTGGGAACCAGAACCTACTGCGAGCTTCAGCCTTTGTTTTAACTATTCCCAGGTGTGAACCATGAAGTTCGCATACAACTTTGACACATAACTTTTCAGGAATCACTATTTTATGACCGCGCATAACACATCCACTTTCAACGGATAATTCATTTTTACATAAATGAAATGGTTTAAGACTGTCGTCTTTAATCTTTAATGGCCATCCGTTCTTAATGTAATTTATCACTTGAGTTAATATCGGATCTTTGTACGTTTCTTGCTGTAATTCCTGAAAAGTAATGGGCATAATTCCATCTATGACAAAATTAATGTATGAGGCGCGATCTTCTGCGATGTCTGATACACCGTGAGTGTCATGCGCCCCCGCTCTGCCGGCCGCGCCGCCAGCGCCGCCGCTGCGTGATGACTCATTATCTGACCCAGACTCAGGTAAGCTAAACCGAGACAGAAAGTCTGCACTATTTTCCGCGCTTTTTATGTACTCGATAGTGAAATTGTATGCACTCAAGTACATAGCATACCGCTGCAGGCGGTTCGCTGTTACCTCCGGAATGCCACGGCTCCCGCCAAAAATGGATAACAAAGGTTTGTGGTCAGTGCGTAAAACAAACGGCACAGACCTTCCGTATAAATATTGGTGGAACCGCCGCACTCCGAAAATAATAGCAGTTGCCTCCTTTTGTATCTGCGCATACCGTTTCTCTGCTTTGTTTAACGTACGGGAGGCGAAGGAGACCGGCCTTTCGATTTTATCTTTACCTACCTGTGACAAAACGGCCCCTAGCCCCGTGGGTGACGCGTCGACAGTCAAAATGATCTGTGCACTACCATCAAAATGAGCCAAAACTTGATCTGAAGCGAGGGCATTTTTAATGGCATTGAAAGCATTGTTATGTTCCTCACTCCAGTTCCATTTACACCCTTTTTGAAGCAGATTATATAATGGGCTGAGTAGTGTTGAGGCGGCCGGCACGAAATTACGATAATAATTAACCAAGCCTAAAAAGGATTGCAATTGACTAACGTTAGAGGGTGCCGGTGCATTTACAATAGCCCTTACTTTTTGCGATGATTTCTTTAGCCCATGTTTATCGACCGTGTAACCTAAATATTCTACTTCATCCTTAAAAAATTCACACTTTTCTTTTTGTAGTGTTAACCCGGCGTCTTGTAGTCTTTGCAAAACTAAATGTAGCCGTTTCACGTGCTGTGAATCATTTTCGCCTGTTATCAAAACGTCATCAAGCATGCACAGCACTCCGTCCAAACCCGACAGCACGCACTCCATGGCGCGTTGGAAAATCGCCGGCGCGCTCGCGAGACCGAACACCAAACGAGTGTATTGAAATAATCCCCGGTGTGTGTTAATGCATGTATATTGTTGCGATTCGTCATCTAATTCAAACTGCGCGTAGGCTTGAGTTAGATCTAATTTACTAAACCTTTGACCGCCGTGCAGTTTAGTAAAAAGTTCTCGTGCTGTCGGTAATGGATACTGTTCTATCTTTAGCTGTTTATTTATTGTAACGGAGTAGTCGGCACATAACCTAATGTCGCCGTTTCGTTTTAACACAGGCACGACAGGAGATGCGCGCTCCGAGTACTCGACCGGTTTTAAAATACCTATTTTCACTAGGCGGTCGAGCTCCCTATCAACCTTATCTCGTAATGCGTAAGCTATAGGGCGTGCTTTAAAAAAAATAGGTTTGGAATTCTCTAATAACTGCAGGCTTACCCTGTATTTATTAAACCTACCAAGCTCTTCCGCAAACACTTGTGGATATTGTTTTTGGAGATTATCAATACAGCTGATTTCTTTTTGACCCACATACTGTATTGGTAACATTCCAAGTTTGAATGCGGAAATAAAATCACGTCCTAAGAGCGGAGGTCCTCCGTTACGGACAATAAATACTTTCAAATCACAAATTTGTTCTGAATAGGAAAATGACAACAGCGCCGTGCCTAAACAATCTATACGGTCTCCTGTGTATGTTAACAAGCGTTTGTTAGTGGATATAAGGGGTACCTTCAAAAAATGTTTTTTGTATAAACTTTCCGTTATCGCAGTGACTGCCGACCCACTATCAATTTGAAATTTAATTGGCACTCCATTTACCGAAATTACTTCCGTCATTGGTTCACCGTTAAAAGAACGTATATTAAATAACTCACCGTCGTCACCGTTACTTCCCTCTTCTACGTAATTTATTTTTTTGCACATACGGCGCAAATGGCCTTTCACATTGCACTTTTTGCATCTATAATTAGCAAATCTACACTGAGAAGAATTATGATTTTTGTAACCACACACTGAACATGGTACTTCATTTGTCGCCTTCCTTTCATCGTTTTTCACGATCTTGAAAACTTGGTCGGCGCCGGCCACCATCGCCGGCTCGGGGCGCGCCGCCGCCGCGGCCGCGGCCGACACGGCGCGCGCGCTGCGCACGCTATCAGCCAGCTCCGCCGCTTTTGCCAACGTCAGATCTCGGTAGTTAGACGCAAACAACTTCTCCTTCTCTGGTCCTGGCAATATTCCCATGAAGAAACGATCTCGTAAAGTTTCCTCCACACTAAGAAATTGACAGTGAGCAGTGAGACCTCGCAATCGTGCTGCGAACTGAGTGAAGGTTTCACCATCATTTTGTGCTGCTACGTAGAATTTATAACGGTCGCTGAACCCTGTACTTTTGGGTGTAAAGTGTTCATCCAATAATGCGATAATGTCGTCGTACGGTACTTTTTCAAGCTCCTTTGGCAGGGCTAAATCCGATGCGAGCTTGTGGGTACTATCGCTGAGTGCGCTCAATAAAATAGCACGTTTCTTCACGTCGTCCTCGATGTCGTTCGCGATGAAAAATTGGCCGAGGCGATTTTTGTAAGTTTTCCACGTTTGTGAGTTGTGGTCAAAAACCGATAAAATTCCTAAATTCGCCATAATTATAACGTTACACTTATAAACAGCAATGCGAGGGTATTCGTCGCCAGTGTTATGTAGGCGTGACACGGGACTAAATCAAACAACGGCTCGATGCACACTGATTTATTATAGGTCGCAGCGCGACTAATATACAACAATGCTCCATATTATGTATAATAGATTATCATACTAATATTACAAAGGCGAAAGTTTGTGTGTGTGTGTGTTTATATATTATGTTTGTTATTACTTCACGCTCAAACATCTGGACCAATTTTTATAAAAATTTGTGTGGAGGTAGCCGACACCCTTTTTTTTTGATCCGGGGTGGAAAATCCTCATGGATGTCCGCCGCCCTGGGACGGGCGGTGGGGTCTGTCAGACTCTTACTGACTAAACACCACCCCGGTGTTCCATCTCACACCTACGCCGGGGGTCGCGGGAACGTACGATCCTTCCGCAACCCCCGGCTGGTGCCGGCCCGCCTCAGCGGGCCCCGTCTGGTCAGGGGGGGGAGTGAGGTGTTTGACTCCCCCCGCGACGTCTAAGAGGGGCGCGCGTGGAACACATCGCTCCGCCACCTCGGGTCCTGTGGATGTATGGGGGGCGACGGACGTCCCCGAGTCCGTCGCCCCTGGACCCGTTTAGGGGGGCTGGAAGAGGGCGTTGTCCACCCTCCGCCGACGCCCGGTGCGCCTGCTGCAGGCAGGGTGAGTGGACGAGATCTCCCTCTCCCTTTCCGCAGCCTCCTTCTGCGAGACGACCGTTTCGCAGAAGGAAACCACCGCGTCCCAGGACTCCTCGCTGTCGACCATGGACTCGACCACGGCCGGCAGCGAGAGGTCACTTCTGAGATGAGGGCACGGCGCGGCTCCTCCCAAGCGGCACACTCTGCCAGCGTATGCCACGCCGTGTCCTCCCGGCAGTCGACGCAGTGGTGACACCGGGCGTCCGGCTCCCTGTTTATGCGACACAGGTACTTCCCGAAGCAACCATGCCCCGAGAGCACCTGCGTCACCCGAAACGACAGGGAGCCGTGCCTCCTCCCGAGCCAGCGCTCGAGTACTGGCCGGACCGCCTCGATGGTACCGAGGCCGGCGGTAGGGCGCGAAAGCCTGTCCCGCCATTCCGCCACCAGGACCTCGCGAAGCTGAGACCGACGCAGCTCCATATGGCGCTGTGTCAGCCCCTCGCCTCGCGAGGTAGCTGACACCCTGGATTAACATATAGGCTACTTTTATCCTGATATTCCTACGGGATCGACACTTATGCGGGTGAAACCGCGGGGCGCAGCTACTCTATATAAATAAAAATTACATGCTGTTCGTTTGTAAGCGCATCACTTGAGAACGGCTAGACCGATTCGGATATTTTTTGTTTTCATGTTGGAAAATTTGAGAAAAAGGGAACATCCTTTTTTATGGGATTTTTGTATGAATTATTGACAGTTGGACAGGACATCGTTTGTCGGGTCAGCTAGTTTTAGTAAAAAATCAAGCGATACATTGGCAAGGTTGGCCTGAATTCAGATGATTTTTATCAATTCATTGTGGTGTTGCTTTTGTATGTTCAATCCACTTGTTTTCCCAAAATTGGGCGTTTTCGTTCATTTTCATCAAAAAAGGAGGTTCTGTATTCGACCCGTATGTATGTATGTCCGCGATATTCTCAAAAACTAATAAACCAATTTTGATACATCCTTTCAGAAAGGATTTAGTATAATAAATTAGGTAATTATTCTTATATACGAAGTTATATGCATAAATGTACTGCATCTCCGGCATTTCTATGCGAATTTTGATGATTCTTCTAGTCGGTGCCATCAATTCTAAACAAAAACTTTTTTTACAAAAAAACAACCAACTTCAACAAAAAACACTACAAAGTGATAAATACCTTTAATTTCGGAATTCGGTGTCAAAAAACAAAAATGCGGAACCAATGACACCGACTTGCGAAATTAAAGTTATTTATCACTTTGTACCTACTTCGTGTTTTTTTTTTTAAGAAGTTTTTACCCATAATATTATAATTTTAGTGACTGTGCATAAACAGTTAAATATCCACACTATTCTGGGCTGCAGCTGGATGTCTCCAGCCAGATCAGCAATTATGGATTAGTATGCTTGCATAATGCGGGTTTTAGAGCCTGACTGCAGGTTGATCTTTGGAAAGCTTCTTTATGTGTGCATAAGTAATTATAACGGAGTTGTTTCACGCCCGCACTGATCAGTACCGACTTGTCTTTACCGGGAACCCGGTTCTTTATGTAAGCACCCTTAGTCAGGTGAATCATATTTTCACATACCGGTAACAGGCTTGGTGTGTCCGTCCAGGATGAACGACACACGTGGCGGTGTGGCGGTGACGTCACAGATGGATACGGTGCCGTCGTCTGACCCACAGCATAGCTTCGAACGGTCGTTATTAGCGAACTTTACTACGCTAACTTGTTCAGTATGCTGGGGATGTTAAAGTAGGTTTTTTAGTTAGGGTGTAAATGCATAGTTTAACAAGTACAACTTCATAAGAGCAGTAATGCACGACGCATTTAAAATAGCCTACACTTGGCATAAGAAAAATGTGTGTTCATCTGTATTCCGAGGTCTGACTGTGAGACCTTCTACCACCTTGCTGGCTGGATTATCTCGCCACATTACCTGTTCTTTCGTTCGTTCTGTCTTGTATGTATCCTTCCCAATATTGTCTTCATATAAAGAAGATGTTATTAAATTGCTAGCCCCTATATTACAAGTATGCAGGTTGCATACATGTAAGAATAGAAAATGTTTATATGTAGAACCAATAATAATTAGATTTAACAGGTTTACCTGATCAAATATGTGATGAACTCCCGAGAATGCATAGTTCTCTGAAATTGTCATGTCATTCTTCCTCTTAGAGTTTGCACCTGATGGTGTCTCATCCACCAGGATACTTGCCTAGAACATATGTATATTATTCATTAATAACTTTATTATGCTTTTAAAACATGGAAATAGAATATTATTGTAGATATTTTCTCATAGTCTGTCTTCTTTCATGGTATTGTCTGCCTATTCATTCCCAGGGATGGTTACCTACTCTTTTTATTTAAATAACTACAATATCATGAGTGTCTAAGCTGTGTTGTTACCCATATTCCTTTTTGATTTGACAAAACAGATAGTAAACTAGAATATATTATTTCCTTGTAAATATTGATGTTTAAATTGTCTTTTAATCCTTTGTATGTGGAGCCACAGGAGACAAATGGCTTTTTAATTGTTTCTGTAATTAAGGCAATCAACCAGTTAATGGTTGACATGAAAATGTATTTCAAGTAGACTATAAAAAGGCACTTAGGTAATATGGGCTGGTATCCGCACCTCCACGTCAATGCGCGTATTTTGCGTACGGATAAAAAAGGCACTTTTGATTTGATTTTAACTTAAAAGAAATTACCTTGCTGCTAGATCTGGGTCGAGAAGAAGATGAACTGATCGAGATGTTGTCTTGTACTCCATACCGACGCTGCAGCAACTGACTCCTTACGTGTATGTACTTCTTTATAGTCTCTATGTCCTAAAATGAATTGTTTAAAACGAAATATCTGTTAAGTTTCTGATACAATACTTACTATTCTATACTTAGGTGTTTTTATGTTGTGTTACCTTAAACTTCGCATTTTCTCTCAGGAGCTGGCTTCGGCGACGTATGTAGAGAGTTTCTATACAAAATAAAAACAGTAACAATATAGTATTCTTAGTTGTAGTGTTTAATTTAATAAAAACAATCAATTGTACTTTTGTACTTAGATTGTTTTTGAATTACACTATTTTACATTTGTACTAGTTTCTCAAGCTCCTGGACTAGTCCATTGTGTTATTGGAGCATAAAAGCTATCATATTTGACATAAAACTGATCTATCTCATGGATTATACCATACTTACTGAAATTTGGATTGTTAGGTGCCCTGTACGCATTGAACCGTGCATCCAGTGCGAATATCTGTTGTTGAAATGCCGCCGCCATTGTTTAGAATAATTATAAGGAATACAATACACTGCACACCTTTTTGATCTTAAATTATCGTTTATTTACCGATTTCACGTAAAATAATTCACAAAAACAAAACATTCTTGTTTATTTGAAAATTGTCAACATTGACGTTTGCTTTGACAGTTGCAACAGCTGGCAGTTGCGCATTTACAGAGATAGATAGGGGGATAATTAATAAATTAATTGTATAAAATCATTCAATTAATTTATTTAGAATCTATTTTACTAATAGTACTAATTTTATTAATAGCAATCTGCAATCACACTAATATTATAAAGGCGAAAGTTTGTGAGTGTGTGTGTTTATATGTTTACTTCTTCACGCTCAAACGGCCGGACCAATTTTGATAAAAATTTGTATGGAGGTAGCTGACACCCTGGCTACTTTTTATCATGATATTCCCACAGGATCAACATTCACGCGGGTGAAACCGCGGGGTGCAGCTAGTATTTCATAAATGCAATAATTTTGTAGCAATTTTCTCGGAATATGATATCATAGACGCTCTAATAGCTTTTCGATCAGTAGGTACGGAATTGGACCATACATTTCTACTTCCAATCGGAACGTCGAAGCTCATCATCATGTTAATGGATTGTTATATTTATTTAGAAAACAAATTAAAAAAGTACTTTGTCACACCCACACATGAGCAGAGTTCGACGCGCGTCCTCCACGCGCGGGCCGCGGCCGGCTGAGGCCAGCGATTTCCTAGAATCCTTATTTCCGATCCGAAATACTCGGCGCGGTGATACCAAGAAATCTTGGCGGCGTTATTCTGGGGCAATGCCGTGTAAAACCCGAAACACGTAGCTTTCTAGCGAGGTAGCTCTGCCCGCCGTTATAAATAATCAGAATGCGTAAAAAGGAGTCGGTGACCCTCAATTACACTCATCATTTCTCGTACCGAGAAACATCTTTTCTGCTTCCCTTACAATTATATTTTTCAGATGAACCGCATCCTCGGGGGATTCGAAATAAAACTGCGTAAGTAGTTGTAGTTATTTTAAAATTTCGTTATACATAACTAGTGAATGAACATACCATACATCATAACATGTAAAATCCATCATAAAACAAACGTACGTATAAATGACAACGTGATACAATCCAGTGAACAGTTACATATACCGACTTTATATTTACAAATTAAAACTATGAGACGGATTAGTGCTTTACATGGATTCGATTCAGGACAAATAAGACTATTACTAAACAGACGTTTCCACTGTAAATATTCGCTGCAAATAAATTAATGACTTACACATCGTTATCATAAACAAGTTTCACTAATCCATCTTAAAAATATTTAGTTGACTATTGTTTGTTGTACCTAAATAGTTTAAAAAAATATTTGCATTGACTTAAAAGAAATGCATGGAGTGTAAAAAAGTCACTATAAACTATAACACGTGAACATTTAAATCAGTCAGTCAAAACTTAAATAAAACTATGAAGGCAAGTATCACTAAGGACCACACTGAGCACTGAGACGTAACATTCATAAAAACCTCAAGACTTGATTTACTTACATAGTTAACACACGATATAATTATGTACAGTACAGACGAATCTATAACAATACGCCTCAATGGACAATGACGTCTTACTCATAATATTTATATACGCTAACAGTTTTTATACAATTAAAAACATCTACATTAAGTTCTATGTACCTATATACATAATTTCGTTAAATTCATTATAATATCAACATAGTTTTAATTTATTTTCGCCGATAAGCTACACAGGCAGTCGGAATTCATTCAAACTTAATAACTATTCAGATTTCTTTCAGCGCTTGTTTACAAGTTAGCGGGCCGTATGATACACTTAAACTTACCACTTAAAAAAAAAAGATTTTGAAATACTATATAATCTGTGGATTGAGTGTTAAGCTGCAGTTGGATCTACATCTACGTCTAATGTCTTCAGTAGATATGTAGGTAAATAAGTTAGTTACTGAAGATGTACGATTTCATAAGGCTTAATTTATTTCAGAGAATATCTGATACTGCCTATGAAAACATTTGACTAATTATGTGAGCTCCTCAATTAAAGGACTTCGGATCTTCTCTTAATTAAATTCTGTCTTGTGCCACACTACAATATAAATTATATTATGTACTTTATTAAGAAAAAAGTATAAGCTGCTTAAAATCGGTCGCTTTGTGCTAGTTTTTGCTTAGACCGAAACATTTCAGTATTAGAGATGTTACTAGACTAACGACATTAGACATTGAAGAGAAGTGACCAAGTGTACCCATTCAATGAAACACGCCACACTGACGCGACGCAGGCGTGCCACTACATTTACTATTACCACCTAATTAAGAAAATTAAATAATAAAACTCGCGTGACTTTATTTTACATTTGTTTTAATATGGCGCGGTATATCAAGTGCAGTATAAGCCCCTTAGCTTGCATGACATGCGATATTACATTATAATTTATATAATATTGGCGGATTTAAACTTAACTTTAAATCTATTACTAAACTAAAACAATGGCATTACGTAAAGCACCTACACACGGACAGCTGCGTTATAATTTTTTACATAATCTCTGACGTAACTGTGCAATTCTGCCTTAATTAGAGAACTTTTCGTTTGGAACAGGGTTGATACGAACTGCACCCTAATTGTGCAACGTGCAATCGTGCAGATTGATAATGTTATCAATCAGAATCTGAATCATTTTGAAGGATATTGCTAATCCACTGCTTCATAATGTTCGAAAAATGTATCTGTTCAGCAAAGTAAATTACGCAATGAACTGTCAAAATTAAAGTAATTCCTACTGTTATTGTGTTACGCAATTACCCCGCTGAACAGAATTGTCAAGTAGATTCAGTTGATTTTCCTAGAAAAATGCGATATAATTTTAACTAACGCACCGCGTCGCTTCTCCGTGCAAGTCTGCAACTCATTGAAACACGCGTCGGCTACTTTGAAAAGCTAGCTCGTAAAGTTTCAATTCGTATCGACTATACTCCAAAGTAGGAAAAGCAATTTCCGGCTTTACACTTACATAGCTAATTTAAAACTATAGAAAATCGCACAGAACGATAGCTTTTGAGGTCTGACGTGTTACAGGCAAGACCCGGCTTCTAAGCTATTGCGGAAATGTTACGACGTGGACTCGACATATTTTATACGACAATATTGACAAAACTTAAGCAGAACACGTAAAAGTACTTGCGTCTTTTACAGCAAACCTTCCTTACCAAGATTACATCAATGACAGGACAAGAAACATATGTATATCGTAGTAATTAATCCTGTTAATATAAACGAATTCTTATCCAGGATACATTATTCTAACACCAATCTGCTACTCTGACAGTTACTAAACAAGCGAGTAGTGTTTTCAACAAAGCTCCAAAACGTAGTTTTCCATTGTGTTTTTAGTTCTTCATGTTTTATAGTTTAGACAATCCTTCTATTATTTTCATATTCCAACGGCTCAAGCGGAACATTAATTTCAACGGAACTCGTAACCGATCTAAATCCCACTCTGACTGAAGTTGTTTTACACCGTATTGTGTTATGTATAAGGTTCAAACTCTAATGCAAGTAATAAACGCATGAATTATTCGAAGCATGCTTTCAATTTAAAATAACAGATGGATTATTGCCTATAGGTAGGTATTATGGTCGCCGATATTAACTCTTCGCACGTCGAGTGTACACTAGTGTTGCCCAAAATCGGTCTTGGTCTTGCAGTCTTGGTCTTGTTCTTGCATTTTTGCAAGACCAAGACCAAGACCAAGACCGACTTATTTTAGCAAGACCAAGACCAAGACTGAACCCTGCAAGACTTGAGCAAGAACAAGACTAAGCCTGCAAGACTCTTGCGTCTCGCAGTTAAGTCAAACTGAGATTTGGGCGTTATAGTAGGTATTTGGTTTCAATCCCGATTATGCGAAAATGGATGTATTTTTTTTATGAAACAGTAAATTACATTGTTGAATTGCATTCAAAACTAAAATTATTGTTGATAATAAAAAAATATCGAAAAATTACGCGACTATCAATACACTTCTGCACGTTTTTTTAATCTTCTTTACTTAAGGCGAAAGCGGTATTAGGTAGCCCGCGAAATTCACTGACCAGCAAATTGCAAAAAACGTAAGAAAATTTTAATTTCGCGGGCTACCTTAGCGCTTCCCCCTTAAATCGATGAAGTTTTAGAAAAATAATTATCCCCTCATCATTATGAGGGGATAATTATTTTTGATGAATTGAATGACCCATTTACTACTTTTATTTTAGATTCGTTATCTAAAATAAAAGTAGTAAATGGGTCATTCATTTATGTAGATGATTAAAATGCCTCATGTGACGCGTCTGTTAGATTCATTGGGATTCATGGCCGACTCGACACCGCGCGAGGATTCCCGCAATCTTCCGCATTTTTGTCAGGTTCAAGCATTTATGCACTTTATTGTAATAATTTTAAAGATTATTTTCAAGTGCTTTAATAATACGAGGAGACCGCTTGGCGCTGCGGTCCCTTTGTGGCGGCATTTGAAAGTGAATAGCGTAGGTACGAAGACAGTGTTGACCTCGCAAATGAACTTTAGCGATACAGCTGATCAGGTAGCCCTTTCGAGTTTTATTTACATTGCTGTTTTAAGTGAAACAAGTGAATTTACAATTTTTTAATTAAAAATCTCATTGGGTCAGATAGAAATAATGATTTTATACAGTTTAGAGTAAAAAAATTGCAGAAAAAAACGTAAAAATTAAGAAAAAGCCGACGAAAAATTTCAACACAGGGGCGTCCAGAATCATGTACAGACGCCAGCACATCAAGCTACCCGAAACTGTCAAATTTTCCCAATCAATTTTGAACCTTATGCTTTAGCGATAAAGTTGAAAATCTATTAAAGATTTTTGACAGATTGTAGTAGGTTGATGTGCTGGCGTCTGTACCTACTGAATCCATGGTAAGCGGTTGCGCGTCGATGTCCCTGACACCCTGAGCAATAGGCTAATAGGTATTTGAATGTAGTCTAGTTTAAGTAGTAGAGTCTCGCAAGACTTGCGAGACTCTTGCTGCAAGACCAAGACCAAGACCAAGACTGCGAGCGCAATACCAAGACCAAGACCAGGTGTATTGACGCAAGACCAAGACCAAGACTGGCTAAGGTCTTGTCTTGGTCTTGCATTTGGGCAACACTAGTGTACACCATGTGTACCGATAACAATAAAATTTCTATTGTGTCTGCTAATTGGACGCGCGACGAGTTAATTGTATTTCTATGAGGATATTTATAAGCTTTCAGGAGAAAAAACTAGAGGTTTAATGTATAACTAATACCGCTACGTGATCCCGGAAAACAACAATTTTAATTCTCTGTTTAACGCTCTCTGATAAATATTAATTAATTGATTTACTGTTTTTAGGAAACATAACAACTGTTATTGAAAACATTTGCTTAAAATAGAAAATCTCGTTCAAACATTCCACTTATAATAATTAAACATGACAATTAGACGCTATTCTTAGACAGATAGAAACATTATTACATTAAGACACCAACATTTAACACTTAAAAACAAGCTTCTCGAAGAAGTTAGCAAGCAGTATCTGTCCCTAATTCGTCCTCGTAACAAAACCAAGCTAACAGCTACTTCATGTGAATAACTGTCGGCAGCACGCGTCGCCGGCGCATACTGATGACCAAAACAAAATACAGCGACACATCACACCGCCATTTTACCTAATTCTCAGATAATGAAAGCCCCTCACGTGCAAGATGCAGCCCATGTGTTGAGCACGCGAGTACCTCATAGGCTTACAGCCTAACAGTCTAAATTACCTACGTGTTATGCCTGTAATGAATGTTCTTACGTCTCTACGTTTTTCTTTATGTGTATAGTTTAAGGCTCCCCTCCAGGCTTACTCGTACTATTTTGATCCCTATACTTAACATTTTATAAAATTTATATTCATTAACGCGTTCCGTAATTTCTGGTTAAATCAATAAAATCGTTGAAATAGACTTTTGAATGACGATCTTATTCTAAGAAACGGGCTGTTAATTAGATTTGCGGCTTTTTATATGTATCGCAAGTAAATTACGTAAGTTCTACGTTGGTTCTTTTTTCTATTACTTGAAAGTTAACTATTTGGTACGTAGATTTTTGAGCAGCCACATTCTCTAAACTTTACAAAACACGTGGTCCTCGACTTAGACCATATTATTATACACAGAGCTAAAACATCAATTTATCAAAACATTTACTTATTAAACATTTAAATTAAGTGAATAATTGATTTGTAATTGCGCATAAAATCTGAACAACGTTTCAATTTCAACAGTACCTATAAAGAAGTTCTTCGTATTGTGACGCACTGCGCAGACAGTGGACTGGCAAGAGTGGCAAGCCTCAAGCGTGAAAATGCGTAATATCATTCATTGCCAATAAATACGGCGCCGTGTGTGAAATACCGCTGACACGCCGACGTCACCATTTCCGAACAAGTTCTATAACAAAACCAGTCTTGACCTTACCTAACGCTATGCAGTTCACTTTAAATTGGGTACCTACTAAAAGCTTTTAGTTTAGCGTTATTTCCTATGTCGTTTATATATTTATATTTAGCACCTGTCGCGATGTGCGCACGATCATCACGAGCTTTTAACAAACTAGATTTCATCCTGTTTACTCCGCTTGTTGGATGTTAATTTTAGAACATATCGACACTACTCTTAATTACGTTCGCGATTAATATGCTATGCATTTCTACAGTATCACCTCTGTTCAGATCTAGGGCGTATGACCACTTTCCTTACTTATTAGGCCTAACATATCGACTATTATTTGTCTCATCGATTAGAAATGGTCCTCCGATTAAATCGAGAACTCCATCGTTCTCGCGCGGCAGCTTTTTCTCAATTCTGGAAATGCTAATCAGCCTAACCAGTTGATAGTTTGCGGTGAACACTGTTAATGTGGCCGAGCACCTTCCTAGAAACGAAAGCGAGATAGTCACTAGTGAGAAATACGATTATCGTAATAACCTCCCGGAACGAGAGCCCTTTTCCAATCTCTGTTTGTAAATAGAACATGACTAAGTATTAAAAACTTCAAGGAATACTACCGTCGAGTAACATCGGATTGTTACTGTGATTCGTTTTAATTATTTAGTTGTCGACTTGTTTATAAAAATGTTTTGTATTTTGGAAACAAGCTAAATGTCATTATTTCAAAGTTTCGTTGTATAGTAGAAAATATTTACATCTTATAAATATTTTTGTTCATAAATCTCATTTTCCGGTATAGGTAAATATTTGATTACGGTACACGAATTCTATATAATTAACTAGGTAAATCCCAATGTAACTCCATAAACAGTAATTAGTATGCGTCAGTGACGTTTGACGGACGCTAAGTACCTACTTCTTACCGATATCTGTGACGTCAGATTACGTTTTCCAGTGAATCGATAACCCGGGAACTCGGAGTCATTTACCTTGTAGAGTACCTTTTACATCCTTTATATTAGCTGTATTTCATTTTTCAGTGACGTCACTATGAAACGTTACATAATAATATTTCAATCAATCGACTCAGCCTTTCGTAGTCCACCGTGGACATAACATACGTACAATTCTGCTAATTCCCAGATTTAGAGACAGATAGAGAGAGAGATTTAGAAACACCACACATAACGGAGTTTAATTAGTACTATGCTAATTGAAATTTAATTATATTATAACATCAACAATTACCATAGAATAAGGAAAACGTTTCCAAAATCTTATAACCATTATATTACACTAGCTTTTCGAGCAACACCACAAAGATATTTGTGAACGTACCGAGAATTGAGGAAAATCGTAGGAAACGACTTTACCACGCCAAATAAACGCTACTCGTGTAGAAATGTAAATAATTCTGACAGTTTTTGTTTCATAATATGAACAAAAAACGTTTCATTAGACTGAAATTAGACTGTTCTAAGTATTCGGAAGCGGACGAGTCATATAAAGGTCAGCATTAATCGATTCGGAATTATATGTCCCAGTCAGCTTCCGAGAAGGTATGAAGATTAGAGTTACATAAAAACCTAATGCGGAATGACCATAAATATACCCATTATACGACCAGCAATCGATAACGAGTTTTCGGAGAACAAATTAATGTGTTTTTACTTAGAACATACAGATGGGAGTACCGGGAAAATTAACTTAAGAGTACCTCTTAATTGGAGACCGGAGAAGAAATACTACACTTTTCAGAAACATGAGCAGTAATTACGACAAACAAATATTCTCTTTTTAGTATACAAATGTACATAATTTCATTTCGCTTCATTACTTCATTTTAAATTAAAAATATACTCTCTTCCATGACTTAAAACTTAATAAATGTCTGTCTAATTACTGCCGCGCTTTGCCTGATGGAAATATTGTTCAGTTTCGTCCGTGAACTTGGAGGACCTGCAGGATATAATTATATCGACCGTATATTTATGTACCGACTTTATTTAAAGAATGAATACTCACTCTGACACTGACATTACTCCCATTGGCGCCCTCTATGAATACATTGTGGGAGGAGGATAGCGCTATTTCATATTCTTTTCTTCACTCTCGCCTTTGTCTTTGTCTGTACCGGATTTTTTTTATATACTGCAGGCAACCTCAAGTTGACTGTTGCTAAATATTACCATTGATATAGACACTAATGCTTTTAGATCCACGAGGTGCTTGCTCCAGACAAATAGTAATTTGACAGAACTTTTGAATAAATAAGAAGATAATATTCATCAGAGGCGTTCGTGCTGTACCTACTGTTTGTTATCCATTCCATTTGTACAGAGCAAACACCTCCCGGTCCTAAAGCCACTTATGCATAGTTAAAAGGTCATAGAAATCTTCTCTTTGTTACGTCCAGGGTTCGTCGTCTTCGCTCGAAGACCGAGCTGGCGAGGACTGGTCGGGCTCCGGTATGATGCTGGCCAGGGTGTGGAGGACCGAGCCTCCAGACCGTTCAGCCCCAGAGATACCGCGCCGACGCATCAGCAGCTTTGCGTGGAGGTCTGCCATCAGGTCGCCGCCGCTTGGTGTGGAACCGACCTAAGGACAAAAGATATGGTTTGAATAGAGTTAAAATGCTACAGGTAAATAAAATAAGTTAAGAAATCGGTTGAATAAAAGACGATTGCAACAGGGATACGTCATAAGATATGAGATCAACATTACGACACTCCTTAATCTTTTTGTCATTTTGGTTTTTTATAATCATCAATCAGTCTAGCCTTTCCTTCCCCAACTATGTTGGGTTTGGCCTAGGTTTTTTAGAGTCAAGTCTTATTAAAATCCGTTGCTTAAATTATAAAGAGGTAAAATTTGTTTGTAAGTTTGTATTCAGGGGGTAATCTCTGGAACTACCATTCGGATTTGAAAAATTCTTTTTACATGTGATAGCCTAATTCTTGAGGAAGGCTATAGGCTATAAAACACTACGCTAGGACTCTAAGAAGCCGAGTAAAAATAAAAAAAGTCAGAAAGAACGCTAAGCGAAAACGAATTAGGGGAACAAGAAATTTCACGCGGACGAAGTCGGGAGCAGTAGCTAGTAGCAATAGCAAGTATAGGTACTACTAGATGTTACACACATCACAGTCGTCGCCTGAAACTTTAATAAATAATGCAAAGTGATTCGAACTGTTTCCGCACAGTTCTACTGAAGATTCAGTATCACTTAGTCCCCATTAAAGGGCTTACATGACCTAAAGCGCGATCACTGTCGGACTGCATAGAAAAAAAAGAGAAGCGCAATGACACAACGCTGGTAATTTATTGCAAAATAAAAAGCAATTTTTATTTAATTACAAAAAGTATATTGCTTGGACTAAAAAAATTAAAACACTAGTATTTTAGTATGTTGCTTGTAGAATAATGTGACAAAAAATTCAGAAAGATTGTATGTATATTAGTATGGTTATTATTGTAAAAAGAAAGTTTTTAGAGGTATCTTCATGATGTTTTTCTATCGTATCAAATTAGTTGTATTATGTTTTCAACACACTATCTACCTAGCATATATCCTGAAGAATATCATATATTTTTCTGATTTTGTTTACTGTAGTCGATCATATAATTTTATTGTATCTAAAACTTGGGTATTTTGTGTTTAGGTCCTGTAAGCCCCTTAAATATTCAAGCTGCTAAAAGCACAAAGCTCATCACTGTAGAAATATATTAAAGTATATAAACATAAATATTTGATCGTTATTAATTGATACCTTGGCACATGTTAACAGGCGGGTCACTTCTGGGAATCGCAACCAAATTGTGTTACTAATTTGCGACGCGCGACGTCTAAAAGGTATGTAGATAATATGTATTTCTATTGAGAACTGGGCCAAGTGCTCTAAATAGTTCAACGTCAATTAACAACATAGGTACCTACGTCACCTGCCTTCTGGGAATAGACCACATAATATTTGTCTTTAATTATGTTTATACAAGATAATCTAGAGCTAAAAGAAAAAAAAAACTTGTCAAAACTCCCCGTTTATATTCCACTAGCTGTACCCGCGACTGCGTTCGCGTGGATGTCGTAAAACCAATTGCGATTTCATGGCTTTAATTTTTTTTGTGCGGATGCCTAATTATTTTTCTAGAATAAAAGTAGGTAAGCCTAAGTTACTCCTTATAACATTAGCTATCTGACACTGAAAGTCCCGTCAAAATCGGTCCAGCCGTTTCAGAGATTATCCGGAACAAACAGACAGGCGGACAGAAATTTAAAAACAATTTTTGTTTGTTATACGAGTAAGTACCGCTAAAAGCTTTTATTTTGACATTATAAACAGACACTTCAATTTTTACCGACTTAAAAAAAAAGGAGGTTATCAATTCGACACATGGTATGTAATATAATTTTATTGGAACTGCATTATATTCACATATGACAATCTATTAGGGCTTCCAAACAAATATACAAAATTTTATAGATGTAGTATGTGTATGTAGATATGTATGTATATTTATGTATGTAGTAAGTATGTATGTTTGTCCACGCATTTCTCCGCAACTATTAATCGGATCATGACCATTTTTTTTATTGGCTTACATTTACTTCAACTTAGGGAGGAAACAGTGCAAGTTTCATCAAAATCGATTTAGTAATTTTCAAGATACGGAATAATACGTGTAAGTGTGACGGCCTGGCTTATTAATACGAGCTACGGGTGTAGTGTCAAAGGGAAAACATCTCAAAACCTTAGTTAAATTCTAGTGCAATATTTACGACAAAACTACTATTACCTACTTATTATACTTAAACAAATATTCCAGTTTTTACTTAAATCTAAAAATTACAAAATAAAAAGTACTTACCTAATTTAAAAAAATTAAATCGACTTCAAAAAGAAATTAACTCAAAATTATGAAATAACTTTAATTTCGGAAGTCTGTGGCAAAAAACTATAAGTAATACAGATCCCAAGACACCGACTTCCGAAATTAAAGTTATTTCATAATTTTGAGTAATTTCTTTTTGAAGTCGATTTAATTTTTTTAATTACTTTTTATTTATTTCCATAGATTCAATTTCATTTATATCATCATTGATTAATTAATAGTATGTAGTGTGTAGGTACAATCATGTCGACAGGTCATCGAATCGGCCAGTGTGGCCAATCGTCAGTGGGCGATGGGCGATGGTGCCAATAACCCCAGCTTCAGAGGCGGCTGCCAAACAATGAGATGAGATGTAACCTGATCAATTTTAACACGGACATAATGGAGCTCTTTGAAATTACTTAGTACGTACGTACTTTTTGCGTCCCTAATTGAAATTAATGACTATCTTAGGCTCAGTGGGTTTCTTGTAACAAAACCTCGGGAAAGTTTAGGTACCTACATAAAGCATTTTGGCACTAGCCATAAGCCCACGTTCGCACGGACGTAAAAATATCGCCGCGGGATTTTATCGCGCATTGGATTTTCAACTCCGGGTGTTGAGCCGAGCGTTGAGTTGAGAATCCAACAGAGCACATTTTAGCGCGTCAAAAACACAGTTGGTTTTTGAAATCTCGGCGCTAAGCAGACCGTTGAAAATAAGTGCGCGAAAAAAAAATCGCAGCAGGAAAAACGCACCCATGAGTCATGCGGCTGCACTAACTGCCACAAAGACTCTTATAAGGCTTTCACGTGGGATTACAATAAATGACCACCTAGGTTAGGTAAATATTTTTAATAAAATCTAACGAAATAATTTATCACTTCTTGCAATAAAGATAATAAAATACATACTTACATTATAATGAGGAAACCATATCCCGATGATTTCACAGAAACACTCTGAGAGCTTAACATCCTGTTCGAAAGAAAATAAACGTTTCTTCAAATTATTTTTTCCATTGAATTCAAGAGATATTTTGGAGGGAAAAGTTGCTCCCTAGTAATTATACTGGCGCGTTGGTGTACTGGTCGCAAGCACTGAGCATGAGGTACTGGGTTTGGTTCCTAGGCCGGGCAAAGTGTTATTACTATTAGGCTTTTTCCATCAGGAATTTCTCAGTAACAGCTCGCAGTTTAGATTTGTGCCTGGATGATAACACAAGGCTATTACACTACTGGCGAAATAATAATAATTTTTATTGTTCAGAAAAATACATAATTATATCAGATAAATCACTGGTCTCCACACTAGGAATTCCTGTGTCGTGGAGGCCAGTCTCTTTCATCGTGGTTCAAAAAATACAGTGTAACATAAGGAAATGTGAGTGTACTAAGGTACATTTCTGCCTATAACCCTTCGGGGATTACAAGCGTGATGCTGTTATGAAAAGTCACGTAAGTGCCAGTAGTGTCACGGTGGACTTGGGTGTGTTAGCCTCATCAGTAGAAACTCTTCATAAAACCAAGACCACAGCCTAGACTCATACACTAGTGAAAGTAGAAATCGTTTCTACTAATTCTCCTGTTACTATCGTTTTGTTTACGTTAATTGTAAAAGCAAGTCCTGCTGCGTAATTGCAAAGCACACAAACTAATCACTTTTGTTTTAACAGCTCAATCAACATTTCGCCGCATGTTTTAAACATAATTATTATGTGTTTTCGTCGGCCAACGTGATGCAAATTGTTTCCCTCTTCGCAAGTAACTAGGTACGTCACGCATTCCCTCACCGGGTCAGGAACGTGACTCCTTTCCTTTATTATCTACGTAAACCCTCTTTCCACGGACCAAAAGGACTTATTTGCCGACTCGCAAGAAATTAATTTATTTGTGCCTAGGCGAGTCGACAACTTCAGTAATATGTATTAGGCAATTGACACATTTTGAATTTTATGCAATGAAGTTAAGAAAAAAGAACACGTTTTATAATATTTAACTCTTCAGTCATCACTTCTGTGCGCTTGTGTCCTTTTTTCTATACTTTATTGTATAAGATTCAAAATGTGCCAAATGCTGTAACTTCGAATGAGTCGTATATAGAAAAAATTATATTATTTAAAAGTGACGATTCGCCCGTTTCGGGCGATTAAATTCGTGCGAATCGACTAATAAGCCACCAAAGGACGTAAGGGAAGAAAATAAATATAACTTTTTTACTTTTGTAAATGGATATCTGTGTCCATACTGGTGTAGTGCTTGTGAGGAAAGTTAATTGAATTATGAATGCGGATGGCTTTAAGAGTTGGAAAAGACCAAAGAAACGATGGATGAAGAAGATATGGCTAGAAAGAGGGTGACTACTAGGATGAAGATCAATAGAAAAGTATGGAAGAAAAAGGCATGTAGTATCCCAAATAAATTAGGATAGAGGCAAGAAATGTGAAGGAATGATTTTTCTGTTTTTGAGACTACTGAAGTTAGAATTAGTGCGCAAACACACGAGCGACACGCGTCAACGCGTGTCGCTGTCGGCGGCTGCCGTCGACGACATGCCTCTCGTGTATTTGAGCACCGTAGGTACTCAAATACAAAAGAGCGCGAGCGGCACGTTATCGACGACTGCAGTTGCCCTTGCCGTTGATTTGTGTCGCTCGTGTACATGCACACCAACTACGTAGTTTCCCCGTATAAAATCGGCCATCCATCGGTTTCTAACTAAACTTCAACTATATCAGACGATCCTGTATACGTATTTCTTTTGTTGACTGTACATCCAGTTAGAATATGGTGATGAACCTTGATACCTCCTAACCGGTTCACTTCCGACAAGTATTCTCGTAAGCGCCGCGGGCGTCGTCGGTCGCTGATAAACATTTATTAATTAAAGCGTAGAATGATAACTCGGAACTGACACTGCGTCTGCGCAATCATTGCTTTACGAAGAATCGCGTATCTATTAAACAAACTTATCACAGTAACAAGTTAAGGTCAATGGCACGCAATTATCTGGAACCGCCATATCTAAGTAGGTACTAGAAAATGACCAATGATAATATTCTTTTTAATTTATTATTTTAATTATTTAATGGAAATTTAAGTAGATACGGTTCGTTCCAACTTCTATATCATTCTCAAAGCCAAACGTCCGATATTAATACTGATAAATTATTATGCATATTTTTTCCAACGAAATAAATTAATTAATATGTTTTTTGAAACTTCCATGGAATTTCTGAATAAAAAGCCTGTTTGTCAGTTTTATTACGGCAACGACTCGTCTTGTTCGGAGAAATAAGATGTACGATATAAATAAATTATGTAAACCGAACAAGGCTAACTTAAAACTGCGAAATACTAATTTACTAGTAGCGCCCCGCGGTTTCACCCGCGTAAGTTTCGATCCCGTGGGAATATCGGGATAAAAAGTATCCTATGTGTTAATCCAGGAAATGGTCTATCTATGTGCCAATTTTCATCCAAATCTGTTCAACGGTTTACGCGTGATTGAGTAACAAACATCCAAACATCTTCACAAACTTTCAGATTTAGAATATTATAGTAGGATTAGTAGGATAAGAACTGCGGTACCTAATAACTTCTATTTGGAATCACTTCTAATGCAGACGAATGCTGTATTGGCTCAGCCACTAAAATTGATAAGTACTCTAGAAGAGGTCGATCCATCATCAGGTTTTTACAAACTCGACTCTAAAAACTCTTCACTATTTTGCCCTAAGACCAACCAAGTCCTCAACATTTTGTACCTGGTTATCATTCGGTTGACGTTTTGACGGGTTGAGGTTTACATAAAAGACTGAATGAAGACTTAAATATTCAAAACCAAAACCAGTAGCATCATTAATCACCAGCCCAATTAAAGCACTCGCTCACTTTCAGACAAGACTGTAGTGCACTCGAAATAAGTGCATCTAATGTGCAACAAAGTATAGATCCGAAGTGTGGAAGTGGCTCACCTGCACCATTACGCCAGCCGGAGCCTCGCACTGACAGATATATTATGACCTTATCTCACTCATTACCTTAACGGAGACCACTTCGTGGAAACCATCTCCTTTCTCGTAGCATTGTCAACCTTGCCGGGATATTTTACGAGGAAAAAATTCATGAGTTGGAATGTGCTGAATACATTTGTAGTTGGCAACACAGTTACACATGTTCGTCTTCGTATCCTGTACAATGTGACGTATTACGAGAAGCTATTTGTGATTTTGATGTCTGGAATGATGGGAAATTAGACATGGCAACTGTATTCAAATAATAGGAACGGTAAGAATCACTAAACACAATTGGGGGTGGATATTATTAAAGTATTCTGCCTTTGACAATTTCAAACGCTCGACAGGAATACATTGTATGTTCTTGTTTTATTGAAAGCTAATTGTTTTGTCTATGAAACGACTCGTACAAGACTTAGAGAGAGCTC
The DNA here is from genome assembly GCA_963855955.1 of Luperina nickerlii. Lineage (NCBI taxonomy): Eukaryota > Metazoa > Arthropoda > Insecta > Lepidoptera > Noctuidae > Luperina > Luperina nickerlii. Next base: position 5,778,505 of record OY979665.1, read on the forward strand.
TATTGACGTCCTCTTTGCTGAACAATTTTCCGCAAAACATAAACAATTTCAATTAGTACGCAACTATTTATTATTCAAATGGTTGTAGGTTTTCACCACGATACACGTATTTATTTTCTTATTTGAAACCATAGAATAGATGAAGTGACTAGGAGAAAATAAGCCAATTGTATACGAAGGGAAGCTGTAAATTCCATAAAAATATATATATCAGTACTTAATTTATTTCAAGGACGCGGACGGACAGATATCATTGCCAACAAAAATAAATAATTAATAAAAAATCACGGCAAAGATTCGCACTATTAAGATATCTGCAAACGTGACAATTTGCGTAAAAACTCGCCATCGCCAAATTGAACGCGTTTTCGAACACTATTAATAGGAACACGAAATTCTAAAACTAAATTCCAAAAACTGTCTGGAAATTAGTAACAAGGTATTGAAGGCCGCAGGGGGCAGGCGCGACTAATCGCCCATTGTCGGCCTCAATGGCCACGTCCCAGTTCTAACCCTGCGCCCGAATACAAGGAGTGCCTCTCCATTGTCATGATGAGCGTCTGATGGACCGAGGAAATATGTACATCGTGTGCTTTTTATGCTCTGCAGGAATGTGTCTTGCACCAGATGTGTTAGCGTTTGCCGTCAGTGTCAGCTTAATGTCAGGCGAAAGTTGACTTTGATTTGTCGCCTCTTCGAAAGCACACCAATGGAATGTATGGGCCTGCAGCACCACCAATCTCATTCGACTTTCCTGCTGGTGTTTAGTTTTAGGTAAAATAAACTAATTTCTGCAAGATATTTTTTGGTCAAGAAGGTGTTGTATGAATTATTGTTATACCCGCACCCACTCATAAGTCTGTCATGCGACGCCTACAATTCGTGCTTTTTTTGCAGATTCGAATTCAAATTCTACAAATCGTTTTATTTAATAAGGAAATACACAAGTTTCATACCCAAATTATATCGAGACCGGTAACAAAAATGAGAACAACATTCAAAATCATATACTACAATATTTTGGATCAATAACCGCCACCTACGACGTAGAATTTCTGTGAAATAAGGATCAATTCCAAGGAGTTTCTGCAAACCCAAGTATAAAAAACCACAGGCTGTATAAGCATAAAATAAGGGCCAATTTGTATTGTGTTATAAATCCTTATAAGTAAAGTATAAAGAGCGTTATAAGTCCGTCACGTTAAGTTGTAGATCCCTGGTTTGTTCCGCGCTTGGTCGGACCGTGGCAAATCAAACATCTGAAATGTGCCGTATAATTGGCTGCGTGGACGGAATGCAGTCCGCCCGACCACTACGGAATGGCGACAAGTTAAATACGATTATAATAAAGCATTCGTTGTATAATTCGGTGCTTGCTTGGTCGGTATTAGAAGGATAAGCAAGATTTATAAGAGATTAAATTCAACAGCGCGGCAGCGATAAATATTGACTACACCACTATCCGACTTCAAATCAAAATATTTGCGCGAAAGTGCTATTCAATCAGTTTCTATCCTTTCAAGCAAGTAAATATTAATCCAATTCATATTTTGTATAGGTACAGAGCAAATGGCGTCTGGAGTCTAGACAAATCGATCCAAACGGATTTAGGATAAATACGGTCCTACTCCCAAGAAACTTATGATTTAATATGTCGGCAGCGTTGTCGAAAACAACACATGCTCCGATCACGCCACCGACAAGTACGTCACTCGACTTCTCCCACCGGCCCACTGCTCGACTTGTTTTGACACCAGTATAAAACAGCGAGCAACGAAGCGGCAGGGGACTTGACCATTGGACATCGTACGGACATCATGTGCTCAGAAACTATATCGCGTTCGTATCTGGTTGTATCGTGTACCTATAGTGCTTGATTTGCTAATGTGATTAAATTGTTCATGAAATTATAATCTGATGTGAAGTGCAAACCGTTTTTCTATTGCGCAATAACCAACACTACCCACTTAGTACGCCCACAGTAATTAAGATATGCCTGATAATAATGACACACACTTTACCTTTTCCTATATCAGAAGTGGGATTCGTGTTGGTTCATGCGCAAAATGAAAACGCTAAAAGTGAAAGTGACCGTTGACATTTTAAAAAACAAAGTGCAAACTGCGAACGCTTATTAAATAATCGTGTGGACCTGTTAGAGTTGAACCCAGACAAGCCAGATACGGATGCGCGATCATAGTGAATATAGTTTTGGGCATAGGCTGTATGCCGAAATACCTTTGCCCAGTGACGCGCCATTTGCGCCCTACCGCCATGTTAGGAAAAAAAGTGTTCCCGTAATTAGAAAACGCGATAGGACGCGTGTGCAAACGTAACCGCACACAATACTACAGCTGATTTGTGATTTGCTGAAAATTCACTGCAAGGAGGTCGTGTTGTGGCCGTCATTAAGGCGCACAAAGGAAGCGGTATCAACGTGGCTATCGTAAATAGTACGAAGGACGTAATGTGGAGCTACCAGTGACGTGGGTGACTTCAAGAATCGAGCCAAGCAGCCCGCAGCCTTCGGTGAAGCCCTTCGTGTGCTGCAAGTGAGGGAATCCTGGACATGTCGTGACCCGGTGCACGAGAAGTGGCAGCCAAGCAGATGATGGAGGTGGAGCACGCGCTGCAAGCAGTAACGGCGAGTGGATGTTTGCGTCGTACAACTACGCTCAGGCACGTTAGAACAAAGGTGAGCTGTATCATTGTTTTGTTACGATTCTGGTGCTGAATGCTCGTTAGTAAAAGCGAGTTGTGCAGCCAAATTAAGTGCCAAACGAGTTAATAATGTTATTGCGTTGACTGGTATTGGTTAAACGCGTGTTTTCAGCACAAAACAAATCATAAGAAGCGTTGCGAATAGCGAGCCACAACTTGAGATTTTATTTCATTACTACACGACATTTACTTGCTAAGTATTATTTTGGGTAGGCTATTTTGTGTTATTATAAAACGAAGAGTGAAATCAGATTATCAGACTAATCTAGATCGGAAGTTCAGAGGTCCATTTAAGGTTGTGGAAGTTTTGACAAGTGATCGCTATACGTCATAAGCTTTAGATTCTAACCGAACTTACTAGTATGCTCACGATCGCATACGAAAGATGCCTCTAAGTAGTGTTCCTAACGTGTTAAACGTAGAAGGCGGTGAGGATAGTTCCTTCACCGAGTAGTAGAGCACATACCATGGCTAGGTCGCACTGTACGTACTTGTCTGTAGTCGTAATTGCAACTTGCTTGTGAGTTGTTCAGGGAGCGATGGGCTCTCAAAGGAGACTATTGTGGTGTTGGTTTTCTAATGACCTGGGAGTCGTAGACTATATGGGATGTGATGTGTGTTGGTCGTATCACTTGAGGTGATGACTACATGGGTGGCATGAGTGTCACTAGATGCTGCGGCAGCCGGGTCATGAGCGTTGTATGTGATCTATTACCAAGGCTTAGAGGAACCGCCCCTAAGACGAACCACCGACCGAATCTTTTATTATCAAGGATTGTTATTGTTTTTATTAAATGTGGTCAGAATTGGCCGAGTGGAACATGCACTGCTGTTGATTTTTTTTTGGTTACAGGTTTACACACAAGGACGTGTGCAAGCAGAATGACAGTGGTGGACAGCGCTGCCCTCTTTGGATCTCCTGTGCGAATAATCGCTGATCAAGGACGGTGCTTTTCGAGCGAGGAGTTTCACGACTTCTGCCAAGGAAACAGTGGATTGCAACCACTACAGCCATTAAGCCAACTACAGATCTATTGTCTACCGAATTTGGTGAGTCGTTTTCATTATGTTTTGACTCTGGTACCGAATGCTACCCTGCTAAACAAGTGCAAAAAAAAAACTCTTACATTGTTAGGTATAGCCCATATCTAGTTAACGATGTAATTTTTAAATACGCTCACGATAGGTTATGAATGATGCCAGTAGGTCATGTACCAATCGAAATAGATGGTAATCACAGTGGTGATGAGCTATGAGTAAGCCTAAGTAGTGGGAACCACGCGAGTAGGGGTTCTCTATCGGCCGTAGTAAAAAGTGTGTAGTCACAGGGTGATGCACATGGATCCATGCGTTGGATGGGTGAGAGCAATGCGATTGCTGGTCGGCCGGAGCGCCGTGGCGTTAGAGTGGTTTACTCGTCTGTGGGTTTCCAGGTGTCTAAGGCTCTTAGTAAAAAAATATTGTTTTAATGTGGATAACGATGGTACATGGCTCTGGTTGATATTTTTTTTGCTATGATTAATTAAAGTTGAATCAAGTACGCTAATGAGGCTAAGGCATATGCCATGGCACAGGCCAAGGGATCAGAGTATTAATGAGGAATTTGAGGAAAGCTAAGTAAAAGTCTTGTTGATGAAACAAAGTAGAAATTAAGTCGAATCTTAGTTCGGCTGGTCGGGGACCATACCAGTAGTTATTACATAGTCGTAGCCCTGTAGAAATCGGTTTCTCTTGAGGCAACTCGAGTAGTCCATGGGTGCGCGATGCGTGTTTCACTCTGGCGGAGGTCGGGGTCTTGTAGAGACCATAGAGCCCGTAGGACTCGGAATTCAGGAGGAATTCAAAGAAACAAACATGAAGTTTATTGTAGGGGCTTAATGAAAAGCCACAGTCCATAAATAAGATTCCTGCTGTGTTTTGTGATGCTCTAAGGATGTTTTATTTGCTGCTCCATCATGTTTAGTTGATTATTTAGTTTGTGATCTTAAGATTTGGGAATCAAATAATGATACTATCTCTGCCAATAGTGATACTATCTCTGCCAATAGTGATACCATGTCTGCCAATAGTGATACCATGTCTGCTAAAAGTCCCACTATATCTACCAGTTCTCATAATAAAGCAAATTGTAAAAACCCTGGTTTACGTGCTACTTCAGTAGAATCAATTGGTCCTGAGTCAATTACCATTATAACAGAAGCACTTGTACATCAACCAAAATATTGAGCTATTTGTTAATTAAGCTAAAGGAACGATACTTGTTCGGCCTAGCTACGTCCGGTCCAGTTTAACTGTAGGGACACACCTGAAAGGCAAAACAATTACCGGACCAGGAAGCTAATCTTGTAGGGTCAAAAACTGATCGGACCAGGAAGCTAATCTTGTAGGGTCAGAAATTGACCGGACCAGGAAGCTAATCCTGTAGGGTCAGAAATTGACCGGACCAAGAAACAAGTCTTGTAGAGTCATAGCTGACTGGACCAAGTGGTTAAATATCTGAAGGGTCTAACTTGACCGGACCAGAAACAATAGCAGGATGACCAAACGGTAGTTAATCAGTTTTTCATGCTTTAGATGTAACATTGTAATAATCGTAATTAGTAATCAAATAATGATTAATGCTCTGAACTCTACAATTTCTTTTAGTTTGTGCGAATTTTCATTGTGTTTTAGTCTGTACCAGATTCGGTCAGAAGTAACCGAACTATGTGATACTTTGCGGGGTATGTTTCTTTGCAGATTAACACACGAGAATGTGTGCGAGCAAGATGGTCGTGTCGGCGTCATTCATTGACTATTCTGAACGCCAGTGTCACCCGGCGGCGCTCGACAGAGTCTAGCCTGAGTTCGTGTGGAGTCGAAGAGAGCGCGCAGTGGTGTAACGAGACAGTCTTGGCTCTGGCGTGTCACGGTGAACGTACGTTACGGAAGCATCGTACGTTCCCGTGACCCCTGGTGTAGGTGTGAGATGGAACACCGGGGTGGTTTTTAGTCAGTAAGAGTCTGACAGACCCCTCCGCTCGCCCCGTGGCGGAGGACATCCATGAGGATTTTCCACCCCGGAAAGTGCATGACGGGGCACAAGTTGCACTTCATGTCCGTTTATTCGGAACCGATCAATAGTAACGCGAGCTGATGTCCATAGAACTAATGATGACAGTTAAATTGCAATAATCATTGTAGGGTTAAACCGGTCCAATGATAAATCAGCTATAGGGAATAATAATATTCCGGACTAGCCAAAATAAGATAAAATAAATTCTGAAGGGCTTGTAGCCGGTCCAGAACTTGTTAATCTGAAGGGTCAATGAAAACCGGTCCAGAACTAATTCTTACCAGCCTGTCTGTAGGGTTTAGATAAACCGGTCCAGATTGTAAAGTACGATTTTTGGTCAGGATAATCGAACGATTTATGATTATTACAGATGTATGAATTGTAAGCGCACGAGGACGTCCGCACGTCAGTATGGCCGTGTCGGCAGCGTTGTCGAAAACAACACATGCTCCGATCACGCCACCGACAAGTACGTCACTCGACTTCTCCCACCGGCCCACTGCTCGACTTGTTTTGACACCAGTATAAAACAGCGAGCAACGAAGCGGCAGGGGACTTGACCATTGGACATCGTACGGACATCATGTGCTCAGAAACTATATCGCGTTCGTATCTGGTTGTATCGTGTACCTATAGTGCTTGATTTGCTAATGTGATTAAATTGTTCATGAAATTATAATCTGATGTGAAGTGCAAACCGTTTTTCTATTGCGCAATAACCAACACTACCCACTTAGTACGCCCACAGTAATTAAGATATGCCTGATAATAATGACACACACTTTACCTTTTCCTATAAATACATATCATTAGATAGTGTTTATGTTATGGGTCGATTTCGAGAAGTATTTGCATCACTATGAGATGCTAATTTGACACATAAACATTCAAGTTGACATTTCATGTATGAATGAAGTTGCTATTTTGACAGCTTCTCTTGGGACCTCGCCGGATTTCGCCTAAATTACCCATGTTTGTTGTGAGTTTATTTATACGCGATTAGTAGTAATTGTAGATCCGATAGTATTTTCTTAGAATCCGTGACGACTTTGACCGATCGATTCCTCTGTGAAGATCTTTGGCGCCCACTACACGTTAGATCACTAATAATATCGTAGTCCTAAAATAGATGAACATTTGTCACGGTACGAGGCGCCAACTGGCAACTGCTAATGTAAACTCGTTTAATTAGAGCGGATAGTCAAACTGTCCTTTGTAACAACTAACAAGTCAGTTTTAATGCAAACATAAACTCGCGTCTTCTTCCCATGGGGGTAAGCAGAAACTTCCGAATGTCAACTGCTACGAACCTTACATACTTTTTTTGCCTCGTTTACGCAATTACCGCAATTACGTACGTTACGCAATTACCCCATTGGACTCGGCAATAAAGGCCATGTTTTATCTTCGGGTTTCAGTTCCTTCTGTAATCTATTAGCGCTGTTATAATAACTAACACAATCCCGCGGTTACCGCTCGAAGCTCCTATTACGGTGATGGAGAAAAAATCCCGAACGATACACATAATTGTGACCACAAAAACTATACTTAGAAATCAGCAATTGTTCTAGGAACCCGTCCATATGTAAGACATGGATTGTAATGTGCCTTACTGTACCTTGCACGGACGGGAGTTCAGCAAAAAGTATTTATTAACAGAGTTAGTCATCCATGCGATCCAGAACTTAGTGCTAAATGTCAACTTGTGTCGTCACGGCTAACCCTTCAGTTGAGTTAACCCCTCAACGGAATTGTAGCGAACGTGGGGCGAGTATTTAATGTAAACTGGCCATTCATTTATTCCGTGTGTTCACGTAAATGTTAACGTCCATTCAAGCCTACGCTTTAATAATAAATTGTGAGCGAGTGTATGCTCTCAGAATGATGATATGTGAGTCCGTTTGTTGGAAACTACCGGTAGGACGTGGATCCAATAGTGCCGGGGAACGATAACTCCTCTAAAGCCGAGAAACGATCTTGTGGACGTTGCTATTGCTACGTGTAAGGCAAATGTAACAATAATTATTTTACGCCATCCTTGTGTGGTCATCGCAGTTACTAACAACTAACAGATTTGGCACTCTTACGATGCGTGGTATTGGCAAATAGACTTCGGCATGATTTTAATGTTTCTTAGAAGTAATTTATGTCAGGGATATTATTATTATAATTTTCTCGTTTCTTGACATTTCTCAGGACCCTGAGGTCCCGGGCCTTTGGAAGATGTACGTGGGGCCGAGGCCAACTCGCAGAGGCCCGTTAGACGTTTTTATAATTATTATTAAAAGCCTGTGATGTCCCGCAGCGCCTCAGCAGGGCAAAGGCCTCCCTACCCTACTTCTTCTTCTCTCTGTTTAAAGCTGCTAAGGACCAGTTCTTGTTGAAGGAGTTCAGCTCATCCCGCCCTCATCGCCATCTCCGTCAGGGACTTGACATACATTAAATTCCATACATTTTGACGAGGCATATTCTGTGTTTTAAGCTTACCTACTAATTTAAAAAATCATTTAATATTTAACATTCAGGCTGAATTTCATAACTATATCAAAATTATCTCATTACAGGAACGCCCACGAACGTTCTTTCCAGAACCACATTTTATCAAAGCAATTGCCTAACATACCTAACACAATTATCTGATTCACAGAATAATGGACGCAACAAAAAAACATAGAATTCATAGAAGGCCGTTCTAGTTCCGCATTCTCCCTAAGTACAGTAGGTTCAGAGATTTAAGGCCCAATTTGAATATACGGACAAATCACATGGAAGCACAGAGATGCATACATGCATGCGTTAACTGGAAGCATACACAACGTTCGCTGGAAACGCACAACAAAGTGGAATGATGAGAAGCGCGGATTCCGTTAAACTGTAAGCCGATCGATACCACACGACGCGCGCTAAATAAATGTTTGGAAAGGCATTTTATTGCTGTCTTTGTATCCTCACGGTTCGTCGCTATATCGGCGAGAGCAGAACTTCAAAAGGGACTACATTAGAACGGTTAGTTCCGCCAATCAATGCAGTGACTGCTGTGGCCGGTAAATGGCTCTATTCGAATATTTAATTTGAGGGAAGTGAAGAAGCCATTAATTAAGCTTTAAAGCAAATCAATTTTATTGCCATCCGCGTGAAATTTCTTGTTTCCCCGACCCACCCCGTCGCATCGCATCGCCTGCCCGCGCTATTACTTCGCTTTCGCTTAGCGTTCTTTCTGACTTTTTTTATTTTTGCTTGTCTCCTAAGGCTCCTAGCGTGATGCGAAATGTAGAAATCATTTTTCAAATCCGACTGGTAGTCTCAGAGATTAGTGTGTTCAAACAAAGAAACAAACGAAAAAACAAACAAACTCTTCAGCGTTATTATTTGTATTTTCAAATCCGCTGGTAGTTCCAGAGATTAGCGCGTTTTAAACAAACTATTCAGCTTTATTAGTAGCATAGAAGATAGGTACTAAAACTAAAGGTCAACAAGGACAAACAGAAAATTACATAAGTAAATGGAATAAGTACCTATAATATTTCTATGAAACACCTCCGCGTCTACTACCTACGATTATTAAAATCCTTGGTACTACTCAGCTGTAACCATCAACTGATAAATACAGCGTAATGACGGTCGCAGCCGTCTATCAACCTGTCACTACTAAACAACTATCACAACCAGTGAAGACGACAAATTACACCTATTCACATAATTATACAAGTGCAAGTTAAAGAGCAAATAGTCTTCAACCACCCCGCGATGTTGTCACCTCTCAGTAAGGAAAAAACGCCTGATACATACTCAATTAACAGGCTTTTTTAGCATTGGAAAAACGCATACTAATTCCTAGTAATTAGATGCATATAAATCTCAATGTAAGATTAAAGGGTACTTTGAAAGTCCCATAAGAGTTGCGGGTCACGATCGAAAGAAAAGTAAAGAATCAAACGATGACTCAGATAAACAAAAAGTTTTTATTGCCGATAAGATTGTCGCTACAACCCACGCTCGAACAAGGTTTTCTCGTCTGTCCCGATAATAACAGCGGCAGCGTTTACGATGCTCTTAGCTCTTATGCAAGCCGTACGTAGTACGCCTTTGAAATAACAATGTGCTTTTAGTATGCATGACTTTTAGAAATATTCTTTAACACAGTTATGGGTTTTGTTTGTCAATACATGATGAAAACGGGTGTAAAAATACCCTTGGCCGAGACTCTGAGTCACTTGTACTTCCCGTTATTATGATATATTTTTTGTACTGGACCATATCTAGTAACCTTCTCGTAACGGCAATTTTGCAGGTCCAATAAGATGGGAAGCTACACGGCAGCTAGCAGCTACCCATGATACTTCCCTGTTTTTGTAAACTTGAATTTGGCAACGAATATGACACAGTGTCATTTTTAGTGTTATGAACTTATGACTGTCTGCAAAAAATATTTTGGGTCGTTTGAATCACTCTTATTTTTCGGCTAATCTCCGGGCTCTAGAAATAACGAGTACATATACAAGTACATATAAGTACAACTAGTACTATAGGTATATACCAGTACTATTATATTTACTCTACTTTTGCTTTTAACTTATCAAATGAGTCAGTAGTTCCTCACTGAGCATAATTATTTGGCTATAAGCTGCAATTTCACAGTGAGAATTTCCAAGAGGTTTCGATTCAACATGTTGGCTGTTAACATAAGATACTACTCTACAGATACAGTAAAGGTCTCTTGAGAGAGAATGAGAATTTGTGCACTGTACCGAATTCAAGTCACATTTACTCATTTGGTTCAGTTCATGATAACTCGTCTACAGTTCCATTTACACGTGATGAATGCAACAAGCAAATATACTCTGTTGACCAGTAAATACATACACAATCATGAATGTTCCAATTTCAACTAAAATCGAAATACGTCAATGTTGCCATCATAAATCGCCAGTGTTTACATACGCAAAAAACAGTCTGTTCATTCACAATGTGGTGTATTATACATGCGCCGACGCTATTTCACGTTTAATTTTAACTAGTCAGCGGAATCTCCAGCGTATTCAAGGTTCCGGAACAAAAATGCGCATAATCTGCCGACGTCATTAAAAAATAAGGAAAAATATTGTAAACAACAATGCAGTAACCACGTGGAGACGCTCACAATGGGTGCTGATACCATTATCGTGGCGTTATCATGCACTATAATGGCCTTTCTTAGAAGCGAAATAGCCTGGCGTACAATTCTCGCTGGTTCTGTGAAACGTCAGTCTGTGCTTGATAATGTGGACGTACCGACTACCAGGGTTTGTTGTTTTACTTACAAAAATTTAAACTATTATAGATAGTTTAGATAAGGAAACAATAGATTACTTGGAATCATGTGTAACGCGAGGCAGGGACGTTGAGAGCGAAGCGTGCGTTCATAATTATTATAATATGATAGATAAGTAGCGCCATTATATTATTACGTCATGACGAGAAGTTAAAACCCTATTACTCTACACGATATTTAGGGACTCTTTCCCTAAATCGGGATGGGGTAATAAGAGAAAGGGAGTTAGGGACCCAATAAAAAAACACATCACCTAAATAACGAGTAGTGTAATTAGAGGCTTTAGCACTTTTAGCACCGCGTAGTTTCTGTCTATCCCCATGGGAAGAACGCGTGAGTTTATGTATGTAATTTTACACTTATGTATGTGTAATTAGAAGTTACCAAAAACCATAATGCGGCCTTATAATACACAATCTCGTTGAAAGCTGATACTATCTACAAAAACCGGTCAAGTGCGAGTGGGACTCGCGCACCGAGGGCTCCGTACTTTGTAGGTATGTAAACACATAGTTTATCACGGGTTTTTTTAATGCACCTACAAATTTACGGATTCCGGATTAAAGGAAAAATCCTTTACTTGTGCTACATGAACAAATTTCATGATTCTAGATCTAGGTCAACGCCCAACGGGAAGTACCCTATAAATTTTGATTCCCTTGAGAGTATCGAAATATACGTTTTTTGCGGCATAACCGGTCATATCTTTTTTTTTTACGTTAACTTAGGTGTTTGATTTTTTCACAACTTTAAGGAACTGTAGAGCCGAGTATTTGGTTTTAATTTCAACTCGATAACTCCACGCGTTCCCGAGAAAAAAGGTCTTGATAGACAGACGGACGGACAACAAAGTGATCCTATAAGGGTTCCGTTTTTTCCTTTTGAGGTACGGAACCCTAAAAATAAAAGGATTCCCCATTGACGCAGATGTAAACATTTAAGTGGATTACAAATAATACTCTTTATATTTAGAGGGCTAGACAGTCTCTGGGCTTAATTCAAAAGACAATCTAAAATCCCACACAACGAATCGGTCGTAAAATTCAATGTAGGATAATCCCAGTTCAAATTACAGCTAGCTGCAAAGTGTCTATGCCCAGACATAAACGACAAATGTTTTCTGTCAACGGTCGAATGCTCGAAGCCTGTCTGTCTGTATTATGTCTAACAAACATCTGAATTTCTAATGAAATTATTATTCTAATGGAAAATGTTGTTATGATGTTGTAAATAAACTAATTAGGTAGCTTTTAAGTTATTCTGTTATTGTAATTAAGGGCTGTTTTTCCAACGCCAAATAATCCGAGGAATAGTTTTGAATTTTTGACAGTTCTTTGATACAAAATCTGTCAGACGTCAGTTTTATTCCACGACTAAAAATTATTTGTCGAAAAATCAGCCCTAAGTAGTATTAAAACAAATCTTCCTCTTGCTTTCAAAATTAACATCACGCCTGTTATCCTTGAAGGGTTAGGCAGATGTACCTTTTAGTAAACCCACCTGTCGCCAGTTATGTTTAAGTTCCTTTTAGCAAGGGGTCTGGGATTTTTGCCCGCTTGATGGCAATAGACTAGTCTATTGCCATCAAGCGGGCAAAAATCCAGACCTCGGACTGTTACCAAGGAATTCTTGAAGGAAAAACCTAATAACACTTTCAAAATTAAGTTTAGACTTATTATTGAAGTGTTTAGACAAGCCAGTTTGTAAAACTATCACAACAAGTAATTGGCTTCATGTTTCAGCCGAAAGACGTCCACCGCTGCACATAGGCCTTCCACAAACATCGTCACCTCGACCGGTTCTGTGCTTCCCGCATCCAGCGCATTCCTGCGGCCTTCAAAGGTCATCGATACACCTTGTGGAAGGCCTTGGCTTAATCCTCTCAAATTGAATTATTTCACAGAACCCGGTAATTCATAGGCAAGAATAACATCCTTCAACAGCTCTATCAAGTACTGACAAGGGCAAACCACTCGGGCAGTCGTTTTAGAGACTTATGAATGTAAATTCCCATTTCATCCTCGCTCCTAAAAATATCATTGATCACTCTAATATAATGATTGCGCTTCTTCTTGTGAACCTCTAATAATTCCTATTTTGGGGTCTAAAAATACTAAATAGCCGAGTAGCTGCGACCAACTCTGAGAAAAATCCAGAAAGTTAAAAGGAGTCTCAGTTATTTTTAAAAAGGCGCATCATTAGCAAGCGCAAAAAGTTTTTATAGGTTCATTAATTTAAAAAAGTGTTCGTCACTAGAAGATCAATAAATTTTTAGAGGATCAGACAAATATTTCTCCTTTTAAATGTAGTGATGATTTTTTACACCGGTGAAATTCAGGGAAATTAAACTGGCTTAACAGCAACTTAGAGGTATTTGAAATTTTCACGATGAACACTAAATACCTACCTGCGTGTGTGGGAGTTTGTAATCTATGATGATTACAAACTCCCACACACGCAATTACTAGATTAATTAATTCTATACTATACTTGGTAAATAAATCTCATTTTGGTTGACGCTTCCCCTGACCCACCCCATCGCCCGTCCGCACGCTAATACTTCGTTTTCACTTACCGTTCTTTTTGACTTTTTAGGGTTCCGTACCCAAAGGATAAAAACGGGTCCCGTTTTTACCCACCAGGCTGTATCTTATGAACCGTGATAGCTAGACAGTTGAAATTTTCACAGATGATGTATTTCTGTTGCCGCTATAACAACAAATACTAAAAACAGAATAAAATAAGTATTTAAGGGGGGCTCCCATACAACAAACAGTTTTTTTTTTTGGCGTTTTTGCCTTGTGGTACGGGACCCTTCGTATGCGAGTCCGACTCGCAATTGGCCAGTTTTTTTTTTGTTCGCCTCCTAAGTGTCGTAGAGTAATGTTAAATAGGCTATAAACCTTCCTCAAGAATTGAGCTATGAAAAGCAAAAATATCAAATCTGACTTATTAGTTCCAGAGAATAGCGCGTTCAAACAAACAAACTCTTCAGCTTTAGTTTACGTATAGAAAATATAGATAGATTATGCCTTTCTTTTTTTTTACAATCTACTCATTAGCGTAGCGTTCTCTCGTTGATTGTACGCATCCAATCACCAATGGGGCGCGCCGTAAAATTTTAATTGGTCGTCAATGGCTGACATTTCTATTTCTCCGAAGCGTAAGATTTACGCGTTAATTCTTATTTATTTATTTTACACGTGTACAGTCACGAGCATAAATATAGAGTTCTATAACTACAAAAATGCATGAAAATAGCTTTCTATTTAGGCTGATTGTATCTAGATGCGTTTACGAGTGATCGGTCGGCGATGGTACCGCACAAAGAACAATAGAAAGCTATGGGAGAGCTTTGCCCAGCAATGGGATAACAACGGTTAAAAAAAACCAGCTATTTACATTAAATTACAATTGCAATTGCGAGATAGGACCTATTTCATACTATCGAAAATACTATATTTGTAACTTATCATTCCTATCAATACTTAAGGATAATTAATCAGTTTTGAACATATTTTTGCCCGTGAATGTACATGGTCGCTTTGTTACATCTAAATTGATCTAAATACATTCCTTTACTGAGAACATTAAGAGAGAATGGAAAAAACGTATAATAAATGTTTCTAGTTAATTATTATAAATTTAATTTTATCCCCTTTGTAAATCATTGTGATTGATGTTTCTTTTACATCTTTTGTGCAATAATAAATATTTAAATAAGTGTCTGTTTGAAATGTTAATAACAGCTTTATACTAAATGCCTAAGAATGTAAAAATATACAGTACTAATATCAAAGAAACTATTTTTTGTCCGCCTGTCTGTTCCAGATAATCTCCGAAACGGCTGGACCGATTTTGACGGGACTTTCACTGGCAGATAGCTGATGTTATAAGGATTAGTAAAGAGACACATTATTGTTTTCCGACATCCATGCGAACGAAGTCGCAGGCAGAGCTAGTGTAAATACAAATTCTAGTTTGCAATATCTGATAACTCGCCCGGTTATTTTCGCAATTCTGTGCAGCACGGTTCAAAGATAAACTTGTTATTATATCAATAAGATAAAATTCATAGAATTGAGTTTAACAATGAATTGTTTTGGTTTATTTTACTACGATAAGATGAGCTGGCCTTTGACACTAGACACACTAGTTTACTTAAAATTCAATAATTTATACTTAATAAATTAGTATTGTAAAAGAATTTTGAATAAATTGAAAAATAAAAATTTGTTAAACGTAATTATAATTATTTATGTTAATCTTAATATATTTCCTCATTAATACTTCAGGGAAAATCATTCATATTTATTTCATCACACTCATACAAGAAATTCCTGTTTACAATTTCTTTGTGTCAGGCTGTTTATTGTTCAGCGGGATTGTCTGAAAGGGTTACCGCTGGCCCGGAACATAAAGGGCGAAGGAAGGAACACGGGTGGGTTTTAGTCAGTAAGAGTCTGACACTCCCTTCCGCTCCACCCAGAGCGGGAGGAGTCATTTGATGATTTCCCATCCAGAAAAAAAAATAATAAAAAGGCTGTTTATTGTTATATATATTATTGTTTTCTGCAATAAAGTTAAATTGCTTGTAATGTATCATACACACAGTATACAAGGTCAAATTTAGCTAGCGAAACTCCGCTTAACAAGACTCGAGTAAATCCAGGGCTCAAGTGACGCGGCCCTGACTGTCAGATTACAAAATTCACTGGAAAAAGCTGGCAGCTTTAAGCTACGGTTATCCGGCTTATCCTTATCTTAGTTCGAAATCCCCGCCTACTCATCAAAGATATTAATATATTAGTTAGGTAACATACAGTTAAGTTTTTTATACTTTCATCAGTTTTCAAATAGGTACTTTCCTTTATAAAGTCAGGACCTTTTGAAGCTGAGTACGGCACTGAGCTGACTAGTGCATAGAAAATTACATTTTTATTTGATCACAAAGATCAAAATAGCGTACACCAATGCCGAGTTGACATCAATCTATAGAGGTATGAGGAACAGAGTGTCAAGTTCACTCATACTCTATAGAAAAGGGAGGATCCTCCGACCAGACGGGTGTCGTGTCTGGCGGGCAACTGCCCGTTGATTCATGTCGGGCCGTTGTATCTATGCTAGTTGCGCGGTAAACTCTGCTTGCGCAATGCAGGATTTGCGTGACGTCAGTATGACGCGTTGTTTTGCATGTGGCGTTGTAGATACCGCTACATCACTCCCCCCCGGAGACCGGAGGTCGATAGTGGGCCGAGTCTTGTATCTTGCGATGCTTGCCAGGCCAGCTGAGGTTCCAGTACTTCCAGTGAGTCGGAACCGGTTGCCGCATAGTTCACGGTGAGTCGGAACTGTCTGCGAAGATGTCCCCAGTGAGTCGGGGTGGCGCTGCGTTATGCTCCAGTGCGTCGGATGTGGTACAGCGCCGGGTTGAAGCTGACTGCTGCGTCGACCAGGAGAGGAATTGAGCTCTTCTTGTTGACCGGCCGAAAGTGCAGTGTGCTGTGCCAAGGTTGCTGATGAGGCTGAGGGTGATGACCAGGTATGCGCGGTCACTGCATGCTGGTGGTCAGGATACCCGTTGAAGCCGTGGGAGCTGGCTGGCTGGGTGACTCGCTGCTAACGCTTGCGGGAGGGATGATGATGATGACGTCACGCTGAAGATTTGCTCGAAGGCTGCGCTGACGTTCATGTTCGGGGTCACCAGTATAGAGGTATGAGGAACAGAGTGTCAAGTTCACTCATACTCTATAGAAAAGGGAGGATCCTCCGACCGGCTAAGTAATAACAGCCGCACGGTTCGATCGATCAGGTTAACCTACGCTTGCCGCGGTTGGTCCGTGGATGGGTGACCATCTTGACATATCAAGGTCCGTCCGTGCCTCGGAAAGCACGTTAAGACGTTGGTCCCGACTGTCATTCGTGGATCTTTGGCAGTCGTTACAGGTCCTCAGAAGGCCGAAATTCTGAAAACCAGTCTTACCAAAAGGGTATCGTAATACCCTGTAACTGGGTTGTGGAGGTCAGATAGGTCACTCCATGTAAAATACTGGTAGTACTCAGCTACATCCGGTTAGACTGGAAGCCGACCACAACATAATTGGGAAAAGGCTAGGCAGATGATGATTCTGTGGTATTGACATTACGACGCAGTACATAACGTTGAGTCGGTAAAGCAGATTCTATCGTACAATGAGCAGACAAAAAGCCCTTAAGGGGGAAGCGCTAAGGTAGCCCGCGAAATTCAAATTTTCTTACGTTTTTTGCAATTTGCTGGTCAGCATTAATTTGTACGTTGATTAATATATGAATCGCGGCCGTAAGAAATATGTGTTTACAGAATTATAATCATTAAAGTCATCAACACAACTCTCTAAGACCACGTAAGTCCAAAGAATGATGATTTCATGAAACAGTTATTCTTGGGACTTACATGGTCTTAAGAGAGTTGTGTTGATGACTTTAATGATTATAATTCTGTATACACATATTTCTTACGGCCGCGATTCATACATTAATTAACGTAAACTTAATACTGACCAGCAAATTCCAAAAAACCTAAAAAAAATTGAATTTCGCGGGCTACCCTGGCGCTTTCGCCTTAAGGTGACGAACATATATTGGCTGTGACAGTACCTAGAATGTATCTTACCTTCTGTGGTGTGGATTCGGAAGCTGAGCGGAGCTTGGCACGACCAGCTCCGCCTGCTTGACGGATGGCGGCCATGAGGCTGGAGTGCGCGTCGCCGGCTGGCGCAGGAGGGGGCGCCGATGACACAGCCTTCACCTCTCTGTTGACAAAGAGATACGAATTTTTATAAAATAGTCGAATAGATGAGCTGTGGGTTTAAAGAACCAACTGGTAAAAGATGGCGAGGCATGCTTCATTGCTTCATCAAATGAATAGCCAGCAACAGCAGAGAACAGCCAGTCTGTTCTGTAAAATGCTCTCCGATAAAAATTACTTCCACCTGATGCTAGGGATTGGTCAAACACTATTGACAGCTCTCTTCTGCTTATTTTCACGTTGAAATTTTTACAGAATAGATTTGCAGAAGCCTTTGGAGGCTTGGAGCAATACGAGTCACTAGCATTACACCACTAAACAAATAACGTCTTAGCAAGGATTTCACAAATCGCCAAGAAAAAATGTGTTCTAATAAAAGAAGTTGTTCGCATTTTCGCAATGCATTGCATACAATGTAAGTCGATAAAAGGAATATTCTCTAACGCAAGTCTCATTACAGCGGAAGACAAATTGATTCCATGCTACATTTTTTCCACACACTGTAGACTGACAGTGATACCTACTGATGATAGATCGCATCGTGAGAAACAACATCTATAACAATTAAAAGATTACCTACTGCTTATTACTAAGGATTCTTCGCGAAATCCTCGCGGTTCGCATAAATAATTAAATTAAACATCTATTAATTTGTTTACCGGATCCTTGTCTGTTTCTCGGTAAAAGATTCATTAATTATACCTATACCAACATCGCTACAGAATCACGATATTAATTTAAGATAGGTTCACACCTGCGTTTATATACAATGACTTGATGATTCCTCCCCTATCGCTAACAAAATCAAGGCGTAAAAAAGTTTAAAATTAAAGGCAGATGTGTCCTAAGCATAACAAGTTATATTTTAAGCAGTAAAACCCTCGTAACGTAATAACTCGGTACTTAGAACACGAGTAATAAAATGTAGCCATTATGTAGATGAGATGATGAATACAAAGGGCACCTTTGACAGGCTAGATTCAGACAGCTCTCAAAGTTTATACAAAATGAAATTCTAGTCGATTCAATGGAGATAAAATGGCGATGATAACCATAACCTTTACATCTGTGAATCCCAGGGTTTATAAAGAGGAAGCATACCCGTTATCCGGCTATTATTTGTTTACATTCCGTAAATAGCAAGTTTCTCGATTCTCCGTGATTGATATTTTGCTTTATAACATCAAACCAATATGGGGAGGAGTAATCACTAAATGATTATGTAAAGACTTCCCCTTACTAATAAACGTATCATATCAGATGAATGGTTACACACAGATTTCTCTCTTTCAGTCGTCAGTAATTTGACTTTCGAAAGAAGAAGATAAAGCGTTGTGTAAATATACATATAGACGCTATACAACGTTTATTAGTAAGGGGGTTTCAACGCGCAAACTGAAACCATGAATTCAGCACATAATTCTAGACCCCCTAGCGTTAAAATTATACGTCAAATATCAAAAAAATAAAATCTGCCGTTTCATAGAAAAGTGCAACCTACGCGGTCAAAATTTATGGAACAGCAATTCTTTTTAAGCCTTCGAAAAAATTCTTAGTTTAAATCACGTACCTACCTACTGCCATGGTAATAGTTTGCGCGTCGATGTCACGCCACCCTGTATTGGCAGTCGTCTATTTATTTAATATCGAAAACTGTACATAAGATTCGATGTTATGAATCCTAGACGCAATAAATAACAACCCTTGTTATCTTGACATCACTTAAAAGCTAGCTCAAACACAATCCTACACTAGGAGCAAACGTGACGAACTTACACATACAGCAAGATGTGTAAATGTGTGTGACATCATAACAAAATACAACAAAACAAGTTTGAATGAGTGTGTAAGTTACTACATGTGATAGCCCTGTGTGTGTTACTTTATACTGCATTAAATTAATTCTGACCTTTGCCAGGCGAGTATCGATTCGACCAGCTCGTCTACGGTCTAGACTACTCTAGGCTAGATTATGGCGTAATTACGTTTTAAGGGGCTTACATGACCTAAAGCGCGGTCACTGTCGGACTGCATGGAAAAGAAAGAGAAGCGCGACGACACAACGCTGGTAATTTATTGCAAAATATGAAGCAATTATTTAATTACAAAAAACACTAGTATTTAAGTATGTTGCTTGTAGAATAATATAAAACAAAGTCGCTTTCTCTGTCCCTATGTCCCTTTGTATGCTTAAATCTTTGAAACTACGCAACGGATTTTGATGCGGTTTTTTTTAATAGATAGAGTGATTCAAGAGGAAGGTTTATATGTATAATAACATCCATTAAATAGTGGAGAAGTACTGTTATTTTTGAGGTTTCTAATGTGATGTCGTAAATAATTACATTTTTTCCGCTTACATTGCAAACGCAGGCTGAACCCTACGAGTTTTATCAAAATAATGTACTAAGTATTGTACACATTGAAAAGGTCTACAGAAAAGTCCGTGATGGTATATGTCTATCTCTTATGGATAACCCACAATAACTTTTTTTTGTCATTTACTTTTTACGACAAATAATGGCTAATTTTCGAAGCGATTTTAACCAATACAGCATTAATCCTTAACCAATTAAATACCTTGAATACATTGTTCATTTAATATAGATCTATATGGCCCTTTACACCGTATGATTTAAGTGAATATTTTCGAAGATATTACAGATTTAAAAATTGCGGGACGTAGCGTTTGCGGCGGTAACGTTCACAGTTTTTCTGTAGTGTATTTAGTATCAGCATTGCAGCCGTGCGAAGCCGGGGCGGGTCGCTAGTGTAGAATAATCTGACAAAAATAGGAATAATTGTATGTATATTAGTATGGTTTTTATTGTAAAAAGAGATTTTCTAAACGTATTTTTATGATGTTTTTCTATCGTATCAAATTAGTTGTATAATTGTATTATGTTTTCAACACGCTATCTACCTAGCATGTATGCTGAAGAATATCATATATTTTTCCTGTTTTTTTTTCCTGTAGTCGATCACATACTTTTATTGTTTCTAAAACTTGCGTTTTTTTGCGTTTAGGTCCTGTAAGCCCCTTAAGAACGAAAGGATTATTGGAGCGACACTTGAAGTTTGAACTGAAGACTCTTAATTAAAATTGTTGAGCGTATTTTGGGTCTTTGATCTTAAAAGCTAGAAAGGAGAAAGGTATTATAACGACTTAAGGAACTTGGTCCTTCGAGTCGGCTTACACATGGTCTTTACGTAAACGCAGACACCCTTTAAATGTGTTTTGTCTAATATTGGTCGAGGACACCGCATTGCGTCATTAAAGTAATACGGCTTATTGTTAGACCGATCACACTGGATAGACGAATTGGCACACCAATAAAATGGTGCGATGAAATGCGATGGATGCGAAAGAAAACTTTTAAGTATCTGAAATTCCATTAAAGACGAATAAGAGTAACACATTTTCTGAAATATAAATACTTAATTGCTATCAGTTGACCAATTTCCCGAAGACATCAAAGCACGAAAATATCTTTTTAAGCCTAACTGTTTGGACTAAATAGCGCGCCTCCGCGTTTCCACAGAAAATTAGAACGATAAACTGAGGTGCGTGGGATATACCTAGATAGGTTTTCTAATATTATATTGCTAATCCATTACTTCATATGTTAGAAAAATTTGTCTGCTCAACAACGTAAATAACGCAATGAAAAAATTAGTCCGGCCGCCATGCATTTCTGTGAAGTGTAAAGACCTACAACATTAAAATAGTATAAATTCAATGAAAAAGTTTTCATGCAGTTTTGAAGCCATACTGGCCATCATTGATCCAAATTTGAATTCACAACCTTCTTAAAAGTTAGAACAAAAAAGCAGGGAGCAGGGTGGCTCGAGTGTATAAGGATCGATAAGTTGGTTACGTTCGCATGGCCTACGATCAATAGCGTTTAGTTATTCAGTGATGCATCAGAAGGCCAATTCTCGTAATTTAAAACGAAATCTAGTCGCAGTCTCATCTCAGCGACAAACAAATGTCAAAAACTTGTCAAAATGTAGGGAAATTTGAAGTATTTTTTGACATATTGAGACTGAGATCAGACTGTGAACGTTGTTAAAATTAGTAGAATTGCCCTTCTGGTATTTGTAGTATGAACTAGTTCAAAATCTGTGGAGAAAGTTATGTAGTGCTGCTACTGCTTCACTATCACTACATAGTATAAAACAAAGTCGCTTTCTCTGTCCCTATGTCCCTTTGTATGCTTAAATCTTTGAAACTACGCAACGGATTTTGATGCGGTTTTTTTTAATAGATAGAGTGATTCAAGAGGAAGGTTTATATGTATAATAACATCCATTAAATAGTAGAGAAGTACTGTTATTTTTGAGGTTTCTAATGTGATGTCGTAAATAATTACATTTTTTCCGCTTACATTGCAAACGCAGGCTCACCCTACGAGTTTTATCAAAATAATGTACTAAGTATTGTACACATTGAAAAGGTCTACAGAAAAGTCCGTGATGGTATATGTCTATCTCTTATGGATAACCCACAATAACTTTTTTTTGTCATTTACTTTTTACGACAAATAATGGCTAATTTTCGAAGCGATTTTAACCAATACAGCATTAATCCTTAACCAATTAAATACCTTGAATACATTGTTCATTTAATATAGATCTATATGGCCCTTTACACCGTATGATTTAAGTGAAAATTTTCGAAGATATTACAGATTTAAAAATTGCGGGACGTAGCGTTTGCGGCGGGCGGTACCGGCCGGCCGCCCGGTGCGGCAAGAGCGTGCCTATAAAAAAGCCGGAGCGGGCCGCTATGTTTTTATATACAACGTTCACAGTTTTTCTGTAGTGTATTTAGTATCAGCATTGCACCCGTGCGAAGCCGGGGCGGGTCGCTAGTTGAATAATATTTTGAACGAAACAGTGGTATTTAGCTGCAAAGAATTCGACTTCCAAAACACATCATAAAACCTCTGGAGGCGTTTGTGACTATGGTAATCAAATTTTGTGCATACTCTCTTCGCTAATAAAGTAGAGGAGAGAACAAAGGCTATTATGAATAATATTTTGTACGAAATACAGTACTATGCAGTACTTACGGTGAAGGAAAACATCGTGAGGAAACCGACATGTCCCAGAACCAAAAATTTGAAGACATGGTACTCTTTCTCAAAGAGCTGATTATACTGTAGTTGCCTTTGATAAAGGACCAGTCCTTCAAACAAACCACCTCAAAACTTTTTCTTTGTCAAAGCGTTATGTTAATTAAATAGCCAAAAGCCTTGCTCAAGAAATAAAAAAAAAATTCAAATCCGACTGGTAGTTCTAGAGATTAGCGAGTTGAAACAAAAAAACTCTTCAGCTTTATTATAGTATTAGATAGATATAGATTATTGTTGAGCATGACTCAACACCGACGCTACAAACAAGATCAAATTGTTGGTAGGGTCGAAATACCAATTGATCATAATGGTTGGCTAACAAAAAAACAAATGCACGATCACACTGTAAGGCTTTTTAGGGTTCCCCTTACCCAAACCCGTGCCAACGGGACCCTGTTATGTTACTAAGGTTCCGCTGTCCGTCCGTCTGTCAGAGTGTTGTAGTGTAGTTTAGTGTAGTGCTGTCTTTTGGATCACAGATATAGGTACACCTAGATAACGCAAGAGCAACTACTTCGCGTGCCAAAAATGGCACCAGCTTCCGTACAAAAATCGTAAGCCGCCATTTTCGCGCTCAGTTCTGTGTACTATAGTGAGTTGTCAGCTCACTTTAAGCTTACACTTCACCTAAGTTATCACGGTGATATTTTTACAGAATAGCACCGCTGCTGGCTTGGTGAGGGTGAGCGCTGGCTGGCGCTAGGCCCCGAGGGTTGGGCGAGACGGGTGCCGCATGCGGCGGTCTAGGCCGATACAGACATTGAGAAGCATTCGCAGCGCACGGCGCTCATCACATGATTCGCAATGTGTGGACGTTCATATTCGTAGTTAGGCACGTGCTTCCACATGCCGCATCACGAATATGAACGTCCACACATTTAGAATCGATATGATTTTCCCATCACTAAACAGTGCTTGTGACATCATAACAGGTAGTCAAAAAATGGCACGCTTGGTTTTCATACAGATAGCGTTATCTAGGTCTATACATATCTGTGTTTTGATCTTATGTAGATACTTGATATTTTTTTTTTATTTAAATAGGTCCCAATTCCCATAAAATAAACGTGATTTTTTTGGCGTTTTTTGCTCGATCTTAATTAATGGAAAATATGGTACGGTGATATGGAACCCTTCGTGTGCGAGTCCGACTCGTATTTAGCCGCTTTATTTTATTATAAGACTAATAACTATAACTGTTCATAACCTGATGTACAGACGCCAGCACATCAAGCTACCCGAAACTGTCAAATTCCCCCAATCAACTTTGAACCTTATGTTTAAACAATAAAGTTGAAAATCTATTAATGAAATTTGACAGATTGTAGTAGCTTGATGTGCTGGAGTCTGTACCTATTATAGCAGTTATTTAGACCGGTTAGTACTTTAAGAACAATTCGGCCTAATGAAACCGATCGGAAACTATTGATCAGAGTATGATAACCTCTCGTTGATAAGTGCGAGCTATTGACCTGCAACGGACGTAGCGAATTTAACTGTTTACAATATGATTTGAAAATGACCACGCTACTTATTTGTGTCGGTTTCAATGTACTGCTAATTCGCGTTGATAGCTGTGCCCGTCACCCGCACGCCTGGTGACATGCGAATTATTTGGCCGGTTGGAGTTGGGAAGCGGTTAGCGGGCGATTCTGCAGTATTTATCAAGTGCGAGTTCAATCGTTGAAAATGTCCCAGGCAAAGAATATAGACTGAGTTTGATTGGTTCATTTGGAGGGTCATTGGCTAAGTAATAACATTCGTACGGGTCGATCGATCAGGTTAAGCTACGCTTGCCGCGGTCATTCCGTGGATGGGTGACCATCTTTACATACCGAGACTTATCTTACTAGGAGCTTACTAGGAGACAATTATAACCTGCTCGGACAGATTGGAAGCTTAGAAGAAGACAGCCAAAGGAATTTAATTCAGCATTTGTATTAATAATGCAGGTTGACAAGTAGACACAAACACAATGTTAGCAGGCCCCGACTGATTAAAACCGTCCGTGTATTCCCGGCCTTAGTAAAAACTGATCAGACGCTAAGAATTATACCGCTGACAAAAAACTAGGATTCAAAACCGTTAACTCGTCATAGAACAGTCCTCAAGACATAATTATCTCACCAAGTGTAATAATTGGAGTTAACAAGGTATAAATTCTCTACTTACGACTAATATTCACAGCATAACTTCAAAGCGCTTGTAATAATAGCAAAAAATAATCGTGCTTAGCTCTCAGTGGTAGTACACAGAGACGTGTATGCAATTTATTAACCCATTTACAGCTGAAGAAAAATATGATTCCACGTTTGGCGTAATTGCTTACCATTCCGAGGCAAATACATGACATTGCAACATCGGAATGGGAACGTTAAAAACCTTCACACTCAATCCCTCTACCCTCTTTTATGTTTCTTTCCATATTCATATTTTTATCGTCTGCATTTATGCAATTAGGAACCTTATTACTGTAGCTCAACTGACAAATTGGCGTGGTGTTTTAGTATGATTGTGCTTACCTCGGTCAGACGAATCCAAACGAGACATTCCAGTCTGGCTATCATTCCAAGTAACTTGATGAGATCAAATTCGCAAAAAGTGTAATAAAGTTATTTACATGAATTCTTGTTCTGGCTTAAATAAAATGTTGATTTTAACGTAATTATTAAATAAAAATGATTAAGTATTTAATTAATCGCAATCGTACCACGCTGACAACCTTTACTATCTATACTAATATTATAAAGCTGAAGAGTTTGTTAGTTTGTTTGTTTGGTTGAACGCGCTAATCTCTGGAACTACCAGTCGGATTTGAAAAATTCTTTTTGCATTTGATAGCCCAATTCTTGAGGAAGGCTATAGGCTATTAACATCACGCTATGACCTTTAGGAGCCGAGCAAAAAGAAAAAAAGTCAGAAAGAACGCTAAGCACAAACGAAGTAATAGCGCAGGCAGGCGATGCGATGCGACGGGGTGGGTGGGAGTAACAAGAAATTTCACGCGGACGAAGTCGCGGGCACAAGCTACTATGAGATAATCAGGGGAACCTCACTAACGGTGGCAATGGCATTAATTTGACAGTTCAACAACATTCATTGCGTTATTTACGTTGTTGAGTAGACAAATTTTTCAAGCATATGAAGCAATGGATTAGAAATATCCTTCAAAATGATTCAGATTGTAATTGAAAGTGTGTCACGCAATTAGGGTGCTGGAGTTCTAAAATACAGGCCTATGCCTAGTTTAGGCTTCAGATCTGGAACAAATTACTAAATTTTGACAAAATACATGTCAACTTAATACCTACAAGCATAAGAACGTAAATTGTGGGAATAAAATAAACAATATTTTGTTTTATATTTTTACGTTTAACACGTTAGTATTCAGATAAAAGGAAGGTGCGTTTATCGTCCATTAACGTTCAGCTTATAACAGCACAATATCGGCCGCTCTGATTAAAAGCTGAAAATCAATATTCAACCAGTCCGACTAACCTCTACTTAGTTTTTATTACCTAAGTGCAAACTGTTGTCTTTTCTTTATAAAAACAGCTATTAATCAAAACGGGTTAAAATTAGACGAAATTATTTAATCGTTACGTGACCAATTGAAATATGTTTTTTCCTCTTATGTATAATGTGGATAAGACATTCATAATGAGGCGGAAAATAGAATTTTGAGGTCATTTTAAGTTTCGAAGGTCACGTATGTTTATACTACTATTTTTTTTTTTGTTAAATTAAGGATCAAAGATCCTAAATCAAGTAAGCGACTACGCCAATTACTATTTTTTTTAGTATTTATGTAAGATAACTCTAACAGGCGCTCCTGGGTAAGTAATAACAGCTGCACGGGTCGAGCGATCAGGTTTTATTTAAGCTACGCCTGCCGCAGTTGGTCCGTGAATGGGTGACCATCTTTACATACCGAGACCCCTCCGTGCATCGGAAATCGGAAAGTACGATAAACCGTTGGTCCCGTCTGTCTTACGTGGATCTTTGACAGTCATATACGAGTCGTCAGAAGCACGGAAGTCTGACAACAAGTCTTATCAAGAGGTATCGTATTACCCTGTAACTAGGATGAGGAGGTCAGATAGCCAGTCGCTCCATGTAAAATACAGGTATTCAGCTGCACCCGGTTAGACTGGAAGCCGACCCCAACATAGTTGGAAAAGGCAAGGCTGATGATGATTGATGACAGATAATTATTTAAACCTGTCAAAATGTAGGGTTTCACTATTTCATTTCCACATCCGACTTTACAACTTCTACGACTCGTCTAAAATTCACTTTCGTAGAACGTCTTGTACTGAATAGAACAGACCGTTACAGAAATAGAATTTCGCGGTACATAGCGTACGTAAACTTTTGTACATAGTTCTATGTATGGAAAACTGGACGAGATGACTGCGAACAAAACCCGCATAATTATATCGGCAAGGCCTTTTATTACTGAGCTTGAACAACTACTCAACATACTGAATTACTTTTAGTTGAGATGGATAAACAAACAAATAAATGAAAGCTGTAATAAGAACTTTCTGCTATTTTATTTACTTATATTATAACACGTCAGTATTCAGATATAAGGGAAGGAGCGAACTGAACAATCGATTATCAATCAAAAGGACGTGGGTTGACATCACGCCTGGTAATCCCCGAAGGGTCAGCAGACGTGTACCTATACATATAGTACACCCACGGTTCGCCGGTTACGTTTAAGTCCCATTTAAGAGGGGGCGGGCCGATTGTCATCAACCAGGCACAAATCGAGACGCCTGGCTGCTGAGAAATTCCTGCTGAAAAACCCAATAACACGTTGCCCGAACTGGGAATGCGAACCCAGGACCTCAGCAGGATGTTCAGCAGCAGTGCTCACGACCACTAGACCAACCAAGCAGTCCAGTTGCAGTGGATAAACTTGACTCTAAATAGAGAGTGAAATCAATCAAATAGCCGTAATCAAAGACAGTTAAAAGGGCTTTGACATATTAGAAAAGCAATGCCTACCTACATACATGCAAATTACGCTACAAACTATAATAAACGGCAATCTCGTAAATATCAGAACACGGCACATGATTGCAACCTGTCAAACCCAATGGAACGAGTAATTGACTTTGCATAAATTTGATCCAACATTATCCAAGCCCTATCTATAATTAATCATATAATTTGAGCTCAAGGCTCCAAGTGAAAGGTTTAACAGTAAATATTATGGAAACAGGTCATAATAATCCTAAAATATTGACAACAAGATTGGATCTAATGGATAAATCTGTTCAAATTGCGTTCTGAAATCAGCAGGCTGAGTTACACTTACGTAAGACCTACTTGAGCGGATTACACGCGAACCTATTCTTCTAATTACATGTTATCGCGAACACGCAGCGTCATATCAATGGATACTACTAAATGAATAATATGCTCGGAAACTCTATTAATAAATACGAGTATGATGCGTCGGTTTTGCGTCACGTTTTGCTATCACATCTATTCGTGAGAAAAGTGCCTACCGCATTCACTTCTTGGAGACTAAAACCACAAAGTAAATAATAAATGAGACATTAAGTCTGAGGTCAGTCCTCGATTATTCTAGGGGTCTACTCTTTGTCCGTCAACGAAGATACGGGCCCGTACAAAAGTGGTAGATCCGTCAAAACAAGTAACAAATTATGTTTTTCGGGCGGGCATATACATACGGGGGTAGGGACAACTGTCAAAACGTGTTGCCATTCATTCTTAGTTCGGGCCGCGAAATAATCGTATGTCCGTAGACCGTAAGTGATACGGAGCAGGAAATACCCGTAAATTTGACAGACTCTACGAGGTTCGTGCTTAGGGCGTAGACCCCCAGTCTAACGGCGTAGAATATGAAAAGTTAATTTGTAATGTTGCTTGTCTTCAGTAGCCAATGTAACTTCTATAAATTGGCAATTTACGAAGGGTTGGGTGGAGGGTAACCAAAAAGCTTGTGCCAATCCCCATCGATGTTAATTTGGCGTAAACCAAGAGTTTTCGAAGCACTAATTAATACTTTGTTACTTTTATAGAAATCAAACACCGATCTAAAGACGAACATAATAATTTTAAGCGGACAGAAATTACGAAAATTAACTGGTGTCCTATGTACGATGACGGGTGACGTCCTCCAATAACAAACACAATATTTGTCATAACATTGTGTGGGCTTCAGAACTTAGTTATTATTACCTACTACTTATAGGATGATGCCCTAATACTGAGAAGAGGTTCTAAAGCGTATCATATCGAGTAGATCGACCGGACATGACATTGTAAATGTCAATGTCAAGTAAGTGAACTGTCAGATGTCAGGAGAAATCCTCCACAAAAGGACAACGACTTGCAGATTGACGAGATAATCCCATTAATGATAGAAGACCCGTTTCATGACGTAATCAGGGAATCCCGCTTCTTATTATTCAACTTTTGTCACGTGGGCCATTTAAACCTTATGCTTTGGCGATCCTCCACTTCTTATGTTTATAGTCGGCGCTGATGATAATAGGTTCGCGAAATCCTTTGGTCTATGAATAACAAATCGAGAGCCGTACGTTCGGCGAAGTCACACGTGGTAACTGCGGAACCCAAAGGAAAAAGGTGTGATGTTGTGCCTATCTATACAAATCCATACTAATATTATAAATTCGAAAGTAAACTCTGTCTTGTATGTTACCATTTCACGCCTAAATCACTGAAAGGATTTCGATAAGATTTGACAAGAAGATAAAAGGCATCCTGGGGAATGACATAGGCTACTTTTTGTCCCGATAGCGCGTTCTCGTGGGATTATTTCCGAATATAATACGCGGGCGAAGTCGCGGGCAAAAGCTATTACGTACTACAAAATGGTAAAATTTAAGAGTTTGTATGTCAGGAGTAATCAACGGACAACTGATGTGAATGCGAAATTATTTCCCTAATGGTAAGCTATTGTTTTGCCGAATGTCTTAGGATATATTGTATGTTAAAACCTCAGACCAAATAAAATAAAAAATCAAGACAGAGGGCTGTCAACAGTAAAGTGAGGCCGGTTTCGTAAACATGTGTGCACATAGTGAGGTGTAGTTTGATTGTAAATGGTTGCAAATGTGTGCGTGTAAGCGTTTATGCATAGAGCGGAGGTGTGTTTTTGCATGCTTCACTGTATTTGACTTTTTATTTGGTCTGAGGTTAAGAGCGTTACTCCAGAGCGGCGCGCCTCGTGTTTAGGTAAATTTACTCACACAGCTATACAGTTAAACGCACACACAGCCGTCTGTGTTGGAGCGCGTATCATACACCGCTTAGAATCATCTTGATACTTAGCCAGTTTTTAGTTAGTAGGGAATGTTTTCGTTTTCCGTAAGCGGGGATTCAGTTTTTTGTTTATTGTAATAAATGAGCAATTAAATTATTATTAGTTAGGTTAAAGTAAATAAAAACAATTTGGTGTAAAATAAAATCTTAATATTTGTTGTCTCTAAGTTTCATGGACCTAGCTTTTCGGGGATCAACAATTTCGGGTAACAGGCATTTATTGTAAAAGCTGACTAGCCGATGTTCCATATTTTCGCTCCAAAATTTATCGTCCCTGATTATGTTTTCAGTCTTCAATTTAAAATCTTTGCCTGTCCACACAGCAAACAGACAGTAATTTCTGTTAGTTATATGCAGCTGCCCCTGTATCTGATAAAACCAGTCATGGCGTCGATTCACAGATCCATCTATTTTCCAGAATTTAATATTTTTTTGGCTAATAGCAAAATCTGCCTCTAATCCAAATGCCGAACTAGGACATTTAATTTCGGTGATGCCATCATCGTCTATTAGTCCATCCGGCGAAGCACCTGTAATCATAATAATTTGAAACTCAATACTCTAATTACTTCTTTTTAATAGAATTTAAGAATATAAAAATAAATTGTTTGTTAGAAAAATCTAAACTTGTACCTGCAACTGTTCTATGGCCACTTTTTCGTTTACTTTCCCATGTTGAATACTAGGGATATGGTCCAAGGAATATGAGTAAAGAAATTGTTTAACCAAAGGGGCTGGGCTAATAGTCGATCGCCGTTTGCACACTTTACAGAATGAAGAGGCTGTCAATAAACAACGTCGTAGCTCTAGCCAAAGTGCACTCTCTGTCTGAAGTACAGTATCCCTTTCAACTTCTTGTCTACTATTTACCTATAACATAAAATTTGGAAATATATTTTTAAGTCTAATATTATCAGAAACAATGTACAACATGTATCTGAACTTATGAAAGTATACTGTAAATACGCACTTGTTCTTGAAGGTTCTTGTTTTATTTGTCCTAAAATATGTTTATAAAGACCAAGTCATTCTTACAAGATTCCCTGCGTCAGGATCTTGAATTGAAGCCGTTTCTAATGCCTGCAAGTTTTCCTGAATTTCCAGTGTTTTATCACTGTCTTTTTCATTTTCTTGAGTCTGAAAATAATATGTAGAGTATAATATAGTGACACAAACCGTATGCACCATGACAGGCGATCGATTGTCGGCTTAAGATAGCACATAACTAACAATGTTTTTTTTTGTGCTAAAATATGTATACAAATGACCAAGTAATTCTTACAAGATTCCCTGCGTCAGGATCTTGAATTGGAGCCGTTTCTAATGCCTGCAAGTTTTCCAGAATTTCCAGTGTTTTTTCACTGTCTTTTTCATTTTCTTGATTCTGAAAATAATATGTAGGGTATAATATAGTGACACAAAAAGTAAGCACCATGACAGGCGATCGATTGTCGGCTTGAGATAAATAAATAATGAAGAAAGGTCTTATTTAGTTTTGGTTTAACAACTGCTCAATCAAAACCAAGGAAACACGTGTCTGCCGCAGCTAGTAAAATATAAAGTAAAAAAATAAAACTTACAACAGCATTTTTATTTAAGTCCTGGTTTTGAAGTATTTGAACTTCTCTTTTCTGCCTATAACAACGAATTGGATATTAACTTTATCTTATTACTACTGTGTTTCATAAAAATATCCAAACAAAAAGTAATAAAAAAAAAAATTACTTCAAAAAGTAGTAAGTATATTGTTTCTTAATTACACCTAATAAAAATATATTTTTTATAAGTAGAGAACCTCGGTAACATACCTTTTAGCTTCATTAGCCTTGGCCAAATTTTCGTTTTTTTTTTGTTCCCATATAGCGCCTTTTGTTAGCCATATCTGAAAAAAAAGTAAAATGAAAACATGCATAAAGAAGTCTAATTTAATCTTTCTTAAGTTAATAGAACACCATTACATTAAAATATGTACTCACCAAAGTTTTGTAATATAATAAAAATATATTATAATAAAACGTATCAACATGTCCTAGTCGCGCTAAAAACTCGCGAAAGTACGATAATATTTTACGCGACTCGCGGCTACGGGAGCGACACACGTCCTACCTCTGAAAGGCCTCGGCCGGCACTGAGCGCTGGCGTGATTCCGCGCCGATTATATAGCTGCACTAAATAATTCATAGTAAAATAAAAAAATAAGTTATTAAAAAAATATTTGTACCATGTTTTAGAACGTAAATGTCTTCGTTTACTAGGCCTAAAATAACATATAAATATTTCAGATTTCATCCTAAACTAACGCGTTTAAAATATCGAAAAGTGGCTAAAATTGACACTTTTGAATATACTTTTCTTGAATGAAAACTTACAGTAATCGTTTTTTTTTTTCAGCCATGCACTAATAAATGCTATTATTATTTATAAAGCAACGTTGTTATAAGTTTGTCGTATATGGTTTTACTAATACCTTGCATTTGCGTAGACCGTCGATCGCTAGTTTAAAAAAAGGCTTGCATAAAAACTGTTCTAATGAGAAAACTGTACGAATAAATGAAAATGTTTTTCAGCCATGCACTAGATTATGAAATTCCCATTAATATGACGTCAATATCTTATCTATAGATTAAACAGATTATGGTTTTATTGTCCGTCGGAAATCATCAATTTTGACTCCAGCGTGGCTCTAACGGATCAACCCTCTTAAAACAAGAAACTTCACGCGGACGAAGTTGCGGGCAGAAGTTAGTATGCAATAAATATAAAATTGAATCATAATTTCAAGCATAAATTAATTTATAATGGGCCTATAAAACTACCTTACAATTAATATGCTATCGCATCTCAAATCAAGTGTTTCGCTGTAACGAGATGGTCGAAACATATTTTTACAGAACAATACATAATTTGCATGCATGCGGTAATTTAATTTGCGCGTGCGCGTGTTTATTTGCGCGCGATAATGATTTAGGATCCGGTGCTAAAGCCTTAAAAGTAACAGCACAATGGATTGTATGAAATAGGACCAGCTTATTTGCTTTAGGTACAATGTACGAATTTTCGGAATTTACGCAGTATACAGGGTGTTTATTTTATGAGCAACATCAATTGGGATTCTTCTCGTCATATTATTATAAGTAAGAACTGAAAGTTATTTATTCTTTATATTTTATAATATGACGAGAAGAATCACTAGAAACTTTTCCAGAATAACTATCGTAAAACAAGTATGCTGAACTACAAGAACTTTACCAGCTGAATGAGCAATTTGATATTGTTTTCATTCACCATTTAACCAAAAATTGCAGACAATATTAATATCTATTATTATTACACACTCACGTACGTAATAAATTCTAAAAAAGTCACCCAGAGCCTCAAACAACGTCAATTGATATTTAGAACGAAATTCAATTGAAATGACGTAAATATAATGGACAAACACTTAATAGGAAATTAATAACACTTTACCCTTGAAACTTCACCACAATATTTATGACTATGAGCGATTACGATGAAAGTGCACGTCACTAGTCTATCGATATTTAGAATGCATGGCAACGACTGCTCATCAATCAGTATTCGAAAGATCGATCATCGAACACTATTTTGTTAATCGAATGACGACGAAATGACACGAGCCGCGTACATGTGGTCTAACTAAAGGACCATGGACACAGACATATGACCATAGACATAGATCTACCATTTGACCGCAGCAATTTATGAATGCGATATCTACAGAATTAATTTATATACATTGAAGAGTAATTACTTGTACATGGACTAAAGGAGGAATTGATCGATACTCAATGTATTGAGGCCTTCGGTTTTCATTTTATTTACGGTGAAACAGATTTTGAATTAATAAAAAGTCTGACTGCACTCGCCAATGGCTTTCACTCATCTGCAAAAACATATTGTATAATCCTTAAAAAGATAAAAAATCTCTGCCTATTTAAGCTTTTAAAATGTTTACAGCACAGCACAGACTATTCTCAGAGCAGAGTCAATTCTACTTTATTATTGCACGCACATACGAGACGAGACATTCGTAGTACACTTTCCACCTGCGAGGATAGAAAGCGACCAATTGAAGTTCTCAAGTTCATAAGAAATCTATTTATAGACTGCAGTACTTTGTACACTGTGGATCGAACTGCATTTAACTACCACGTATATTAGTCGTTGTATATGTTTTTCTTTTCAAGGAAAATAATGAGATACTGGTCTAAAATTGAACACGCTGCATAATGTCAATAAAATCGGAGGCAGCCTGTATTTTATAAAGGACAAAGTCAAGTTTATTTTGAATTTTTTTAAACAGTTATTTACTTGGTACTATTAAAAATAATGTAAACACAATGTAATGAGTATCTAAGCTGATCGAAGAATTTGAAAAAGCGAGGAACGCATCAGCTGCATGTTTCGAGTAAAATTTATAAAAGTACGCGGCGTTAAATGAGTAATTAAGTTTTCTGGGTAACATGTACAATGGGACTTTGGGCATTACGTGTCGCATACTGCAAGTGTGAAATATCTTTGAAGTAAACGAAATGCCAATAAATAAATGTGTCTGTATAAATAAATGTCTTTATTTTTCACTTTTTGTTGTAGGTACCTTTTTTTTTTGTTGTCGGGGGGAAACCTTCAAAAGGCACCCGACCTCCGGGGAGGGAGATCGGGGAGTGTGGGATTTTCACTAAAACCGCCCCGGTGATCACCATCAGCACATAGGGGTGGTCACGCTTCCTCTTAAAAGACCAATTCCGGAACTCCCCCGTGCAACGCCTGTAAGGCACATCCCTGGGGAGACTGTAAAGGGGCCTCCCCTGAGCCTCGCTATGCACGGCAGCACGTGATCACTGTGCCACCGTCTTCCCTGGGGTCACTTGGTGGGCGGACAAAGTCCCCACTCTGTGCGCCCGAAAGTAAGTACCTACCGTACTACTACTACTTGCTATGTAAATATCAGTGACAGAAAGGCGTATTTTGCGTAATACCTATAATAACATCATCAATATAATTATACTAATACTAAGTGGAAAAAATACGTATTCTTGAAGCTAACTCAAAAACTACCCAAGCAAAGTTAATACGATTATAATTTATATGGGACCACCCCAGGGGAACCCCCCTCTCCCCTATCCATTACAAAGAGGATTTTCGAAATCGTTCAACAATTTGCGGAGATATCGCGTAAGGTATATACAAAAAAAAAACAGGCGAATTCAGAACCTCCTCCTTTTTGAAGTCGGTTAATTATAACTCAACATTATTTTAACGCCATAATAGTCCTAATAACCCAATAATTATGTATGTCATTTTTATGATGATAAAATAATTCTAAACTAAAGCTCATCTAGGGCGCTACTGCTACCCTATATACACACAACATAAAACGCATCATACATAAATGTAATACATATAATGTTACATTATCCATTCACTTATGGGCACGCCCATGTAAGTAAAGTCATTAGCATATGAAGAAACAATGCAGCCCAGCAAGGACGTTTGCATAAACAATTTCAGTGCCAACGTTGATTTATCTTTTGCGGACCGTACCGACCAATATGGCGAGGATTTTTTGAGTGTCAGACTACTCGGAAGACATATTAACGATATTCTGATAAGTAATAAAGACGGATTCGTAGTAGTAAAGATGCAAATTAGCACTTGAGAGAGGTAATTACGTTTTATTTCTGGAACGAATACAATGTAAAAAGGTACCTCAAATTGGAGACCTTGACCTTGACAAATGGCCCATTGACAAACTGGTCAAGGTTATAAGCTTTCTGACGGATAGCGCATCTTAGCCTAGAGGTGTAATTGCGTAACACACTAACAGTAGGAATGGATTTCATTTTGACAGTTCAATAAGATTCATTGCGTTATTTACGTTGATGAGCAGACAAATTTTTCGATCATATTATCGTCGTTGCGCGTGCAAAAGCCGCTATGTGTTATTTAGTTATTTTCGGTTCTCTATGCAGTTGTAATCGTTATTTCAATACACACATACTGTATAAACAGCTATGTGATAAGTGCAATATTTAAAGAGTTAAGGAATGTAGCTATGTGATATTCATACATCGAAAGTTCCGTATAAACACGCTAAATGTTTATAATTCATATAGCTCAAATAAGTTCACTAAAAACACATAGCGGCTTTTGCATGCGCAACGACGTTATGAAGCTATGGATGACCAATATCCTTCAAAATGGTTCAGATTGACAGTGATAGTACGCACAGGTGGTTTCTTTTTTCGCGCACTGGATTTTCAACGCACTGTTTAGCGCCGAGACCTGAGAGTTAAAAATCCGAGTGTTTTTTGACCCGCTGGGATGCGCTCTGTTGGGTTCTCAATGCTCAGCTCAACACAACACCGTGAGGTGAAAATCCAGTGCACTATAAAACATCGTCACGTTGAAAAATCACCCGCTGTTCGGCAGAAGTTTTTGATAGAGTATGCTTTTATAACTGCAGCCACAAATTGAAAAATAAACAACAACATATTAGCCCAGGTTTTGATATATTTTTATCGCGGCGATATTCAACTCTCGATATTGAGCCGGTCACCCATCCGCGGATCAACCGCGGCAAGCGTAGCTTAACCTGATCGATCGACCCGTGCAGATGTTATTACTTAGCCACAAGCCTCAAAAATGTTAATGCTTTATGTACCGAAAACAATAGTGGTGCCATCCCCTTTGTTCCAACCAGTCCAGTAACACAATTTACGTAGTTAACATCAGTACCTACTTATTAAAATTTCAATAAGATATTGATCACAAGGAGATGTACGGTTTCCCAAGGCTTTTCATAAATTTAACACAATACAAAGATTTTCCTTCGATAAATATTGATCATCATTCCTGAAAATTTATATTGTCGCCATGTTTACAAGGTTTATTTGATCCAAATCTAAACTCTAAAGTGTGCCATCCTAGATGTAACCAAATCTAATTCAGATAGCTGAATTATATTTGCTTGGAGCGAATAAAAAATTGAATGTTCCGATGTGTTTTGAATCTGCATTTAAATGATTCCTAGTTTTATTTCCATGTCGACTGGCAGCATAAACCATTTTTATCACTTTCTGAGGCAATGTGGGTTCCATGAGTAAACGACCAGACACTGGTCATATAAGCCTATTACGTTCCCACCGCTGGGACATAGGCAACTTGCTGTGAACGAGAGCGGGCCATATCCACCACGCGGGCCCAGTGTGGGTTGGTAGATGTCACAGATCTTCGAATATTTGGTTCTGATCATATACCTAAAGAATAATTTTTCGTAATAAGTCAGATTATCAAAGGACATTCAGCGTTGCAAGTTACGCAATAAATAATAAACAATGCTCTGGCTAATAAGGATCTTGCCATTAACGAAGAGATAAGATAACGAAAAAGACAGGAATTAAGTATGTACCGAAGTAGGTACATACATGATAGTGGTACCGAAGTAGGTATATGATAGTGACACCTTTTCATTTGGATTTTTGTTAGGTATCGATAAGGAGGACTTAAAAGGTCTTAGGTAATTTCTCAGAAGACTATCGATATAATCGAAATTTAGTGTTGTTTAAATAGGTAATCGATAGGATTAGTAGAGAAATCGACGGTAACCACGCGCTAGATAGATAACATCATAAACACAGATAACGAATAAAAAACACATTAGAAATAAAATGATATTTATCACGTTTTTTAAGGCCTGTCATGAAACAACATGGATCATAGTCAATTTTAGGTAGTCATAGTAGTTTTAGGACTCAACACTTTAGAGCTAAATATTTGACTATAAAATCAAAAATATATTTTGAAAGTTAAATTCTTGGCAGTGTGAAATCGTGGGTTGTTTCCATATTGCAGAAATAAAACGCGTAGATGTTTTTTGACTCATTTTCCTTGTCTGTTCATTGATAAATGATTGCACTGTATACGAGATAAACTTAGCTCTGGTAGTAAAATATTCATTGAATTGCTCGCTGTGGCTGGCATTGTCTATGACGTAGTATTGACGAAGATCAATGAATTCTACCTAAAAGTATAAACGTAATTAGCCTACATCGATATAACGCAACCGTTTAAACTCCTGTGTAAGTCTCATCCTTTTTCCTACTTGACTAGCATCGTGTCCTTTTTTCACCATGCCACTTTCTTTTATCAGTCTATCCTATCCCACTCCTAGACAAAAGTCTCCCTCCGTCTGTTTCACTTCAACTTTTCTCTTTGAAAGCTCCTTGAATCAGAACAAGTGAAAGGGAACACTGATTCACGTCTTTCATAACATCATAACTCTCTCACATGTTCTTTTAAAACTCTGCGAACAGCACCCTATGGCCTGTTTACACGTACCGGTACCACTACCACATCACACCGACACTACGTGGACCGTCCATGTAGCGTGGACGGGCGCTAATTTGTATGAAAATACATAGTCTATTCACACGGACCATATTTGGCTGTCAAAATCAACCGTGTTGGCGATACTGACCACGTCAAAGGCGACGACGACTCAGCCAGAACGGTCAGTCTGTTTGCAAACACTAGCCACAACTTAATCACATCGCAAATACTAGTGACAACGCTACAACGCAACTGCAAAATGTTGCAGCAGCACTGCACACGTAACCACTGCTTGCCCACGTGTGGTGTGGTTGCAGAACGTGTGAACGGGCCCTTAGTTAAAGCTCTATGACTGTTCACTTAGCAATAAAGGAAGCCGCCAGTTACTGGCAGTGAATATAACAACGAAACATTTCATACGATAATCGAGTCATCGTACTCTTTGGCTGCTGCTCCAATTGATAAATCCGTTCTGTCGGGCGTTAGAACTTCCCATCTATAAAACGTTTCGGCGAAAGATACGTAGTTCTGTTGTTAGGTTCATAAAGCGAGTTTTGATTGGGAGGCTCGGATATAAAGGGGAGAGACTGACAGGATACAATAAGAATGAGGGTATAATATTTTATGGATGAGTCGATGTACTCGTAGGTAATTTGAATTATGGAACAAAGAACTGAATGTCATAATGAAGTTCAAATTCCATTGCAACCAAAAACATATTAGGACCTTTTTGTTACAAATGGTCACTCAACAATCTACTTAGAATACATTTCACTAAAGTATATCATTGATTAAGTGGCGATGGAATGAAAATTATTTGAGATTATTAACACTGCTTACAGTTCTACTGAATATCTTTATAGTTTATAGTTTGCTCGCTCGTATACGCAGACAGAAGCATTTATCTAAGCCTGCATAGTAGACATTTAGACAAACGTTTACTTCTCCGACAATTTGATCAAATAAATCGACTCGCCATACCTTCCCGTTTAACAGACAGATCTAAATCTTCGTGCACGAAGCCATTAAAAACTAATTTCGTAATATTAAATCGAGTTTTTTTTTTAATCCCATTAGTGTGAAAAACAATAAATGCGAAATCGTAGTTAATTACTATTGTTCCAGTACCTTCAAGTTTACTGAGAAATGTGTAATATAGACCGATGTTAAGAGAATTTATAATTAGCAGCTGCAATTACTGGGTTGAGTAGAACAGCCAGTCGATTCTGTAAAAATCTCACCGTGAAAACTTAGGTGATGTGAGTTTGTTTTTACTAGGAATTGATACTATTGACAGCTCACTCCACGCTCACTTCACATAAGTTTTCACGGTGAGATGGTTACAGAATCGCACTGCATGACCGTGATTTTGAAGGATATTGCTAATCCATTGCCTTTTCTGTTCGTAAAAATTGTCAGCCCAACAACGTGAATAACACAATGAATATTGTTGAACTGTCAAAATTAATGCATTGCTACTGTTAGTGTGTTACGCACCCCGTCGAGGTGTAGGTGTTTTGTTCAGAAACATTTTTGGTGTAAGCTTTTCCGTTTGAAAACCGAGTCCGAAATAACAATTACCGCAATTTGCTGCATCCAACTTCAGTTGTGAGTTATTTCGGCAAACAATGCCGTGTGTTTACATTCGCCAAATTATTTGCTTATTTTCTCGTATGCTGGTTTTATTATAGCTCAGTGTATTGCGTCTTCAGATTCAACGAGCATATTGATTTCGAAATGAGCATAACAACATCATATCTGCAGAGCAGTGGTGGCCCAGTGGTAACGGCCCCGACTTACGCGTCGTAGTTCCTGGGTTCGAACCCAGACCTGGCACTTTACTTTGTGAAAATTATTTTCATCATCACTGCTCTCAAAACGGTGAAGGAAAACATCATTTTGAAACCGGCATGTCCTACAACCAAAAATTCGAAGACGTGTGACATCTACCATCCCGCCCTGGGCCTGTATGGTCGATTACGGCCCACTCCCTCACACTGAGAGGACTGTGTCCCAGCAGTGAACATTATAGGCTGATTATGTTATGTCATCTTGCGCTCCGGAGCACGGGTTGACCTCTTTCGACTCTCAACTAGTCTCAAGTCTCAATATAGAATTATCATTATAGAAAACAGAAATCAATAAATCTTCGTGGCAGACGTCTGAAAGTTGAACATAATTTAGCTCAAGTCTTTTAAAAACTTCTAATGGCTTCGTAGCTGTCAATAAGCTTCCTATATTACTGCATTACTTCTACACTTATTACTGAAAAAGTTTCCAACTACCCGCATTAGGCTCAAACACGCGGCGCGATTACCGCAAAATTTATGACCGCAAAAAATACGCCACACCATGTTGACCATACTCCATACAAGCGTTGCATTAGCGATTTTTATCAGTCCGCCAGGAATGTTTTTCATGCATTTTATCGCTACTGAAAATAACTTTAATGCGCTCCTTGCCTTGCTAGCAATCTGGTAACAACTAATTAAATGGCACGAAGTGGAAATGTTTTCGATAGAATACTTCGCCCTACCTTCTAAAGATCGTTCACGTTATATATAAAAAACGCTTTTGTTTTAGAAAGCATTATCTTTTCCATTAACAACTTAACAAAAGTTGGTGAGGACAGCTGGAAAGACGAACTAGACAGGCAAGGAACAGGGAGAATTGGAAGAGGTTGGAGGAGGCCTTTGCCAAAGGGCGCACAGAGACTCAGAACTGATATTAAACGTTTTTTACTATAACTATCACTCTGAACAAAAAGGCTATAAATAAATAATAATATTGACAAGATCTTATAAAACGACACAATTTTCCTTACAATAACAATTTCTTGTTTCCATATCGATCAAATTGGACAAATTAGAATGAGAAAAGATCGATACATATTAGCAAAATAACAAGAATCAGATGAAATTCCTAGACACCTTGTGTAGGAATTTGTACCCATAAAACTGAAAAGTACAATACTAAACACCATACGCGGAATGGAACAGGACTCGTTGCAGTTAAAGCGTCGTATTGCAACTTTCTATGAATGCGCTCATTTAGCTAATTCCATAACACTATTCCTCGGAACTAGTTCAAGATTGATGGCTGAATAGGCTTCGGTTACAGCAAAAACTAACTATTTATTTTCCCTTATAAGAGGATTTATCAGCAGTCGGTAACAACATTAATTGGGTTGACACAACTCAAAGTCACGTTCAGTTTCAAAGAGGTGTACGTTTCACATACAATTTGCCGACAGTTAATTGGGTATCCTATCGGAACTGATGCCCTGGTATCTTTGGAGCTGTCAGCCCTGGTTTGCCAACCTTGTCCCGATTTGCAGCGAATGCTTGTTTTCAGAATCGACGTCTAATTGAAATGGATATAGGCAATTTAATCCGACACAATGTAGAGTTGTTTATGACCAAGTATTCTTCAATATTTCTCACGCTGCAGTTTGAGTGATAACTTGGAATAGGTTAATAGACATTTTAATGTTCTTTGCCACGATAATGATTGACGGCTTTCTCAAAAAGGGGAACAAACGACAAGGGGTGGGGGGGGGGGTGACAACCGACATGACGACTAATAAAGAAGTACCTATGGAAGAAAAAGACATGTTGTGCCGACCCCAAATGGATTGGGATAGGGGCAGGGGAATGATGAGAAAGCAACATAAAAAGCAGTTGATCCACTATTTGTCGCCGATAACCGCAAAAACATAAGAAAGTAAACATTAATATTATTTGTACAATACGTCGTTCTGTGGAACACGCAGGTTGTTTTCAAAACGACTGTTTCCACTTAGGAACACGGTACCGGGAAATCCGTATGGTTTGTAAATAGTCCCCTTGTTCTAGAACATTCGAAAGCCAATCTCCCATTACTTCTATACTAATTGGCGAAGATGCTATTTGCGTTTGTGTACTTTAATTGAGAGTAAATATTTATTCTTTTTCGCTCACATGAAGCGAGGTTTAAATATAACTCTATAGCAATTGAAAGCGAAAATGTTTGTTTGTTTTTGTTTCGATACACGCAGAATTGCTCATTAGATTGCTCGGAAACCGTTAACATAAA
The DNA here is from genome assembly GCA_963855955.1 of Luperina nickerlii. NCBI lineage: Eukaryota > Metazoa > Arthropoda > Insecta > Lepidoptera > Noctuidae > Luperina > Luperina nickerlii. The sequence goes on from OY979665.1 coordinate 5,821,269, forward strand.
ATAAACCCTGCATATACAGTATACGCAACAAAACACTCAGAAACAGAAATTTTATCTTCGCTATTATTTGTATGACATAACAAAGTACTAGAAACTGTGTACACTGATAAGAAAAAAGATTAAAAGAGTTTAACAACATTGTACACCCACAACATATCGGTTTTCACGTTTATCCACGGATATCTATGCGTTTATCCCATAAGCTATATTGGAAAAACATGATAAACCTGTTCTCTTAAACCCACCAATGAGTAAGAATGGCGTATGCATATGAATAATACTGGAATATGTATGTAAATGAATAAATATCAATGAACGGTCTATAGTAGGAACTATGTATCAAATCTATGCGCCAGAACGTGACTATTTACTTTATTTTCCTGTACTTAGTTTTATAGATCAAGTTCCTTATCTCTGAATCAGGCTACTATTCTATTTTATAGGAAATTCTCAAGACCATACATCCATTACATAAAAGAAACGTTTCACGAAGCACGACAATAGTTAAAAACCCAAGATAAATTATTTATTTATTTCATCATTTGCCTTTTGTCTACAGTGTTGGGGTTGGCTCCTAGTCTAAGCAAATATTGTTGAAGGTTGCCATCTAACTTTATGCAGATGTTTCATATTCTGTAGAAGTGAAAACTGATACACATTAAGGCTTCTACACACCAAACCCGGCCCGCCGGCTTTGCCCCGGCCGCGGCGGGTTAGGCCGTCGCGGGCTTGTTTTGCAAAGCCAGCGGCCACCGCGGGTTTGGTGTGTAGAGGTCTTCAGCTTTCACAGTTTTTTTACCTCTGACAACAGTAACTCAATAGCAAACTTACGGTAACGAAAATAAGGATCACTGTGATTTTGACACGTTTGTCAGTAGCAGCAACCCAACCATTATAATGACAATATAGATCACTATGATTTTGAGTGTGGTGCAATATCAGAGGTAAAATAACTCTGAAAGGACTGTACAGCGACTCTTCTTCTGACTCCAAGATGGTTTTTCGTAAGTACGTTTCCTTTACCAATTAACAGTTATTTACCTGCCAAGTTGAGAAGTATTAAAAAAACATCTATTCTGAAGAAAACAAGAGTCTAAAGTGATCAACACGCATAAATATTGATTAGCACCACACGTTACCACCTAAAGAGTCCCTAATAGTAAACGATACGACCACTAATCACCACATGGCCATATATGTAGCACCTAGCCAGCCTGATTAGCAGCTTCTGACTTTTTCTTTCACTTTAATATATTATGCATGGAAATTATTTTTTAACTTAAGACGACTAATTAATTAGGTTCATGAAGAACAATCTTAAATTAAAATCTTTAATTAAATACATACCAGAGGCTATTATTGATCAATGCAGATAATTGTGTTTTTCTTACCACACGCAATCTCTTGAAAAAGTGGTCGACGGTCGGGAATACTTGGGAGTACTCCGGATCCGGAGCATTCATTAAACCTAATTCTAGTAAGATACTTTTTGTGTACGTGTTAATCAAGCTTCTTCTTCTAATACCACTTCATCTCATTGGAGATGGCGACGGATACCCCTCTATGCTTGCATTAATTAATTTACACAACTATTAAGTAGCATAATTATTTACAGGATCTATCTCCCTAACCACATACATGTTCCAGGACACGTCTTGTCTTTAAATGAGAACCCGACCATCGCAGATGAGGTGTTTTTTGATCCACTATCTGGTTCAGTTTCGAGTAAATATTGACGTGATTAAAATATTGCACGCGGACCTACACTCCCCTCGTCATGTCAACTCACATCGCGTATAAAACAAACATTTGTTTTATGAAGCTCTTTAAAACGCAGTAGAGCAGAGATTTATACAACTTTAGAGCTATTTAATATTCTATTGATGGAGTAAACAGGGGTCAAGTGACCCATAACTCTAATCCGGAGGTGGAAAACACAGCGATTTACATTTTTCTACGAAACCGTTTCTATTATAACGCCTTTCTTTTATAGCGAAGGTGCTTACGATTCATGTAATTCAATGCATCTACTGGGAACCGTGGGCTGGCGGCAAACCCTGAAGTGTCGGCACACTTGGCGCTGTACTGGGAACTATGGGAATCACTCTGGATTTATACTAAACTACGTATTTTAATTTGAATATTCCCACATTGTTATCGTGAGAAGTATAGGTACGTCAGGTGGCTACATTTAATTCTGATAAAAGCCATTAGAGATGCAAGATACGCAATTGTACTTTCGAGTGAGGTAGTGCCCGATCTTAGCCAAGTATCGCACGTTCGCACCTTATAACACAAATTATTATGTTAACCATTACCACCACTATTGTTACCATTTCTTATCTTTGTTGCCTAGCTGCAGCACTAATTAACCAACCTGTTCCCCTTAGCTGGCTCACGCGGGATAGTGACCAAATAATACATAATTTTCTTATTTTATACGTGTTGTAGGACTAAAAGTTGAATGTACAAAAAAAAAACGACTCGCCTATACATCGACTATACGTTTCCTAAAGCTGTCTTCTCAAGGGTGGCTCACACAAACATTATCCGGTAATAAATAAATTAATTGAATAATTGATCCCTATCTTATAAATCTTGTGCCATAAATAGCTAAGGTAATTAGTGACGGAGACGATGCATGCTCCTAACGACATTTTTAAATCGCATCTATTATGAACCTTTAATTACACAAAATCCCATAGTCAATCAGTGGATACATCCAGTGTTTTAGCATTAATGTTTAATGCATACAGCTGGTTTGACGTGCACCTTGCTACAGCGGAATGAGTTTCATATTTATATTAACTTTAGAACTATTTATCTAGGGTCGAAAAAATCTGTTCGCACCACATATGGCGCAGGGAGGGACACAAAAAATCAGGTAAAGCTAAATGATAAGGCTAATGTGTAAAAATAAACACGTGTTGGAACTAAGGAATTCGGTACTAGTCTTTTCTTGTATCTATTTTGCGAATATTCTAAGAATGCAGCAATAATGAGGGAGTGGAAGACGAACAAGCACTAACAAGTTTCCGATGATAATTACGTAACATAACAATAGGAAGAAAATGAATGACAGCGAAGGAAAGCCTATTATTATCGGTGAATAATTGCAGAATTTGATATAACGACGACGACATCTGCATTGCGTGTGATGGAAGATCGTTTGTTTAAACATTTTCTGAATTTGGTCAGCTCAGCCCCTTTATACTTGTCAAAAGAGATTGAACGAGCACAATGGCCGTAAAAATGACCGAACTATACAAGACTAATTGAATTGAAATATCACAGAGAACCGTCAAAATTGTTCTAATTAGGTACCGTTAATGTAATGATAACTGCAAAATATTTTGACGCAAACATGACCAAGAGATAAGCAAATATTCGGCAAATGGCTAAAGGCTCCTACAAACGGGCGCGACACAAAGGCACCGCAAGTCGCGTAACGACCGGTGCCTTTGTGTCGCGCGCGATTATATCGCGTGTCGGGCTTGTTTGTAGGAGCCTTAATGCTTTATCAAGTTATCACCAATACACTATTATAATATATTTTAATCTGTACTAGTGAGTGAGTTGAGTCATACGGCCGATTTTCTGATTGGCGTACCACATAATTTTTTTTTAGTCATTGGAACCTTTGTTTTTACAACTTATTGTCTCACAACACAGAAAATTCGCGGGCCGCTAGGGGCCCTTTACAATAGAAAATCAGTTGTGTCTCATTAGCGGTAATTAAGCGATTAATATGAAACATTACGAATTAAACGCGCCAATTTTGAATCGACGGTGTGAACTGCAGGGATCCGTCGTAACGCAAACGTATTCTACATATTAAGCCTTAGTTTATCGAGAAACAAACACAGACTTTAATGTCATTAAAAACTCATCAACAAATTTTCTACTAATCCCAAACATCCTGTTCATGAGTAAACCGAAAAATAGAAAGTATAAACATTTTTAACATTCAAAACACTTACCGTTTGGTATCGACGGGTGGTGCGATGTCCATTGGAGGGGGTGGCGGCGGCGGTGGCGGGGGTGGCGGGGGAAGCATCTGCGCAGGCGGCGGTGGCGGCGCATCAGGTATATCAGGTATTATCACCGACTCGGGTACATCCACCTTTTCTTTAGGCAAGTTAACATCTGGCAGTTCCTTCAGTTCTGGCAGTTCCTTCAAATCCGGGAGCTCTAATTCCGGTACAGCCATGACTGGTGCCACTGGTGATGTTACGACCGAGGGCGCAATGGACCCGTCAGTCGTGTTGGAGAACTGTACGTCCCCTGCTATGCCTGGTAGGTGCGGGAGATCCAGTGGCATCTCCAATTCCGGGACCTGTCAATGATTGATGATGATGAGTTTAGGAATCCTTTCTCCTAACAGTCGAGAGATTCTACATTTTTAAACTATCTTCTTCTTCTTCTTCTTAGCGCGTCGCTGGCAATCTAAATGGACTCGGCCCAGAATTCGGCTACTTGTTTGGTGCCATCACCAGCGTCCATCAGTTCACTAAGTGTGTCACTAATAAACTATTACTTTCATAGGTCTTATGATCTAATACAAAACCTTTAAACGATACATACCATGCCCATGCCGGGTGCATACAGATATTCGTCCGCATCACGCTTCAAGACATCCCTATTGAGGATCGAGCTCGGGGCCGCTTCCAGGAGGCTCTTACTCTCAACTTTGGAGGTCACGACCGGCACGTACGCCGACGCCAGCCGCGTGGTCCCCAGATAAGGACTCTCGTCAGTATTAAAGATCAACAGGTCACCAACACTTGATAACTTATCAATCATAGTGTTCAAATTGAAATCCTGTTTAGGCTTCGCATTCTTTGGCTCTGTCACTTTCACGTGATAGAAGTGGAGCTTCTCCTAAAATGTAATAGACACATCAGTATTTTCTTGTCAACATACAATGTTTAGATATCGTTAAGGAGCTAAATTGTTACAAATGATTCTTTCAATCAATTCTTACAACTAACTATAATAAATTGTGTTATTGCGAAGAGTCAGAAGGACAATTCCCGTATTATTAAGAACGTTCTCATTCGAATTTCAGTCTCAATATTTAAAATATTATCAACTAGCTGACCCGGCGAACTTCGTACCGCCCCGCCACGGTTTCCCGCCAGCCGCTCTGCCCCCGCTTTTCAAATCTCTGATATCTTCTAAGATATTCTTTAATATATGCTGTAAAGGGCAATTTAAATCTACATGAAGTGCACAACGTATCTAATGTATTTAATTGGATAAAGAATAATACTGTATTGTTTAAAATAGCTTGGTAAATGACCCATATTTTTTTTGTAATATCTATACTAATATTATAAAGCTGAAGAGTTTGTCTGTTTGTTTGTTTGTTTGGTTGAACGCGCTAATCTTTGGAACTACCAGTCGGATTTGAAAAAATCTTTTTGCATTTGATAGCCCAATTCTTGAGGAAGGCTATAGGCTATATAACATCACGCTATGACCTTAAGGAGCCGAGCAAAAGGAAAGAAAGTCAGAAAGAACGCCAAGCAAAAACGAAGTAATAGCGCGGGCAGGCGATGCTATGCTACGGGGTGGGTCGGAGTAACAAGAAATTTCACGCGGACGAAGTCGCGGGCAGAAGCTAGTGTATAAGATAAAAATGGTTACTGTGGGTTATCCTTAGGAGATAAACGTATACCATCGCGGATTTTTTTATCGATCTTTTTAAGATATACAATTCCGTATTACATCAATTTGATCAATCTCGTAAGGTTTAGCCAGAGTTTGCAATTTAAACGCACACAAATATGCTTGTTACGACATCACATTACAAACTATAATATGCATGTATTATAAACCTTCCTCTTGAATCACTATCTATTGCTGAAAACTGAATTAAAATCCGTTGCGTAGTTTAAAAGATCTAAGCTTACAGACAGCGGAAGCGACTTTGTTTTATCTATACTAATATTATAAAGTCTATACTAATATTATAAAGCTGAAGAGTTTGTTTGGTTGAACGCGCTAATCTCTGGAACTACCAGTCGGATTTGAAAAATTCTTTTTGCATTTGATAGCCCAATTCTTGAGGAAGGCTATAGGCTATTTAACATCACGCTATGACCTTTAGGAGCCGAGCAAAAAGAAAAAAAGTCAGAAAGAACGCTAAGCAAAAACGAAGTAATAGCGCGGGCAGGCGATGCGTTGCGACGGGGTGGGTCGGAGTAACAAGAAATTTCACGCGGACGAAGTCGCGGGCAGAAGCTAGTACTATGTAAAGATTTACATAATTGACAAGTTTTTGACATTGCCGCTGAGATGAGGTTGCGACTATGTTTTGAACGTTTTTTAAGTACGAGGATTGGCCTTCCACAATTTGACTGATTATGTATTGTAGAAAATTATGCAATAAGTACACAACAATTTTAGGATACAAAAAATATGATTATAAAGATCAGATAACATATTCATGGAATAAATAGAAAACTTGTTTTTACAGAGAAAAATGCTTCCGTAATCCTATATCCCTATATAGGTCCGTACTAATATTATAAATGCGAAAGTGTGTCTGTCTCTCTATTACCTCTTCACGCTTAAACCGCCAAACCGATTTAAATGAAATTTGGTATAGAGATAGTTTGAATACCGGGACAGGACATAAGATAGTTTTTATCCCGATATTCCCACGGGATCGACACTTATGCGGGTGAAACCGCGGGGCGCTGCTAGTTATGTTCTATTATATATAAAAAATTATTATAGTATATAAAAAATTGTTTATTTATTAAATTAGTTGTGCTGATTGGGAGAAAATTGTGGTCACATTACTACAAATCTACGCACGCACTTCGTCCATTTTGGTAAGTTTTGACTGTATAGCGGAAGTGTGACTGTATTATATGTAGTATGACAGCAGTCGATTCAACTAGTGTTTCTAAACCAACAACTTTCATAATGTGCATTCAATTCAGTAACACATTGTGTAAACCTGCAATCGAAAGATTAGGCTTATTTTGACAATTGAACTTATATCTGTGCTTATACCAACTAACATTAAATTGTAATGAACGAAATAAAGTGTGTGAGCATTAGGCAATTAGGTAGCAGGGATTCCTGAACCAATAAAGAGAATGGGTTTTGCAAGCTACCCTAGGCTTTTGCGTGATACGATATGAATGAAAGAAGACGATTGGCAGACTCGTCATATCGTAGCAATAATTTAATAAGACTTGCCAACAGGATTGGTCCACACTAGCTCAAGACAGAGAGAGGTGGAAAGGGGTAGCCTTTGCCCTGAAGTGGGACAACATAGGCTAAAATAAAGAAGACTTGCCAAGTGATATTAGGCTTGGGTCATGTTTAGTAAACTGGTACGGGCGAAAGAAGAGGCACAAACGACCACACAACTGAATACTCTTCAAATTGTCTCTAAAGTCAAAGTAAACTGTTCAGAATGCACTGATTCTACCTTTGCTCATTTCCCCATGCATGTTGCAAGTCGCTGATAACGAGTTCACACAAAATTGGCTTGTGAGACACATTGTAACAACGTCAACTTAATTATAGACTCACCTGTAATTCCTTTTCGTTTGACTGCCCCTGAGTCTTCCCACTCAGAGTAACCTTTTTAGGCTTGTGTTGGTATCCATCCGCATTAAAAGCTGATTGGTAATGTTCATGGGTTATCGACGCCGGGTACTTCGCACTCGAGTAGACGTTGATCGCGTTCTGCATACCAGTTAGCTTCTCGACTTTCGATCTAGATAACTCTATTCTTTCATTGAGCTTCGCTGTCTTGTCCATGTTCTGCTTGATTCTTGTCGTCAGCCGTGCAAACACATCGTCTACAATGCCATTGAGATTATCCAAAGTGTCCGCAATCTGCAGTATCGTCTCCTCAACGCTCAGATCACTTGGTACTAAATTAATTCTATATATACCATCCATATTTAACCTCTTTTACGCGCGTATTTAATTTCTGTAACAAACATCACGTGTTGTAACGCTTGCCGAGGTTTAACGACGGAATAATAGGAAAATCATATTCTTCTACAAATTTCATGGCTCTACATTATTAAAGCTGCGGATGAAATCTTACCTACAAAGCTTCTTAAAAATCACGTAAAATAAATTAATAAGGCACAAGAATTATCACTAGACAACACATCCACATTCTTGTGTGTAATTATATTATGTCCAATAATTGTATAGCACTTCGAAAAGCTCCTAAAGTTCATTATTTACAACTCAGTCACTTAAAGTCTATTTTTATCAGTACTGTGTCACTTATTGTTTGCTATATTAGGCTCAATTTTTCGACAAGTTCAACGTATGCGAGTCGGTGAGCAACGAATGGAGATTATCGTTCGCGGGGTCAGTGCTCCAAGAGAATCGGCAGTATGCGTCGGGCGACATGGTCGGGTCCAGTATCGCTGACTCCTCGAGTTGTCCGCCCGACAACATGTTGTTGAGGTGCTTGTTTATGACCGCATCTCCGGGACTCACGTAACCACTTGACGCCGGCGGCTTTAACGGTACAGCGTTGCGTACAGGTTGCTTATGACTAGGCAAGGCGTCCAAAGACTGCAACTGAATGTAGCTGCTGTCGGCGCCGTTTTTCACTGACTGTGGCAAGGTAGGCATAATCGGCAAGCTCTCAGAACCGAATATTTTTGTGGGCGACGGTCCTAACTTGGGAAAGTTCATCATGGACTTGGCCTGAGCGTCTTCAGGCATCACGTAGCCCGAAGAGGCTGGCGGTTGACTTGGGACGCTGGGCGGTGCGACCCCAGTCGTAAATATCGGTGGCGCCAGAGCAGCCATAACGTAACTCGAGCTGGCAGGCTGCGCTGCAGGTTTTGCGATAGGACTTGTTTGGGGTGCAGGAGCGGATTGGACGTAGCCGCTGATCGGGTTCACAACAGGTTGGTGTTCGTAACCACTAGGATTTTTCTTGAATGCTTTGTCACTAAAATAGGGCGAATTCTCTCTAGAATTGTCAGTTTCGGAGTTTGAAGAATCCTCGTCTTGTGTTGCATTATTGTCGTCAGCCCTCACAGTTTCAACTTCTAAGTGCAAGGACGAGTCCGAGCCGTCATCGGAAGTGGAGGTTTGTCTATCGACCGCTCCGCGCGACGTGGCCGACAGCGCGGTGCTGTCCGTATGATCACTAGAGCCACAGTTGTTTTCAGTGTTCTGTTTGGTTTCCGGAGTAGACACAGTAGTTCTACTGTTCGGTAGTAACAACATCTCGTCTGATGATGGTTTATCGTCCTTATTTGTTGGATTCCATCCTCCAAAAGCATACTTAGATATATCTTTCTCGGGTATACCTAAGCCATTTGGTAAGACTGGTTTTATATCTTCCATTTTCCTATACTTTTTGTATAGTTTGATCGAACCGTACATCATGCCTATTATTGCACAAATAGCAAGAAGAATAAGAATCATAGTTAATCCATCCTTACTTTTACAAGCTACCGAGCTTGGGGGACTCCATGGACCAGGATACTCAAGAAGTCTTTTATTCTGTTCCGAAGGCAACTTTACTTCTGGTCTATCAGCTAATATGCCGTGGTAAGGATCTTCATCATAGTTTACTGCTCTGACTTGATAGGTTTCACTTTCATCTACACCTTCACAGTGTATTAAAGAATAGAACAAATTAGTTGTATTTAATATCTCTATTTTAGGCGCAGTGCTTTCATCTTTCACTCTTCTTATTTGGTAGAGATCCACAGTTCCACCTGGCTTATCAGGACGTTCCCATGTCAAGGAATCTGGATTATTTTTGACCGTAGGAGCCTTCAATATACTAGGTGTGCCAATTCTTGTCCTGACAAAGATGCCATTGTCAGGGCTGGGCTTAGAACAACTTCTAATAGCTGCATTACAAGCGCTAACGGTAAGTGAATAATTGGTAAACCCCTCAAGGTTATTCAATTTGAGCTCCATTCTAGAACTATATTTTCCCTTCTCATCTTTAGACAGTTCAGGCAGTTTATCAACCACTTTTTCAATCCAGCAGCTATTTCCATAGTTTGAAATTACATATGTTCCTATTATGCCATTTTTATGAATTGGTGGATCCCATGAAATTACTAATGAGTCACTCTGCACATCAGAAATAACAATGTTTCTTGGACTCGTTGGCGTATCTTCAATCGTAGTCACTCCCGTGGAAGCATTTTCGAGTGTTTTATTCCCATAACTAGTGTTCAGTGACAAGGTAAAATGATATGTTGTGTAAGGTTTCAGATTAGTTATGTTTACTTCCATCTGTTTTGGGTTAGAGACATAATAGGTTGATTTGTTTCCAAAAGAAGGGTCACACACATTGCTTGTGGCTAAGACAGGGCAGTATGTTATTAGATATCCTTTAATAGTGCCTTCTGGTAGAGTACAGGACATGGTCCAGGTGATTTTGACAAATGATTTTCCTGGAGCATCATGGTTCACTTTTACAGGAAACCCATATATTGGCATACCATCTTTATAAATGTCACAAGATGCCCATGTCATACCACTTGTTTTAAATCCATAATTAGCTGATATAGCAAACTGATACCTTTTGTCTCTTGGCAAATTCATGACATGAGTGTTCTGATTAGGATTCAAAACAGTGAAGTTCATGCGTCCTGTACAAATTTGACTAGAGTTGTGTTGACACCAAAACAGTGTATAGTTGTCAATATTTTTGAGGCCAACCCAAGATAATTTGTATGTACCATTTTCATAGGCTAGTTTAGTAAAAGATTGTATATTTAGTGCTTCAGTATCTACTTTTGATGGAATGTAAAGGTGACTGCTGTTAACAGACGAGCCAATTACATTATTAGACCAAATGGACACATTTATAGATTCTAAAGTTGCATCATTCAGTACTACATAACTCAAGCTTTTGTTTCTATCTGGTAATAATGTCTGCGGGTTCTTAGAGCCTTGCATTGCAACTACTTTGTAGGTAAAGTTTGCACCAGCCTCCTCATACTCTTCAAGTTGTTTCCAGTACACATATATCACCCTTTTATTTTCATAAATAGATTGGTCGAAGGCTCCAGTAATAGTGTCTGGTGGTCGCTGGGGCTTCTCACTTGCAGTTGTAAACAGCACATAAGTGAAATCAGACCAGAACTTATCTTCAGTGGCTAATTGTGACTTAATATAGATCCTGACCTCATATGACATATGTGCATATGGTAGGTTGGGGAGCAAGAAGTTATATGTTTTGTTCTTTGGGGGCAAGTTTGATGCATCAACACTGCGGAAGTAAGCTGTGTTATCAATTTTAGCTATTTGGTACTCTATCCTATGCACAATAGGGCATGGCAAGAAGTCATACATGTTGTTTGGAATCTTCCATTGAAGCATCACACTGTGTGTGTTGTTACTCATCACTTTCAGCTGTTCTGGTGGGTCAGGCTTCACTACAGAGAAATGCTCAATTGTAAAAATCTGTGTGTTATTACCAAAATAGTTTTCAGCTGTTAAATGAAAATAGTAATGATCTTCCATCTGTTTGTACCTGGGCTGGCTGGTAGTACTCCATGAACACCACCTCGATTTGCCAATCTTCTTTGCATTACATGCCTCAACCTTATTTCCATTTATCAAAAATGTTAATAAGTAATTCGTTACAATAGATTTCTCTGGAGAGGTCCAGGTACAGTTCAGTTCATCAAGGTTCTTAGAGATACATCCAAAGTCAGTGACGTTGGAAGGAGGCAGGTCCACCACCACCCTGCTTGTGCACTGCTTGTTTGTCACAGTGTTTCTACAATAGTATGTGTATACCTCTTTCTCCAAATGTTCAATGTACAACCTTCTTGTAGTCACATTCACTTTTTCCGAGTCTATAAGTTTTCCGCCAAGGTAAAACTCCAAGTTATCAGCGGTATCTTTCTCAGCCACACAAAAAATCTCCAAAGGGGTCCCATAGAGGAGTTTGATCATACTATCAGGGTACACAGCGACTGAAATGTCTACTCCTTGACACCTCGAAAATATGCACGGTAAACTGATCAATTTGATTACAATACACCACATCCATAGTCCAAACTGCGGCCCCTTTCGGAACCCTTTGCACTTTTTTCGGGTACTCGCACATATATTTGCCATAACTGCTGCGTTAATCTGTCACTCCATCACGAACTGGTGCACTGGTTTCAACTAAACCGATCGCGGCGCTGGACACATTCCTCGTTTTTTTTATATCGCGAGCTAAATGGCGCACCGATGGTCTCAACGCGATGACACACACTGACTGAGCACCGTCACTATACGCGCACCATATTTATTTATCAAACGCTACTAATAGCCGGGATAGAGTACTCGATAAAAATTGTAAGCGCGGGACCGGGACCCATCTAATTGTTCTGCATTGAAAATTTTGTAACGCCTGCAGTACAGTACTTACTTAAAATAGAAGAAAACTTTGGGAGTATTGAAATTCTCAGAAAAGCCAACTTCAGTTCAGTTCGTGCAGTTGCAGCGATGAAAAAAAAAATTGACAGCGATGTTGCTAGGTACATAAGTTTGATTGCCCATTATTTTCATTAGCAAAATTTGGAACGTGAAGATGTGGAGACTATCTAGAAAGGAACACAAGAAAAATATAAATATAAACGATGAGATCAAAAAATATCACATATCTTTTAGAAAATTCTCCGTACTATCGGACGCCCAATGTATTAATTTTTTAGTAATTTTTGTTTTGGCTTCACGAAGCGGTACGTTTCTTAAGATGCAAATGTTGGTGAAGTTATTGTAAATGAGTGTTTGAATATAAATGTAGAATCTTTTAATTATTTGTTTCTTATCAATTAATAGGAACTCATGATAGAAATTGGCAACATTACATTTGACAGCGACTGAAGTTAGCAGCATGCAGTTGAAAAGTAATCAATATAAACTGGAAAATGCTGCCACACTAATAACATTCCCCAGAATCTGGGAAAAGTACGCGGCAGTAGATTCACATTCATGGTGTGATGTATCGTGTCTTTTGCTGGACCAGGGTACCCATTTAATGTAGCGTTTGTTGGCCCTATAGCTGGTTGTTTTCAGAAAACTGTAAAGATTCCGGCTTGTATTCGATCTTAGTATAAGTATCCGAACTAAACAAACATGTGACTATTACAAATACATGACAAATATGACATTAGTGACACTATCAACGTTTGAAAACTACGACCACTCTCTTGCACTTCAAACAATATTTTTTTTTATATATTTTGACAAAACGGGTCTATAATATAGAAACTACGTTAAAATTGGTATTATTTATTTTATTACTAACTTCAAATTATATTTTATTGACGCACCGATTAAAATTGCTTATGAACTGTGTTTTGACATTAAAATTATATAATAAATGCTATACTTTCAGAACGCAACTGCAACCTTCATTCATCCGTGATTCCGTGTTGATAAAAATAATTTAGTTTTAACTTCATACATTTTGAGTATAATATTTAAAGGATCAATTATGTATAGCATATGATACAATGGATGAGAGTAACTTACACTCTTTGGGTTATACAACGAAAACAGCACTCATAAAACTCCGTGATGATATACGAAATGTTATAGAAGAGCATAGGAAGAAAAATCCAACCGGGTATGATGTTTTACTTTTTCCATGACTCCAGGCATTATTAGTATGCTCCTGTGCGCGAAGATGATACAAATATATGTGTGATATATGTACTAATGTCATAATAATTATGGCTTCATATTTAAGTTCTTGTTTTAATCCAGTAAAAAAATGTTTCAGATTTGAGTTGGTACGAAGTATTATTTCGTTTTCATCAGAGAAAGTGCTGTTGTCAGGTGTCGCATACACAATAACTTTAGTATACGTAGTGTGCTTGATACTTACATACCTACTTGGTGAATCTGTACAAGCCCATGCATATCTGCTATGGGAAGCATTTTTCTTAATTGTAATATTGTTAGTTAACTTCTTAGTGGCGTTCAATGAAGAGTATTTATACAGGAATGAGATACCTCATAGAGTTAGAAAAGTTTTAGGTAAGTGTACAAGATATTTATTTTTATAATGATAAGGTGGAGTTGTTTTTATTGACATACAAATTTATTTCTAATGAATTTATGGGTCATTTTGAAGTCATATCGTTAGAATATTAATGAATTTCTTCCTATCACATCATTTATTTTGTACATACAGTATTAACACAGGTTTGTTTGTAGGTACCATTAAACCAAAATGGTGTAATTTTGTTCTGTAGCAGTATGCTCTGAGATTTATTTATATTCCTTTCCTTTGTACTTAAACTTAAGCCTTAAGCTGAACTTAAGCCTCTCCTAATAGAATGGTCACACCCATTCAGTAAATTTTGGTTTAATTTGAAATCATTGGCATTCTTCCAGAGGTAAAACTACTCATTATTATAAACAACTTTGTTTGTAGGTCAAATGAAACTATTAAAAAGATATGGGATAGAAAATTTATCTATTCATAACCATTAAATCTTTTTATCAATAAACAATATAGTTAAGAACTACTTAATGTTATGATAATGACTTCTATTGACAAGATTAAAAAAAAAGTCATTATTGATCAAATGAATTTAATTTCTGAGGAATCTATTGGAATATTTTTTTATTAGATACTTTCTTTTGCCGCATATTAGTCGCAAGATACACAATAGACGAAATAACAGCTACATTTTTATAAAATTTCCTGACCACTGTAGTATCTTGTTTTCGCTTATCATTCTTACTTACTTTTTTTTCTTTCTGCTCGGCTCCTGAGGGTCGTAGAGTGATGTTAAATCGCCTATAACCTTTCTAAAGAATTGGGCTATAAAACGCAAAAATATTTTTTCAAGTCTGACTTGCAGTTCCAGAGATTCGTGTATTCAAACAAACTCTTCAGCTTTATTAATTTATTACTATTTAGTATATAATCTATTTAGTATTAATTCAAAGTGATGTTATTCTTTGTTTTAATGGTGTTTTGTTAATTACAGAAACGTTGGATGATGCCATAGAAAGTTCAAAATGGAAGGAGAATCATTATCCTCATTTATGTGCCCCTTATTCACCATGTGTGATCCTGCAGTGGACTTATAGAGATTGTAAGAAAGTTTTATTTTTGGACATCTATTTCTTAATAAAATGGTTGATTGAACAGTCACAAGATGAAATGGTATTACATGCTGACATAGCTTTAGGAATGATTTTGGAAGATTTTTATTGATTGAACCGTACAACGTTGCCGAGTATACTATTTTTACATTTTTACACTTGACATTGGCTAAATTGTGGTGGTTTTTCCGCAAAAGCCATTAAACGAAGAGAAGAAGAAGAAGACATAGCTTTAAACAATTGGATAAACAGTTCAGTGCTAAAAAACAATCCTATTTATTTATAGACATTGCTTAAAGTTAGGAGACATTTAAATGCTAAAAAATTATGATAAAACAGTTGCTAATCATTACTTAACTTTAAGCAGCTTGTTTTGTTTTTGTGCCAGAGAGCCTTTTATACTGTTAAAGATTATACTGAAGACAAAAAGGTTTGGGATTGAGCTGCTTCCAATTTCTGAATTTTGAATGCTTTTTTTTTGTTTTTATATACAATTTGACAGTAATGAATTTTTTAGCAAAAATGACATTTGCTTACTTTGTAAAGTATTATATTATTTTATTTTTTGTGAATGTGAAGACGATGTGGGTCATTTTATTAATTTTATATTTTTTTTATTATTCTCTCTGTTCTGTTAGTTCTTTTTCATGGTCTGGCAGTTTGAGTAATTTATGTGACCTACCCAAATATACTTTCTTTGGTATTGTTCGTTGAATTGTTGAGCTCCTTAAGTCTTGAGTTGAGCTGCACGATTTCTGACAAATGTGTGCACTGACTGGACAGGTCCTCTCAATCTGTGTGGTTCTTTCCTCAAAAGACAATCTCAGACATCAATCTACATTGTCTTCATATAACCTGACCAAGATTATGTCTGGACTTTAAAAAAGACTGTGACTTCTGAGTTTGTTTCGGCCTTTCTTCTCAGAGTAGTTAGATAGGAAACGCCGACCTCATCTAGTTTAAAAAAAAAACATGATTGACGTGTAAAAATGTTTGTACAAACCTACTTACAAGAAAAAATCTCAATAATCATTTATTGTTTAACTAAAAATTCGAAGATGTGACATTCTACCAACTCGCACTGGGCCTGCGTAATTGTATATGGCCCACTCAAATATTCGTACTCAAATATCCGTGGCACACTACAAATCGTGACTTGGTAGGTATTTGCGAATTTGAAGCTATGTCTGGCGCCGGTTTTAGGTCAATTGCACATTTTTGGCAGTGCCGCAATTGCAGCAATTGGCACAGGCTTATCTGATCTTAAATAATGATAAATCCTGATACTGATTGTGAATGCAAAATTAGCACCTGTTGTTACCCATTGTCGATCAATTTGACAGGACTAAACTAAAATGTATCATCTGTCCTTTTCATATTGAAATACACGGAAAAGATGCACGGTACTTACTTAAATTTAGTTTAGTTTGTGAACAACAGAATCGGCTCCAATAACAATCTATTAAATAACTGGCAATTAAAATGAAGAATCTATTGTGGTATTTGAATAGATAAGTTTTCAAAATTTTGTGCATTTCAATTTGGCACATGTTTGTACACATTGACTGCTTTTAATTTCGTACCCTTAAGTGGTTTTAGTAGTTTAGTAAGTGTTACTTAGACTACTTATGTGTTGTTGACCATAAATTGATGTTTTAAATATAACCTAGCTAGCAATCGATATTCTGCAGGACATATCCTCAATCCGTCACACCTTTTTAGGATTCCGTACGCTATTACTAAGACTCCACTGTCCGTCTGTCTGTCACCAGGCTGTATCTCATGAACTGTGATAGCTAGACAGTTGAAATTTTCACAGACGATGTATTTCTGTTGCTGCTATAACAACAAATACTAAAAACAGAATAAAATAAATATTTAAGGGGGCTCCCATACAACAAATGTGTTTTTTTTTTGGCGTTTTTGCCTTGTTTTACGGAACCTTTCGTGTGCGAGCCCGACTCGCACTTAGCCAGTTTTTTTTTAAGTTGTGGTAGTCTATAACGTCAAATACAAAGGAGGTATTATTTCAGCAACTATAGTGAACCTGCCATGGGCGTTGCTGGTGGAAGGAGACGTTGTAGTGCTGAGGCCAGGTCAGGAGGTGCCTGGCCACTGCCGAGGGTTGCAGCCCGAGGACCCAGAGCAATTCTTTGGACAGATCTTTCAGCCTACAACACCGGTAATTAACATTATTTATTACAACCTAGCTTTGGAAATTATCCCATGGCAACATTCATCCAGGATAAAAATATCCTATGTCCAAATCCAAACCCAGCGGGGAGTAATTGCGTACTATACGACGTAATTTTGAGTTTGTTATGTCTACGTAAATAAAACTAGCATTTTTATTTACATTAAAAACATGGCAACTTATTTGTG
This sequence comes from Luperina nickerlii, assembly GCA_963855955.1. Lineage (NCBI taxonomy): Eukaryota > Metazoa > Arthropoda > Insecta > Lepidoptera > Noctuidae > Luperina > Luperina nickerlii. The sequence goes on from OY979665.1 coordinate 5,838,744, forward strand.
TATTTTTTACATAGGTGTTAATAAGTACGACACGAAAAGCTTCTCTTTAAAGTAAGTTTATGATAAATTCAGGTAATAAGTAAACAACAATAATATTTCATGTAACTATTTTCTCCTTTTATTACCCTCAAACACTATTATTTGGTTTTCATTTCTTCTTTGGCTGGTCAGGTGGCAGAAATGTCTTATGAAATAAGCAGTATCGTTGTACTCACAAGTTGTAATGTTTCTCCAAGTATTATGTGGACATGAAGTGTAAAAACACAACCCTCCTTCTGGAGCTGTTGGGTAGTAATATTTCTTTTACAGCAAAAAGACAACTTCAGCACTCCCCGGATTCGTACTCCACATCGTAACAAAGCGTATAGAATGTGCGAGACCCCCTACCTGAAGAATCTGAAGTTAGCCTTGGAACAGGCCACCATCAGGCCTGTGACAGTGTTTGAGAAGCAGAGGTACCTGGTAAGCGTCCTTTGACAATATCTTTAAAATCATGAATGTAGCGAATGTAGATATACATATGTACTTCAATCGATTTATAGAACACTAGCAGCGCCCCGCGGTTTCACCCGCATACGTGTCGACCCCGTGGAAATATCGGGATAAAAACTATGCTGTGTCCTTTCCTGGGACTCAAACTATGTCTATTCCAAATTTCATCTAAATCGGTTCAGCAGTTTAAGCGTGAAGAGGTAACAGACAGACAGACAAACTTTCGCATTTATAATATTAGTATGGATGGTCTGTCAAACTTTATAATACTTATTACTTTTTGTGAACAGCAACCTATCACAAACCATCTGATTACCTGTTTCATCAGAATTACTAAATGCGTATATGTCTGATGTTCTATAAGAGAAAGTATGCAAGGGAGTCCACTGTTACGTGTTAGTTTTAAATTAAATTTTGTACAACATAATTGTCATATTAATGGTTTCTATGTTAATTAATGTAATTGGTATTGTACAGTTTTAATTAAGTAAAGTAAATAAATCAACCTGCTTTACCAATGTCGCTCCTCTAGCTAATATATCCTGAGCCTTGAGCACTTTTGGGCCATTTCCATCGAACCCTGCAGCATTAAACAGTTGATTAGTTACTTTACTCACTTTGTTTATGGCGTAGAAATCCTCATAGATTACTCTCTGCTCGAGGAACCCTTATTCACTAAAACCACATGGTGTTTCTCTTGCTACTTTTGCCTCGCGGATTCGCTCGCGTTTTCAGCACTACCCTGACTGAGTTATAATAATTATACCTTTACTCGTAAGTCCAAACTAATTTTCGCTTGACCAACATGTTTCAGTGCACAGTCAAAATAATGGAAGGCATAGTTCTGCCGCTCGTCATATCGCTGGTGGTGATAGCCAGCTTCGTCCGTCACGTTTACCACCTTCCAGGCGTCACGCACTGGACAGAGATCTACTTCCTGCAGACCATCGCCGCGTCGCTGCCGTTACTGCAGATTGTGTTCCCTATTGCCTGGGTCACTTTGAACTGCTATGGGTTGGCTAGGTAAGTGCATTTTGTTTTGTAGAAATAATGAAAGCAACGAAATTTCTGAATGGCTTTAGTTACAGCCTGAAGTATACAAGTATTTATACGTATTTATTGTTACAAGAAAAATCTACATACTATAATGATTTTTGACAAGAGTTTTTTTTTATTGCTCTTGACCCTATCACGCCATAAATAAGTCATAAGTCGTAAATCAACTTCTGATGCGGTTTTTAATCCTCATTTAAATCGAATGTTTCGGTGAAGCTGTAGAGGCTCCTGCCATAACTCACTTAACTGGGCTGCACTGAATTATGGTGTTTGCATGTTAGCTGTTTTTAACGCATTAGTGAAGTGTCTTTCAAACCCAATCAGAAAGGTTTAAACCACTCATTGGTTTAGTTTATTAACTTTCTTTAATTTCCAGATTCAAGCTCTTATCAGAAACTCGTCAAAAATACGTCCGTCCGAAGTCGTGTTCCATATCGGAAGACGCGAGCGATCCTCTAATCAAAGCGATGAGTGAGTCCAACCTGCAGCCCGAGAGCCTCAAGTCTTTGGGCAGGACCTTCTTAAGCATCCTCACTGGGAGAGAGAACATGGTCTGCAGGACTGCCAATATTGTACATGTTCTGGGCTCTCTATCGGTGAGTTTTTATTAATTACTAACTTTTATACACTCCCGTGGACTATCCCACAGAAACCGTTACCGCAAGGCGCACTCGCCCACCGAGGGCTCCGTACTAATTTGTAGGTACATAATAAATAGTTCAGGAATCGAGTCTAAAAAAGACTAGGTATATTATTATGATTTAATTACCAATGTGTAGTTTTCAGAGTTTCCCCTGTACTTGTAGTATAATACGATATTACTTGCCAAATTTCATAGTTCTAGGTCAACAGAAAGTACCCTCTAAATTTTGATTACCTTGAGAGTGTCGAAATATACGTTTTTTGCGGCGTAAACAGCCGTATCTTTTTTTACGTTAACTTAGAAGTTTGATTTTTTCACAGCTTTAAGGGACTGTAGACCTGATTATATGGTTTTAATTTCTACTCGATACCTCCACGCGTTCTTGAGATAAAGGGTCTTGACAGACAGACAGACGGACAACAAAGTGATTCTATAAGAGTTCCGTTTTTTTCCTTTTAAGGTACGGAACCCTTAAAACACGTCGATCAGTAGCTCCGTGAAAGAAGAACAAACAAGCACACTTTGACATCCATAATACAGCCCGAGATCAAACTTTATGGCGGCTCTGAAGTGCGCCATTCGCTGCGCAGTACCTCACCCCTGACTGCCGCTGACACATGAATTTGATACTGCGCAGCGACTCGCCTCATGTTCCGCGCCGTCATAAAGTTTGAATCGGACTGTAATATGATAGTCATAGAATAAATATATCGGAAAACGCGAGCGATTCTCTGATCAAACCGTTGAGGCAGTGCATCATCCAGCCGGAGAGCGTCAAATATTTTAAAATATACCCGAAACTAAACCAAAACTAGTTTGTTCTTGCCGAAACCTTAACCTGGAGTTCTTTTAGACACCAACCGCAATGACTAAGCTGATGTCATCAACCCATTATCATCAACTCAGTAGTTGGTTTCACATATTTATAACATATTTGCTCGTAAAGGGTCTCTTATTTCACCAATTTCAATATCGTAATGTATCTCATTACGCACTTGTGCGGTAATGTAAAGTAAATCGCACGGTTTATCAAGATGCTCCGTCAAAACGAACGGTACTTTTTCAAATCTTAGCAAAGAGTTTTTATTTCAGAAAAGATGTCAACATTTTATGAATAAAATTAACTTTGGGAGATAAAATATAATAAATAAACATTTAATTCTTTAATTTAATTAATTTTGACAATAAATTACAACCATTAATATCTGTAACAAAAACAAAAATATTAATTTACTTTATTAATAATACTGGCTGTTTTGTGCCTATGCCTGAAAAAAAAAAGCGCGAACGCGCGCGCATCGCTTATCTGTTAAGAAGTAAAAATTATTCCGCGCGCTTTTTCTTTTCGATGTACTTTTTTTATTTGAAAATGTCGTCAAGTAATGATGAATTTATTAATTCCACACCGCCAGAAGTCTCAGAGGCAGCGAAAAAGGCTACTCTAAGCCTCGCCCGAAAAATCGACCGATAGATACTTACAAGCGTATCAAAATTTCATCATATGGAAAGCAAGCAAATATGCAAGTTCAGTCCGAGTTTTATTTATTTCCTCGCAAATATGTTATAAAACGTCGTATGACATACGTGCGCTTTGAAAATTACAGCCTCTGCTTTCTTTTAGCCCTCGCCTACGGCTCGGGCAAGCAATATCGCCTCGGCTGTAATTTTCAACTTACCGCACTTATATCATAATGTACTATTATAGATGGGTCGAAGAGTGTAGAAGGTCATGGATCTGCAATTATCTATACTTACTAATATTATAAAGCTGAAGAGTTTGTTTGGTTGAACGCGCTAATCTCTGGAACTACCAGTCGGATTTGAAAAATTCTTTTTGAATTTGAGAGACCAATTCTTGAGGAAGGCTATAGGCTGTTTAACATCGCGCTATGAGCTTTAGGAGCCGAGCAAAAAGAAAAAAAAAACAGAAAGAACGCTAAGCAAAAACGAAGTAATAGCGCGGGCAGGCGATGCGATGCGACGGGGTGGGTCGGAGTAACAAGAAATTTCACGCGGACGAAGTCGCGGGCAGAAGCTAGTTATGGATATAAGCACTCAGGATAATTGTTTTAAAATAAGTGAACCTACATCCATTATGACGTTGGAGCTCATTGCGATCTCAGAGGCTTTGACTTATGTAATTAATCACTGTGGATATAAAAAAAGTCGTCATTTGTACCGACAGCAAAAGCTCATTACAACATATAGCTCGATGCGCCTCTGGCCACAGAGGTTCATCGAAAGCTTATGTTATTTTATCTAAAATTGATGAATTGATAATTTAAAAGGCATCCAACTGAGATTGTAGTGGGTGCCATCGCATATTGGGTTGCGGGGCAACGAAGAGGCGAAATTAGCGGCTACAAATGGAAAAGAAATAAATATTAAATTAGATTATTCAGAATTTTTACCAAAATTTAAAAATATATGCTATGATTATTGGAAAGAATATTTTAATAAACGGTCATTAGAAAAGGGCTTATGGTATAAAACCATACAGAGTGAACCACTTCGCGTTCCCTGGTTCATGAACAGTGATGTTAGTAGAAAACTGACTGTTACTGCTCTTAGACTCAGATCTGGACACATTCTATGCAAAAAATTTGCTTTCATGATGAAGAAAATCGCTTCACCCAATAGGGAATATGCATGATTTTTTTTTATTTAAAAAAATAATCCTCATTCATGTAATAAACAGTTTAGTAAAACTGTTTTTCGGATAACTATGAAATTAAAAAAGATATGACCCATCGAAGATTTGTTTCTATCTCTTTCTCGCAAAACGAAATTTAACACGGAGTTTATATGGCCGTAGTGACATGTGACGTCACAGTCTATGTCCGATCTCTCTGTCTAATTGGTGTGTAATCAATAGTTTTTAATGCTCATATCGGCCGTGTTTCTTGACCGATTTTAATTTTAATTTCACTTTTTGTCATCTCTACTACGGTATTTTCATATTTTGTTAATAAATGCCATAAAAAAAATTCATGCATATTCCCTATTGTGACGAATGTGGATTTGTCGAGGACCTACAAAATTTTATTGATGGAATGTGTCTAATATGAGTCCACTAGAAATAATATAGTAAGGTCCCTGAATTTGAACAGAACTGATGTAGGCATGTTCCATACAATTTTATCCCAACTGTGCGTAACTGTGCGTAAAAGCCCCTATAAATAAATAAAGAAAAAAAAATTACTCAGTACACATAATTTTAATTTTTCCTATTTCTCCCCAGGCTCTAAGTTGCGTAGACAAAAAAGGCATCCTATCCTGGCCGAACCCCACAGCAGAGAAGGTGTTCTTCCTCCGCAACTCCAGTCCATCATCACACAACTCCAGTAAGACAAGCCTGGTAGGGTCCATGGGCCACCAGAGCGATGAACAGATTGACGCGCCTATTGAAGGCCCGAAGATGGCCGAACCTTCTACTATTGTAGAGGTTGGTACGAATAGATTGTTGAGAATAAAACAAAAAATAGGTCTTTTTCATTTGATTATAATTATGTTATATGAATTACCCAGGTTTTGGACTTGACCCACGACCAGAACGCACCATTCTGCGTAGAATTCGACGACCAACGCTGGCGACAGCACTTAGCGCGACTGAAGCCCCTTGGCTTGGCCGCGCTACTCAACACGTGCGCGCCCGCACCCCGACACACGTACGCGCACTTCTGCGCGCATCTCACGTGCGAGGCGCAGTACAGGTATAGTATTCCTTTTTTTGGTAATCTTAACATTTAAACATTACAACATTGAGAACTGGTTTTTCTAATAAAACGTAAAAATGGTTGGAACTGACCTTCATTATCTCTGTAACCAGAAAATTCCTAGGTACGGTCCAGTCCAAAAAATATGGCAATGACGGAAATAACATGTTTCTCTCGGCTTCGTTAAACGTTTTACAAACGTAATATTATACATTATATTATACAGTTTGTTTTCGTTAACAAATTATCGCCATTTCGATTACAGTGAAGACCTAGTCCCAGTGACGAACAGACGATGCCTGTGCGAGTTAGCCAAGCAAATCGGATTCACGGACGCCGTTACCGAGTCCTACCATGTGCAGGAATGCCTCGCGATATTTAGACAGTTGGTAAGTCTCTTTAAACTTGATGTTATTGCTTACGAAATATACAGTTACTTAAACAAACCTGAAAATCGGCAAGTATACTTGTCCCTAGGTCATATATTTGAACAGGACCAGAAAAGCTGTTCTGTTTTATAATTTGCTGTCCCGAAGATAAATACAGTACCCGGCGATAAATATTGCAATCGACCTATTCGATCCTATCGATTTTATACAAAGAATAAAAATAATTATCAAAAGAAGCAAATCATAATTGTTTTAACAGCTCCTAATAGATACCGGACTGTTTGTATTTCGTGCGACAGAGATAACGCTCTACGAAGCCGGAATTAGCCGATTGTCTCTTTCCAAAGGTCGATATGCAATATTTATCGCCGGGTACTGTACAAAGGTATTGCAGTCTGTCTACGATGTTATTTTCACTATACTTGGCGTATTTTGATCTGTTTTGGTACCGCATCGTCACCTAGATTAGCATTCAAAATCCCACCGTTGGGTATAACTTTTAAACTATCCCATCCAACCCATGTGTTCCAGTCCAGTGTTACTCGTATCTAAGTACAACTTGCGATTTTTACAATCATCATCTGCCTAGCCTGTTCCCAACTATGTTGGGGTCGGCTTCCAGTCTAACCGGATGCAGCTGAATGAAGACGTTTTACCTGAAAATAAAACGTTTATTAAAATACTTACCTGATCCGAAGTCTAATATATAATGAGATAAGCCATCGCTTCCGCTTCCGTTTTTCTGTCTCTTTTCCTCCTTTTACGCATATATCGTCGTCTCTTTCGCTCGTCCCACCACCACAGGCAGCGACTTCTCGTCGAGAAGTTAGTTTATTTCACCCGGCATTAAAGTTGTTGTTTTTGCATTGCCACCAGGCAGAATTTATTAGACTTCGGATCAGGTAAGTATTTTAATAAACGTTTTATTTTCAGGTAAAACGTCTTCATTAAAAGACTGTACCGTGATCCGAAGTCTAATATATAATGAGAGATGTTTGTTATCGCCTGGTGGTGGTGGATAGCGTCAATGTGACTATGCATGAAGATAGTTAAAGTCTGTATCAGATGAATATATTACTAACAATAGGTAAAGCATTATATTTAGTGGATTATCATAAAATAAAAACTTACATAAAATTAATGAAGTTTTTTAATTTCAACACAACATCAATTTTAATCATTCAACAGGTTAATTAAATCTTATTATCTTATATACTAATACATTATTGTATCAGAATCTTATGAATCGTAATATAATTATACAGCTTGAAAAATCGGCAATACAGTCTGATTAATATCTCCACCTGATTGTACTATCTGTCGACAGTAGAACTTTTTAAAAGTTTTATGTGATCTCCAGTTTCCCCTGGAAAGAATGTCTTCTAGCGGCGTATTCTCGACCCAACTTTTAGAGGCCACTGCAGCTCTAAAGCTACCAGCTGATGCTTCTACTCCCGCGTCCTTTAACAATTTTTTAATCCAACCAGAAATCACACATCTGGAGGCAGATTTTGGCAGACCGCATGTAGTTATGAAGAGGTTTGTACAGTCAGCAGATTCCCTTCTGTTTCGACCAACCTCAATTAACCTGTTTATCCAATGAACTGGATCCAAACTTTTGCTTTTAATATTAACATTAAGCCTCCAACCAGACTGACGATAATTGGCCGAATCAGTCTTAGATCCGAAAATTGGCCATAGGATAACGTAATCGCTATGGATAATACAGTTTTCAGGATTAATTCTAAGAAGGGTTAGATCGTGTACCCTTCTTCCAGAATAGAGTAGTAAAATAGCGGCGGCATTTCTAGATATTTGGTAAAGGCTGTTTATATTAGGATCTATCGTAGACAAATAATTAAAAACTAAATCAACGTCCCACACCGGGGCTTTAGTTGGAGTTGGTTTCGATAAAGCGATCGACTTCAATATCCGCCTTACAAAGGGATGGTTACTAAGACTCTCTGCCTGTTCTGGATCACAAAGAGTAGAAACTACCGACTTATGGACTAGGATTGTATTGTAAGAAAGATTTTCTTTGTAGAATAAATCAGCCAAAAATCTCGCTAGCTCTGAACCCGTAGGTTTGTATTTAGATACATTGTTCTGCTCTGACCACTTTATCCACCTAGACCATGCGGGTTTGTAAGTCTTAATCGTAGAAGGACGCCAACTCTTAAAAAGGAGGTCTCTTTGTTGAGTTGTCCAATCTTTTAGCTGGTTGCCCCAGCCCCACATCTCCAAACCTCCAGCTCCATCTCTCGTACGTTCTGAGGAGGGTAACCCGTAGATACATCTACCAGAACACGATGAAGGTTGTGAATTGTCCAAGGAGGTCCTATTGCCCGGCTCCGTAGATCTGGACGCCAAAAGACTTTCTCCCATCGTGGTGCTACTATGAGGTATATTCCCCGGCAAAAATTTAGATGTTGAAGGACCTTCGGTATTAGAAACGGAGGGGGGAAGACCCATGCTAGTGAATAGTTCCAGGTTTGTGACAGGGCATCGTGAAATTCTGCTCCAGGGTCGTTGTAATCTAGAGTGCAATACCTGGATACCACGCGAGTGAATCGAGTCGCAAACAAGTCTATGATCGGGGTACCCCATTTGGTAAATATTAGAGTAGTAACTTGGGGTAAAAGGTGCCACTCTGGTACTGGGCGATAGCGCGAGAGCCGATCGGCTTCGGCGTTGTATAGACCGGGAATATGGAATGCTGTTAAATGTATGTGATACAAGTCCAATAGTTGGAAAATCTTGTACGTCAAATCCAATAGATCTTGTGACTTTGTCCCCCCTTCGTGGCGCAAGTAAGAAACAGCCGTTTTGTTGTCGCATTGAAAGTGTATGGTGGTTGATTGGAGGCTCAGACCGTGCTCTTCCAAAACTTTGTAAATGACGAGAAGTTCCTTCACATTCGAGTGCATGTCTTTTTCTACAGGAAGCCAATCTCCTGAAAACTTCATGTTGTGTATCCGCGCGCCCCAAGCTATAGCCGAGGCATCTGTTACCATATACAGCGTGGGTTGGGGATCGTATATCCGGGAGTACTCTTCTAGATGATCGAGCCACCATATTAGATCCAAATTCGACTCTTCGTTGAGAGTCACAAGTGGACTGTGATTGTAGATAGTCAGCTTTTGAATCTGACGATAATTGAGCCTGCCCCGAGGGATCACAAAACTCGCAAAATTCAACATGCCTACAAGACTTTGAAGATCTACGAGCTTTATCATAAGACTTTCCAATAATTTTAAAATTGCCGTTCGTATTTTGAGGCATTTTGATTTTGGGAGAAACTTGCGATTTGACCACGGATCCCACACAATACCCAGGTATTCTAGGTTTTTTCTTGGCGTGAGTACGGATTTTTCGAAGTTTACTTTCCAGCCTAGATATTGCAGCATATGTAGAGCAATATTTATGTGCTCCCTGAGAATAAGGGGATTGGTGTTTGCTAGCAAGAAATCGTCTAAATATACCAGCACCCTGATTCCTTTTTGACGGAGTATCTGGGCCACCCAATTGGTCACGGAGGCAAATGTTTTTGGAGCTGAGCTCAGCCCGAAAGGAAGGCAAGTCATCTCCAGTAATTCCTGGTGATACAACAAGCGTAGGAATCGCCTGTGCGTTTTCTTGGTTGGAAGATGAAAATACGCTTGTGAAATGTCTATCTTCGCCAGCCAATCGTTTGACTGAATAAAGGCTGGAATTTTTTGAACATTTATCAGTCTGAATGGTGATGTTAGGACAAAACGATTTAACGATTTTAGATCGAATATCGGTCTCATAGTTCCGTCTGTTTTCGGAACGAGAAACATGCGGGATAGAAAACTCTGGGATACTGGAACAGGAACTAGCACGCCTTCTGTCTTCATCTTTTCTATCACTGCTGTCATTTCTGTGGTTTCGCATGTGGCCTGCCGACTGGTGTATATTTTGGGCAAATGAAGCGGAGGTCGTTTCGAAAATGGGATACGGTAACCTGAAATTATCTTGAGTACGTAAGTGGGCGCACCCATTTCCTCCCATCTTTTTCGGTAATGCCTCAGCTGGCCGGCACGGAAAAGACTCGGTGAGTCAGTATTTCCTATTTCCTCTCCTATCCCGGTGGGATGAGGGAGAGTTTTGTCTAGCTCGTGAGTTTTTGTTCCCTGCTGGTCGATGGTCGCTCCTTCTATTGCTTGACACTCCACCTCTACCTCGAAAGGATTTATTAGAGCTAAAAGCACCACGCTGCTTAGTATGAGAGGGCTGAGCGTTGCTTGCCCTGTAAGCAGATTGATAATTGTACCTACTAGATGTACTAGCGGTTGGACCGGTCTGCGTAGCAGAAGCGCGGTCTTTAAATCGAGGCCAAAATATTTTTCGAGAATCTCCCATTTTTTCCAAGGTGGACGTGAACTTCTCCGCGTTGAAAAGATTACTACATGAAGGGGGTATCTTGCGCAATATGCTTTTATGTAAAGGATCTTTAACCGAGGCCAAGACTGCTTCCCTTCTATGTTGAATAATCTCAGCTCTGTGGCCGCAGACCAACTGAAGAGCATCATTAGAAATCTTTGAAAACTCGCCCGCAACAAAAATTTCCTCAATCTTTTTATGAATTGCATCATATTTCAGGTCAGGCGTAGCCTTTGCCCAAGATAGAAAACCGCGTAGCTCCTTCTCAAGATAATCCTTCTGTTTTATTAACGCATAACTAATAGACGCAAAGGCTTTATCAGCATTTGTAGTCGTGCGAGACGTGTCGTAACGTTTTATTTCTTCATTTGCCTCTAATTCTGTAAACCCGGGGGTATGACGGTAATTTTTCTGCACTTCTGCATATCTCACGTTTTGCCACTCGACATCATCAAACCGTTGAATATTTTTTAAAAACTCTAGGTATAGTGGCGGAGTTTTCAACACGTCAGGGTCCTTTAACTTGGTTCCAATTGATAGAGAAAAATTTAGTTCATTTTCATTTAAGTCAGAATTAGTCTCGGAATATAAATTTCTACTAATATTATCATCGATAAAATCATTATTGTACACTTGATCACCTTCAGAAAAAATATGGCTATGTTCATCATGAGTAAATTTTGATTTAAGCTCACTAACCTCTGCTAAAAGCTTATTTAATTTATCATTGTTATGCGAACGATGCCTACGTCGTTTGCGCCGGTGACGCCGTGAACGTCTTGCAGATGATGAACTTGTATCGGAACTGCTACTCGAATCACTGCTATCAGAAGATGATACTGAGCGTCTAGTACGTCGCTTACTGCCATTAGTATTAGAAATATTTGCTTGATCCCTTGGAACCACATTATTGATTTCTTTATCACTCATATTTCATACGCAGTCAGTTTATTTAAACTAAAAGCAAAGCATTAACTAAAGTTATAAATTACGAATAATATGCAGGTAAAATCAAGCTATGCACCTACATGACAAGGACTTTAAAATTGGAACCCCAACATTCAATCGAATTTAAAATAAACGACGATAAAATTATCAAAGAGACACAATAGGGGTATACAAATAACAAAAAATAATCGAACGGTTACACCGTTAATTTAGTTTGAACTACGCACCGACACAATGGAGGAAAAATAATCATTAACAGATCTGTGCACTGATATAAACGAAAAACACTTACCAAATCCTGTTCTATAGGGTACACAATATTTCTAACCAATACGTAATTATACGATCTTCATAAAATGTTCGAACTGGAATAAAATAGTTATCTAGTTCAAGACGGTAGACGTTAAAATAAAATCAACTGCACCCTAAAACTTTAGTGATGTATGCACACGTATTGAACATTCAACACAGATAATAAAAATAAATGTCATCGAAAAGAAAATTTGATTTGGAAATAATTATCAAGCATTTAAAAATTAATTAAGACCTTTTGAATTAATAAAATTCGAATACAATTCTTTTGAAAAATCGAAATATAAATTAATCTAAGAGCTCACCAGTGCACGTCCGTTTGAAGCGAAAACAACAACGTCAATGCCGGGTGAAATAAACTAACTTCTCGACGAGAAGTCGCTGCCTGTGGTGGTGGGACGAGCGAAAGAGACGACGATATATGCGTAAAAGGAGGAAAAGAGACAGAAAAACGGAAGCGGAAGCGATGGCTTATCTCATTATATATTAGACTTCGGATCACGGTACAGTCTTTTAATACCAGTATTTTAGATTTTTACAATCATAAAAGATAATTGATATTTACTTCTGTAAATAGGGTAGTTGACTAAGAAAATATATTTAGTCCATCAGTTAGATTACTAAAAAATATTGTATACGTATTTTTTCTTTTGTCTGGCAAACAAAAAATTACGAAGATACAGCGCTTGGAAATTTCGTATGACGTCACGCCGTGCTACAAATTTTAGCACGTTATTACGTCAAAGCCCCCCACTCCTGAACTTTGATGTGATATATCTTTGTAATTTTTTATCTAATTGATAAAACAAAAAATACGTGTTCAATATTTTTTAATAATCTTACTGAGGGACTAAATCGAATCGATTTATTTTTACCCAGGCAACATCCCTATTGGTTAATAATCACTTTACATGTCTAAAATAATTTAAGACTAACAACATAATCAAGGATACATATTAATCCATACTAATATTATAAATGCGAAAGTGTGTCTGTCTGTCTGTTACCTCTTCACGCTTAAACCGCTGAACCAATTTAGTTGAAAGTTGGTATAAAGATAGTTTGAGTCCCGGGAAAGGACATAGGATAGTTTTTATCACGATATTCCCAAGGGATTGAAACTTACGCAGGTGAAACCGCGGGGCGCTACTAGTTTCTAATAACTTATTATTTTGCCAGCAAGCAGACACAATACGACGTGAAACTCGCTTCGTTCGTTCTCTGCAACTGAGCACGAAGGTCAAAGTTCCTCTGCCTCATATGCTGGCTGTTGTAGTGAAGGATCAAGCCAATCAGCTGCAGATGCTCACACAGGTAAAGTTGAACACGAGCACACGTCATTGTGATTCGACCCTTACGTAGTCTGTTATAAGCCTCAATTTGGAAGGATACCGCTTGTTTGTGGTACTTTACTTGAAAACGTTCCATCATCCACTTTTTATAGATGCATATTTCTTTCTTTTTTCATTTGGCTCTGGAATCATTTTATTTTAAAATGCATTTGTAAGATGAAAATGTCGTATTTATAAATGTGATTGCGCATAGGGCTCGTTTGCACAGCGTCTATACTCGCAATCATGAACGTCTGCGCTTAACCTCCACTATTATAGTATAGTAACACATACTTATCTGAGCCGCTGGCTAATAATAGAACTAAGGAAGCCACCAGTGACAGTCTGTCATTTTTCGATCCTGACAGCGACGCCGTCCGCGAGCCAGACACAGCTGTACAAGGATTTTTTGGTGCGTGGCTGAAATCGGAACTAACGTAGTCGCCATCTTGTTTTTTTTAATACATTCCACTAAATAATTGCATGTTATCAACAGCGCCTCCCTGTCAACGTCATTCAAACGCCAAAAGATACTTGTAGCACTTGAGGTTTGAGGAACTGTACGATATACTCACTTCGCTTTGCTTCTGCAGGGCACAGCTGACATAATCCTAGACTCTTGCGTGGACTATTGGAACGGGAAGGATCTCACGCAGATCTCACCAGCTGACAGGAAGAAGATCATCGACTTCTACCAGAGAAACTCGCTCACGGCCTATTGTACCGCCTTCGCTTATAAGTACGTACCGCTATATCGCAGTTTGATTAGAGTTGAAAGTCGGTATAGTGGGCCAATGTTGGCACAAATATAGAGGTATGAGGAACAGGGTGTTCCAATTCAGTCATTCTCCATAGAAAAACGTAGATCCTCCGAACAGGCGGGTGTTGTGTCTGTGTGTACTACCCGACCGCGGATGTCGGGACGTTGTATATGTGCTAGTTGCGCGATAAATTCTGCTTGCGCGATGCAGAATTTTGCGTGACGTCAGGTTCATGCGCATGTGGCGATGTAGATGCCGCCACAGAAATATTGGATCAAATCTATTGGAATATTAATAGCCGATGTGTACGGTAGCCGGCGAGGCTTTTAACCGCAAGCAGGCACCTTTTTTCACCTGTCAGAACAAAACTTATTTATTTATTTTTTACGCCATTTTTTAATTTGTTTAATATGTAAGTTACGTGTAATAAGGGAATAGCGCACTAGAACACTCTTTAATTTGTTTATTTGCTTAATATGGTTTATTTCTACCCTCATTCAAGTATTTTCTTATTTTACTAAAACTAAACTAAAGATTTTTAAATAGAAGTGGTACAGACGCCAGCACATCAAGCTACCCGAAACTCTCAAATTTTCCCAATCAACTTTGAACCTTATGCTTTAGCGATAAAGTTGAAAATCTATTAACTCTTCGCACGTCGAGTGTACACCATGTGTACCGATAACAATAAAATTTCTATTGTGTCTGCTAATTGGACGCGCGACGAGTTAAAGAAATTTGACGGATTGTAGTAGCTTGATGTGCTGGCGTCCCTACAATGTATTATTCTTGATCTTTTTGTGTTCCCCAGACCTCTAACACGCGGCATATCATCATCGATAACAAACATGTACTTGGAGCTACCGGCAGACAGCAGACAACTGTACGCGCCACTTTCAAACCACTGGGCCGACGCACCAGCGTTACACTTTCATTCGACGGGTAAGACTTATATGATCAGCAATCGTTTATAATATCTAACTATCTAACAAAAATATCTAATAACTATCTAAGTCTATAATAGTTAGATATTATAAACGATTATTATAGTAGTTTATAAAACTGTTGCATAATGAGGGGTATTAAACACGAGTGTGTGTTTCCAAACCGAGCGGAGCGAGGTTTGTAATAGTATCACACGAGTGTTTAATACCTTATTATGTGCAGTTTTATACAACTTTTTATCTACTTTCATACATTGAGATTGAATATACTAAATAAAAGATCAAAGTTCAAAAAGTAAGACATACCTTACTGCTTATGATAATTATTGTAGTTTTGTATGAGTCATTTCCGTCGCCGCATCTAAAATATCGGGCGGAGACAAATTTCCTTCACATTCACTGGTATCAGACATTTTTAAGCAATAATAGAATAAAACACTAAATTCAGAAAAAACGTAAAAATGGCGCCAAAAACCCAGCTCTTCACCGCACTTTAGCGCAACCACAGATAAGTAAAATTTACACACCAAAACTTCACGCTCCCGTATATATGTAAAGCCCCATCCACACGCTGGCTGTTTGTCACAAACACCGCAAACAGCAAACAAAGTGCCAAACATCCTTTGATCTGGCAAGAAAAACCGACACCGATGCCGAACACTGCCCAACACAAACACAAACAGGCAAACAACGACAAACACCCGTCCACATGTCCGTGTTTGCTGTTGGCTGTTTGCCATTGTTTGTCAAGCATGTGGATGGGGCTTAACGAGTTCGATTAAAAAAAGTTATGCATTCTCCTTAGTGATTTAACTTCTTGGTTAACCTGTATCGTAATGGAAAAAAAAATATTTTATAACATTATTTTGTTCGAGAAATAGTGTTATAATGAAATTTTTTTTTTCTATTTCGGTATTGTGTTTATAAAGTATGTCAATATAAACTCGTTTAAAATTTTATAATTAGAATTTTACGACATGAAATGATGAAAGTAGATAAAATACTTTTCTAACGGTTTCACATTTAGAAAATTGTACAATCTGCAAGTATTTTCACATACATTATACCTACATATTCTGGGTAAATAAAAAAAAAATACTGAGTTTTGCTAATAAGTTTCTCTGGCAGATTAAGGTGATTTATATTGAAAAATATGTGGTTTTTCTATGTCGTGTAACTTGTTAAGTATGTGGAATAGGGATTTAACATTTTGGTATATCGACGGCGAAGTGCCAATACCTCCTAACTGATTTTTTTTTGAGCAGTTCACTTTTTTTTCTTTTTGAATTTAAAGGCGTTATTCGCATTTTTTAGTGAAATCGCCTAAGTGTATTTTTAGTTGCAACAGCATTAAATTAAAATGTGGTAATATGTACCTCCCAACTAAAACAACGTGTCTATTTTTGAACGTTTTTTTCCAGTATGTGTAAATTTTTGACTTTGTCAGTTAGGAGTTATTGGCACTTCGCCGTCGATATGTTTTTTGACTCTTTGGTCTAGTATCATGTAAAAGGACTACACGATTCAATTAATTATTCTCCATACAAAAAAATTGCAAAGGTATATCTAATTTTTTTAGTTTTTTCGACATCACGGCGTAACGCTTAAGAGTTATTCAATGGAATTTACTTTAAAACATAGAGAATTATCATATCAAAGTTTACTCAAAGTAGTTTTAAAGTTTTTTTAATTCATTTATAACAACAGTTAATTAATTTATTTTGTTAAAAAGGAGTAAATTCGTTTTGGCACATACGTCGTTTTATTCCGAGCGCACGCACATTATAACCATCACTCTTCTTTTGCGTTGCAAAAGTAATTGCATCACTTTCGGTCGCTTAGTAGGTTGTCGAGAATTTTAGATTTTCGAGGTAGCGCCTTGACAAAAATCTTGTCCCATTTTTACGAATCTGGAAATAAAAAAGTAATTTTATTTTTGTTGTTTCAGACTCTTTGTTGTTCAACGAGGTAATAGATGACGACGTGAAAGACGCTGAAGGTTTCTTTGACATGCAATGTAATCAGGTAACAAATTAAAAAGCTCATTGAATTTAATCTGTGGTCAAATGATTTGATTGGCGGTTTTTATTTCGACCAAGATTCGATTCTACTGAACAATTAGTTTAATATTGATCAGCCTTTCAGAAACGGAGTGTACTGCTAATTAATCAAAATTAATCATGAGATGACAGTTATAACAAAAGTTCTTTAAACCATATCCTACCGTAACAGGTGTGTCATATCTGTTACTAGCTGCGCCCCGCGGTTTCTTCCGCATAAGTCTCGAACCCGAGGGAATATCAGGATAAAAAGTATCCTATGTCCAAATCCAAGTCATGGCCTACCCATGTGCCAAACATCCAAATCCTTTCCGCCGTTTTAGCGTGAAAGAGTAAACAAGATTATGTCTGGACTTTAAAAGAGACTGTGACCTCTGAGTTTGTTTCGGCCTTTCTTCTCAGAGTAGTCAGATAGGAAACGCCGACCTCATCTAGTTTAAAAAAATATATGATTGACGTGTAAAAGTGTTTGTGCAAACCTACTTACAAAAATAAAATCATTTATCAAACATACTGTATGGTTAGGGACCTTACACCTTGAGTTAATGCTGATTGATACACTGATTACTGATTGATTGATATTTATTGATAGAAGTATGATTGAATGATAGATGAGTGCACGCGGTACAATGCTATTTGTGTACGTAGTTGGCCGGCCCGACGCAGGTAACGTGCTGACATATTGTTATGAAAATAGTGCTGTGCTTGCACGAAAACTAAAATCTTTTCTCTTCATAATATTAGTTTAGATAATGTAAACATTATTTTATCTACAGGCTTTTACCGTGTTCAACTTAGCGTTTTATTGTGATTGCGTATTGTGCTGCTTTCGCAACTTTCTGCCAGTTTATAACATTCAAATCGAATTTCTCCAGGTTTTCATAGGTATGGTAACGATGCAATACCAAGCTCAGAGCGACATGGTCGAGTTAATAGAGCGTCTAGAACGCGCCTGCATTCGCTTCGTGCACTTCAGTAAGGAAAACGAGCTAAGATCCAGGGTGTTCAGCGAAAAGATGGGCCTGGAATCAGGATGGAACTGTCACATATCACTAATCAGTGAAGAAAGTGCGAGGTAATGTAGACTTCGTAATAATAATAATAACAAAAATATAGATTTTTCGATTTTATGTTTAGGTTTTTAAATTTTCCAATGTTTTTATCCATCAGGGAAAAATGTTCTATCGAGCTAATACAAGATCAATTTAACTTAGCTAGAAAAACTGCAGACGTGATACCTGCATCGATTGGTCCATGTAGGTATAGTTGGTTCATTTCACGAGCGCGTGTCAGTAATTGGGTATTTGACTGGTTTTTTTTTTCTTGAAACCTAGAAAAAATCAAATCCACATTTTAAAAATGTTTAAATGTATCAAACAATGGCGAAGTTGTATTTCTATTTTTGATTGGTTGTCAAACACCGTATTGTAATGTAATTTAAACTTTATTTAAATGTAACAGCTCACAAAACGCTTGACAAATGATTTGCACCGACTATACTGCGTTCGCTTTCTTGACAGAACATTTAGTCCTGTATCGATAAAGAGATCGATTTTTTGTCACTATTTGTAATGGGAAACATGATTAAACAAGACATATTTATCATACATTGTTTTAACAACAAACAAAAATGTGGGTATTTTTCAAAAAGCGAGTAATTTTTTTGTTTTGGTAACCTGTCATTTTGTAAATACACTAAAAGGCATTAAGCTAATTTATACGACACCTAATGCATATAAGCGCCATTGGCCACTATGCACAGGGGGTAACAGAAAACGCCTAAAAAAAGGCGGTACTAACAGGATGTTCAATAAAATAATTGGTGTCACATTAACATGACGCTTGAATTGGCAATTAATATCAATTAAATTGGCATAATTATAACAATCACATCATAAACACTGCAGATACACAGCACAAGTGTAGACGTTTCCTCTGTCTTTGATTTAACTTTTTGATGTTAAATTGATGTTATACAGAGTGGTTGGGTACAGGAAATTAAAAACAAATTCCAATAATTTTTTTATCTTGTTCTAAAAAAAGAAGGTACCCAACACTCTTTTTAGATATCGATGTTGTCTTTTTAACCCCTTTCTTAGAGAAAAAAAAAATCCTGAAGATAGATTTCAACGTCTTTAAATTCTAAATGTTAGTGTTTTTTATAGTTATATGTGATGAACTACAGCCTTAAACTTTATGGGGTTGAAATATTACCAAAAATTAAGGACATAAAGACTCCTTACAACCTCTATTCCAACCGTCAAAACAGTGTTGCTGCACTCAAAAAAAAAATTTCTGCCACCTGAAACTACTTGCTACAAAAACGAAGTGTTTTCCAACACCAGGCTGTGGTCCGTCACTGTTATCGTCACACATTGTTGACAGCAAGAGCGTGTCGCCCTTATCGTCGCAAACCTTGGCTCAGGGCAAGGAGAAGGCGTCGACCAGGCTCAATAGACACATCGACGCCTATGATGCCGCCGCTCTCGGCTTTTACTATAGGTTTGTTTTCCCAGCTCTATCGCGCTTGCTTTGTTATCTCATGTCTTGGAAATTGTGAAATTTTTGTCACGTTTGTGCCTAAAGTTGGTGTTGTGACTTTTGTGGCACGTCTTTACAGAAAGTAGCTCTTTTTTACTTGAGAGGGTTTCTAAACTCAATGAGCCGAGACAAGAAAAGTCCTCTCGCCTCAACACAGCGGTAAAAGAGATTTATTTACATTTGGGAAATAATATAAGAAGTGGGTCATAAATTATTAATTAATAGTCATACAAGAGGGAATCACGAAACTCTCTCTCCCAAATCTGGGCGTGAAATAACAATGCTGCATTAGTATTTAATCTTAATTTATGATTTTGTTCACATTTTAAACTATGTTTAACGGAAAATATACTTTACTTCAAAACAATAGCTATAACTGTGTCTTGCATAATTTTCTTTGAACCAAATACTTGTATTTAACCAAAAATGTATGTGAACAGAATTATACAACATTATTTTAAGTTTCGCTTCGCACTTGAGCTTGAGCTAACCTGACTTCAGCACCAAATTCTCATTTTTGTTATTAATTATAACCACTACATACACACTGCATTCATAACATACATCGCTTGTCTAAGAATAGTGACTAAAGAAATGCATAAAGTTAAGACGAAATCATGTATATTCGAACATAAGTAAGTATTCAAAACAATTTAAAATGAAAAACAAAACGTGTGCCATCGGGGGACCCCGGACAGGAACGACGTTCCTTACGCGGAACTCGTACACACACACACTCGTATATAAAAAGAGAAAGAGAGAGAAAGTGTGAATTTAACACGCGTTTTTAATACAGAGCCATCTAGTATAACTCCCTCGAAAACCATGAAAACTATCTCTCTCTCTTTCCTGTCTGAAAGAAAGTCGCACGTTTTTTTGTTACGTGACGATTTCTACCAGTTTACTCCTACTGCAAGCCACATTAAAGAACTTCGTTCCAAAACTATTATTATATTCAGGTGTCTGCAAAGGAACACCGCCTTTGAAGGCTTTTTTGTTCAAATATACATTCTGTATAATATTAAGCGCTTTTCACGCTGTCTGGTGATTATACGTATTTACATAAACATTCAGACATAATTAATACGTGGGAATTAAAATGTGCTATTTTAGACCCTTTATCAAGTCTGGCATGGAACACGTAAACTCACCAGTTATCCTGTATATTATATTGACGACCTGGTAGCTAGATCCTACCACGAGTTCCATTTTACTATTGACTTGGCTATCAATATTGACACATTTTGGTTAACGCCACGATTTGTTTATAATGTAATCAAAGATTCACAACAAACACATAAAGGTGCACAACATTTTTATTAATAAAACTAATACATTATCAGAAATTACACGATTTCATTGATTGGGTATGGTAACTGAGACAAAACAGGTCTTTGATAAAACCAAAGAAACCTCTCATGATAACTAGGAATATTCAAAAAGCTGTGTTTCTTTCTAGCAGAGAAGTAAGTAGGAGTACCTCATAATTCTACTATAGGTGGTCGACTATTGCAGGCAATCGTATTGTTTAAAATAAAGATAATGCCTGTTTTCCCTTACACTAGGCACACCTAAATAAATACCTAAGTAAAAGCACGCTGTTGGATTTCTAACTATAGTGAAAAAATGGGCATAAGTGTGAAATATACGCCAGTTAACTTTAAAATTGTAACTTGTGTGTAGTCTGTATAATCTACATTTCTAGAAAAAGTTTAGGTTAGATGGATGAGAACATACATTAATGATCAAAATTCAAAAGAAATATATTTTTTAAACTCATTAAAAGGAACAACGTCATTAAAAAAATCTACATTGGAAAAGGTACAGACGCCAGCACACATCAAGCTACTACAATCTGTCAAATTTATTTACGAGATTTTCAGCTTTATCGCTAAAGCGTAAGGTTCAAAGTTGATTGGTAAAATTTGACAGTTTTGGGTAGCTTGATATGCTGGCGTCTGTACTTAGTTGTTCATTTTAACGGAGAGTAAACTGTAGTAGGTAGTAGTAGTTTACTCTTAATAACCGTTCTTTACGTCTACCAAACGCCACAGTACGAACATGGCGACTTCGAAAGCGCTATCAATGTCTGCGCCGGGAGCCATCAACCTGGACCACAGCACCGTCAAGTTTGACAACGAGATCAAGAAAGCGAGGCATTCTATCACTACGCATACTAATTTGAAGGTACTGCTTGGTTTCTATGACTCTTTCGTATGGGATTCTATCAGTTCTGTCCTGGTAAAGATTCGTTGGTGGCTTCATCATACTGGCATACCTAAGCTATTGGTTGGTGTTGTGTTGATTTAATAAGTGATTTTCAGGATAATTTCTGATTAAAAATGAGTCCCTTTACCGTCTTAACAACATTTGCGATATGATAATTTTAAGAGACCAAACGATGAATCCAATATAATTTAACGCCTCGGGGAATCTGACGATGTAGACGTATAATATAGTCACATTACACCAGCCAAAGTAACGGGCGAGGCTATTAACAGTTCAGGCTCTGGCTTACTCAATTTACTCAGAATGTTAATAGAAAAACCCAATAATACTGCAACGATGCAAGGTTCTTTTGGCGCATGGCCAAAATCGGAACTAACGCCACCATCTTGTTTTTCAATACAATTTCCGTGACAATTTCACAAATTTTTACCAACAATGCTTCCTGTCAATGTCATTCAAGCGCCAAAAGATCCATGTAATACTGTACCTGACTCTGGGTTCAAAATTACATTAAGCAATTAAAGTCTTTAATTGCGAACTTTTTGGTGAGGTAAATAATGTACTGTTATCGTGTTACATTTCACAGTTCCAACGCAGCAGCATATCCACGAGCCATCCTTCAGCGGACGCGGATTCTATGCTCGACGACGAAGACGATGACGAGGGTGGCTCCCCCGCCGACGCGTGTCGCTCTCTCTCGTGTCTCACAGACTCCACCGACCACTCCGCACCCGTCAACTTTGACATGAGCAACAGAGTAAGTGGTACATGACCGCAGATGACAGATCTAGAACCCTTCTACTTTCTCTCTTCCATTTGCTTGGGCTAGAAAAGGTCAAAAGTGCTCTAGTGCGTTAGCGTTTTATGTCACGAAGTGATGCTTCCTGTAACTTACACGTGGTTTCTGAGAAGTTAGTCAACATTAAAATTAATATTCCGCCAAGCGTGATTGCGGAATAGAGCGAGCCCCCCCTGAAGCCGGGTGTAAGTGATGTCTATTTTATAATGCAAAAACAATTTCGAGAAATACATTATGCGGCGATATAACATTACAAAAAGATCACCAAGTGTTGGGAACGCTCATTTATCGTTTTCTTAAGGTTCCCCAAAACTGAGACATTTTTGTTATATCCAGGCAAAACTCCCCCGGGGTATCGAGAACATTCGCCCCCACATCGAGCAGGTGGACAACGTGCCACTGTTAGTATCGCTGTTCACTGATTGTTCCGCTCGCTCCGTGCAGCAAATGATACAGATCATGCAGGACTACGGTGAAGTGGTGTGCGTGATGGGCTCGGCCGCCAACTGTCTGAACATGGAGATATTCATGCAGGCTGATGCGAGGTAACCTAGAGTCCGAAAAATTTATCGGTACAATCGAGTATTGACTTGATCCAAAAATGAAACAATAGTGCCATAAAAAAATCTACCGTATATCCATCTTGTCTCTTATTGGTCTAAAATGAATCCGACTTATACAGAAAAAAAAAAACAATATGTAGGATTTCGTATCTCTAGATTGCCATCGAAACTCGTAAGAAAGAGTTTTTTAAATGTTAATTATTCATAAAAATTAACTAATATAAAATTTAAAGTGTGTTAAAGCTCTTAATTACATGAAATGCGAAAACGCAATGTATAAAATCAAGTGTTGATAGACTCATGTTACTGACTGTACCTACCTACAATTTAAAACTCGTATACTTTTATGTAGGTACAGACGCCAGCACATCAAGCTACTACAATCTGTCAAATTTCTTTAATAGATTTTCAACTTTATCGCTAAAACGTAAGGTTCAATGTTGATTGAGACAATTTGACAGTTTCGGGTAGGCCGATGTGCAGGCGTCTGTACATTATTCCTATACTCAAGTTGTATTCGTATTCTAGCATAGCAGTAGAGCCCCTCTACCCAGTATTGTGCCAAAAGATGCCGCCCTACCAAGTGCCGGAGTCTTGTATCGGTCCCATCGACCTGGCAAGAGCGCTCAATTCAGTTCCTTGTTCATTATCGGTAAGTCCTGCCAAATGATTAAGAACTTTGATGAGCCTTAATGGTACCTTTCTCCACTTTGGAACCTTTAATGTATAGTCGACCTCGTAATGGCTTACCATATTTGACAACAATTCCCACTAAAATTAGTATTGACTAAGGTTGAAACTATATAATGTCACATAAACAATATTATACTTTGTTGTTTCATGACGCGAAAGTCGGTGAAAGTGACATTCCACCTTCGCCACCTTCTTCTTGGCTGCGTTTCCACCAGAAATGAGCGAGGATACGTAGCGAGGGATGTGTGAAGCGTTGTTATTGGTTAGTTTTACACACATTCCTCGCTACGCATCCTCGCTTATCGCTGGTGGAAACGCAGCCTAAGGTGGTATACTACGAGGTTGACTATACAGGCCACTGTCATTATCTTAAATCTACCCAAAATACGTATTGTACCTATGTATACTATACTTCTAATTTCTTATGAACATTTTCACGCTGCTTAGTTACAAAATAAATGGCAGGATCAGCCATTTACTAACTACTGCAGCCAAAAGGTACGTGCAAATGTTAACTTCATGTGAACTAAGTTTGATTTCAGAATAACAAAAGCTATTCAAAACGGCATAAACCCATTATAGTAGCAATGGAAACCAAACTTTATTATATAGGACAAAAGCTCCTATTTCCAAAGCAACTTCACTTACATGCGATAATGTTCATAGATGACCCGCGACGCTGACGTGTCGCTGTTGACGCTGATCGCGATGTCGCGACACTACATGACGTGTTTGTGGAACAGCACGCAGTTCTGGATATGTAGCGTGTCCTTCATAGCTCTGTTGCAGGTACGTAGCATAGAGTGCTGCAAGGATCTTTTGACGCCTGAATGACATTGACAGGGAGAAGTTGTTGGTAAACATTTGTGAAATTGTAATAGAAATGGTGAAGGCATCTGTCAAAATGCACTGTCGTAGCTAGTTCTCAACACAAGCTAATAATAATACAAGGCATGAGGTAGTTTTATTTTATTTTTAAGAAAACTGCATTGTATTGTTCCTAAATACTCCGAAATTGGAGTTCACAATTTCCCGAAAAACCTTACAATTAGAAGATTGTGGCTTAAAACTATCCGTCGTTTTTTTTTTATTTTTGAAGTAACAACTTCTTTAGCGGCGTTGTACACTTTTTTGTAATGGGTAAAAAATGTTAAACTCGCGTCAGGACACGTGACCTGATCGAAAATTCGTAAGACGGATGGCCGTAGCCGGTACCGCGCGTGTTTTGTCTATAAGACGATTCACAAAATACACGTAATTGTTCAAGTTTTCACTTCTGTCGGCACTCCCGGAGTGCCACTTTTTTTTTATTTCTTCAGTGTTCGAGGTTATGTTGGAGACATTTTGAAGAAAGTGATTACGAGGCAATATTTAAGGTTTAAAACTCTGACATGATTTAAAATATTGAAAGCACCGAAAATAACGAAATAGTGAAATAAAACCAAAATCATGAATGAACACGAAATGTCAAATTTATTGTAAGTCGTAGGAACCTAGGTATAATACTTAATTGAATTAAGAATTTGGAGATAATTTTCAAGCTATGGAACAACAAACTGAATGTCATACTTAATAAAGTCCAAAAACTTATTTAGAACCTTTTTGTTACAAATGGTCACTCAAAAATCAACTTGATACATTTCTCTAAAGTAGATAACTAATTAAGTGGCGATGAACTGTAAATAATATTCTGAGATTATGAACACTGCTATCGCTATGATCACGCCCTCTACAATTAGCTTTGCCATTGTATTTGACAAAACGAAATGTTGGCTATTCCGATTTTGGCCACGCACCGTAGAACCTTGTATCGTTGTAGATAGGCAATTAATTGAGGAGAAAACTTTTTAAAGTTAACTGCGCTAGCGAGCCTGATGGAAGATGGGATACCAAATGTGGCAATAACGGGACGAAAATATCTTGAATTGTAGCCTGTCATATTCCCACTATCCACCAGTCATGGTTCCCACTATCCACCAGTCATGGTTCCTCAATCCTGCTCACCTCTGTGTATGGAACTCTTGTGCAAAATTTCATGCTTCTAGACTCAGCGGCTTAGGTTGTGCGTTGACTGCCAGTGAATCAATTTAAGATGTACGCAAAATATGCGCATTGACGTGGAGTTGCGGACACCAGCCCGTATTAGCTATTACCTATCAATTTAAGATTTCTATTGAGTACTAACTGCGCTCCGCGGTTTCACCCGCAAAAGCCTTGATCCCGTGGGAATATCGGAATAAAAGTATCTGTAAAGGTAGTATAGTAAAGAGGTAAATAAATAAATCCTACGTCCTAATCCAGTTCATGGTCTACCCATGTGCCAAATTTCATCAAAATCTGTTTAGCAGTTTTATCGTGAATACGAAACAAACATACAAATAATCTTCTTTTTTTCTCTTTACAATATTATTGTAGTTTAGACTTGCAAGATTTTATACTCATATGTATGGTATATCGAATACAGGTAGGTTCCCTGTGCGCGTTCGTGCCTCTCTCCCTGAGCGTAGGGGGCGCGGTGTGGGGCGGGGCGTGCGTGGTACCCGTGCTGTCGGCTGCGCTTTCCTTCGCGCCGCTTGATACCGCGCTCATGCAACGAGCTGCTACGAGGCCACAGCTGCTTATGAACGCTAAGGTGAGATTTTAATTTGAAGTTGTAGCGGTATCTACAACGCCACATACAAACAACGCGTCATACTGACGTCACGCAAATCCTGCATCGCGCAAGCAGCGTTTACCGCGCAACTAGCATAGATACAACGGCCCGACATGAATCAAGGGGCAGTTGCCCGCCAGACACAACACCCGTCTGGTCGGAGGATCCTCCCTTTTCTATAGAGTATGAGTGAACTTTACACCCTGTTCCTCATACCTCTATAAAGTAATATTGTAATTTGAAGAAGTGAAACTTAGGCGGCGATTCGATAATTGTACGAGAATTGCGAGTGAAAATTCAAGGACGCGTCACGTTTAAGCACACATCGTTACACGAGAGAGAAGAAAGATACAATTCTCTCTTATGTCCCATAAAAATTCCCTCTTATTCTTTATTTTTTAAGAAGTTTCTCTTCTATCATCTGTACCGTCCTCGCCTTGCGCAATTGTTTTCGTCTTAACTTTCTACTAACATTTTTCTCTTCAGCTTGACTTCTTTTACATTGCCAATACGTCTTATGCTGACTAGCAAGTTTATATTGCAATTTAGTTACTAGATGCAAAAGCAGATAAAATATTTTCAAAAACTTCTAGTTTGCAAAACTCGCAGTTACACAAAGCAAGTCGATGTTGCAGAAATCACTTTGTTCAATAATATATACAAGTGGGCATTGTCCATAACACCCATTATTAGCGAATCGGTAAGAACTTTTGACAAAGATTTGGTATACCTACTTAACTTTATGTAACTGCTGTAGTGATTAAAGTTTTTATCGGAACTCATAAAATAAATCAAGATGATTGACACACCCTCGTTTTCTTTTAATTTGCATATAGTTAAAAATACTAATAATTATTTTTTTACTCTTCTCCACCCACAGATGGCAGTCTTCGTATTCTGGTGCTACACCCTAAAGTTCCTACCAGCCGTCTTATCGATTCTAGTCCTCTACGCGTTTACACTGCGCGCTTTCTGCGAACAACTATCCCAAGCTACCAACGCCACCGCGTGTTGGATAGTGTACCCCATCAATGTGGGACAGTTTAACGCAACGCATGACCTGTCTCTGAAGAGCTGGCACGGTTGGGGAGACGACTTCTATGATGGGTTTTATTTAGCGCAACATATTACTCTTGCGTTGATTACTTTGCATTTAAGTGAGTATTCAAATATATAACGTTTTTCTATATGTATAGAATTTCGTACATACATTTTGTCAAATATTTCGAAAAACTATCATCCATTAAAAAAAACATACTGTCGAATTCGTGACCACTTTGAAATCGGTTAAAAACATGAAAATTTGTTTCATGTTTAACTATGGAATTATTTGCACATTCTACTCCATACTAAACTAACTTTCGGAAAGGGCAACTAGAATCAATTCAATTTTCTTGGAAATATCGACGTTCAAAAGTGCCTTTTAACGGTCTACCTACTTGAAATAAATGACTTTGACTTTGATTAGTGAAGGCTTCAAAATTGAAACTACAATCTTCTAGTAAGGGCGGGATTGTTTCACGTCCACTCGACGCACTTAATTATTTGACGTAAGTCAAGGCCATAATTTTGTAATTATAAGTTGAAACAACGGTTTTTTTTTTGTTTGACGATAGCGCTATTTTTGACGTTTACGCGTACGTCAAGTGGACGCGAATCAACTCACCCTGGGTGAGCACCCTAGTCGACTTCCGAAAGAACTCACACATATTATTACAAACTATAATCTTCTATCTGTACACTGTTATATTATTATCATTATTAACTTACCAACTTAGATCATAATGTAGAATATCATACAATAATATTTCTTCATTTTCAGTTGTGATATCATTGTCATTTGTTCATCGACAATCTTCTATTTGGCAGAAGGGTTTTTGGGCCAACAAAGTGTGGTCAGTCACTGTGGTCGTTTTGTAAGTACACATTACTTATGAGTTTTTCAAATATCAAATACTACCGGCTGCCCGCGGTTGTACTTGCGTTCTAGGACAACTACTTCATGTATGTACTCGGGTATAAAGTAAGTACCCTATGTATTCTTAATCGAAGACATTGTCTATCTGTGATAAATTCAAAACTAAACTATTCCAAAATTATCTTATCCCGGGACTTATGACGTATCCGAAGATGGTGAAACTCGCCATTACCCCATTATTCTGCTACCAAATGTCGTGTCAATTTTGAAACAACATTTGTTGCATTTGTTGTTTTGAATTTCTTCCCACATTATCACATATACAGTCAACTGCGCGTTCTGTACATCAAACTAAGTAAAATTGGGTAAGGAACCCTAAAAATAAGTTTTGGTCATTGTAAATGCTCTAATTGGGGTGTATGAGGTCTTGCGTTAATTATGTTACACGTTGTATTAGAATCTTAAGAACCGAGGGTAATTAACGCGTTACCTTCCAGAATCCTAGTCCAGCTGGCATTCAGCGGCATAATGTTAAGCAGCAGTTACGGTTTCTGCGCCAAGTGGGGGGTGTGCGACCTGCAGTACCATGTTCCTTGGCCCCTCGCCGTGGGGTACGCCGCGTCGCTGTTCCTAGTGTTCGCACTCAACGAGTTTATCAAGTGGCAGGAGATCAAGTAAGTTGTATAAGCCTGTTGAAATAATAAGCTATCAAATCTCATGTTGATTGGCTGTTCGGTCAACCAATCACAGCAGTTGACATAAGAGTTGATGGCGTGATAGTTAATTTTTGTGTGGACAGCCTATCGGAAACCGGGTGTTAGTATTATAAAAAAATAAATGACATAATTCAATAATCCTCGAAGGGATCGGGAGAGGCTACCAACATTTCGCCTTATATGTTATAGGGACACCAGATTGAGCTGTTAGACGCTGCCTCGTTGGCACTCAAATACCACTCAACTGTTATTTGAGTACCAACGAGGCAGTGTGTAACTGTCAGTTTAGGCAGAAAACACAACGGCTTTCTAGTTTTGGTACTGAGACCGCCAAACTTTGGCTTATCTAAAAACCAAAACTTAGCGCTGGGCGTGTTTTCAAGGATCGATTAAACTCCCATAATATTTTGTACTAAAGGTAATCAATCATGTATTTGAATAGCTCTAAGGTTATTTAGGCGCGTTGCCAAAATATGATTTAACGCCGCCATCTTATTCTTGAATACATTACATTGACATTTTTTAATATGTGACATTTCACAAATGTTTACCAACAGGCAGCGTCCCCTGTCAACGTCATTCGAGCGCCAAAATATCTTTGTAGCAGAATAATAGGGAGGGTAGAGGTAAGCAGAACCGTCTCTGTTGTGTGAAAGTGTCCGTCAAACTGCGTTAAATTAGGGTGGCGCCACAGTAGCAACAGTAAACAAAAAATGCGCCAAAAGTTATTAGAATAGGTTACGTTTACAAAATTATTTTGGACTACGTAAATAGTTGAGGTTTGGTATAGTGGGCTGTCACTAACTACTCTCTCTCGTCACTAATAATATTAAATTTTCTAACGCGCCGACACTTCAATCCGTCAATAACTGCTACATTCATACCTGCGTTCACCCTTTGCCTACGCTAGCGCCGTTTTGGAAGGTTTTTGAAATGTTATTTACTGCTTATTTATAGCTGAACACTTTCAAACTTTCTCCCCATATGAGACGGTTCTCCTTACCTCTCCCCTCCATACAGTATACTTACACATGCCTTCTTCCCCCAGGGCTGACGGTCGCAACCAACGCCGCGCGCGCCTGGACTTCGGCACCAAGCTGGGAATGAACTCGCCGTTCTAATCTCGTCTAGTCAATTACGCTTTAGTTCTACTGTGAATACAATCGTATCGGAGCCGTCTGGCGTTTATTTTGTAAGAGAAATGTGACATGTACTTACTTAATACTATTTTGTACTTACTTTATTTATATGATGTTTTGATGATTTTAAATAAATTTCGTAATATAATGTGGTTTTTGTGTATCTTAAACATGACCCGCGGGGTAATCGCGTAACACACTCACAGTAGCAATCATTGATCATCATCAGTGGTTTTCATTCTGACGGTTCAAAAACATTCATTGCGTTATTTACGGTGTTGAGCAGACAAACTTTTCGATCATATAAAGCTATGGATTAACAATATCCTTCAAAATGATTCAGATTGTGATTGGAAGTGTAATTAGGATGCAGTTCCAGTTAGCAGATATCAACAGTCTATAGCCACCACAAGTTGCTAATTTCAAACAAAAATGGGTACCTATGTAAGGTAAATTAAAGAAACTACATAATTGAAAACAAATATTTTTTTATTTAAAACTAAATTACTATAATTTTGTGATGCTTACTAATGTTGCCAGTCATTATTTTGTTATACCAATTCCTTTGTTTGCTCTGGGAGCTTACTCTCCAAACTAATTTTAATTCCAATGAAATGCCAATACGATTCCAATGTTAATTTTACAGTCACGTGATTCGGTACTCTTGAAAACAATATTGTCAACATTGAAATGAAATTGACATTGCTCCGCGATTATTTTGTTACACGTGAAGTTAGCTATGTTACGGGCTGCAATAGTGTGGTTCAACTCATTACGATAAACCGGTAATAGGGCTTTAAAATGCTTTTCTTTCAACTACGTAGTAATGTTATCATTAATCACTACAAAACCGATCACAAAGGACGTATTTTTTAGAACCAAAACAGTGCAGAAATGTATGAAATCTCTCATGGTTGCACAGTTTTTCATTAATGCACTGTTTTTTTTATTTAGATATAAATTTACCACAGAGGTTTAATGTGTCCTATTAAGTTTAATATAAAATGTATGCATTAAATCAAAAAGATGCTGGCTGAATAAAATCGACTTGGTGAAAAAAAAAACAAATGGCGCGCATTTTGTACCATTGTAAAACTTTGATACTTACTTCATATTTAGCAAGAAAAGATTTAAAAAATGGAAATAGCGATAGCGATATGAATGAACTCCAGAAAGTATAAAAACAGCTGCAAATGAAATTGTTAATAACTTTTTGCCGCAAAAGTCGCGGGATAAATATTTAAAAGCTTAGCAAAACTTTGTTTTCATTGAGTTTTCATTTTGAGTAGGTATATTTTATCACGGTAGGTAGATTGGTAGTTGAAAGGAAAGTAGATTACGCGCCTTGCTAAAGTAATTAATGCACTCGTGCTAATTTAGTGCCCTTGCATGCGCTCGGGCACCAACCTAACTCTCGGGCATTAATAACTCACTTTGCACTCGATGCAACAATCTATTATTATCCTTTAACTAACAAGGCTAATAAATAAATATGATATAAATAGTTATTTAATTGATTAAATTGTAAAGTATTAAATTCAGTTGGACGTAAGAAAATTATTAAAGTCATAAAATTAACCATGACTTTGGCTGCATGCGGTAGGATCGTTGTCTACACTACAAAAAAATAAGGTAAGTCAAGTGGTTTTAGAAGTGAATTCGCACTGCAAGTTTGTTTATGACAATATTGTTCGCGTTTGGTTCTTTTTTAATAAAAAATAATTACTGTCCGTTAACTAATATTATAGTTTTATACAAGTGGTAAGTAAATAGATATACAACTTCTTTATAATGATTTTATAACGAACGTCGAACGTGCTTATATGAATAGTGAACATGAATAAGTTATATACCAGTGAAGTGATAAATAAGTTAGAATTAGTGATCATAGGATAGATAGGATCCTATGCGCGCTCCGAGCGCAAGTAGGTAATACTGTTTTTCTGAGTAAGTTCTTGATTTTATTGTATTGTTCTAATTCGCTTTTTAATTTGTTTTTATTATTAGTTTTCGTATTAGAATCTGATAGGAATATTTAACGTAGAATTTTTGAGAATTTTAATGTATGAAGAAAAATTATAAAATTACTAGCTTCTGCCCGCGACTTCGTCCGCGTGAAATTTCTTGTTACTCCGACCCACCCCGTCGCATCGCATCGCCTGCCCGCGCTATTACTTCGTTTTTGCTTAGCGTTCTTTCTGACTTTTTCTTTTTGCTCGGCTCCTAAATGTCATAGCGTGATGTTAAATAGCCTTTTTTCAAATCCGACTGGTAGTTCCAGAGATTAGCGCGTTCAACCAAACGAACTCTTTATAATATTAGTATAGATTTGCGAGATTTTAGTGTCAAATGAGAGGATTATGTTTAAAACTGATACTCTAGTTTGAATTATATAAATCGGTCTAGAGGTTTTAGAGATAGAAAGAATTTTGTATAACGAAAACATGCCGATGTCCGATTTGAGTAATTTAATGTTCTAGAAAGATTTTACTGTATAGAGATAGGATAAAAATGATGCTAGGTAATACGAAAGAGGAATAAAATCCTTGCTCACTCTTATAATTTGCTTTAAATTCGTATTCTTTCATAGAAAACGCTTTGCACGTATAACGCATCATCCGACGCGCATCTCGTCTTTGTTTCAGTTATTTTTTATGAGAATTACGTAAAACACTATATATTACTGCTTATCGTGCCATTATTATACCCTTATAATCCACAGAAAACCGCTTAAAACGCAAAACAATTTCTAAAAAGTTACACTTTTGTTATTGGAAATTCACAATCAACAAACTATCCCAACGCGATATTGACGCAATACACAGCTGTCAAAATACACTCAAGAGTACCGTTTACCGCACGCCAAACCCGATCCCAATTAGTTCCCCAAAATGGACACCCAATTATAACTATAAAAACCTTTTGGCGCTAGCATCGAACTCAAGAGTACGAAACGTCACAATTCCAATGTCGATCTATCGGAATTAAATTCAAGAGTAAGCACCCTGAGGTCAAGATTAACAGACTAAACGTAGATAAAACCATATTAGCGACATGTTACTCTTACTTCAAACTACCCTCATACTACTTACTACATTACTAAATTGACAATGTTCCACTTACACAAGACTTGATTACTTCACATAGTAAACACTAAATGATCTCTGAAATCAAACATTTAAAATCGCCGCGTACGCCGATTGCGATCGCCACTCTATAAAGAATACATAATTTAATTTTTTTATGGTTAATAACATTATTTTATATCTTTTCAATTATTAAACTACATTAAGGTTAGTCGGTAAACGCTTGTACTTAATAGGTACGTAAATAATGTTCCTACCACTAGGATTCATCTGGTAAGTCTAATATTTCTTGAACGAACGACGCGACGTCAATCTCCTGACTGTGATCCAGACAGAACGGGTGCGTCAGCAACGCGTCGTAGTTCGGTCTCTGTTTGTAATCTTTCTGAAGACATTGGACTATCAGGTCCTCGAACTGTGCAGAGAACTGGCCGGCGGGTAGTCTCGGAGGGTCATCTTTCACGACTTGTTTGAGCTGTTCAAAAGGCGTGCCCCACGTGTTGTAGGGGAATGTGCCGGTCGCCAGCTCGATGAGCGAAATTCCGAGTGACCAGACGTCGCTGCGGATGTCGTACTGGCCCGGGTTGCCGCTCGGGTCGATCCTCTCAGGCGCCATGTACGGCTTGCACCCCGCGTCAATAGTCTTAGCGACAGAGTCCACTAAATATCCAGATATACCAAAGTCACACATCTTCACCTCTCCTTTCCTGTTGATCAGGATATTAGATGGCTTTACATCTCTGTGGATTACTCTGAGCTTAGAATATAAGTAGTGTAAAGCGCTGACTACGGAAAATGTGATTTTCCCTAGAATGTTTTCAGGTATGGTGCGCTTGTTGTGGTAGACTTTCATGTAGAACTTGTCGAGGCTCATGTCCATGACCTCCATGCAGATCCAGACATCCCCCTCGCGGAACATGGCACCGTAGAAGTGCACTGTGTATGGACAGGCACTGGCTCTCATAGACACGTCCAAGTCCATGAGCAGACGCTTCAGTTCTGTTGACTGGGTGTTGAATGATGCTGTGATTCTCTATAAGTAAGAAAGGAAAACATTTGTCACCATAATATTGAAAATGTGTATTGTTTACTAAAAAGTGTTGATTTAAAAGACATCTGTGTGTAATCAGCTTCCAAATATCAGACTGTCATAGTGTCTATTATCTACTTGTGTGACATTTGCCATTTTTGAAGATTGTAGGTAACCTATGTCTTTTTACTTATAATATCATTGCTCATTAGTGTCTATTATATACTAGTGTGACATTTGCCATTTTTGAAGATTGTAGGTAACCTATGTCTTTTTACTTATAATATCATTGCTCATTAGTGTCTATTATCTACTAGTGTGACATTTGCCATTTTTGAAGATTGTAGGTAACCTATGTCTTTTTACTTATAATATCATTGCTCATAGCCCGTCAGCATCCAATAAGGAGACATATTTCTGAAAGTAGATATTTGTGCTGACAATGACAAGTGATATTACCTTGACTGCCATAGTGGTGTCACTAGGAATATGCTTCATCTTCTCCACTATGCCATAGGCCCCACGGCCCAAGTCACAAATCTTGATAAGATCATCTGCATGGACGGTGAATGTTTTGTCATCAACTGTTATTGTTGTCTGCTTGTCCAAGTTTCTTGGAGGTGTCCTGGGGAAGTAAAACGTAACATTATATGAAGAATGTAAAAATTAATGAAGAAAGAATGTGAGTTGCAATATCTATCCACTCTTATCATCAATAGGGGTGGGTACGGAGGACCTATAAAATGACAAAATACAAATTATGCAATGTGTTTAGACATGAAATTATCTTTTATCAAATAAAATCAAGCTCCATTTCTAAATGGCATGACCCCTGTAGAAATCAATCTTTTAGAGACAACCTATTATTATAATTGACAGACTTCTGCAATCCGTCTAGCTTTACCCTCCTACCTGATCATATGATCATGCTTATCAATTTTGCCCTTTCGAAATTGAATCAAAAAATTAAATCTGCATGTTCATAGAAAAGTGCAATATACCTCATCTGCCTAGCCTTTTCTAGAGATTAGGCTGGAGGTTAGACTGGAAGCCGACCCCAACATGTTGGGGTCGGCTTCCAGTCTAACCGGATGCAGCTGAATACCAGTATTTTACATGGAGCGACTGCCTATCTGACCTCCACAACCCAGTTACTGGGTAATACGATACCCCTTGGTAAGACTGGTTGTCAGACTTGGGCTTCTGACTACTCATAACGACTGTCAAAGATCCACAAATGACAGCTGGGACCAACGGCTTAACATGCTTTCTGAGGCCCGAGGGGTCTCGGTATGTAAACATGGTCACCCATCCACAGACCAACCGTAGCTTAACTTGATCGATCGACCTGTGCGGCTGTTATTATTTAGCCACGGGCCCAAATTCTCAAATGATAATACTATTAATATGGTAACTCATAGGAATAAACTGTTTGCCAGAGGTATCTTAACCTTTATCACATCAAAACAAAAAGGTATACCCAATTTGGGTATAAGATATTTCTGCATTAGCTTAAAAATAATTATATTCTTATTTCGATATAAATATAGAACACAAATTCTAGCTACTATATGTCAAGTAGACAGATTTCGCTGGTTGACACTCACACGACCTGCTCCTCTGGAGGCTTGAAGTTGAAGCCCGGCGGCGGCAGTTTTCTCCTCGACATATCGCCGACGTCCTCTCAGCAACAACCAAGTCAAAAACCAGAAATCCTATCAGAATTCCACCAAATCCCTCCACGATACGCTTCAGATCAAACTGTTGACTTAGCGGTCTAAAATACAAAGTTCACATCTAAATCACACAAACATTTCACAAGGCTAAATTAGGAGAAAGCTTTAAACTAGTATATCGAGAAATATACAAAAATATTCATTAGTTTCCAAAAAACTAAGCACTCGGAAGGCAGCTAGGTTTTGACATTTGATTTATTGTGTTGCCTTTTAACTTATCGCACCAAGCCAACAGTTTGACATTCCCGATAGTCTTGTCGAAAACCCAGATTGAATGAACTCACTTACTACAAGTACGCCCTTTGACACAAAATAAATAGATAACTCATCACACCCATGTTCTGCAAGGGTTAGGCAGAGATATAGTGGGAGATGGGCATCGGGTAAATACCCAAAAAAAACCTTATGTAAGTAAATGTATTTAATAACAGAAGTGTTCATTTAAAATAAGATGTTTGCACGTGTGTGCGTGCGTAAGTACTTCTAACAGGGTTTACTGATAGACTTATCACTATGTATGTATATATAATATATATATTACTATATCTAAATACAATATGGACAATAGATGGCACATATGCTAGCTAGCCATCAGTCGAGACCAATATTTTACGTCACTTAAGATCTTTATCAACTAAGCCTATCGCAGTTCAGTGCTGGCTATAGGCGTCTCACAAGCTGCGCCACAATACGCTCCTCGGAAACGAGAAGACTTGACGAAGTCTTCCAAACTCTGCCCAACTCAACTGGATCCTTCTGTCGGCTTTTTTCTCAAAGTTGACTCTATCGAGCTGGATGCATTTCCTCACAACTCGTTACAACGCTCATACTTGTTCACAACTTCGAGAAGCAACCATTAAATTTATTCAATGTGGATTTGACTCGAAAAAACGTGTGAATACATGAATACATGACTCTCGTCTTGTCCAAATTCATGCAGAGGCCATCCCGCCAAAAGACTCTACAGTATCTGGTCTAACTGTTCCAGCGTCTCTGCTGCTACGAATAAAAATGTACTCACCATTCACTTAGATAACTGTCCAGTCCAGCATCTTAAAGACATCCTCGGTGGCGGCATCTACAACGCAACATGCAAACTACGCATCAAACAGACGTCACGCAAAATCCTGTATCGCGCAGAGTTTACCCGCACAACTACAGTTATGTCCTGAAATAAACGCACAGCACCAAACACTTATAATTTTATGATATAATCTTTCACTGAATTTTTAATATTATTTAGAAAACATTGTTTATTTATTACATTAGTTAAACCGGTTGTGAGAGAAAATTGTACTCACATTACGAATCTAAGCACGTTCGCTCGGCTACACATCAAGCTATAATAACCAGTATAAGCTGACTTCTGATTATACGAAAAACCATACAATGCGAGGTCAGCTAAAACTGGAAATGTATTGTTTGATGTGTAGCCGTGTGTACACAGTCGCATATGTTTATGGGTTTAGCGTAGCAGGTACTTACTCTGTCTATTTTCATTTATGTTTTGACTGTACAGCGAAAGTGTGATTGTAATTTATGTAGTTTTAATTATTTTTGTGCTATGCATACATGCTACACTATGCATGTAATGCTATGCATGCTAATGTGCCCTGCAATTTAATAATCTCAGATTTGACCTCTGCTATACTTTCCTACATTTTAATCACAATCTGCTCATCAGAACCAACGTAATTTTCAAAATACGAACCGATACGGATGAATTCCGAACGCATTTGTTCGGTGGATCATTCAGTTTGTGGTGCGGGTCTATTGCTAACGAGCTGTTCAGCTTTGTTAAATCGGGATGCGATCCGCCGCCTGCGCCGGTGGCGTTCATAATAGTGCGGCTTTGCAGCAGTGCAAGATTTCTAATCTCTTTTTTTAACCCGGTATTTACCCAAATTTGAATTTACTTGGGAATTTACCGGGTAAAATCCCATCTCTATGGCGATTATCACACTGCCACGCATCACGCAGCGAAGCGCAGATAACGCACTCACGCGCATGTTTTTTTACATACAAATTTTATTCAATAAAAACGCACCCACGTGCGTGGTATTTGGCTCCGTTTCCCGCACACCGCTGCGTGATGCGTGGCAGTGTGAAAATCGCCTAAGCGGATCTCGCGAATTTGAAATTAAAACTTATATTGACCAAAAAACAGTAGATTATATTTCATTCACTTACATTCTAAGTACAAATCAATTATAATAATTTTAAATTAGTCATGGATGGACTGATTTACTTGGAAGAAAACCTGATTGCTCTAACAGCATCCTTTGCTTTCTTTACTGCTTCTTCTTTAATTCTATGTCGTTTCTCTTTTTCTGCCAACCCAACAACTACGTCGTGTTGTAATGCACTCTTAACATTAGCTTTAGCAAAGAGTTTACTTAAAACATAATCGTCATCATTTTTTTGTTTCTCCTTCTCTTTTTTATGTTTCTTTTTTTTTACTTTTTTCACTGCTACTACATTTTCTACTTCAGTTTCTGGATCTGGAGAATGTTTTCTTTTATGTGGTTTTTTAGTTTCTTTAGCCGTAATAAGTTTATCTCTTTCTGGTGTTCTTTCTTTTATTGGCTTTTCTTTGCAAACATTATCTTCTGTGCTCGCCTTTTCCGTATCATTTTCAGGACTTTCCTTTTCAACATGATCACTCTCTTCTGCATTTTCTTGGCTTTTTAAAACATTTTTTAGTAAATTTTCTTCATAGTCCTTCTTCACATGCATATTTACTATATCTAATTCAGATAGAATGTTTTCGAATGGAATATTAGTAACTTGATCATCAACTAAATTTATTTCAGGTACTTCAACTTTAGGTGGGTTCAACAGTAGCTCTCTTTTCTTTTTGTATTCTTCTCTGGGGTCTTTCTCATCTTTATTCTCCTCTTTATCCTTAGAAATCTTCTTACTTATTTCTCTTGCCATCCTTTTCATTGCTTCTATCTTTTTCTTCGAAAATGAGGTACTCCCACTGGAATGTTTATCATCATTCTTCTTACTTTTTAAAGTCTGATTAACATCTATTTTTGTATGTTTGAAAAGAGACGCAGTTTCAGTGTCACCATCGCAGTTCAGCTCCTCAAGAGTGAAAAGACCCTGTAGTGTACTAGTGGTCAACACATTTTTTTGATTAGGGTCTATTAATATTTTGTTACTGAGGAAATGCTTGAATATCTGTCTCTGATATATCTTTTCTTCAATAGTTCCTGCTGATAGTAGTCTGTAAACAGTAACATTTCTTTGCTGACCTATTCTCCAAGCTCTTTCTTTAGCTTGGTCATCAGTGGCTGGGTTCCAGTCTGGGTCATATATAATCACTCTATCGGCACCCGTGAGATTTACTCCTAGTCCTCCAACTCTTGTTGTCGCCAGAAACACCAAGTATTCAGGATTCTCATTAAATGTTTTTATCATGTTCTGCCTCTGTCCAACATTCACAGAGCCATCCATTCGCAAATACTTAAATTCTTGAACTTGTAAGTATTGCTCCAGCAAACACAGCATTCCTCTGGACTGAGAGAATATTAAAGCTCTGTGACCTTGTTTTTGCCAAATTTTTAATAAAGAATTAACTACAGTCATTTTTCCAGACCTTTTGTAGTTGCCAAATCTTTCTGGGTCTATGTCATCACAATCTTCATGAGCCTCATAGAGGTATAAATCAGGGTGATTACATATCTTCCTCAAAGTACATAGGGCAACCAATATCCTTGCCCTTATAGGATCTCCATATTTATTATCTTTATCTAGAATGCTTCGTACAGTGTTACCAGTGAGATAACCCATATACAGATCTTTTTGTTCCTGGCTTAGCGCGCAGAATAACACTTGCTCATTCTTCTCCGGTAGTTTAATATGGCTTTGAACCTCAGCCTTTGTTCGTCGTAACATGTAAGGTGTAATAATTAATTTCAAGGCCTTTGCTATTTCTAGAGCAGTTGCTTCTTGATATTCAGTAGCATTAGCATATCCCCCCTGAGTAATGGGCATTGCAAAATGGTCCATAAATGCTGCATAAGTGCCCAAGAGTCCTGGTCTCATGAAGTCAAACAAGGACCAAAGTTCCTGTAAGCTGTTCTGCATGGGAGAACCTGTAATGAGTATTTTATGGGGAGTTTGAAACTTTTTAACAAGCTTACTGACTTGGGTGTCAGGATTCCTAATTTTGTGGCCCTCATCTAATATAATGTAATGCCATTTACGGGCTGTCAGATCTTTGGTGTACTTTACAACACCAGCATAAGTGATTAAAAGGATCCCATGTGCAGTGTGTAGGTCTCTGATCAGTTGATTATGATTTCCTGCATGGGAACCGGTGTGGTGAAGAACAGCTACTCTCATGTTTGGGCACCAAAAATGAAAATGAGAGACCCACTGATAAATAACAGTTGCTGGAGCAACGATTATGGTAGGACCAAGTCCTCCCCAAGAACCTAAGTCGCTTTTGGACAAACCTGCTAAAAATGCAATTATCTGAATTGTTTTTCCTAGACCCATTTCATCTCCTAACAATCCTCCAGATTCTACCTGGTGAAGTTCCCACAACCACTTGACTCCAATCTTTTGGAACTTGTATAGCTGCCTCCAAATAAAGTTAGGTACACACAACCCATTCTGCAGTTCATGGAGTTCTTCTGGGTCTATGTTGCCCTCCAACACATATTGCACATCAGCTGTCATAGTTTCACCATCGTAGTTACTTGATTTAGCTGCTGCTAAATTTTTCTTCCAGGTTTCTATTCTCTCATTGTAACTAGCTGTGTCACCATCGTCTACAGTCCTCTTTAAGTTATGTTTTGTTCGAGCACTGGTGGTGGAGGTAGAGGATCCAGCAGCTATATTAACAATGTCATCAGCATCGTCTTCGGAAGGTAAATACTCATCGTCAGAATCTTTCTCAGAGGAAATAGTAGATGTCCGCTTTCTGGAAGTGGTCTGCACTGGCGTCTCCTTGAGTGCTTCCTTTGGAGATTGTTTTCCAAACTGTTTTGATTGTTTTTTAGATATAAATTCAGCAGCGTCTTTACTCTTTTGCGAAACATTGTCCTTTTTACTTTTAATTACAACTCTTTGTTTTGCAAGTGCCAGTTGGCTCTCTAAATATTTGTTTATATCAACCATCCTACATAAAGACTGTTGTCATATTTTCTTTATTGTCATTATTTTAAATTTCACGAAACACAATTTTACACGAAAAAATAAGCTTGGTCTTGCTGCTTTTGTTTGACAATTCCACAATTCCAAATTTCCAAATATTCCAGTGACACTGACACTACATCTTGCATTTCTGAAGCCACTCTTGGTTCATTTTTTTGGATTGGATGGGATTATACTAACCTAACAAGTTGTATTACTTATTGATGATTATGATTCTGTAAATACATATTTGTTACGGCCGCAAATCATATTTTAATCGACGTATGTACAGTCGCCGTCAGATATATTGTAGCAGACAAGGTGACCAAATACTTCTGAACAATTCAAAATGTCAATAAGTTCCACACACTACAAGTTACCATTAATATCTGAACATTCATTACTTCATTAATATCAGAGCAGATGCTTGTCAATAATTTCTATACACACAACTAACCAAAAATATCTGAACACTTACAACATTACACAAAATACTAATATTTTATATAGGTACGATGTTGTCACAAATAAAAAAATATTTACAATAATTTATAATTTCATTACAAAACCAAGATCTATTTTCTATCAATAGTTTGACATTAACATAAAATATCAGTTGTATCCTAAACAAATGATTTTCTATACAATTTGCATTCCCTTTTCATCGTATTTATACTTAGAACAGTCATTTGGTGTTCAAAAAGGGTGTGGAACCTGGAATTTTATCCGGGAGTTTTGAAGGTTGGTTATTTTATTGAGTTCGACGTGTTCTCTTAGAATTTTCACTTTGTCGCTCATTGTTTTATCTTTGCCGCTCGCACCACCATATTGGAAAAATGGCGCCTAATAACAGTTAAAAACACCTGTTGGTATATAAGATGAATAATAGTTTGCGGCGCTCGTACGCCAAAACTATTGATTTTACAAAAAATTTTAAACACATAAATTGAAGGAAATTTTCTCTAGTTTAATTTTTTTACATTAATGTTTTATCGTAGAATGAGTCAGAAAGGAGATATTGTCTAAAACTTGTTATTAGGCGCCATTGTTCAAATATGGCGGTGCGAGCGGCAAAGATAAAACAATGAGCGACGATGTGAAAATTCGAAGAGAGCACGTCGAACTCAATAAAATCACCAGTTTAAAAACTTTCCAGGTAAAACTACCAAATGACTGGACTAACCACAGATAGTCAAGTGGATAGTCGTTTTTGGTTCGTCCTTTATATCATGCAGTAATGAATTAGGTAAGCTCAACGTTTGTCTGCGTAGATACACTTGACGTTGTAAGTGTTCAGATATTTTTGGTTAGTTGTGTGTATAGAAATTATTGACAAGCATCTGCTCAGATATTAATGAAGTAATGAATGTTCAGATATTAATGGTAACTTGTAGTGTATGGAACTTATTGACATTTTAAATTGTTCAGAAGTATTTGGTCACCTTGTCTGCTACAATATATCTGACGGCGACTGTACAACTTAATACTAACCAGCAAATTGCAAAAGACGTAAGAAAATTTGAATTTCGCGGGCTACCTTAATGCAGGTCATTGCACCGGCTATTTGTAAGATTTCTAACTTCTTCTTCTTCTCTTCTTTTAATGGCTTTTGCGGAAAAACCACCACAATTTAGCCAATGTCAAGTGTGATTTCTAACTTAATTTATAAACTGCTTCTTTCTGTCAATGTCATTGACAGTGACAGGCAACGGCAATTAAGGCAACGAATTGTCAAATAGTCAATATATTGCACGTGTGGTTAAAACAATCGAACACGTCTCTATTGTATTGTAGGGAAATATTAGTTAATAAATATAATAACAGTCGTTAAACTTGTACAGTCTATTAGCATAATTACTTATTATGTGAATCGTACTAAATCGTTTATTTGAAAAGTGTACTTAGAATTTTGGATTTCATAACCTCGTGCATTATTTGTGTAATTCGTTGAAAATGCAGAAAGTTAAAAGAAAATTTAATGAAGACGATGCCAGTTCACCTAAGAAGAAGAAGGTGAACTCGGACAATGCTGAAGGCAAACCGGCGCATGGCGAAAATGCGAAAAACAATAAATTCAAAAAGGATTTCAAGAAGGATGGTGAGAAAGGTCCAAATAAGTTTGGAAAGCCGAAATTCAACAAAGACGGGAAAGGAAAGCCGAGTTTTGGGAAAGATCAAAGCAAAGGATTCAAGGGTAAGCCAAATTTCGTCAAAGATGCTAAGGGGAAGCCTAATTTTGGCAAAGATGGCAAGGGGAAGCCGAATTTTTCGAAAGATCAACCCAATGGAGAGAAACCGAAGTGGTCTGAGATGAAAAAAGAGAAGAAAGAACTGAGATTAGTGAGGCGCAAGGCTAAGTCCACTGCTGAAGTGTTTGAAGTGTCACACAAAGCTAAGCTGTTGGCTGCTCAAATTCAAAGGTAACCTGAGAGTAAACTTGTGCTATTTTTAATACCTAACTAATATTAAAGAATATAGAAATGATTCTTTCGATTATAAAAATGGAAGTTGCTCTTTTGAGTGGCTTTAATCTTTAATCTCTTTCTTTTTATTAGTGCTAAAACTTGAGA
Organism: Luperina nickerlii; assembly: GCA_963855955.1. Taxonomy (NCBI): domain Eukaryota; kingdom Metazoa; phylum Arthropoda; class Insecta; order Lepidoptera; family Noctuidae; genus Luperina; species Luperina nickerlii. Next base: position 5,882,621 of record OY979665.1, read on the forward strand.
TGATTTATTAATGAACTTATTTCTGAATAAACTTGAAGTTGAACATCATAGATTTAATTTAATTGTTTAACTGGTTGAATGCCATAATTACAGAAACAATTCAGGGATTTCAGATGGGTTAATCAAGCCTTGTCCATTCCTTGGAGCTACTTCCACTTTACATTTTGTCTTTCTCTTTTACCTTACGGGTATTAATTCAGATATTTAATTACCATTACCAGACATAAGCATTACTTAGCCATTAGCTTACTAATCCTTAATATTTTTCAGGAAAGTGGTGAAACAAGACTTCAGGATGAATTCTTGCAAAGAGCTCCACTGTCTTCTAAAAGGGCACTACAAATCCATAGCCCTAACACATGACCTCAGCCGAGTCATTCAGGTTCTACTCAAATATGGCCCAGATGACATTAAAAATGATATAACCGAAGAACTATTAGACTTAATGGTTCAAATGGTCCAGTCAAAGTACGGGCAGCATGCAGTCAAACGCATATTGAAGTACGGTACCGAGTTTATACGGCATGAGGTTCTAAAGAAGTTCTTTGGTCACATTGTGTCAATAGCTACTCATGCCATAAGTGCACCAGTATTGGATTATGCATATGGAGAATTTGCTACGAAGAAAGAGAAGTGCCATATGCAACAGGAGTTCTACGGGGACATTTATAAGAATGTGAGTTGATTTACTTTGGTAAAAAAGCCTAGTCTTACATACTAAGTGCAAGAAGATGATAAGATGAGATCTTCTTATTGATATTATCCACTTTTCTTAAGAGATATAATAATATAGTATTTTTATCTCACGAAGCGACGCGCGCTTTCCCTCTGGTTACCTACCAAGTCATCAAACACGCTGTGAATGTGTGTGTAAGCACTCGGTACCATTCAAGACAATGGCGAAGTCGGAAGTGTGTGTTATGTGCTGATGCTACTCGTCCTTATGCACACATTCACAGCGTATTTGTACGCTTAGCTACCATAAGTAAAGCGCGCGACTCTTCGTGAAATAAAAATACTGTACCACATACTAGACTAAAGAGTACTTGGCCTTTTTGGCGCAGCCGTGAGGCACACTTTCCTGCTAATTTCTTACATCGGACTTTGCACGTTTTATTTTTATCTTATTTTTTTCCTGATGTACGACTATAATTATCTAACTATCTGGTGTATTGTGTGTCTCTTAGTCTGTGCTAAATAAATGTATTTTCTTTCTTTCTTTACTTCTCTTTCAGTTAGAAGATATTCTTTTTTATACCATGTAAAAGACAAATCATTTGTACCTAGTCTAAGTCTTTTACTTGGTTTTGTAGTATGTATTTTGAGATATGTACTTATTTTTCTACCTTTCCTTCCAGACAAAGGATGACAAAGTGAAGACGATCAGTGACACATACAAGGACAGTCCTGAGATGAGAACTGCCGTCCTGCAAGCCTGCAAGGCTAACATTCAGAAGATTCTGGACAAGAATCTTCATGATGGAGAGTAAGTAGTTTATGTTTCAGAAATTATATTTGAACACAACATAACATCACGCCTGTAATCCCCTAAGGGTTGCCAGTTATATTGAAGTTCCATGTAATAGGGGGCGAGCATATTGCCATCAATGGGTACGGACGCCAGCACATCAACCTACCACAATCTGTCAGATTTCTTTAATAGATTTTCAACTTTATCGCTAAAGCTTAAGGTTCAAAGTTGATTGGGAAAATCTGACAGGTGTAGCTTGATGTGCTGGCATCTGTACAATTCCAGACTGGGCTGCTACTGAGAAATTCCTAAATTATACAGGGTGAATTCAGCAGCACAATGATTTTTAACTAGCAGCGCCCCGCGGTTTTACCCGCATAAGTGTCGATCCCATGAGAATATTGGGCTAAAAACTATCCTACGTACGGACATAGGATAGTTTTTAGCCCGATATTCATTTAATTTGGTATAGAGATAGTTTAAGTCCTGGGAGTGGTCCCGGGACTCAAACTATCTCTATACCAAATTTCATCTAAATCGATTCAGCGGTTTAAGCGTGAAGAGGTAACAGACACACACTTTCGCATTTATAATACTAATATGGATAACTGACGAAATTTCTACGCAGGGGGGTTCAGAATTATGTATTGAATCCATGGTAACAGGTTGCGTGTCGGCTGTCGCTGTCCCTGCCACTCTGTATTTGAATTTGAAAAGCTGTCTTTTATTCTCTGTCTCTGCATAAATATTCATATTTATTCAGAAATTGGCTATTGTCTTAGTCTCATACAAAGGCATTTGACAGCTTACTAATATTTTCTTAACAACTCCATTTGGTATCTACTGCACAAGTTTTTTTTTAGCAACAATAAGAAAATATAAAACAATTATGCCATTAATAAAGTAGTAGTGAATGTCTACTATCCACCATTTCAGTTTTTGGATGTCTGCCAAATAAAATACCCTCTGCATAGTAATGGAATCTCCAAAAATATAAACTATAATGATGTCAAACATTCCAGGTTATTCCACTCAGTCCTTTACGAATACATCCGCGAATGCAGCGCAGAAGACCGCGTGGAACTGATCTCGACTCTCAGTCCTCTCATAGTGCCGCTCAGCAACTCATTGCCGGGCGCAAACGCAGCCTCCATCTGTGTCTGGCAAGGCACTAATAAGGATAAAAAGGTGAGACAAATAAGGATCTACTGTTTTCTAAACTCATAATTTCAACTAACTACACTACTCCGGGCGTTGACTCTGTAATCAGCAGCGCGATTCTGTAACTATCTCACTGTGAAGACTTAGGTGAAGTGAGCGTGGAGTGACCTGTCAATAGTGTCAATTCCTAGCAAAAACAAACTCACTTCACCTAAGTTTTCACGGTGAGATTTTTACAGAATCGACTGGCAGCAGTAGTTACTAGTACGTATAGAGTTTGTACCCATAACGTCAGCGGAGTTTCGCTCGCTAATTTATATGAAACACTACTACTACACACTGCGCCCCGCGGTTTCACCCGCATAAGTTTCGATCCCGTGGGAATATCGGGATACAAAGTAGCCTATATGTTAATCCAGAGTGTCTGCTACCTCCATACAAAATTGGCCCAGCCGTTTGAGCGTGAAGAAGTAACAAACATATAAACACACAAAACTCACAAACTTTCGCCTTTATAATATTAGTGTGATATCTTGTTTTTGAAATGTTAAAGGGTTCTGAGCAAGTCAGCCTGCATCAACCCACTACTGGGGAAAGGCCTCTAATTTTCAAATGAAATAATTGGAAGTTTCCAGAACTAATGTGGACCATTGCTTGTTGGATTTAATTCATCTTGTCTTGCTATCTCCTATGCTGTGTCCGGTGTGCCAGTGTTCAGCATAGTGATTATTTTGGCACACAGTTCATTGGGCATAAAAATGGCCCAAATAAGCCAGTATCTTTTGACATCACAGAATTATTTGAAGTAATTTTAATAGACACACATCAAATGACAATTGATCGCAATGGGTTTCATTTTGACAGTTCACCCACATTCATTGCGTTATTTACGTTGTTGAGCAGACAAAGTTTTCAAACCTATGAAGCAATGGATAGTCAATATCCTTCTAAACTCTCGGATTGTGCTTAAAGTGTGTTACGTAATTAGGTAATTATTTATCATTTTATAAGAGTCCTAACTCGAAATTAAATTTCGTTAACTTACAGACTATATTGAAAGTGGTGAAGGAACACGCAGTAGCCCTCAGCAAACACAAGACTGGCTACCGCTTACTGATCGCCATCTTTGATTCCGTTGACGACACGGTGCTAGTGAGGAAAGCTATTGTATCGACATTAGCTAGCAATTTGAAGGACATTGCTAAAGACCATTGGGGTAACATGGTAAGTTTTCAATATCTTTATAGTGCTACGAGGTTCTTTTGGCGCGTGGCTGAAATCGTAACTAACTCCGCGATCTTGTTTTTTGGGGTCCGTAACCAAAGGGTGCCAATGGGACCCTATTACTAAGCCTCCGTTGTCCGTCCGTCCGTCAGCGGGCTGTATCTCATGAAATGTAAAAGGTAGACAGTTTTAATTTTCACAGAATGTCTATTTCTATTGCCGCAAAAAAGAACAAATAATAAAAATAAACTACAGTTATTAAAAATTCAGGGGTCTCCCTCCATACAAGAAACGTTTTCATCGGCGTTTTTACTTTGTGGTACAGCACTTCGTGTGCGAGTCCGGCTCGCATTTGGCTGGTTTTTATTTGAATACATTTCGCAAAACAATTGTACAAAAATATTGACCAACAGCGCCCCCCTGTCAACGCCATTCGAGCGCTAAAAGATCCTTGTACCAGTGTATCTAGTGTTAAGCTGTCGAGCTGTTCCTTGTTCTGCTTATAACTTTTCAAATTATTGTTAAGGCTCCGTGCACAAAATCGACTAATTTTGATCAATTTTGTTCATTCGTTGTGAGAAAGGGCAATAGAATTTAAACAAAATTATTTGTGCTTTGACAAGTCGAGTTCTTTGTCTTGCATGTGGTGGAAAGGGATTTTTCAAATAAACTAAGTATTCGTGGAAAATCACTAATCTTCGCATCAAGTTTTCCGAAAAATGACGCGAGACTGATGTTTGTTCGTTTGGTTATAAGCAACTACTTTTGATTTTGAAAATTAAAAATTATATTTAACATCATTATATGGTGTACTTGCATGTGGTGGAACTAATTTTCTCAATTTCCATACAAAATATAGCAGAAAAAAAATGTTGAAATAACGTAATATTCTAAAAACTTCTTGACAAATAAGTATTTTTTTCTAATACTTTGAAACACTTTTAAGAAAATTTAAAAATTACATATTAAAGTTAAGATAACCATTTAATAGAATCAAAATTTTATTTTATAAATAAACAATAACTTAACTTTGTAAATAAATGGCAAAGTGAACTGTATTATCGACCGCGCAAAATCGATCCCGTCACTCCCGTCAGTAGCGACCGGGCCTTCCCAGCGTGAGGACGTATCACTTTGTATCGCAGGCGCGCACGTGTTCTCCGTAAACATATTCCAGAAATGGTACACCGACTACCACTTTTTGATCCGTTTAGTATTTATTTTATTTTCAGTACTTTGCTTGTTTTTGAACAACATTAAAATTGTGCATGCCTGATTTTTATATTATATAAAATAGCGGTGTGCTTGTGTTCGTAATTCTTCTCATCCTAAACGGCTTGACTGATTTAGATGTATTTTTTTTTAATTCTTATTGTGTCACTTGGATGGTTGGTCAGTAGGTTGTCTTAGGAGCGGATGTTCTTAGCTATAGATGGACCCGGGTGGTGCTGTTGTCGCGGGACAACGTCTGCCTACAGCGTCCGCTACTTATATGTAGACTATATGTTTCATCGATTTTTTTTAAGTGAAAACTTCTTTATGCGCGTTAAGGGCAAAAACTTATGAGTTCATGTCACCGACATGCTGTTGTAGCAGTAAGAGAAGTATTTTTTTGGAACAAAGTTCTTTAAAGTGACTGAAGTCAAAATGTAAATCCAAGATGGCGACTGCGAAAATGTTCAAGTTTTCGTCATGGGTATCGTTTGCACGGTTTTCGATGATGTTAAAGCCGATAGTGGGGCCAAAATGAAAATCCAAGATGGCGGCTGCGAACATTTTCAAATTTTTGATCATGGGTGTTATTTTCATAGATGTTAACGCCGATAGTAGAGCCAAAATGAAAATCCAAGATGGCAGCCGCAAAAAATTTCAAATTTTTTTGGTAGAGGGAAATCTTATTCGTTCGTGTCACCGACTTACTTATGTTATCAGTATCCATAATGTGGCTATAAGTATGAGGTGTTGAGCTTGTCGTTGCTCGGAGTACCGATAGATGCCATGGCTGCATATTATTTTTAATGGTTTACAGAAAAAAATCAAATTTTAGTCGTCTTCGTCCTTTTTATTCATGGTTTTTGAGGGTTTTAAAACCGATAGTGACTTTAAAATGTAAATCCAAGATGGCGGCTGTGAAAATTTTGTTTTATTTAAATCATACGTGAAAAGGAACCTCGTTCCTGACGGAGGGCCTCCGACCACACACGTAGTTTTTTAATGGTTCGAAACCTTTAGTTTGACTAATCAATCGATGGAGAATTTTAGTGATTAAGCCCTACACTGCCCATAAGTTACTGGTATCATCCCATGATCTACAATAAAAATACAAATTTGTATACTAATACATACAAATTTGTTGTAGATCATGGGTCGATAGAAAGAATCGCATTACCAGTGCACCACAAAAAAAAACGACGAAACGTGGGACTGGCACGTATCAGACAAGTTTTAACAGAACGTAATTCGAATCAAATCGCTACGACTTCGTCTCAAGTATATGTAAGCTTTTACTTTCGATCAACGCTAGAATTGCATAAAGAAGTATTTACGAGTACATTCTTATTTTTAAATGCTGGTAATTTTAGGAAATCGATGACAATGGAAATTCTGAAAATACAGTAATTGCTAGTGATATATTCTATGATAAAGTTGACATGAGTTGTTAAAACTCATATCAGCTTGATCTAGGCATGGCATCACCTTTGTCTTATATTTATGTTCGTATAACTCGTCAAAATGTAGGGAACAGCTGATTTTTGTTTTCGCGATTTCAGGATTGGTCTCATAGTAAAAGTTGGTGTACGTTACCCCAGCAAGAAAGTGTCTCCTAGAGTTATAGGAGTAGGACGTATAATATGTGCCCTATCTGCTGTAAATGTGCCCCCAAATAAAAAATGTGTGCCCCCTGTCGTTTTGGAAAAAAACGGAAAAAACGATTCCTGCTGGGGTAACGTTTTTCTAGCAGGAAAATTCTAAACGAATGATCGGAGAGAGAAAAATTGTGCATGGCCAGAGAGCTTATATGTGTGCCAAAATGTGCCCCCAAAAAAAAATCTGTGCCCCTTCAGGTTTTCGAGATATTGCATTTCCTGCTGGAGTAACGTTTTGATGAATCGTATATCTCTACAACCATTGCATGTGCCCCTGTAGAGTAAACATACACGAGTAGCTCTTAATGTGTGCCCCTTAGTGCCCCAATTAGTTTTAAGAAAATATTTATAGTTTTCAAGTTATAGCGGTTTTATGAAAACCCGAAAAAACATCGCAGCGCCTAAATTAGACAAGAAACAAGTTCGCTGAAAACTGTATTCGGTCCTTCTTGACGCTAATAATAACCATACAAAGTTTCAAAACTATTCATGCATGCGTTTTTGCTAAAAGTCAAAACGATGGTGTCCTAACTTTGACGGCAAAATACAAGGAACCGGCTCAATCCGAGATGTGTAGGTGTAAACCAAAATCATGTGCCTTTAGTCAAAAATATATGGTGAAAATATTCAGCTTGGAATGTTTCGCATTAAGTAAATATTAACAAAAAACCGACCAAATTTGAATGACTACTAAAAAGCGACGGATTCATACATATCGATGACCTTCTTTATTGAACGTAACCTAAGCTGTTGTCCGTACAGTCGCGTTCAAAAGTTTTGGGGGCTAATTAAAAAATATATTAAATGCACCTTGTGACTATAATAAATGAAACAGCTTGTTGATGTGGAAATTATTATTTTTATTCCCTTAATTTTAATTCTTAAAGTAATTATTGCATCAAATCAAAGATCAAAGTTCCTACCTATAAATATTAGAAATTAGTATATAAAGTAATGAAAAAAATCGGTTGTCTGTAAAGTCGGTTTACTGACGATAGTTGAACGTGACAACGTCATAAGAAAATACTGATGGAATAGTTGCATTGCATTTGTTAATATTCGCTTGCACTTCAAGCCGCCATGGAACGCTACAGAGCGAGGCCGCGAGGTAACGCTACATGAGTCATGTTTTTTCGTGAGTGCTTCATCGATTTATTAGACGTTGTCACGTCAAAAATCCAAGTACTTGATAAGACAAGTATTTTTAAATAGGTAAGTCAAAACAATGCCATTAAATACTTACCACCGCAGATCGTGCCATAAAATTCAACACCCCTACAACCACATAATTGTTATAAAATGCTTAATACGCCACTTTCAACCAACTCAAAAAAAAGTAAACAAACAGTATCAGTGCAACTGCGTGACTCAACGTAACAGTGTCCTTGGCGTCATAACATAACTGCAACTGTTTACCAATACCAAGTAATAATCCAAACGCACTTCCTCAATAAACACTTCGTACCTATTATTCATATTAGAGCGACGTTACACGTAACCTGTCTCTGTCACACTAACACCGTACGCGTACTAGCTGTCTCACTTTCTCCAAGCTAGACAAAGCGACTCCTTGCGACACGACGTCAGCGGATGCCGCGAGGCCAGAGATATATGCAGCGGTGTGGGGAGGCGAAAAAAGGGAATCTTCTATTAAGTAAGGTGAATGCTCCAACCAGCCCGCAAAATTCAAATTTTTTCTGTTTTTTTTTGTTCCTACGCCTTTATGAACTTGGAGGGTTGTATTGGTGATTTTGATGATTATAATTCTGTAACTATATACGTCTTACAACCGCGAATAATATTTTAATCAACATACAACCTAGCACTGGCCTGCAAATTGCAAAAAACGCAAGAAATTTTGAATTTCGCGGGCTAGTTGGAGCATTCCCCTTAATGATGAAAAACTTACAATGCGTGCCACGAAAGATGAGACTTGACACACCACGTGGTTTGACATGCGCAGTACACGATTTTAGGTATCTTTAGCGGTATGAGTGCGGGTCGGGACTGGACGTCATAGGGGCGGCGGAAAGAGCGGGGGAGGCGGGTCAAGTCTCATCTTTCGTGGCACGCATTGTACTGTTAATTTATCTAACCTACGGCTTATCAATAAATATATATGTACCTAATATAAAAAGACAAATACGGGCTTTTTATTTATATACAAAAAAGAGCTACCTCTTTTTAGTAGTAGGTATTCATCACACATTTCATGAACTATATTTTTTTTTAAACATCGGGACCAAGTCAAAGACCTGGCAAATATCTCGATGTATTTCTTTCGTTCACACATAAATTACTGGATGTATTTTAATGAAATTTAGAATCGAGAAGATAGCTTACCTTGGAATAGCACTTAGGCTACTATTTATAATGTACTTAATCATGTGTAACGTCATAGAAACAGCTAGTAGAATATAATCCAATAACAACTTTATTTAATTACTTATTACTTTTGTAAGTCAGTGTACTCAGGCACAACACGTGTGAACCGGTTAGTGAGTAAAGTAAAGAAGGTCATCGATATGTATGAATCCGTCGCTTTTTAGTAGTCATTCAAATTTGGTCGGATAACCAGCCGTTGCTTACATATTTTGGTTTTTTGTTAATATTTACTTAATGCGAAACATTCCAAGCTGAATATTTTCACCATATATTTTTGACTAAAGGCACATGATTTTGGTTTACACCTACACATCTCGGATTGAGCCGGTTCCTTGTATTTTGCCGTCAAAGTTAGGACACCATCGTTTTGACTTTTAGCAAAAACGCATGCATGAATAGTTTTGAAACTTTGTATGGTTATTATTAGCGTCAAGAAGGACCGAATACAGTTTTCAGCGAACTTGTTTCTTGTCTAATTTAGGCGCTGCGTTGTTTTTTCGGGTTTTCATAAAACCGCTATAACTTGAAAACTATAAATATTTTCTTAAAACTAATTGGGGCACTAAGGGGCACACATTAAGAGCTACTCGTGTATGTTTACTCTACAGGGGCACATGCAATGGTTGTAGAGATATACGATTCATCAAAACGTTACTCCAGCAGGAAATGCAATATCTCGAAAACCTGAAGGGGCACAGATTTTTTTTTTGGGGGCACATTTTGGCACACATATAAGCTCTCTGGCCATGCACAATTTTTCTCTCTCCGATCATTCGTTTAGAATTTTCCTGCTAGAAAAACGTTACCCCAGCAGGAATCGTTTTTTCCGTTTTTTTCCAAAACGACAGGGGGCACACATTTTTTATTTGGGGGCACATTTACAGCAGATAGGGCACATATTATACGTTCTACTCCTATAACTCTAGGAGACACTTTCTTGCTGGGGTAACGTACACTAAAAGTTGTTCATAATGATAAGTACAATAACCTCCATTGTAATATATTATAAAAACACCACGAATACTCGATACCTATGAAATTGTCGTTTTATTAAACTGCCACTTTGAACTGTAAATGTTAGTAGTTACAGTTTGACTTCCCAATTCCTTGGTTCGCGGCCAGTAAAATAAAACAGCAATTTCACAGTTATAGACTTAATATTCAAATTTAGTTGTTTTGCATTTTACAAAACTATATTTTTATCCCAATCCAATTCCAATCTTCCTATTTTATTTTTTTCAAATACGGGCCCAGTCCCAAGAAGACTTTTTCAATTTGTTTGAAATTTCTAAGTTTATCTTAGTCATCATTGACATCGATGAAGGAAAACATTGAATTACCTAAATATGCATACTACTCGTAGATATTTACGTAAAACGCTTACCTCAATGTTATTGAATGTCTAAATGTACTTAAATGGATCTAATTTTTATGTTGATTTTGGTAATTATACTAAACGAATACTATATTAGACAAACATTCCAGACTTATATTTCCTAACCGTACCTATATGAATAAAAAATATCATCTATAGGATCAAAACTGTTTAAACGATCGCTACGCTCGATTTTTAGGCGTGTGTGCGTAAACGTTGCACACAAACATAGTATTGCAATGAATTTACCTAAACTCTAGCGAGGGAATTTTATGCACGGATTCTTAAAGCTATCCTATACTGTCAACAATCTATTTATTAATTTTTAATAATTTATAAGATATAAATTATTAAAAATTAATAAATAGATTGTTTGCCCCATTCACTTGGCCCCTTGAATTAAACCAATGTTGTGTGGAGATTACCAACAAAATCTCTTTAAAAAACATATATAGGTACATATATATATATATATATATATATTTACTTTTCAGACATTACACTGGCTAGTAAAACCTAAAGATTCAGGGGCATTCCACCCTAGCTTCATCAAGTTCCTTGAAGAGGGCGCCAAAAGCGGCACGTCCAAGAAAGATGCCGAGCTCAGAGTGTCTGAACTTCGAGAGGCTATCCTGCCTGCTTTGAAGAAGGATATGGAAGAAGACCCTGGGTTTTACCTCAGTAGTAAGACGAATATGCTCTTGACTGTCGCTGTTCTGTCAATAGGTATGTGTTAACTAAAATACCTTTGGAAGAGCCAAAGTTTAAGATTGTTTAGGCTGGCCTAATATATGATGTATTTGGATCTCAAAATATAACCTTTTTGAAAGGCAACAAAACGTATAAGAATCACGAATAGAAAAAAATGTAGTTTTCCTAACTCAAAACAGCTAAAAAATGAGATGGGACTTTTAGTCATGCGAGCGACGATGTTTTTCAATATTATTTTGTCTTTTACAGACTCAACAAAAGAAATCCTAGAAGGCTTAGCGAAGGTTATCTGCCAGCCTGAGTGGCGCATCACCGGTGATGGCAAGGATCTACTGGCGGTGGAAGACGCCGGCATTCACATGTGTCTCAAGAAGCTGGCAATACTGGACAAAGACAAGGATGGCAACACTTTGGGTGAAGCCATTGCTGAACACTTGGAGGACGAAACTGTGAGTGGGACATTCTTCTTCTTTCTTACATCGCATGTTATATAAAATGGTTACTCCTTAAAGAGTACCAAATTGATTAAGGGTCTTTAAGTACCTTCCAATCATCGTTCTCCTGCCCTTATCCCAATTTATTTGACATCGGCACAACATGTATTTTTCTATCATACAGGAGTATTAGTCGTCATCTCGGTAGTCACCCCCTTTCTTACCATAAATATCATCTTTCACACAGTCCATCCAACGTTTCTTTGGTCTTCCCCTACTATTATATCCATCCACATTCATAAGAATAAACTTTCCTTCACTTGCCCCATACCATGTCAACCGATTAGTTTCGATTCAGTCACCGATGCCACTTTCAGGCTTCCTATTATCCGTAAAATTGTGAACTTCTGGAGAGAAAAGGATAATTTAGATCTCTAGTGCGAATCAATGGCTGTAACTGAGTTGCAAAGGGCAACAGAAATCAACGTTTTTTTTGCTCTTATATCTCCTATGTACTATTTCCAGATAAAACTATGGCTGCCAACCAACAGGGGATGTTTCTTCCTTCTGAAACTAATTGAAAGCAACGAAAGTGCCGTTGCCAGTGCTTTGAAAAAGAAAATTAAGCCTCATGTAAATATCTTAAAACAACAGACGTCGGAGGGTGCGAAACACTTGTTACAAATAGTGCTGAAAAAATAAACTTATTTTTTTACTTTTGCTTTTTCCTTTATATTATCCTGTACAGGCCCACTGTAGGACAAACGTCTCTCTACCTACTGTTTACCTACCCACTTCAGTTCTCTGCTAATACGGGCAGTCCTTTCGTTAGGAGTCCTCGTCATCTTCGCCTTGGTCTGACATGGAGACTACGAACATTTGGGATTTTTCTTAGTAATTTTAAAAGCATTCTTGTTGAAATTAGGTGAGTGAGTGTATTCCTGCCTTCCTTACATAAAAGTGATAAAAACGATAAGTGTATCTCTGCTAGTGCGCTTATAACTTGAGAACCACAAAGGTATTGTTACAATGTAAGATTTTTTTTTAAATTAGGGTTTGTACTCCAGCTAAGATAGCACAAAATAATACCACCATAAATAATCGAAGCTCATTTATTGTATCTTTTCATAGAAATTATTTTATATTTACACATTAAATAGATCACAAATTATTACAATAAAGTTATAAAAATATCCTGCATCCATTTCTAAGAAGATCAAAAAATACATATTGTATGTCGAGTTTTGAATTAAGTAAGGCTCCCACGAGGGATAATATGATTTAAATAGTAAAACTAATTGTACTCATCAGTACGACATACAGTAGAATTTATTACAAATAAGCATTATAGTAAGGGTGCGGTGCATGTAGCGTAGTATTTACGCAGCGATACGTTCGACGAACATCTACGCTAGATACGAAGAATTCCTAAGGCTACAGCAGATTCTCCAAAACAACTATTTCAAAATATTTTCAAAGCCGAAACCAGTAGCCGAATCGAAAAAAATAGGAACAATAATATTATTACCAAAATGCTTTTATGAATTAGTTTGTCCCCAGACAATATTTTTGTTTAATCAGCTGCATATTTTTTTTTAGCAAATTGCCATAATACGCTCTCAATAATTAAATTAGTCTCCTGCCACGTGCGGCAAGCTGTCTATTTAAAATAATAAATACTTATTGTAAAATGCAGATGAATGTTTAGTCATAACAAAATTTCTATTTGAAATAAGTCAATAAGGATTACATAAGCCTTTTGAGGCTTATGTAATTCTTACTTTTGAACAAGATGACAATCATTAATATGAACAAATTGTTTGGGAAATTATAAACAATTATTACTGACCTGATAAAGTGTTAGTGGTTACTGTCGCTTATATTCATCTTCGACACCTAAAGGGTCTGAGTCAACGTTTAATCAATCCAGGCGAATATTGTCGATGATTGAGTGCCGAGTGCGTATATGAGGTGCTACACACTAGTTCGATTCAGCAGTATTTGCTGGACAATACCATATACTCATATTCCATTTTTTTTTCTAAAACCGATCCGAAGCAATTACTTATACTACACATATTCGGCTCCCAATCGGCCAACTCGGCATCTTCCCTCGCTTAATCATTTTCGGGTCAGCTCGGCACAATTCGAACTAAGCCGAGCGGCTTTTTACACATTAATATTAGATTTTGCTCGGCTATGGCGACCCGAAATATTGTATAGCACGTCTAAGTTCGCAAGCAATGATACAATCCTGTCTCTTTAACATTTTCAACACCCCAAAATTAGAATGTGTTCGGAGTAGAAGTGTCACTTCTATACATGTCATTCTTATTCCATGCAGTAACAAACGGCACTGCTGCACAACAAGCATAAGTACAGTGGTAGTACTGATCTATTAACTTTCATTGTTTGTCAACTTGTCTGGGCAGTCTTACCTTGTAATGTAATGAAGGTAAGACTTTAGAGTAGATTTGATGTGATAAGATAACCCTAGAATTTACAATATTTTTAACCTACAAATATTATACCTAATGATCAAGTCATTCTTTTGTCCAAAGCTTTCCTATATTTTTATCAGTAACGTCATTTACTACATTCAAGGTCCTCTCCAGCAAGTCTTCTTGGATGGAGTCAATTGATCTGAAAGATAATGAAAGGTGATTAAAATCTTAGATTTTTAGGGTAGTATGTCTAAATGCTGCAGCCATTACTAGTTACTTAATTACCTAAAATCAAAATGGCGGACAGGTAGGTATGGCACGGACCTTCAAAGCCCTATAAAAAGCACTCATCAGAAATCACTATCAGGCGCTTAACTGTATATTTAATATCTACCTATACATATTATAAATTAAAGTCGCTTTTCGTGTGTCTGTGTGACCGAGATGTTCTTATAAACAACACAACGGATTTCTATGCGGTTTTTAACATCAGTGAATTTATTGCGGTAGGTTAATGTGTATAATAATAATAAATTATGTCGAAAAGACGAAAACCCTTAGTAGGCCCCAAAGGTGACAAAAAAAGCTATATATTGGAAATAGCACCGTCTGCGTGATTTTTTATGACGCTAAATTGCGGTGGTTATGTGGCGGCACTGCGACTTTGTATAATGAGTATACATTTAATTCATAAGTACCTATTTATATGAAACTATTTCTGGTTTAATGAGGGTATCAAAACCAGTCTACTAACATTTACATTCTAATCTATGTCATAGGGTTATTGAACTGTAAGTAATTATTAACCTGTTAGCGTCCAGTACTTCCCAGTTATCTTCTTTCAACAAGGAATATGTTTCAAATACTTTCTTCTGGAAATTCAGTACTTCATACCTGTGTGGGAGATAATAAAAATGAGTAATAATCATAAAATATGTTTATTTATGAATTAAACGCTCAGTCTGTGGCTCAGCAGTAGAGCAGTCACTGATATTTGACAATTTAAACTAAGTAAATGTCTCATAACCGGAGTTACCTACATAGCTTGTAGAGTAAGAAAACTGTAGTGGCAGTGGGCGGGCCATGTTTGTCAAAGGACCGATGGCCGGTGGAGCAGACGAGTCCTGGAGTAGAGACCGCGTATCGGCAAGCGTGGTGGGACACACCCCAGTTAGTTCGACCGACGGCTTAAAGAAGGTGGCTGAAGCAGACGGGGGCGGAAGGCGGAGGATAGGGTGTTGTGGCGCAGCCTGAGAAAGGCCTATGTCCAGTAGTGAACTGCGATAGGCTATGATAATTGGTTGATTGAAATGTCTCATCAAAAGGGGCTTAACAGAGCAGGGAGACGTCTCGGCGGCCACTGCTAGAGGCGGAATTGCCAACATTTTCCATACAAACCAAGCGCGTCACCGTTTACTCCCACTCTCTCTCTACACCTACTGGCGGCGCGGCGAATCCGTGCTCTGTGAGTAGCGACGACGATCGTGTAGCGCTCTAAAGAATTTATGCTATGCAGACTCAGATTCGAGTCATGGCACTTGCGAAAACCCGCATCCTGTTCCTGGGTTTAAATAGTACAAACATTTTGACGGAATTTGTTTAGGCATATTCGTAGATGCATTGGTTTTCGTTCAACATACGTGGGACACTCAGAAAGTTTTGCGAAAATTAAAAAAAAAAAGTTCTGTAGGTACCTACCGTAATAGGTAATACGGGCTGGTGTCCGCAACTCCATGTCAATGCCCGTATTTTGTTCTATAGGTAAATATTTTTTTTATTAAATCAAAGTTTCATGCGTCTGAACCAGTTTTCGAAACACTTTCCAGTCAGCCGCAGACACCTCGTTTACAGCCTGCTCGAACGCTGACGGCGCATCTTCCGGCGACTAAAATTGTATCCCTTTGAGCTGATTTTTTATTTTCGGGAATAAAATGAAGTCACATGGTGCTAGGTCAGGGCTGTAAGGAGGGTGACCCAGAAGTTTGACCGGCGTGCTGTCCAGGAAGGGCCTGCTTCTGAGCATGCATCGGTGAGGTTGTGCGGCACCCAGCGTGAAACTATCTCACGCGAAGATGCACGTGTAGAATTTCGTAAAGGCTTCCCGATTCAACCTGCAGTATGTGCTAAATCTCTTGGTACGTAAATCGCCTATTGTCTTAGATTAAATTTTTCACTGCTAGCACTTTTTCTTCCGTAACAACCGTCAAAGCGCAACCACTTCTTTCTTCATCCCCCAAAGTTAGTCTACCGCGCTTAAATTCGTTATACCAACAATACACGGTTGCCTTAGAAGGGCCTTCATCCATGAATGTCATTTGAAGTCTATCGTACGATTCGTCCGGTAGGCGATACTTGAAATCGTAAAAAATCATAACGCGAAAATACGGTTCCCGGCGCGATCTGCGCCGGGAACATTTTCGCGCTATGATTTTTTTTATATTTTTTAATGAGACACTATAATTTAAATTAACTCCCAAACAATGTGGAGGGAAATTTGGAAATTGGAACGTACCTATTTTTATATGACTCATGAACAAAACCTTTTTTTCGCAATACTTTCTGAGTGGCCTGGTATAAAATGCGCATACGAGACGTCAACCACCGCTTGATGCGAGGCTACAGTCCTTAGTTACGAGTTTAAGCGTAGTTAGTGCATTTGTACCTCGACTAGAAACCACGAATGGCCAAAATAAAATAAAAATAATTGTCCCGAAATAGATAGATTTAAAACGATTAATATCCCCCGCCTTGGTATGGTGACTGTATGAGATGATCCTTTTACCCGCAGTGGGAGCGGGACATTTAACAGGCTGGTATTTATTATCTCTGCATCTGCATGTCATTAAAAAAGCAAAAATTTGTTCCAAATTGATAAGATTTATTTATATCAGAGTCACTGACTGACCTTTCCATGCCAAATCCGTTTCTTTGTTTGATTGAGTCAACTGGCATCGTGAGAAAGAACACCTTATCTGGTTTTGGCAGACCTACATCTGGGGACTTGCACCAATTTAAGTCTAAACCTGGAATAATAACATTTGAATAAGTACAAACACAGGTTTCCATACTCAACCTATAATATTTTAAGTCAGGGTGTAATTTTTTTCTTTATTGTACAAAAAAGTTAAACAGTTTCCAAAGATGTTATTGTTATTTCGCTTAAATATCCTTTATTCAAACTGTTATTTACATACATCATGTGAGCTGTTCAGTCCGAAAAATTAAAAAAACCTCATACATGGTGCAAGAAAAGCAAAACTGAGAGGCTTGTGGTTAAGTAGAAACAGCCGCACGGGTCGATCGATCAGGTTAAGCTACGGGTTGGTCCGTGGATGGGTGACCATCTTCACACACCAAGACCCCTCCGTGCCTCGGAGAGCACGGTAAGCCGTTAGTACCTACGCCCTGACATTCTTCGTGGTTCTTTGACAGTCGTTACGGATCGTCAGTAGCCCGCAAGTCTGACAACCAGTCTTACTAAGGGGTATTACCCAGTAAATGGGTTGTGGAGGTCAGATAGGCATTTGTTCCATGTAAAATATTGGTATTCAACTATTCAGCTGCATCCGGTTAGACTGGAGACCGACCCCAACATAGTTGGGAAAAGGCTAGACAGATGACATGGTGCAAACTAAAATCTTTCTGAAGGCTTACCTTTTACATTCTGCAATCACAATCACACTAATATTATTAAGGCGAAAATTTGTGAGTGTGTGTGTGCGTGTGTGTGTTTATGTTTGTTACTTCTTCACGCTTAAACAGTTGGACCAATTTTGATAAAATTTGGTATGGAGGTAGCACCCTGGCTTAAAATATAGGCTACTTTTTATCCCGATATTCCCCCGGGAACATTTACGCGGGTGAAGCCGCGGGGCGCAGCTAGTTGTATATAATTATCATTTCAGCATTGACAAAAAAAGATCATCAGCTTACCTTTGGCAGCTGAGAAGGCAACACCAGAGTAACAATATCGGTCTACAATCAATGTGGTGCCTGCTTCCAACGTCTTTATTATATTCTTAGCCCTCTCCCATCTGTTAGCCGAGAACAGTAAGTGAATCACTTCATCTGACAGGTCATTCTGAAACAGTTGAAGAATTTTATATCAGCAATGGGTCACGAGTTGACGAGCAGTGGTGGCCCAGTGGTAACGGCCGCGACTTACGAGTTGTAGATCGTAGGTTCGAACCCAGACAGCGGCTATACTTTGTGTAAATTATTCCATCACCACCACTGCTCTCAAAACGGTGAATGAAAACATCGTGAGGAAACCGGCATGTCCAAAAATTTGAAGACATGTGATATCTACCAACCCGCACAGGGCCCCTGTGGTGGATTACAGCCCACGCCCTCTCACAGAGAGGAGGCCTGTGTCCTAGTAGTGGGAATGTTATGGGCTGATTATGTAATGAGTCAAACTCTACAGGCCGGCAGGAACATCAACGCGCAACCGAGTAACACCGAATCAGCAGTACGATTTTGTAACCATCTCACCGTGACAACTTAGGTGAAGTGAGCGTGGAGTGAGCTGTCAATAGTGTCAATTCCTAGCAAAAACAAACTCACATCACCTAAGTTTTCACGGTGAGATTTTTACAAAATCGACCGGCAGTACATGATTTTGGAACAAACTCCATAAAAAAAATTCCGGAAAAAAAAATTTTTTTGGCCCCATAGATTTTGGAATTTTGTAGCCAACAGCATATTTTTCGGGTTATGTGTCTCTGCCACCTTGTATATGAGAAGAGGCCTCTGCCTTGCAGTGGGATAGTAATATACTGGTATTATTATTATTATAATGGGGCAAACTTTAGCTTAAAATGAAAAAAGAAAAGAAAGAAACAAAAAAGGAATAAAAAAAAAAACAAAATAACAATGTTTGCCGCAAATGAACGTATTTTCTTTCTTTCAAAATGATGAAAGGCTAGAATTATTATTGTTGTCCAAGGTTTATGAGTTGTGGAATATTGGTGCATAGGGCCATTTACAAGCTGGTCCCATTTCAACACTAAATACGATGGTTCAAGACATAATGAAATCAACAGAATTGTTCACATTTTAATTTTTTCCATCTGGAATTTTCTCAGCAGTCGCAGCTCAGAGTGCCCGGTTGATGGTAACAGGGTCCCCCCATATGAAGCCCGCGACTTAAACAAAACTGGCGAAATGTAAGTGTACTACAGTTACACCACTGCCTAATTCTCCGAGGAATACAGTTGTGTTATTATTTTGTTTTTAAAATTTATTTTCTCAGGTACCTTTATTTCATTATTTACACATAAATTATATTTTTAAATATTTGGATATAAAAAATAGTAGCCCATCGGTGTCGGGAACAGGGTCTAAGCTACCGGCGGTCAGGTCTCCAGACAGGGGAACCTCCTACAATGCGGGCCGTGTCCAGAAGTACCGCTTTCTGAATCAAGCCCTTGACCCAGCTGCCCAACGAGAGCCTCTTCAGGTGTTGATCGACGCTCTTGGCTATTAACCCATTGGCTGTCACTATTGGCACAATCAACAATTATTGCGCGCCACTCTGATCGATCCACCACCACTATGTATATCAGGCTTATTGGTAACAATAGTCCTGTCAGTGGCGATGACTTAATCCCAGTACAATGTGATTTTTAACATTATTATTATTGTTTGGCTAGCAGGTAATTAGGTGATGCAATTAGCATGTGTATCAAATAGCTTTGAGATATTTAATCTGTCCTGTCGATTCCTGCAGCAGTTCAACTTTTCTTGTTCATCATTATATGAGAAACATACTGAAGTCATAGACCTGCCCAATTATTGCCACAACAACAAAAAAATATAATAGTAGGTATTAAATTATCTTTATCATGACTTATACAATAACCAGATTAGATACCTGCATGCGCCTATAATTATAAAAGCCTAAAGATAATCTGACATAGGCATAAAAATGTTTAAAATAACAATTTTCATTCAGATACCAAAAATAATCCATACTAATAATATTATAAATTCGAAAGTAGCTGTCTGTATGTTACCTTTTTACACCTAAACCACAGAACAGATTTTAATAATATTTGGTAAGGGGTGTAGATGGCATCCTGGGAGAGGGCATAGGCTACTTTTTATCCCAGTAGCATGTTCCCGTGGGATAATTTAGCTAGCTAAAGCTAGTAAAGCTAGCTAGGGTGAAGCTAGCTAGCTAGAGAAGCTAGTCTGTTTATAAAATTTGAAAGTTTGTTACTCAATCACACAAAAAAACTGAATGGATTTGTTTGAAATTTGGCACAAACATAAACCATGACCTGGGTTAGAACACAGGATACTTTTATCCTGGTAGTATGTTCCCCTGGCATAACATCTGACTTCCACAAGGGCGAAGCCGCAGCCAGAAGCTAGTATTACTTCAAAATGATAAAAATCTACAATAAATTACCTTCAGTTGTAAATAACTGTTTATAATTTTTCCAACATCTGTATCTCGGGCTGGGAAATTTGTGTATTCTGCCTGTATGTTCTTCTTCTTTAGATTTTCAACTGTAAGAGAAAAATCATTCGATTATAGCTACTAAAATCCAAATAATCTGAGAAACAGTGGAAATTCTTCAAATAATGTTATGGCTCAGAGTTGGATTACCTGTAGATAATACAAATAAGTACATAACTGTTTTAATATGAGAATTAAACTAGTTACTAGACCCTTATAATAGGTCGATAGTTGACAGGTTTTCAAAGAATTCCTGGATACAAAGTAAATTAATTTCAAGGGCATTTATTTTATTGTAGGTACCAGTGGCGTACTACCTGCCTTTGACCTTATCAATAAACCGGTAAAACGGATTAGATAACGGTTTTAAATGCAGGTAATATACTTACCAAGTGTTCTAGCTTGTGTCGACTTTCCAGTCCTATCCACCCCCTCAATCACTATTAAGGCACCACGTTTCATTTTCGGATGATTATTAGATGCCAACAATAAATCTTCTTGAGCCTACGAACAAAATAAATACAAAATCAGAGCCCGTTTATGTGATTATTGCCGCTCGCAGTTTTATCTCCCTTTTAGCGAACACAGCAAGGAAAGAAATGGAACTGGTGCCAGAAATCCAAAATAATTACGAAACAAACACAACGCACGCGACCAACTTATTTACCTACTTCTTTTATTTCTATTTTGGACTTGGTTAAAAAATAAATTCCAACTCACTGGTTTGACAGCAAAACATTCGTTTGGCGGGAATGAATAATAGAGTAGCGACGAGATATATTGAGACTCCTTAGTCGCCAGTCAGACTCGGATCTAATCTACTAGAAAAGAACAAGTACACTGTACAACGTACAACACTATTGGGGGAGGGGACTGAACTTCAACCGTATTCATAGGTTTTCCTGTGGCCATAGTTCTACACTAAGGCGATTCGCACACTGCACCGCAACACGCATTACGCAGCAGGGTGCGTGGAACGGAGACAAATACCCCGCATGGAAGCGCGTTTTTATTGAATTTTGTATGTAAAAAAACAACGCGCGGGGGGCACGTTATCTGTAATGCGGTGTAGTGTGTGAATCGCCTTAATAAACAAAGTTTGAAATCCGCAAGTCTGTTTTAGGATAAAGTTAATTCGGTAAACGGCTTTAGAATGCTTCTCATGTTCGCTCAATACAGGCAAGGTTGGATTTTGCGGCTATGCTTCATGTATACAGCAGTCATGGGTGTTGTACGTCTCCAGCTGAAATGATTATGGTGATGATAATACCATCGCAAAATCAGCAAGAAGATTAGAAATATCAAGAAACTCAATCGCCGCCCATAACAACTACATACTACTTCTAGTAGGTATAAATTTTAATCATAAAAACAAGGCTAGAATCTCCTCGTCGTTCGGTATAAATGGTCTATTAAATAAAGTAAACCAAATTGGTTAATTTAATGGTTGGCACTGGCTGTAATGAAAACTATTGAAAAGATAAAAAGGAGGGGGGAGGCAGCTAGAGGGTTGGGGCCTTGGGGACTAGGGGAGTTGGAAATTGGAATGAAGTTGCCAGGTTCCGAAATATTTCTCAAACCAAGCAATCAAGCAATGTTGTTACTAAAATTAAAAACAATTAGAAAAATAGTTATCTATCGTGTCTTGGCAAAAGTGTATTTTACATTATCCAAGTAATATCAATGGTTTACAGCTACCGGCTACGACACGATCCTAAAAAATGGATACAAATATTAGAATTTTTAACGCTCGCAACTGGCAGCCCGCTTACCAAACGTCATTTTAGAATAGGGATGCCCAAAAAAGACTTGTAGATATATCGCATCGTAACCGTATCGAATGCGCTTGTATCGATACGCGATATTATCGTATCCCTTTGTATCGATATATCGCATCGTAACCGTATCGCTTTGGTATATCGATTGGGTAGGTTATTTCGTAGGTAAAATATTATTATAAACCTAAATATATCTTAAACATTAAAGAAAGACATACCTTTTTTTAATTTTTACAATATATTGTAAGTTATAAAATAAAAGTATTTATAGTATGTATGAAAGGTTAGTGTAGTACATAAATAACTCTAAATAATCCCGACCTCTGCTTATTACGAATAACAATATTATGTCTAAAGGTAGGTAGGTTTAATATAAACAAAAAGAAATAAATTTTAATCAGTCATAGTTTGATACGATACGTTAATGCGATTTTTTTTTTGGAATACGATATATCGAGGCGCATCGTATGGCCAAAATATCGTATTAAATATCGATATATCGTATAGCGCTGTATCGATATTTCGATATATCGCATCGTATTGGGCATCCCTATTTTAGAATCAAACTACGCTGCAATCTCGTGTTTGGTTGTTGAATTTCTTTGTTTTTATTTTTATAAATAAATGTAAGTTTACAGTGTAATTATTTTATTTTAATCATGAAAAAAGGATACAAAGTTACGGATGTAAAGAGAGAGAAGAAAATAGGCGTTGCTGCGGAAAATCTGGAAGAGTTGATCGAGAAATCATGCAAGAAGTTAAGCGTAAGTAGCAATTACTTTGTTAATGTGGAATTATCGTGTTTGAAATGTTCTTTATCCGTGATTTTGATGTATTCTAAGGCTACTTTAAGTCATGATTAGCCGTGTTTATCGTTGTGACAAATGGGTCAGGTCAGGGTGAAGCCTTGACCGATATTCCTGTACCTTGACCTAATTCCGCGACTCGGGATTTCCACTTTCCAGTTCAATGTCAGCTGCGCAGAGTGCCGTCTCTACGTGGCCGAGGACGGGACGCAAGTGGACGACGACGAGTACCTGGCCACACTGCCCTCACAAACACTCTTCATATTATTGAAGAATACAGAGAAAATGGTCACTGGTATGCTTTGTTACAGGAATTTAAAGTCGAACGTTATGGGTCTTATTTATTTTGTTATATGGGTAGATTATTATTATTATTAAACATCTGTTTAAAAATCTATCTGGTAAATCATCTTTAGAGCCTGCCCATGTCCAGAAGTGGACATGCTTTGGCTAAATTATTCTGATGAGATAATCTCTAATGGGAAACGGATGGAGGCAATAATAAACTACATATTTCAAATAACAATTTGAAGTTCTAAATGTCTTAATTTACTTTCTTTTTCCCAGACTTTGACTACTACTATGATCTGATCCGGTCCCACAAGAAGGACTACATAGACACAGGGGCTGCAGCCAAGGAGTTCCTTGGCACCAACATCAAGGAGAAATTCAAGGTGTTCCAGAAGTACATTGCTGCTGCTGATGATGCCAGGACTATGCTCAGTGAGAGGACACAGGATCCAGGGTGGTTTGAAGGTGAGACTTGTTAAACTACTCGCATTAAATCATCATCAGCACTTCAACTGGTTCTGTGCTTCTCCAGAGGACTTTTTCATTTGTTGGTTTTTACCTGCCTAACCCTTTAGGATATATACAAGTGTGATACTAAGTTATTGGTTAAATTATAAAACTTTGGAATAGCATTGTAGTGATAGTCCAGTGAGACATAAGATTAGCTTTGCTAATTTTGAGGCTCACCGGAATGTCATTACATTCTTTAGCTCAAAGAAATGTTGAAGTTTTGTGTGTGTGTGTGTGTGTGCTTTCGCTGGGAAGAAGAGTGTCCCAGCAGTGGGAACATTATAGGCTGATTATGGAATATATCATATGACAATGTTTACAGGATTGGAACCATCAGAAAAAACCAAAGAACTGTCAATGTCGAAACGCGTGAAAGATAGAATGCGCGGATACTATTACAAAACAAAATCTGCTCTCCAGTCATCTGACGTCTACATACACTCGAAGAATGGGCGAGGTAAGAAACTCATAGACCAGTTCTTGACAGACCTACGAAACATACTTGAATCTTACAAGTATAATGAGACTTACTTCAACCGCAAAGCGAACAAAAGCGCTCGCATCTGCGACGAGCGCGGTCTCTTCCAATGCGGAGGCCTTTGGAGCACTGACAAGTGTCTTTACGAAGGCGAACACGTCATCAACCCTTACCGAAGCCGCGAAGAACGCATCATATTCCAAACTTGGAATCTCGACCATAAGATTGAGCTGTCAAGGTCCATAATCCCGAAAATTTTACAAGCGATCGACGGGTTGTACAACGGTGATATTAAATGTATTTTATGTGATAAAAATTCGAAGGTAGGCGGGATCGAAGCCGATAGGTATTACTTGCAAATATTTACGCGGGAGAATCTAAAGCTGGTGCACATTGTCTGCCATTACAAAGGTAAACACGACGCCAACTCTGGCGTGTACACGCTGTGCCAGAAATGTTATGGCGGCCAGAGAATAGAGTATAAGTAAGATGTTATAACTTAACACTTTGCGGGACACTTAACGCTCCAGGATAGCTATTCACAACCACTCGATTCGCTTCCGTACCGTATCAAACATCAATCGATATTATCGTAGAAGTCCTCTAAACGCTATTTACATGTTCAATACCCGAAAATTTTGTCAGTTTAAATCAAATAGACGACCGCTATTCTTCCGACAGCAAACAGCTGTGCTGTTGCAGGTTGCTGCAAGGCGAATCAGGTTATCGAAATGTGTCATTTTGGATACGATAGCCTGTCGGATGGTTGTGAATAGCTATGCTGAAGTAATAACAATAATACTTCTAATGAGTCTCGTTCAGTGTTCTTCAATGGGTTAATAGGTCTTCAGTACAGATTTAGAATTCTAGGGCATTTATCGATGTTGCCACTGCCAATGATTCGAAACATCGGCAATGCTTTTTAACAGACTTAAAAAAAAGAGGAGGTTCTCAATTCGGATGTTTTTACGGAAATTGTCATAGACTAAATACGTGTTGCCTAGTTACCAAGAATATTATGTCTGTCATTAAAATATTTGGTATGCTTTACATGCTTTAATTCATATCTAATATTTGGCGACGATGCCGTTCGATATAAAGAAAGCAAAACGTTCGCGAGCCATCCTACGCGGCTTGTTAACAAAAACTAATAACGTATTTCAAGAAGAACAGGATTTATATACACAAGAAGAAATAGAAACACGATTACTGACACTTCAAAATACTTACCAAGGTCTGCAAAACATACAATTACAGATAGAAGAGGAGACCGAAGACGAATACATCGAAGCTGAAACCCTTTACAGGTACGAAGTGGACGAAATTTATACAAATTTACGTACAAAAATGATACGACTGATGAACACGTCTTTCAAAACTCATGAGCCGTTACCCAGCTTACCATCCACACACAATGCGTGTGAAATCACGAGCGCTCATCGTGAAGTACATCCTAGACTCAATTTCCAACCGTTTCAAGCAAACGAATCGTTTAAAAATTTTATAAAAAGACTCTCTGTTTACATGATGCTCAGCAATATTACGGATCCCACAACGAAGGTCTACATACTTCTGTCCACTTTACCACCTGACATTCATGAAAGAATTTACGACCTGTGTTCACCCGACGACCCAGTTACGAAGACCTATGAAGAATTGACTGATATCTTGGACAATTTCATCGATCCAAAACCTAGCATATGGGCCTCACAGCACACCTTCATATCAAGACTACAACAAGACAATGAATCGATTGCTGTTTACGCATCAGAACTTAAAAGACTGTCGTCAAAATGTGAATTTATTTGCTCACATTGTCTTAAACCCACCCTCGATTCATTTTTATCATTACAATTTATTCGAGGATTAAAAGATGGAGAAATTCGCACAAAAATTATTCAAACAAAACAAACAGCATCCTTTTCAGAATTAGTACAAACGGCCACGACTATGGAAATGGGAAAAAATGAAAATTCGACCATATCTACATCCATCCGTCCACCACCATTGGATACGATCAATATAGTTTCAAAAGCCCATAATGAAGTAGAACCCGCATCGAATAAAGCACATTCAATTAAAAGACCGACTTCTATAAGAGAACTTAAAGGTAAATGTTACCGCTGTGGAAAAGACGACCACAAAGCAAATGAATGTGGGGCCATAAAAAGCACGTGCCGGAAGTGTCAAAAGGAAGGACACCTAGCCCGAGTCTGCCTTCAAGGACATAAACGCAACGAAACGAACTTGCTAAATTATTCTACAAGTAGCACCAGTACCGGCAGCATCGCAGAAATTAACCTCGTAAAGAGTGAATTCTCAGACAAATACATTATAACTATCGAAATTGAAGGAAAGAAAACAAACATGGAATTTGACACGGGTGCAACACTCTCTACCATCTCGCTTAAGGATTATAAGAAGCTTAACATAAACAAAAGACTATTTCACACGAGCATCAAACTAAGAACTTATACAGGCGAAGTTTTTGAACCTATCGGTGTTACGTATGTTCGATGCAAATTTAAAAACCAATTGTTCTATGGAAAACTATATGTAATTAACAAAGATGTGGGACCCATCTTGGGTAGAAGCTGGATGAAGGAGTTTGACATTAAACTAGCCGAAATGAAATCGATTGATACATGTGAGAAAATACTGAAACTTGAACAATTACTTAAAGAGTATGAACCCACCGTTTTCAGTACAAACCTAGGCGAAATTCCAAACGTACGAGGCCACCTGACCCTTAAACATAATGCGCAACCAATCTTTATTAAACCACGGAGAATTCCATATGCCCTACGATCTAAAGTAGATGAAGAAATTGACCGACTTGAAAAACTGGGAATTATTACAAAGATTGATCACTCCGATTGGGGCACTCCCATCGTCCCAATAGTGAAACCAAACGGAAGCATCAGACTGTGCGCAGACTACAAAATCACCTTAAACAAAATGATAGAAGACGAAAAATACCCAATACCAATAATTGAAGACATCCTAGCTGAAATGAGCGGCGGACAATTTTTCTGCACCTTAGACATCACGCAAGCTTACCTGAACATGGTAATGGATGAAGAAAGCTCCCTCCTGCAAACATTAAGTACACATAAAGGTACTTTTAAAGTGAACCGACTCATGTTTGGAGTCAAAGTAGCACCAAGTCTCTGGCAAAAATACATGGACCAATTACTTCTGGGCCTTGACGGTATTAAGTGCTTCTTCGATGATATAATAATACAAGGCTCGACAGAAGAACAATTATTATCCAGATTGAAACAAGTTTTGCATAAACTTAAAGACAGCAACCTTCGTGTTAATAAAGAAAAGTGCCAATTCTTCAAAAGAAGTATCAATTACTTGGGACACACAATAGACAAAGATGGTTTACACAAAAATCAGGACAAGATAAAAGCAATTTTAAATGCACAATGCCCAAATAATGTAAATGAACTAAGAACGTTACTAGGCTTAGCAAATTATTACAATAAATTTATACCCAACCTAGCATCCATCACTGCCCCCTTAAATGAACTCTTGAAGAAAGGAACAAAATTTACTTGGTCTACAAAGTGTGAAGAAAGCCTAAAGAACATTAAAAAAGAAATAGTAAGCGAAAGAATCCTAATACACTTCGATCAGAATAAACCACTTATATTAGCCACAGACGCCTCACCCACAGGACTTGGTGCAGTTCTAAGTCACAAACTACCAGATGGCTCAGAAAGACCAATAGCATTTGCTTCTAGATCCCTTACCAGCAGCGAAAAGAATTATAGTCAAATTGATAAAGAGGCAACAGCTATTGTCTGGGGTTTAAAGAAATTCTATCATTATTGTTACGGCCGGAAATTCACACTAATCACAGACCATAAACCTCTTACATCAATTTTTCACCCGCACCAAACTTTACCAGCTTTGAGCACTATGAGGCTTTTCCACTACGCTCACTTTCTATCAGGATTTGACTACCTTATCGAATATAGAAATTCCTCAAAGCACTCCAACGCCGACTACCTCTCACGTTTTCCGGTTGAGAAGATTAATGAGAACAAACATGACCAGCATTACATATTTCAGATGAATCAGATAAACACATTTCATATTTCACCGGAAATAATAGCAAAAGAAACAAGAGTAGACCCAGAATTACAAAAATTACTCGAAACACTTCGTTCAGGTAATTCACTTAAGGAATCTGGATATAAAGATAATGAACTAACTCTTCAAAATGACTGCATCCTAAAAGGCACGAGAGTTATAATTCCACAAAAACTACGCCAAAGCATCTTAGATGAACTTCACGCGGGACATGTCGGTATCTTAAAAATGAAACTTCTTGCGCGGAGTTTCGTGTACTGGAAGAACATTGATAAGGATATCGACAACAAAGTAAAATCTTGCAGAACCTGTCGTTTAAACCAGAATGATCCACCAAAAGCACCTCTGCATCACTGGGAAGACCCAACTGGCCCTTGGCAAAGAATACACATTGATTTTGCAGGCCCGATATCGGGCTACAACCTTCTTATTATCGTAGACGCATTTTCCAAGTGGGTAGAAATCATCCCTACAAAAACTACGACGAGCGCATTCTGTATTCAGATACTAGACGACTTATTCGATACCTTTGGATTACCTTACACGCTGGTGTCGGACAATGGAAGACAATTTGTCTCTCAAGAATTCCAGACGTTCTTATCTAGCAATGGCATTGTTCACAAAACGATTGCACCCTACCACCCCGCAACTAATGGACAAGCTGAACGATTTGTCCAGACAGTTAAAAGATCACTGCACAAATTGGAGGGGGAGAGTGGTGGAATACTGCACAAGGTCCGTACGGTTAGAAGTCTTCTCCGGGCAACGCCAGTCATCTCAGGCGACTCGCCCTATATGCTCATGTTCGGAAGAGAGGTAAGAACGAGATTGGCAGCCAAGATCAAATCCCCACCAAAGGTACTACATAGGGACAGAAGAGAAGGGGTGAGAGAGTTTGCAGTCGGTGGCAGAGTGCAAGCTCGCAACTACTCTGTATCAGGAAGGAAGTGGGAGTTTGGTACAGTGACCCGTCGACTGGGAAACCTCCACTACGAAATAGAGACCGACAGTGGACGCATATGGATGCGCCACCTCGACCAGCTACTCCCGGCGCCTCTGATTCCTGGGATTCACGGCGGAGGCGTGTCATAGACTAAATACGTGTTGCCTAGTTACCAAGAATATTATGTCTGTCATTAAAATATTTGGTATGCTTTACATGCTTTAATTCATATCTAATAGAAATGTTCTTGTGTCATAATGTGATTGATTCCTGACAGACATTATTAGCCCTTAATTTACTTCCCGATGAACTATGTATTTCTAACGGAATTATTTTCCCTAGGATTCTGAATCTGTTGTTAAACTTAACCGCAATATATTGGCAATCAAAGTATATTTCTATACAAATAATACGTTATATTATAAATATGATATATTTTCTGCTATAGACGGTATATTTTAACGACCTGTAATAGGCGCTATTGAATGGAATCTTGTTGCGTTATTATATATTTTATTAACGACAGAGAATGCAATAAGAGAGCTGTAAATATTATTTTGTAAGTTTTTTGTGCACTGTTTTACAAGTTGTAACATTATTTTACAATATTACCAAAGATCATGTTTGAAATTGAAATATTTATACTTAGAAGAAAAAAGTTGTAGGTACGTACATTTTAACCACACGTTAGGTAGGAAACAGCTGGTTTTTTTTTTAAACCGACGAAAAATTGCAATGCTCAACATTCATTGCGTTATTTACGTTGTTGAGTTGAGAGAAACATTTTTTGAACATATTATTATGAAGCAATGGATTAACAATGTCTTTCAAAATTATTCAGATTGAGATTGATAGGGTGCAGTCTGCGCATCTATGTCTCGCCACCCTGTATTTGGGGACATCTTAGGCCTTTGCTTACCCAAAAGGGAATCGACCCGCCACCAATATTTTGTACATAAATATTTATTTTTCAGGCAAAGAATATAAAATATGTACTTATATAAATATAACTGTCGTGTCGGTACGATATTATTATGCATTACTGTATCTAACTTATGTGAAAAGCAATTTAAACTTTTAATTGGACAAACCACAATATTCTCTGGCTTAAACTTCGGGCCTGTTTATCATACCGAAATTGATCTACTTCGCCAAATTATCTCGGAATTGGAAAACAGATGCTTTCAAAAACTTTATTTAAATAGATATTGTTTTTTACTCAATTTTACCTATAAGTATTTTTTACCTATAAGTACTCCATTCATTATAACATTAGAAAAATAACGGTTATCAATTTCTATATAAACGTATGATAAACTCCATTATTTCATTATAAATACGAAGCAATGTAATCTATTTACCATTTACTTAAAAAAAAAAACTCGCGCAATCTTTTCAAGAATATTACACAATAACAGTCGTTATTTAGCCGTTATTTTTCTAATGAAGTAAAGTAAGTACCTAAGTATTTATTTATTCCTCAGTATATTGTACACATTGATATCTTACATTAAACATTGTTTCACATATTACCATATACTACCATTGCTGGTGTAGAAATAATAAATAACAAGCTAGCTTGTTATTTAAATTTCATAACTTTTAAATATATTAAGTATGTACTTTATAAGAATATATTTAAAAGTTATGAAATTTTGTATTAAGTTTATGAATTTATAATTTAAAGATAAATATCAATGAAATATAAAGATAAATGGAATATAAGTATAGCTAAATATATTTTTATTTACAATCTTTACCCAGCAATGAAACGGCTATGTTCACTAGAAATCATGTAGTCTTTATACATAGTAATTGTTCGTTTTATAACAATTTAAAACTATTTATTGTTAATATTTAACCACAGTAGGTGTTTCTATTCCATAAATTGATCTCCTTACCCTTCATGACATAGTTTAAGAGTTGTATGATCTACCTGTATAATATAGGTACTTATTGATTTTTTACCTAATTTTATTCCCTAATATAACTTTCAATGGATTCATATCGAGACTACGCGATAGATTTTTGTACTGTTTAAGAACTCGTTAAGACTTGTTGCGCCGACCCCAAATAAATAATTGCGATAAGGGCAGTAGAATGATGTTATGAACTTTATGCGTTGAAGGTAAGGTGCGAATTTATTTGAAAGCTAAAAGTTTTAGCGTAAGGCGTATTTATTCTATAAAATATGAGTACTGTGGGAATCTGTTCTCGTACAGAGCTGAATAATTGTATATTTTATTCGTTAAAATATTGTTAAAAACAGGATTTTGACATTAAACCTCATTATCGATACAGGGTTGTTAGATAGCCATAAACAATATTTTTGTGTAACGAAATAAAAAAAATACAGATCAATGACACATTGAGACTAAAATTAAAAGTAAATGAATAATATTTGGAATATAAAATCTTTGACCTGAGCAAAACTTAATTATGAAATAAGGCATCTATGTATCTATCACAAATACGTGTTCTCATTGGTCTTTTTTATCATTCCCTTCGGCTGTTTGCTTACGATATGCCGCAACGTCAAGTGGCGGCGCGCGGCGTAAGCGCAGCATTTACAATCAAAACGCTGTAATGCGCAGGTCTACAAAACGTATGTGTGATAGCAGCCTAATAATTTAAATCTTCCCAAGTTTAAACTTCTTTCTAAAAATTGTTAACTATGTCCAAGTGGGTTTGAAAAGATAGATTCCATAAATCTATCTAAACTAAACTTGTTTATTCATTAAAGGCAAAGCATACTTCGTTGTTAAACGGCAAATGTTATCTAGATCAGTTTCTTGAGTGAAGATCGAGCCAGAAGGTTGAATAGATCTTTTGTGATCGTAGTTATCATACTTTAGGAAGGAGAAACTGGTCCAGAATTAAGTTACCTGTTACTACCAGATGGTGCTAAATGAGAATTGACCGTTGCTTTGTGACTAGCCAAATTTGTTTTACTTAATTAATTTATTGACTGAATACGCACGTGGTGCCAAACTAACGAATTTTTTAGAACATTTGTATTTCATAAATAATTGCGTTTAATTTTAAATGATTCTCGTTTGTGAATGTATGATTTGGATTTCAATATAATTGTAATCTTAGATAGGATTTATGAAATGGAACGAGGGGCTTTTCCACAGGCTTATGACAAAACCGATTATTAACAGTACTAACTTTAAAGTTGTGTATTGATAAATTATAATAATTGAAACAATAGAATTACTATTAAACACAAACGATTTTTTTGGATAGACAAACGTCGAAGCTCAAGATTCACAGACCGCACCAAACTTTTGGGTATGGGTGAGAACCATCAGGCAGGGAGCTCCGGACTTTGAAGCATGGCCAGAACCCCAGACACGCCACCATACAACGTGTCAACCAGAAGGCTGTCATCTCAGTCTGAGGACCTAGAGCCAGCCAAAAAGAAACCCAAAAATACAAGTAATGTGGATGAAGATAATATTAGGACGGAGTTAGAAAATATACGCGAGACCCAAGCTGCAGTCTTGAAGCTAATCAGACATTTTAATGATAAACTGAACTGTGTAAAGACGTTAGTTGCCACGAAAATGAGTGACATGGAGACGAAAATATTCACAGTGAACGATAGGTTGGGGGCGCTTCAGAGGGCACGTCGAGATGAGTTATTTGCCTCACTGGCGCCTCCCGCTTCAACGGCCCCCTTGGCAGAAATTCGAAACTTTCAAAATGCAAACGAGTCCTGGAGTGGCGATCGCGTATCGGCAAGCGTAGAGTGGGAGGCCCCCCAGCTAGATGGCCGACGACCTAAAGGTGGTTGGAGCAGACTGGGTGTGGAAGGCGGAGGACAGTGTTGTGGTGCAACCTGGAAGAGGCCTAAGTCCAGCAGTGGACTGCGACTAGCTAAGTTGACCGACTGTCCTAGAATCTTAACAAAATAATATCCGTTCGGTTTTGAGTATGTAAGCGTAATGTGGAAAGGGCTCTCAAGGTTGTGTATAGAGTACTGTGTCGAATTTTCATATTAATTTACTCTAAGTACTGTCTTCTTTATTATTGAGACAGCTCTATCTACCTTTCCTATTCTTACCTTAAGCTAAAAATATTTTTCCATTAAATACTCTAATGCTAAAATGGTCTGCCCCGCGATTCACAATTACCAGAAAAGTTTCTATATTTCTACACATAGAAGATATTTGAAATATTTTTTCTGGAGATTGTGTTGCGGACCAATGTATAATATAAGTATATTAATTATATCAGAAATCCTATTTTGTGACAATCGTTTACCTACTTGTTTAGATAGATTAGTGGATAGCGAGGAATAGCAATATTAATGTGTAAGATCGTAGTACCACGTTGTTTTGAAGTAGATAAAATAGAGTACCTAGACTAACCTAGGCTTTACCAACTCTAGTCTACCCTGGTTCAGCTGAAACCAGTATTATAAATGGAGTGACTGCCTATCTTAATTGGGTGCATACTATAAAAACACAAAACGAAAATATGATAAAAGCATTTATTTTTACTTTCTTACATGCAACATTTAAAATTATAAAACATAAAATATGGGTATTTTATGTTTTATAATTTTAAAAGTTAGAATTATATAAATTGTAAATACGCCTAGTGACCGTTCATCCTGACGGAGACATATTTTTACATGGGTTTTCCCGTGTAAAAATGTCAATAATGTCATCGGATATAGAAAAATTACAACGGAAATCAAGTAATTTATTACACTTACCGAATCCCAGCATAGAGTAGGAAATTAAGGAAGGAAATACATAGTCATGAAAACAGCTGAACCATTTATGCTTTCGCACTGAAATAACATGAGTCCCTGTTATCTCTCTGCGATAAAGAAAAACATGTTTGAGCAGGGCCGTCTTTAACCGGGGGTGCAAGGGGTGCGTGGCACCCGGGCGCAGGGTCTTTGGGGGCGCAAGCCAATCCTTATACCTACACCTACCATGCGTAAACCTTCTCGAAATTGAAATTAAATTGAAAGTTGATTACAAAACAGACGATAGGTATCATAAAAAAGATTGCCGATTTTAAAGCCGGAAAAATTTAATTTGATGTTTGAAAATGTCAGACGCCAGCACATCAAGCTACCCGAAACTGTCCCAATCAACTTTGAACCTTATGCTGTAGCGATAAAGTTGAAAATCTATTAAAGAAATTTGACAGATTGTAGTAGCTTGATGTCCTGGCGTCTGTACATTTTCAAATATCAAATTTAATTTCAGAAAATCAGCATGCGCCCCAATTTTTGTGTACTTACACAAAAATTGGGGCGCAAGCTGATTTTCGCACCCCGGCGCCCAATATGGTTAAGACGGCCCTGTGTTTGAGCGTAAATATATATTATCATGGCAATCACAGAAAATAGATGTGCATACATTAGTAGACAGTACATAGGTAGTTTCTCGATAAGAAGTACCTAATACTAAGCGTGGTGTGCACTGGCATGGCGTGGATAACGCAAAGATCGTTATTTATTATTTAACTAGCTGACCCGGCAGACTTTCCTGTCACAATGAATACAAAACTCCCATAGAAAAAAGTGTCAAGACTATTTACTTTTCCGCTTCAAATCAACGTGGTTAATAAATGTCAATAATAGAAAAAAATAATTAGAAACAGTCTAATCTTACTCCATTCAGTAGGTCAAAACGAGCGTTTTCGCTTAATGGTCTTCAGGGGTTGGGTCTGAGGGTATTTTAATAAGAAACCTATTGAATGGGGTAAGAATATACTGTGGTAGAAGCTTTTATGTACCTACAGCCCGATTCAAACTATATGGCGGCTCGGAAAATGAGGCGAGTCGCTGCGCTATAACAAATTCATAGGTCAGCGGGGGTGAGGGGTGGGCTACTGCGCAGCGAGTAGCGCACTTCAGAACTGCCATAAAGTTTGATGCGAAGCTTACCTATAGTATAAAGTTGTTAGCGTAGCGTAGTAGAGTGTTGTGTAGACTTCTCGAATATACAGTATTAATCAATATACCTTCTCCTTTGCCTAAATAGATGTGTAAACGTAGAAGTAAGAAAGATATCATTATATTTAAATATGTAGCACACTGGTACAAAAATGTAGGAAGTAATACTGCACATGTTGATGTATAGATTAGCGAGAATAGAAAGAAGCTTTTTTGATTTCCGTATTCATGCAGCTTCATTAAGTGTGGATATTTTCAGGGCAATAAAACGTCCATAATACTAAATTATAGCAAATTTAAACCTTTGTTTTATTTTCAGTATGTGAAAATAATTTTTGTTACTGTTTTTCTAACTATAATAATGGTAAGTACCTACTGACGATATTTACTCATAATATTATCAGAGAATATTTTTAATTTTTAGCTGAATAAAATGTCCGCACTTAATAATTTCACACCCTGCGGCCCTGTATGGTATGGTATGGTAGGTTAGGTTACCACATTGCCATCAGCGCCATTGTATGTAATACCATCAGCCACCCATATACTCAGTATTTATAGCTATAGAATTAAGGAATTATCTGATACCAAATGTCCGACCATACTTAATTTTTTTATAGTAAGTAGGTTGAAGATTTAATACTCCATAGGTACTACTCTTTTCTCAAACAAGATTACCAAAATAGTGTATGAATGTTTGGTAACAATATTTTCCAGTAGCGAAGGGTAATTTTTTTTTAAGAGGTAAGCCGGAGTAGATGCCTTTAATATGATTATATTATTTGTCTATAGAATACTGACTGGGCCATTTTTCAAAGGGAAGCCAGTAGGAATTGAGTTGTATGGAACCTTCGCCACTGATATTCTCACATGTGCAGTTTAAAAAAATGAAGTTGTATGTCTATAAAAACATAAACTTGTGGTTTCTACAGGAATTGTAAAATACTAGTCCATGATAATCGTTTTGTTGAAGGAAATAAAATAATTTCAAAGGTTTGCAATGCTTTTATTACACCCCTTAATTACAGTTTTCGAACATATTTTAATTAAAATAATTTTACATGAAAAGGCGGAGTAACGTTATACCGCGTGCGCGTTTTCAACAGAGGTTTCCTGAATTTATACATTATATTATGGACACTAACAACAGACTTTTATAGGAAAGCTCTCCTCGACACACTGAGGCGAATCCAGCGCGGGACGTAAAAGCGCGCGTTGATTATCTAAAGCTTTGATTTCTTGAGAAAAGCGGTTCCGTCATGTTATAATCATGCCGTCATGAAAATCTGTCATTTACACCATTATTTGACCCGCTAGACAAAGATTTAAATCGCTAGATTCGCTCTCACCGTACTCAGTCACGCGAAAAACTGTCCATACTGAGTGAGCTCACACATTATTAAATAGCAATGCCGTGACTATCAAGTCACTGCGTCATTGTATATCAGAGGTGTCAAAACGAAATAGAAACGCAACCATCTTTTGATGCGGTATGGCGAATCTAAAGTTTTAAATCTTTGC
The DNA here is from genome assembly GCA_963855955.1 of Luperina nickerlii. Taxonomy (NCBI): domain Eukaryota; kingdom Metazoa; phylum Arthropoda; class Insecta; order Lepidoptera; family Noctuidae; genus Luperina; species Luperina nickerlii. Next base: position 5,919,513 of record OY979665.1, read on the forward strand.
CATAGTCATAATTTTCATGACATCGCCGTCACTATGGACGTTAAGTGCGCCACCGCTCTTCGAGGAAACTAGCTATAATTTAGTGCTCATATTATACACGAGCGTCACGCATCAACGGCAGAGGCAACAGCAGCCGCCAACGCGTCGACGGCACTTAATGATTTGGAAGTTACGCGACTACTAGTCTACGTTTTAATAACACCTTCCATACAAGTTAGCGTCACAATCGGTGCGAGCGAATTCCGTCGCGAATCCCGCGCGTAATTCGCTTCAATGTGGCCAGAGTTTAAAACACGTCAAGCTAGTCCTTTTCCTTGGGACTACTTGTTCTAACAAACTATTATTTAAGGCAAAAACTTAACACTGCTTTTCCCGGAAATAATGGAGCAACAATATGGGAGTTTTATGTATCAACATTTAATACTCACAAAAAAGTTCTAATGAGCATAAAATTACCTCTTAAAATATTAAATATTGAACGATTACAAGTCTTTTTGTTTATTTGTAAATCTACTTAATTATCTTCTCTTCCTACCGGATCCCGCCTTTTTACCGGGATTCCTCTCTCCTTTGCCTGCTTTAGGTTTCTTAGCTGAGAAGTTGGTGGGGTTGCTACCCTTCGTCTTAGTTTTAAAGTTACGCTTGCCTTTGGCGGGCTTCGTGTTTTTCTTTTCTTCTGATCGACTGCAAAGAAGAACGTAAAATTAGTTATGAAACTGCTTTAAAAATTTGAACACTACTCCGCTGCTGCACTATTAATTTAGCGGCAAATCTATTACGTCGTTATTTCACAGATTTGAACGGTTATAGGAACGCCGGGATGTGGCGCTAATAGAGCATAAGGCCGCGTCCTAACCAAAAGCGATCGTCGCGGAGTTGCGGGTATATGTATGTCACTTCGTTTGGTGAACCGGAACGCGTGGTCGCGCCGAGAGCTTTTCGAACAAAAGGTGACATATGAACGCGACAATCATTTTTAGTTAGGACGCAGGCTGCGTTCCACCCAGTTGTCCAACTAACAACCATCAGATTGGGCGAAAGTTAGACATCAGGCTATTTACAGATTTATTCAATACTTTTTTCTTTGTGGTTAGAATGTCTCACTTCTAGGCGAACACCTTCGCATATCTTTCCAGGTACAATATAATTTATGCTTTGTAAATAATTTATTGAGGAAGACTTGTGTATAGGCCATAACAGTGGGCCCAACAACAACAAGGAGAGGTTGAGCTAATACCATCCACTAGGGTGGACCATGATTGGTCTGTAGGGTTTACTTTCCTATGTCTCTCATCTGTAGCCTCACTTTGACAGAACAACATAATATATTAAAAAAAAAGCAGAAAGTCAATAATTACTTCACTTGCTCTTCATGTATGTGCTTCGCTACTGCCTTATCCATATCAATCTTAGGCCTCTTATTCAGTATGTTATCAAGCATACTCAAATTATTTTCTCTCTCTTGCGCTGGTGTTGGTATTGGCAGTTTGCGTTTCCTTTCTTTGCCTGGGATGAGCTCATGAATGCCTTTGCCTCTGGCTTCCTTCTCTTTAGGCAGTTTGTCTTGGAACTTGCCAAGTGACGCTGTTGAGGCCTTGGCTACAGTTGCTGCTGTATCCAACTGCAAGTTAAAAAATATATAACTGTTGTAACATTGATTTGCATGAAAATGTAAACATTTGTTTTGAATAAAACCAAATTAACATTTTCAAGAAAAAATATGTAATCTGACTTGTGACATTGCATTGAATATTTTAAATTTTATTATTATTGTTGACTCTTTCTTTAATATTTTCAATGTTACAAATGAATAATTTTTAAACATATTTACTTTAGGACTAACATAGTATTAAGTACAACTAACACCTACTGTGGACCAAAAAATTGTCTTTGAATAAATGAATAATAATAATTATATTAACCTGTATAGCTGAAGCTTTGTCAGAAGTGACAGGTAGTCCAACCCTGGGTATCTTGACTTTCCTAGCCCTCGCAATATTCTTGAGCCTCTGCAACTCATTCTTGGCAACTTTTTCAGATTTCTCACCAGCTTTCTTCTCGTACATGTCAGTCATAGGATCCAAGTTCTGTGGCACTTCTATCAACCAATTCTTCTCTTTCTCTGCAGCTGCTTTCTTGAAACTGCAAAGAAAAGACAGAATAAGACAAAATGAATAAGGCCACAACAACACCAGAGGAGGACAAGGATACAGGGATAATGTTTAAGTGTAAATTAACCATTTATATGCAAGAACAAGATTATAGAGATGAAACATTTCTCAAATTAACCAAAAATGAGAAGCATTTATGATGTTCTGCTGGGGAGCTAGTTACACCACTTCTTCTCCCCAGCGAAAGCAGTAGAAAGTGGTGAAGGGCGGGCGTTTTGGGGGACTGTCTTATGTAAATGATGATCGAAAAGTGTTGATTCACAGCCTAATTTGAATAAATAGATTTTGATTATTTTTTTTTATACATTATGCAAAACTAAAGTGAGAAGTAGATGTTCTCTCTTTTAACTGCAGTCAGCTTTCTAGCCATAATTAGATTTGAGAAAGTAAACTGTGAAATAAACTTACCCATACAAAGGCACCCATTTCTGCAGCTGTTCATCCCATTGTAATTTATCCTTCTTCTTCTTTGTGATGCCCTTTGCTTTAGCAAACTCTTGCCATTTGGTGAGAGCCTTCGGCGTGGGACAGGGCTTGGCCCTTGGGATCACTGCCTTGGGTTCAGGCAAACGGACAACAATAGCCTCGTCAGCCCGCTCTGTGGGAAGCTCCCATATTTTGTTCAGAAGTAACTGTGTGTTGTCTCGGGTTAAAGATGTTAAATAATCGTCTTTGTTGGCCCTGGAAAATAACATGATTGTGTAGTTATTGTGCTTGCGAATATTTTCAATGACGCAGTTAATTTTTGTCGAATATTATCATTTCCAGTTTTGTAAATTATATGAATGAACATAACGAATTAATAGTTTTACAACTGAAAAAATCAACTCACTGTAATAATTTTGTGTCCAAGTCGTTTGTGTCCGATGCAAGTAAAGAGCCTATATCAAGATCTACATCTAAATGTTTTTCTACTGTGATAGATTTATACTTCTCAGATTTCTTCTGTTCCTTTTGTAATATTTCGTTAACGATATCCATATTTATTTAATTTTATAAATTAACGCATTCCCTTGAACACAAGTTTAACCTCAAAGTAAGTTATTTTGACGTTTTGATTTCATTCTTTGGTGCAATCCACGTGCGACAAAGGTTGCCTTCGTAAACATTTGGTGCGAGATTTTGACCTGTAAATCCGTATAATTCTAAAATATTTAGAACACCGAAGCATTTCCATTTTATGGTCTTTTTCTATTGAATAAAAATACAAAATGTATACCTAATTATTTTATTTACTTTACCAAAATCTATAGAAAGTGTGTTGTTACTATCTTCACAAACTAATCAAGGGTCTACGGGTCTACGCGTATTTTATAGAGGTCAGTGGGGTCTACTTATTTAGTACCAAATACTACAATACTTCTGCAGTATCTGTTTTACAAAGAGTAAAAAGAATAAAGTATGTACGGACGCCAGCACATCAACCTACCACAATCTGTCAGATTTCTTTAATAGATTTTCAACTTTATCGCTAAAGCATAAGGTTCAAAGTTGATTGGGAAAATCTGACAGATAGTGGTAGGTTGATGTGCTGGACTGCTGGCGTCTGTACGTACAAACTTCGTTTAGTCCACTGACCTCTATCATACACTAACTTGTATAACACAGATCAGTGGTTTAGTCCTTTATTTTATATGCTCAATACTCTTGTCTCATTGGTATTATTGCAAGACGTGACGCATTGTTTCCGATGTGGCTTCACAGTCACACTCATTGTGGCTTATTGTAGTGACCGCACCTAACTAAGTTGTACCTATCGTGGCTCACCTGGCTTATTTTAGTCGGTTAAGAGATTTCCATGGAGGCCATGGCAGTTGGGGGGCCCGCTGGGAGATTTTCTGCACGCTCAACATAGTCAGTTGGATTCATTTAGTGAGTAACTTGAGGAAACTGTTACTGCTCTTTAGTCGGTCCCTCGGCTTCGTTACGTCGTAAAGTGAATGACGTTTGTCTTTCTCCTGCTTCATCTTTTCAGTACCAATTTCTTTTCTTTTATTTTTTCCTCCAGAGGGGAGTGTCAGACTCTTACTGACTAAAACCCACCCGTGTTCCTTCCTTAGCCCTTTATGTTCCGGGTCAGCGGTAACCCTTTCGGACAATCCCTCTGAGCTATACATGCATTGCATAGGTTTTTCGTACAATGAGAAGTCAGCTTTATACTGGAAATGTATAGCTTAATATGTCGCATTGCGTACATACTAATTCTATCCATGCTGATGTACAGACGCCAGCACATCAACCTACCCGAAACTGTCAAATTTTCCCAATCAACTTTGAACCTTATGCTTTAGCGATAAAGTTGAAAATCTATTAAAGAGATCTGACAGATTGCGGTAGGTTGATGTGCTGGCGTCCGTACTTGTACAGTGGTTTGACTTTGACAGCTGCCTGTGTCGCCGTATTTGTTTGTTATTTTTATTTCAATAGGTAAAAGTTTTTGTAATAATATAGTTGTCAACTAAAGGAAAACCTGTTGTGAGTTATCGAACCTTTGAAAAGAATCGAAGAGTCATGACTGGAGATTCGGAGAAGACATATTGTTTTAAAAATGAAAATAAATTCGTCGTCAAAAGTGGATGTAAAAAACGTATGTGGAGATCTCTGAAACAAATATTAACGGCTGAAAGGGCACTGCCATGGCCTAACGAAGCTGTTTTATGTAAGAATGAGTTCCATTGCTTGAGTACTGTGCCAAATATTGCAATATTTATTTTATAATAACCTCACTTTTCATTTCAGATTACTCCATCAATGCCCCACCAACTTTCAAACCAACCAAGAAGTATTCAGATATATCTGGGCTGCCAGCTCCCTACATAGACCGTCACTCCAAGCTATTTTATAGCAATGCTGAAGAGTTTGCAACTGTTAGAAGTCTACCAATGGACATCACTGCAGGATACCTACAACTGAGAGGGGCTAACACAATAGTAGGGTGAAAGATTCCAGGCATAAAATATTGTTGTAGTGATCTACATACCTTGTAGCCTCTGTTACTAGTCCTTAATTGACTAGACTTGGATCATAGTAAATTACTGAACTTGTGTAACAAACAGGATACCTATGAGAGATATTATGATTTATATCTACAGGACAAGACAACAGAGTATTTTACAGATTCCTTGCTCACTTTCTTAAATGTTAAGTATCTTTTCAGACTTTTACTGGTATGTTTAATAAACTCAATCATTAAAAGTAGGTATTTGGTCCATTTATTCTTGATGATGATGATTGTTTTCTGGCTGATTTTGGCCACAGCAACTGCATTCAATGACTTTTCAGGGTGGTTGAGAACTGTTGAAACTTGTTGTTGTGTCTTTAGTTAATTAAACACAGCGCAGAATAAGTAATCCTTTATTTGGTGTTAAAGAAATATATATGTGAGAAAAGATAAAAGATATAGAAAGCAAACTTTGATGGACATACACACGTTGACAACAATTATCAAACTAAATTTTCTTATTGTTCCAAACAATAGTTGTCAATTTTAAAAACAATCTCATTTTAAAATTCACAACCAGCCTGTCTACAAATTAATGTGACAGACATGAGGTTACATGCGGAGGAGACGGCTTCATCCAATTTGTAGCCCTGTCCATCAGTTACTTCGGCTATAAACCTTCTCAGGAATATTGCTTCTCTTGCAGCTTCTGATAGCGATACATATTCTGCCTCTGCTGTACTAAGAGCTATTGTTCTTTGTTTCTTGCTCTCCCAGCTGATTGTGCCACCTTGCAATATGAAGACCAAACCAGAGTATGATCTCCTATCAAACTCTCCAGCATGATCTGCATCTGCATATCCTTCTAGAGGTCCATTCTGTCCTTTTAAATATTTTAGACCATGACTCTTGTGCCCTTGAGATAACGAAGTACTCGTTTTGCTGCGATCCAATGACTCTCGTCAAATGAATTATTAAACTGACTCAAACTGTTCACTGAATGAGCAATATCTGGACGTGTGCACACAGCAAGATACATAAGAGAACCTATCAATGCTCTATATGGTAGGTCATCTCTTGACTTGTGTTCTGATGGAGGCTTCTCTAGCCTTTGTCCAGTTACTTCCGGCGTTGAAACTGTCTTTGCATCTTCCATACCAAATTCTTTAAGCAGCTTCTCGATATATTTTCTTGATTGAGGTTTATGCTATTCAAATTTTGTTTAATTTGAATACCAAGCATCAACTCTGCCTTGCCAAGATCTTTCATTTCGAATTTTGACATAAGCTCTTTCTTCACTACCTTCATTTCTGTTAAATTGTTCCAAAATAGCAGAATGTCATCTACATAGACAGCCAGGATTATTATGTTCTTTCCTCTAGTCCTAGTGTAGACGCAGGGTTCATTTAAGGATCGCTTAAAGTTTAGCTTCCTTAGTTCCTCATCTAATTTTATGTTCCAACTTGGAGCCTGCTTCAGTCCGTATAATGACTTCTTCAGAAGACACACATAGTCCTCTTTTCCTTTTTGTTCAAAACCATGTGGTTGTTTCATGTAAACAACTTCATTTAAGTTTCCATTTAGGAATGCAGTCTTAACATCCATCTGATCAATTTGAAGATCCAATTTAGCTGCGAGAGCTATTAAAGTTCTGAGTGAGCTGTGTCTCACAACTGGTGCGAAGGTCTCATGGTAATCAATGCCTCTCCTTTGACTATATCCCCTTGCTACCAGGCGTGCCTTATACCTATATCCGCCCACCTCTTCTTTGATTCGAAATATCCATTTAGAATCAACGATGTTGTAAGGGTCGCTGGTGGTTTGACCAGTGTCCAGGTATTGTTTTTTCATAGAGCATCTAACTCCTCCTCAATTGCTTTTCTCCAATTTTCTTTATCCATGCGTGATAAAGCTTCATCCACTGTCAGTGGAAAAACACTTTCAATAGCTTGATATGTCATGTGATCCGGAAATTGTTTCGGTTTCCTCTCTCTTAATGGATATCTTCTCTCACTAGGAAGTACCGGCTCTGGTTGTAGTACCTCTTAGTCTCTTTCATCAAGGGATTCCCATTCATCACAGCTTTCTGTTTCATTGCCATTAGATTCTTCATTTTGATCTAAATCATGTGTATTTATTTCTCTTACAGTCTCATTCTGTTCTTGAAGTTCTTCACTTTCTATCACAGTGTTTATTGGTACAACTGGTGGATTTACGTGTTCAAAAACTACAGATATCTCATCTTTCTTTGTTTCTGAACTTCTCTCTATGGGTTGAAATTGGTTTTCGAAGAAAACAACATCTCTTGCTTTATGTACCATCTTCGTTTCTGGATCAAACAAACGATATGCTTTCGCATCTTCACAGTATCCAATATGAAGCAACTCTTTGCTCTTCGGATCCCACTTGGTGCGTTTTTGTTTAGGTATGTGCATAAACGTTTTGCATCCGAAAACTCTGATATATGTCAGATTTTGTTTCTTTCCAGTCCAAGCTTCTTCAGGCGTTTTATTCCTAACAGCTTTCGTTGGTGATCGGTTTTTCAGAAAAACAGCTGTCCTCACAGCTTCTGCCCAAAACTTATTGCTTAATCCAGCTTCTTGGATCATGCTCCTAGATTTTTCAACGATTGTTCTGTTTGCCCTTTCTGCTACACCATTTTGTTCAGGTGTATATTCATCTATAAACGTTACAAAATATTTGAATCCGCTAAATGACTCTTCAGCCATTGGTCCGCAGACGTCAGTATGTACTAGCTCAAGTACACTGTCTGCTCTATTTGCTGGACTGCTTTTCTTGAATGGTTGTCTGGTTTGTTTTCCTTTCAGACAAGCTACGCACTCTAGTGTAGTAGAACTGTTAGAAAAACTCACCTCTGTCGCCATGATATTGCGTAATAGTTTAAGGTTACGTACTCCAAGGTGACCCATTCTTCTATGCTATAAGTCCATCTCATCTCCACTGATAGTAGTCGCCAGCGCTGTGTGCTTTAAGCTTTGCTTTAATTTATACACACCATTTTCCTCTACACCTATAAGTAAAGGTTCGCCAGTTATTTCACAATTACTACTCTTTACTACGTTAAAACCTCCCATGTAGAATACTACCTTAAGATCTTTCTTAGTGACAGCTCTAACGCTAAGTAAGTTTGCAGCTAATCTCGGGACATACATTGCATTAATTGTAACATTCGGTTTCGTACATACCACTGTGCCACTTCCAATACCTTTCAACCTTTCTCCATTTGCACACGCTACAGTCACTCCCCTTTCATACTTCTTCAAATCATGTAACCATTCACGCCTTGAAGTCATATGATTAGAAGCTCCCGAGTCAACAATCCAAAAATCTTCTGAAGTTGAAGTCGTCATCGCCAAAGCTATAGATGCTTCATTTCTCTTCTTGCTTGGATTGTCTGGACAATCTTTCGCTTTGTGTGGTCCATTGCAAATGAAACATTAAAACTTTTTCTGTTGTTTTTGTTTAAAAGTATTTTTCTTTGTCAAAAGAGCATGATTGTTTGCACTCGTAGCCGCTGTACGTGTATCCTCCATTTGGTAAAGTTTCGTTTTCACATAATCCGTAGTAAGCTCATTTGAATTTTCAATTGCTAATCTCATAGCTTGAAAATTATCTGTTAAACCTTGAAACATTAGGGCAGCCAATAATTCGTCATCTTTTTCCTTTCCTAGATCACACAGTTTTAGGGCAGCCAATAATTCGTCATCCTTTCCTAGATAGAAAAAAGAAAGAAAGAACATTAGTTTATCACACAGTTTTTTGTGCAGTCGTCATCAATGCCGAAATATAATCTCTTATAGTCGTGAACTGCTCCAGTTTAAGACTAACTAGTTTTGACAGCAATCTGCAGCGATTATTTAGCCCTTTATCTTCGTATGCTTTCTCTAAAGATTTCCAAGCCTCCTTGGCCGTCTTTGCTTGACGCACATGAATTAGGCACTCTGGTTTTATCATCAAGCATATTTTACTCCTTGCTTTTTGATCTCTCTTTTTGCCATTCTCATCAACGGGCGTAGTATGTGTATACTCCCATAGATCATCGTGTATTAAATATAATTCCATCACAAATTTCCATGAACTATAGTTAATGGCACCATCTAGTTTCTCAAAGAATCATTCTTACTTACAGTTACTGCGGAATGATTTTCGCCGTTTTCATTCATTTCTCGGTTTATTTGGTTTCTGGGCCCATAACCTATGTTGAAACTTGTTGTTGTGTCTTTAGTTAATTAAACACAGCGCAGAATAAGTAACCCTTTATTTGGTGTTAAACAAATATATAGGTAGGTATGTGAGAAAAGATAATAGATATAGAAAGCGAACTTTGATGGACATACACACGTTGACAACAATTATCAAACTAAATTTTCTTATTGTTCCAAACAACAGTTGTCAATTTTAAAAACAATCTCATTTTAAAATTTACAACCAGCCTGTCTACAAATTAATCTGACAGACATGAGGTTAGGGGAGAGGGGGGTACAGTGGATCACTTTTTTTTGTAAGCGGTTCAAATCAGTGAATAAAAAGTAAATTTAAAAAATTACTGCTTCATTTAATAGAGCAGGATGTTGGCTAACGAAATGTATTTCAACATTAGCAAAAACATCAATAGATTTCTGGTATTAGAAGTTTTTTTTAAATTTGGGAAATGATCCACTGTACCCCACATATGGGTCACACTGGATCTTCATGTGGGGTACTGTGGATCGTAATGGGGTGCAATGAATCAACACATGGAATTACCATGCTTTTTTGAATGGGTCACAGTGAACTGTTTCAATATAGATATGAAATAAAAGATTAATTTGTTTAATCAATACTTTTAATCAAAATTATTAAGTATAACATAATCAGTCTTTTGATTAAATTTGTTTATATCAATACTTTTTAACAAAATGATTACAGCATAATCAGTCTTTTGATTAACTTAGATACCTAACTTAAAAAAAAATTATCGCAAATTTAAGCGGGAAATGTCGAGATCAAATTTATAGACCTGTTGTTGCCGTTTAGTTCCACTAAAATTAGGCGAAGGTAAAATCATTTTTACATCTCCTAAGGGTACCGAAGCTATGTCTGGAACATCCGGTAACCTGTAACGAGACCAATATTAGTTTTTCTTGTGCGGTTCGGGACCATGTTGTTAGCCTAAAACAATTACCAAATTAAGTTAGCTGGTCGTAATATCAGTATGGGGTACAGTGGGCCGCGGTCCACTGTGCCCCAGAGTGAAAAAGTCCACTGTTCCCCGACACGCCATATTTGAAAATGAAACATATTTTTACGATTAACTTAACCTAAACGACAAGCGCACCACTTTATTTTGAGAGCTTATTAAATCATTATTTAGGAAATGTAATCATATTAACACAATATCAAATAGTTTTTAGTGTAGAATATTCGATGAACTCCGGTAAAAAAATAGATTTAGTACTTACGGGCGGCGAAATGGCGGCTACACGTGCATCCACAGCGAGAGCGTCAAGGGCACTGGCGGTCGGGAGGGGGAACTATTAGAGCGCGTGTTTCATCGGTCTGCGGTGTGTGTGTAATGTTACGGCTACACTACCTTACCGTCTACCGGGTTGTTACCGCAATAATTATAGCATTTAATTACCGTTTAAATTACTGCGTGAAGTGGTATGGTTACACTAGAGTTTACCTAGATATGTCAATAAATTAGGCGGTAAAAATTTCATTTTTCAAGATGGAGGTTGAAGCTGCAGCTGTGTTGTATTTTATGAGTGCCAATTATTTTTACATGAATCATTTAAATTATTACACTACGATTTTTATGGGCTTTTTGTCGGGTATCCCAAAGAGACGGTTCGGATTGGAATAATTCCAAAAATTCGAGCGCTTTTTCATTTGACCACTCCATGTCGCATGTCGGTCGATACGTGCGTCGACATTAAGCTCATGTTGCACACTGGACAAACGGTAGTGTGGCCATAAACGCAATAATTACTGCGGTAATCTTCTTTGATGTGCGAAAAAAGACCGCCGCTGGAGCTATTGTCTACCGTCATTTGCCATATTGATTGGCATTGTAAAATTATGACCATAAATCGTGGTTACACCTAGGCGTTATTGAAGTTATGGCAATAATAATTGGCATATCACAGTAGTGTGGCCGTAACATAACCGATAGACAGGGAGTTATATAAAGGGATTCACTGTGCCCCACGGTCCACTGTACCCCCCTCTCCCCTACATATGTTTGGTCCAACAAGAACTTAGATGTGCCTCTTTCATCTGCTCATAAGTGACTATCCAACAACTCCTTATATATACCATTATAATTACTGATATGTAATCTCCTTATATAATACCATTTTAATTTATTGATCTGTAAACTGTAATCATCTTGTGTGAATAAAAGAAACCATTTGTCACTGTGAGTTTTTATTATGATAGTGTAGAGACAAACTACTTCAGAAAAAATAAATAAGCAGCTGAGGGTAAAATACATAATTATAATACTGTATTTTATTCAAAATTGATTTTGAGTAGGTATATCTATACTTGGTAGGTCTTTCTATACTTGCAGTCTGTGGGTTCATTATGCTCAAAAATCATACGGCGCCCTTCGCATCGAATACAATAATGCATTCAGGGTGTTGATGGGGTTGCCTCGGTACTGCAGTGCATCAGGGATGTTTGCTGAAGCTCACGTGGACTGTTTTTATGCCGTGATGCGGAAGCGGTGCGCATCCTTGGTCCGTAGGGTGAGGGGCAGCGCCAACAGCATCCTGTCTATGATAGCGAGCAGGCTTGATTGTGCGTTTGTGAACCACTGCTGCAGGGTTTCGGCTGGGCCTGTCACCGTGCATCAGTGATGTCACAATATGTTTTTCTGTTTTTGGTTTTGTTTTTTAAGTGTATTACTAACATAGTTTGTAAGTATATTGTTACTAACACTATGTGTCTTGAGATACTTGAAATAAAATTATTATTATATGCATAATTTTATTATGAAATCGCTCCTGTACACTGGTACTGGTCGTATAGAAGTCACGCACTATTCGAATGGCTAAACAAAAATCACTTATCAATAAATCTGTCAGTCATACAGTTAAATAATCCTAAATACAATATAAATCTAAATATACGTATAATTGAAAAAGTAACTTAAACAAAATTTATAGCTGTATCTATAGACCAAGATGTCAACTGGAAACTGGAAAACATGTTGATTATTTAGAAGCATAACTAACATTAAAACGTCGATATCATCATCACACATTCGTCAAGTCGTTATTGCAATATGGTTTAATAATGTGGGGTAACAGCACTGAACATAATAGAGCATTCGTTGTTCAGGAAAAATGCATCACTTGGAGCAATTTACGGGCTCTAACCAGACGAATCATGTAGAGATTCAAAAAACTTGGTTTGTTACCGTTACCGTCTCTTTACAATCTATGAGATTTGTATGTTTGTCTGAAAGCATCAGAATTTATTATTTTGTCAAAGCAGATGATATTAATGTCCGAAACCGACGAGACACCCCCAGGATCATACTGAAGTGATTAATAAAAGCTGCCTTGCAATGTGTGATCTCAAAATTTTAAATATCTATTATAATAATATGGTATTCAAAAATACCAATTTATTTACATAAAATGTACAAATGGTTACCTCGTCGCCCCTGTGACACCCGGTCCCGTCCCGCGCTCAGACCTCATACCGCTAAAGATACCTAAAATCGTGTAGGTACTGCGCAAGTCAAACCACGTGGCGTGTCAAGTCTCATCTTTCGTGGCACGCATATGTACGTCGTATGTGGTTTCGATCTTCAGCAGAGATCAGCATAGCTATTCACAACCACCCGACAGGCAATCGTATCGAAAATGACATTTCGCTAACATGATTTGCCTTGCCCCCGACAACAAGCAGCAGAATAGCGGTTGTCTATTTGATTTAAATTGACAAATTTTTCGGGTTTTAGACTTGTGAACGGTGCTTAGAGGACTCGTAAGAAAATATTGATTGATGTTCGATTCGGTAAGGAAGCGTATCGAGTGGTTGTGAATAGCTATGCAAGGAACGACGAAGAAGAGTTTGTATTTCCGAACGTTGAGAAATTACCTTTTTTTTTTTTTTTTTTTCTCTTCGCCCTCCTTGGGCAGGCTAAGGTCTTGGACCATACCGCCTCGTCTTCAGTGTTTATTTATTGTCCTTCTTGACTAAAAGTAAGGCCAAAGCCTCGTCTTCAGTTTCAACCTTAATGTTCAAAAGTAAGTAAGGCCGATGCCTCGTCTTCAGTTTCATCCTTCTTGTCTAAAAGTAAATAAGGCCACAGCCTTGTCCTTAGTAGTTTAAACCTTGTTTTAAATTTATTTTAGGCCAAAGCCACGTCTTCAGTATTCATTAGTCAAAATCATAATAATATGGTGTCATATCCGTGATCCGTGTATTCGTCATAAACATTTTGTGAAGTAAGGTCATATCCGAGTCATATTCTTCGAATAAGTCGCCCCGAACGGTTAAATTGCCCATCCAGTGCTGTCAATAAATTCATACAGTTCTATGTATGTACTGTAATTTTCCAGCAAACTTTGAGTGTCGCGCGGGATGCTTGCTGGCGTTTTATATATTTCCAATAATTTATCAACTAAAGGAATTCTTTGTAAATCATAAGCAGGGCATTCAAAAATTATATGATCTAGGGTCTGATCACTTCCTAAGTCACAATTGATACAAACTGGCGATGTTATAATTTTCATTCTGGCTAAATGTGCGTTGAATCTTCCATGTCCAAGTCTAAGACGATTTAAAGTAGTATAAAATTTTCTGCTCTTAGGAAGAACAGATCTGGTGAACCAGGGCGCAGAACCAATGGTTGGATTTATTTTCGCATACCATTTTTCTTTACTTTTTAGTGTTTCTTGCCAGTTCTCATGCCAAATACAGGTGTTTTGTTCATGTAATTTAGTAAGCAGGTCAGAACTTGGTATGGCAACATTTCTTGTCTCTGGGATGTCACCGTCAACAATAACTCTTGCAAGATAATCTGCGTTTTCGTTTCCTGCTACTCCTATGTGGGAGGGTGTCCATATTAAACTTATTGTAAATCCTCTAGAACCAAGATCAGCGTATAAAGTCCGAATCTCATATAAAATATTTCCGATATTAGCGTCCAGTTTCGGGTTTTGTAAGGCCATAAGAACACTCATGCAGTCGGTCACTATAAGCCAAGTTGTGTGACCAAGATTCTTTTCATGTATATACTGCAGAGCTGATAAAATGGCTAGAGATTCTGCTGTAAATATAGTCATGGCTCCAGGTAACCGAACTCCATGTCCAACGGTAAGATGAGGTAGATATATAGCTAGCGAAACATTTCTATTGTTTTTGGATCCATCAGTAAATATATGCCTGTACCCAGGGAACTCTGCAATTAACTGATATACGTCTTCTTTACTCCTTAGGTCACGATTAACAGAAATGTCCATGGGCCAGAATTTGCTGATATAATTACCAGAATAACATGGCCATCTGCCTTTACATTTCTCAATTTGATATTGATCATCAATACTGATTAGATTAGAAAAGTCATGAAATATATAAGGGACATTTACGGAATTAGAGGGACTGTATACTCTATAATAAAATAATATTTTCTTTAATAAAGGATGATTTTCAAAAGATAAAAGCTTGAGAATGTATTTGGATTTTAAAAACTGAAATCTTATATTCATAGGAGGAGTATTACACTCAATTTCAAGCGAATTAATTGGAGTTGTCTTCATTGCACCAGTTACGCATCTAAGATTGTGGTTTTGAAGAATCGCCAATTTGTGAACCAATCTCTGATCAGCCCCAAAGCATAAAAATCCATATTCAAAATGACTACGGACTAAAGATTTATATAGCATAAGCAAAATTTTAGGATCAGCTGCAATTGACAGTGACTTTATAAAATTAAATGCTTTATTAGCCCTACCTAACAGATAATCAACATACTTAGTCCATGAGAGGTTGCTTGTAAAAATTATACCCAGAAACTTAACTTCATTCACTATTGGAAGAACACTATTATTGTAATAAATATGTAAGTCTGTTTCACACTCTCCAAACACTATAACTTTAGATTTTTCTGGACTAATATCCAAGTTTAGATAATGAAAATAGTTCTCTAGCCGAGTTAAAGCTGTGTTTAAAGTACATTCAACAGAACTTATATCTGAACCTGAAGCATAGATAACCAAATCATCTGCAAACTGCAAATTTGCCACATCAAGACCAAGTACAATGTTTAGTCTATGTAAATAAAGAAGATAAATCAATGGACTGAGGATGCCACCTTGACATACCCCTTTGTATGAAAAACGTGGCCCTATTAAACGTTTATTCACCTTGACATATACTTCTCTACCATGTAAAAAGTTAAAGATCCATATTATAATTTTTTCAGGGATACCAAGGGCACGAAGTTCACCACACAAAATGTGCAGATTGATGTTGTTGAATGCACCCACTACATCAAAGAAGACACCAACTAAATGATTGTCCATTTTATTAGAATTGTATATATCTAATTGCAAATGGGAAATGCTGTCTCGAGTGGAGCAACCGCGTCGAAAGCCAAATTGATTGGATGGTAATAGACTATTACTTTCTATGTAAAATTCAAGCCTTTGTTTAATTAATTGTTCAAAGGTTTTTCCCATGCATGATGTTAATGCTACTGGCCTATATGATTCTGCTTTGTGTCTTACTTTGTTAGGTTTAAGTACTGGAATAAGACAGTCTGTTTTCCATTCATTAGGGATGATCAATTCCTGCCAGAGTAAATTAAAAACACTAAGTATGTCAGAAAGTGCCTTAATTGAAACATTTTTCAACATTTTATAAGGTATTCCATCAAGGCCAAAAGCAGAATCACGTCTAGATGATATCGCAGATTTTAATTCCTGAAGAGAAAATGGATAAATTAGATATTCATAATGTACTGAAGCTTTTACTTCATAAGGAATTGATTGAAATGGCCCCTCAACTGTATCTGGAGTATATTTTTTAAGAAAATTGAATACCCAAGGAGAAATATTATTACTTGGAGGTGTAAATGTTTTGTTAAATCTTTTTGAAATTTGCCAAACTCTAGATAATGGAGTAGTTCTATTAAATGACTCACATAGAGAAATCCAACTTAAATATCTTTCTCTTTTTAACACTAACTTTTTAAGAGCTTGTAATTTTTTAAATTCAATATATTTTTCCAATGTGGGAGTTTGTTTAAATACTTTATAGGCATTCCTAGAGTCTTCTACTGCTTTAGTGCAATTCAAATTCCACCATGGTAATGGAATGCGTTTTTTACGATTATTATTTACTGATGCTGTATAAAAAGATGTAGCAGATCTTATAGTTGATGGTAATGATTTAATAACAGCTAAGTTTAATAATTTTATCAAGTGATTATATGACTGTAATGGGTTATATTGATTAATTTTAAAATCCATTAGCAAACTATCAACACTCTCCTTGTATATTTCCCAATCAACCATGTTAAAATGTTTTGGTAAATTTGAAGTTTCCATATCATGTGGGATATTATAATTGTTATTAATAACTAACCTTGTAATTACAGGCAAATGGTAACTACCTAAAGGATCATCATGAACAGACCAGTAACAAGACAATGAAATTGAAGTCGATACTACAGTTAAATCAAGTGCATTTCTTTGCCACCTATCAGAGCCTACAGTAGTCATTTCTCCATCATTTAATAAAACCAAATTATAGTCATTAATGATTTCAAGCACATCTCGGCCGCGTATGTTCACACTATTACATCCCCAGGCCGTATGATGTGCATTAAAATCTCCACCCATCAAGAGAGGACCAGGGATATTGCGAATTAAATGATCAAACTTATACTTAGTAAATGAAGCATTTCCGGGACTATAAAAACTGACTAATGAAATTTCTTTATTATTGCCATATTTTAAACGAATCGCTATATTTTGTATGGCATCGTCATATAAAGTATCTATTTTTGTTGTGATTGTAATAGGTATGATAATAGATATGAAGAATCACGTTCGTGGAAATAGGGAAATAAGAAAGGAAAAGAAAAACTCAGAAAACATTGTACGATGGTTGCTATTCAAACGTCAAGTTACAAGCATATTAAATTTCGAATATCTTTTTATCGACATTACAAATGACATAAAACCTAACAAAAAGTATCTTCCAAATAGATTTTACAACATCCGCCCTTAATGGAAATAAAAAGATAAAGTAGTAATGCTAAACACAATAGAAAATAATAAAACATTACTACCAGACTAAACACAAATACAAAATATAAACCGACGAAAAATAAATAAATAGAAGATTATTCTACTTGTTTATCACTAAACCCATATTAACAACGCACCTAAGATGAGCTATGCGCCTTAAGGGCTTGGTTAAAACATCGGCTGTCATTTTATCCGTAGGTATAAACTTTATATTTATAACACCCTCAGTAACCTTTTCACGAATAAAATGATATCTCGTATCAATGTGTTTGGTTCTATTGTGGTGGATTGGATTTAGCACAAGTTTCTGTGCACTTTGACTGTCGTTGTATAGCAACACCCTATCAGAAAAACCAGTAATGTCACACACTAACCGTCTGAGAAAAATAGCCTCCTTTGCAGAACTGGTTAAGGACATATACTCAGCTTCTGTAGACGATAAGGCTACCGTCGGCTGCTTCTTACACTCCCAGCTAATAGGTCCGCCCGCTAGCGTGAAGTAGAAACCAGTGTACGACCGACGGTCATGTACACAGTTCGCCCAGTCAGCATCCGTGAATCCACACAAACGTCTACCGACTTTCCTGTAAGTAATACAGTAATCCATAGTACCCTTCAAATACTGTAACACTCTTTTAGCGGCCAACCAATGCCTCTTATCGTAACAGTTATTAAACTGACTTAAATAGCTTGTGGCATAAGCTATATCGGGTCTCGTATTCACAGCTAGGTACATGAGACATCCTATCAAGTTTTGGTAAGGATATTCACCAAGAGATGATGGATTACCTTTCTCCAACTTGTTATTCTCCAAAGGTGTAGACATCTCCTTACAATCTCTCATATTAAACCGCTCCAACACTGCCTGAATAAAGGTCTTCTGACTGACCATGATTTTATCGTCAACACGGTTAATATTTATGCCTAAACAATATGATAATGCACCTAAATCTTTTAGCGAGAAAAATTTTTCTAAGTCATTTTTGACAGCGTCAAACAAACATTTTTCTTTGTAAAAGACAATTAGATCGTCAACATAGACTGCAAGTATTATGATTTCATTACCAAACTTTTTCAAGTAAACACATGATTCCGCAGATGTTCGTGCAAAGCCAATTTTCGATAGAACTTGATGCAATTTGATATTCCAGGCTCGAGCTGCCTGCTTCAAACCATAAATTGATTTTCTGAGCAAACAGACTTTACCTTCTGCCCCGCGCTCAGCAAATCCCTCAGGCTGTTGCATGTACACCTCCTCCTCTAAGTCCCCATTGAGGAATGCGGTATCCACATCCATGTGTTGGATCTTTAAATCCATTTCTGCCGCCAACGCTATAAGCGTACGTAGAGATGAATTTCGAACTACAGGGGCAAAAGTCTCGTTATAGTCAGTCCCCCAAACTTGACTAAAACCTTTCGCAACTAATCGCGCCTTATGCTTAACTATTGCACCGTTCGCGTCCCTCTTTACCTTGAATACCCATTTACATGGTATAACCTTTTTATTTGGTTTATCCACTAATGTCCAAGTCTGCTTTTCCAATAAGGCATTGTACTCATCCTTCATTGCGGAAATCCAGTTATCTTTATCATCGCTATTAATAGCTTCACGATAACTTTTCGGATCATCACACAACAAATCAACACCGTGAGTGCCATATGAATAATAATCTGGAGGTTTACGTACTCTATTAGGATATCTTCTCTCAGGACATACATCGTTGGGTTCATCTGAAGGAACCAAGGACAGATCACGTTGTTCACCTGAATGTAGAGACTCTGTGTCGCCAACCCCACCAGCTTCATCAGTCGCGTCCACAAAATCGTCAATTTGCTCTACCTCCATGTCCACACTTTCTGAAGTAGGTGAAGAAATAGAAGCAGATGAGATAGAAATCTCCTGTGGCGATGTGGTATCTGAAGAAGTTTGTGAAAAAAGATTAATGACATTAGGGCTCACAACAACTTCAGGCTGAACAGATTTATCCTTCAATCCTGAAAAATTATTTTCAAAGAACGTAATATCCCGTGACTTAATCAACCTCCGAGGGTTTTCCGCGCTACGGAAATAATAACTCCTTGGATCGTCTGAGTATCCAACAAAGATATGTTCAGAAGTTTTCATGTCAAGCTTAGTTCTCTGACATGAAGGCACGTGAACTAAAGCTCGACAACCAAACACCTTTAAATGAGACAGGTCGGGTTTACTACCACACCACATTTCATATGGCGTCTTACCATCAAGTGCACGATGAGGTGACCTATTCTTTAAATAAACACTAGTCTCAACAGCATCCTGCCAAAAAGCTTTCGACAGAGAGCTATGTGCTAGCAAGGAACGGGCCTTCTCCACAATACTACGATTGCAACGTTCACTTACCCCATTTTGTTGAGGGCTGTATGGTACAGAGGTTTCATGTCGAATCCCTTGAGCCTGCAAATAATCTGTCAGCTCCTTGTTGACATACTCAGTACCATTGTCTGACCGAAGGGTTTGAATCTTACTGCCAGTCTGTCTCTCAACAAGTGCTTGGAAAGCACAAAAATACTTCTGAACTTCTGTCTTAGATGACATACAATAAAGGGATATAAAACGTGTATAATCATCTACAAAAATAATAAAGTATTTATTACCTTTAAAAGATTCAGTGGTCAGGGGACCACAAACGTCCGTATGGACCAATTCTAATGGTGACGAAGCCTTCTTATACTTTATCCCTTTGAAAGGCTTCCGGGCCTGCTTACCTTCTACACAAGGTACGCATGGTTCTTTGTCAACCTCAGTATACTCAACACCAACAGCTAGACCTTTTTTGAGTAGATCCATACTAATACGGCAGAGATGTCCTAGACGCTTATGCCAAAGCTGAAACTGGGACAAATTAGTGTGAACATTATAAGCTGAAACACCTTGCGGTTTTACTGTACAATCTAAAGTGTACAATCCACCACAAATAGAACCATGTAAAACAGGATCATTTATAAAAGAAACATCATTAGAATAATAAAAATTACAGCCATTCGTATCAAAAACAATCGAGAAACCTTTCTCTACTGCCTTTTTGACTGAGAGTAAATTACAATCTAGGCCAGGAACATGTACAACATTTTTAATCTTCTTGAAATCGGTTTTTGTGTCAATAGCAACATCTCCTAAACCCACAGCCGGCAAACTTTTACCATTTGCTACAGTTATCTTCCCATCACAGGGTCGGTAACTATTAAACCATTCAGCATGTGGAGTCATGTGAGTAGACGCACCAGAGTCGATAATCCACTTCTCAGACATCTGAATACTTGGTGCAGACAAAGCCAATTCCTTGACACCATCCAAAGCCAATTCCGTGACACATGCATCCATATTCCCTGAACTAGAAACATTCATTCCCTTATCTTTAGAACAATTTTCTATAGAGCAACTCGCCTTTGCCTTTTTCTCCTTCTTTTTGAGAGGACAATTAGGACTCTTGTGCCCTGGCTTCTTACAACGATAGCAAATAACCTGCCTGTTAGCATTCAACGCAGCCACATCATCTTTAGTCTCCTTCGTCATTTCACTCAACAACTTAGTCCTCACCAAATCTGTTGTGACTTCAACGCTCCCATTCTCAAGCGCCATTATCATAGGCTCGTAGCGAGACGTTAGACCTCCCAATATAATAGCTGCTAAAGAACTATCTTCTATAGTTTTGCCAATATCGGCCAGGTCTAGTGCTGTTGTAGTTATTGCATTTATGTAAGCTTCTAAATTAGAAAAGTCAGATAAGGTGTACCTGTACAACTTACGTTCAAACGACAGTTTACGACCCAAACTTCGATCCTCGTAGGATTTCATAAGAGCATCCCACGCTTGCTTTGCGGTCTTAGCTGGTCGAACAACCGAAATAGCAGCGCCATCCACAGTAAGGCATATTTTAGAAAGAGCCTTTTCATCCTTCCGTACATCGTCGGCCGTCTTATTGCCTTCGACAACTACTCCGCTTATGGTTTCCCACAATCCTTCATGGATTAATAGCATTCTCATTTTAAATTTCCACACAGTGTATCCTTCTCTATTACAAAGTATCGGAATACCATTTAGTGACATACCAGAAACTGCAGACGACATATTTTCACCACCAATCTCCTTTTAAATTCGATCGTAGATAAAATATACAGAGCTTCGTGCTGATAACGTGTTGTGATTGTAATAGGTATGATAATAGATATGAAGAATCACGTTCGTGGAAATAGGGAAATAAGAAAGGAAAAGAAAAACTCAGAAAACATTGTACGATGGTTGCTATTCAAACGTCAAGTTACAAGCATATTAAATTTCGAATATCTTTTTATCGACATTACAAATGACATAAAACCTAACAAAAAGTATCTTCCAAATAGATTTTACAACAATTTTACTAAATTGTAAACTGTTATGTATTAAAATAGCTACACCATTGTGTGTATTACCTGAGTCTAATCTTACTATATTATATCCTTTAATACTAAATCTCATGTGAGGCTTGAGCCAAGTCTCACACAATAAAGCTACATGTATGTTATACTCATGTAAAAAATACGAAAAAGCATGTTTGTTACTATTGATGCTCTGAGCATTCCACTGTACAATATTTAGCTGATCCATAAAATTAAGGTTTATTTATGTTATTCTGAATTTTTGATAATAGAACATCTTTTATGCTTTGAGTGCAAATACTCTTTTCGTTATTTTTATTTTGAGAAATTAATGTTACAATTGTCTGTATTAAAATATTTAAAATTGGTTCTGTTTCAATTAGTGATTTTAATTGTTTAGCAGGACTGGACTTTGAGAGAGATGGAAATGACTTTTCATTGAATAAGTCTGCATATGATTTTTTATTAATTTTGTTTTTGTTTTCTTCCACTTTTTGTTGTTTGACTGGGCACTGTGTCGAAATAGCCACATGTTTACCTTGACAATGACAACATGTTGCCTCTGTTGGTGGTACTTGACATTCTTTATAATTGTGATCCTTTGTACATATGGAACATCTTTGGGAGTTCTTACAAAATTTAGCTATATGACCATACCTTAGACACTTCAGGCATTGTTTTACCGGCGGAATGTACGGACGTACTTCGAAGCGCCAGCTGTTCAGGTCTACACTATCGGGTAACGTCGCACACGAGAATGTGATGGACACCGTCTTCGTAGGCTGGAAGGACACCCCCCCTCCTTCTGAAATAGTGCGACGCATAAATCTTCTGACAGAAATAATATTCTTTGTGCTAGTTATTGCATTATAAATGCGTTCGTTGCTCAAGTCAATTGGAACATGCATAATAATCAGTTGCGCGCGGCACGTCACAGTGTGCGAACGTTAGCAATGGCTGATGTGAACGGGTCAACGACCTCTAAAATGTTAAAGTGCGCGAACTGTAATTTAGTTATAAGGGCATTTTCATTTCTAAGTGCCACCCGTTCTTAATATTGAGTGTAACAATAAATTGTGATTTTCTTATTATTTTATTTTTTATAATAATAAAACAACTATCAAGTTATCTAAAAAGATGTTATATTATATTAAAATCCTGCAATTTCAGACTAAAAGCATATGAAACGTTAACTTGAGTCATAAAATAATATCCATTTCGTTACCAAATTGAAATGTGAAAAAGGAAATTAAAAGACATTTGTTTGTTGTCTTACTTATTTTTATCCGATTAAACAAATAACATTCTTCTAAAAATCAATTTAATTTGGCATGTTAGGCTTAAAATAATATTACAAAAAAGATTTGCAACCAATTTCGTTACCATTGTGTGTGAAACCAACATTCATTTTCTTATTTTTTATTAAAATAATTCAAATAGCAAAAATCTAAAATATGCATACAAAAGAAAATCTTGCGTACTTTCGCATACCAAATTATAAATTACAGAACGTTTGGGAAATTATTTTAAAATTAAAATTATTATATGTGTGGTTTCGAGGACAGTAACGAAACCGAAACATAAGGCAGTGTCTACAAAGTCCTTAAAGATTATCAAAAATTGAATTTGTTCTTAAATTACAATAAATTTTAAACATTACCTTATTATTTTAATGAGATAATCGATAATTTTTTTATTAATTATTAAAGAATTATATTAATTAATAAATGAATTATTAAAATTAAGAACACACACGAACATTCGCGCAAGCTCCCTGCGCCGGCGCCGCCTCAACGAAACAGCAGGCGCAGGCATACATTTTCACCGCGCCGTAGAAAGAGAGGTGTGGATACTTCCTTTCCTACGCCGCGCCGCGCCGGCTGTCTACTCTCCATCTGTCTTACGAATTTTCGATCAGGATCACGTGTCCTGACGCGAGTTTAACATTTTCTACCCATTACAAAAAAAGTGTACAACGTCGCTAAAGAAGTTTTCACTTCAAAAAATATTTAGTTATAACCACAGCTTTATGATTCGGTTTCGTTACTTTTGATGTTCGGCTTGTACGTTACTATAAGCAAAGTAACGAAACCGAAATGATGGACAACTACTTTCATAAATAAAATTATTTCTTGTAATTTAACTAATTCTTAGATAGTATGTATTTCTTTGCAAATCACTTCATAATCTAATTAAGAAAATATTAAAACGATCTGTTAGCTACAAGTTTAGATTTATAAAGGTAAAATTGTAGTAACTAACCCGGACATGTTTTAGCACACACTCTTGTCACACGGCTGATGCAACCTCACTGACGCTGTCTGGACGAAATGGCCGACACTCTAACACAGATTCGACATTATACGAACAATGTTGCATTTAAAAAATATTTCGATACCACTCGGAAAATTTGGAAAGGCAAAAACACGGTAACTAAACGGACACTGTCGGAATGCCGATAAAATGGGTGTTTCAATTTATTTTAAAAAAAGTATAAATTACTTAAAAAGCAGATTTTTTATTTGCATAATTGTTAGTTTATATTGTATGCTTCTAATTAAGTGAAAAAACATTACCCCAAGTGGAATAAAAATGTTGAAAAAAAATACAAGTTTAGTCAATAGTTGGTCGTGGACAGTGAAATATAGGGGGTAATTTCGAAAAGTAATCTATTTTATTATTATTTTCTTGACTAAGTGTTAAAATATTATGTTACTATCTTAAGCTAAGGATGTAGCGGTATCCTCAGGATTAAAATCATTTTGATAATTATCCTACCGAAATCATATAATAATTAATTTAATACGAGGGACAGTCAAAATGCGGGGGTGGTCTTTAAAAATGAAAATGCCCATAAACGAGGTTCTGGCCTTTATTCAGAACAAATGTGATGTGATGGACGAGGACTCAATGATCAGATTGTGTACCACGGCGTTTAAGTCGGAAGAAATTAGTGCTGCAAAAAATCTTTTATTTGCCTCAGTTAAGACAACGGGAAGAAAGATAAACCGAAAAAAAGAGGGAAAGACGCAAAGAGAACTAGAAGACATAATCACACTAATAAAACAGAAAGATCCTGAAGAGATGCCGATTTTTGTCGCCCGTGATCTACAAAAACTACCCCCGGTAACTTTTGATCATTTGGACGCGACTCGGATATTGAAGGACCTTATTACACTCAAAAATGAGATTGAGACTATTAAGGAAACATATACACCTGTTGACCAGTTTACAAGACTACAAAGTGAAGTAATTAATTTACAGCAAACATCGATAGTTAATAACTTCGAACGGGATAACTTTGTCAACAGAAAACGAGGTACGAATCGCATATTACACAGTTCGGAATTCAACTGCGAAAGTGGCCCCACTGGATTTATACATACTACGCAGGAGCCGGTGAGCGTTAATAGTCATTTCACCGTTGTTGATAAGGAGGTAGATCAATGCACGCAAGCGCAGCACTCTCTGTCCTTGTCTCACGCGCGCGCGCCGCCGTCTGATGACGATCTATCTGTCGGACGTAGCACAGATGTTGCGCGCGCAGTGGTACTCACTGCGAAACAAACACAGGGCACCTCAACTAGCGCGGTGACTAATACTGCTAATACCTCGGTATGTATAGGCGCGGCGAATGATCAGCTGATTCGAGCGCCCCAGCCGCAGAGCGCTTTGCTTAGACAGAACGCAGACAACGAATGGCAAGTTGTACAAAGAAAAAGGTATAGAAATCGATTTATGGGTAAAAGAGGAACGTGCACTGAAATTGTTGAAAGTTTTAAGGCGGCAAATATCAGTGTCCCTCTGTTTATAAATAACGTGCATAAGGAAGCTTGCGAGAATCATATAGTTGCCTACATAAAGAGCAAAACAAATGTTGAAATCACACTACAGAAGATCGAACCCAAGCAGAGGAAGGAATACAACTCATATAAAATGTTTGTTCCTAGGGATAAACTAAGTTTGTTTTTGGACTGCAGTTTATGGCCTGATGGTATAACTTTCCGCCGTTTCGTGGATTTCAGCAGACGAGATTTAGACAGACGTAAGAAATCTGATACTGGTGCAAAAATAAATCTAAATGGATAGTACAACAAACAATGAAAGTTTAAAATTAGTCAGTTTCAATTGTAAATCTTTTAAAAGATCCTCCGAGTGTGTAAGACGGCTGTGCCAAACCGCTGATATTGTTGCACTGCAGGAAACGTGGCTCTTGCCACACGAGATACCGGAACTCGGTAAAATAAACAACGACTTTGGATTTTGCGGCAAGTCTGCGGTCGACCTTACAAGCGGTATATTGCGCGGGCGGCCGTACGGCGGCGTAGCACTTTTATGGAGAAATAGTAAGTGTAATTATGTGTCTGTGATTCCGTGTGAAAGTAACCGAATAAGTGCAATTAAGGTGTGTGTGTCGGATCGGTTAATACTCGTTTTCTCTATCTATATGCCTACTGACTCATTAGACAATCTCGTGGAATTTGTTCAATGTTTAAGCGAAATTACGGCAATAGTTGACAGTAACAATATTGAAAATGTGTTTGTCATGGGGGACTTTAACGCTCATCCGGGGGCATTGTTTGGCAATGAACTACAACATTTTTGTAATGAGCAAAACTGGACATGTGTGGACCTACAAATGTTGGGCTCGAATTCTAATACCTACACTTTTGTGAGTGAAGCGCACGGTAGCCGCAGGTGGCTCGACCACTGTATTGTTACTGACGCTGCATTAAACACGGTATCTTCGGTAAAGGTATGCTATGACATCTTCTGGTCTGATCACTATCCAGTAGAGATTCAGTGTAACTTAAAATCATTTTGTCGAACCATTAAGCCCCCGCTCACCAAAGCCAATAAAGTTCTATGGGGAGACAGGGATTTAAATCAAATAGCAAAATATACCAAATGTTGTAATGATAAACTAAGGGAATTTGCCTTCCCTCAAGAATTCCACCAGTGTGGTGATAGCATGTGTAGTGATAGTAGCAAGGATCACTTGGCAGCGATAGACGCGCTTTATGGTGACATTGTGAGAACGTTGCAGGAGGCAGCTGTTGATAGCTATGTTGGTCGTGGGGGTAGCAGTAGACAGCACCGCGGTCGTCATATTGTCGGCTGGAACAAGTATGTTCGTGGCGCTCACGGGGAGGCTAGGCAGAAGTTTTTAACCTGGGTGTGGTGTGGTCGACCTAACAGTGGTAACATTTATAATGAAATGTATGAATCAAAAAAAATATTTAAAAGCAAACTTCGCTATTGTCAGAATAACCAGGAATTAATAAAAATGAATATTTTAGCTACCAAACACAAGAACAAAGATTTTAAAGGATTTTGGCAACAAACAAAAAAGTAAAACCCAAAACCTAGCGTCCCGGTGAGTGTCGACGGCATCAGCGAACCAAAACTTATTGCTAATATGTTTAAATATCACTTTCAAGTGGAGTCTCCGCTTAAAGGTGAGCAGAGCGGGGATGCGGGGGTCGTCGTGTCAGCGGTGCCTGAGCGGGTCACAGCAAAGCAAGTGGCTCTAATAATAAAGGCCATGACTCGAGGGAAGTCTCCCGGACACGACGGCCTTAGCATCGAACATTTGCAGCATGCGGGGTCACACCTCCCGAGGCTCCTGGGACTTTTGTTTACGCTCTGTATTAGGCATTCCTACCTGCCAAGTGAACTGATGAAGACGGTGGTAGTGCCTATAATTAAAAACAAGACTGGAGATAATTCTGACAAGTGCAACTACCGCCCGATATCATTAGCTACTACCACATCTAAGGTGCTTGATAGCCTGCTTGAGAGACAGCTTAAAGAACACCTAAATTTAAACGATGCACAGTTCGGTTTTAGACCAGGACTTTCGACGGAATGTGCAGTTATGTCTCTCAAGCAGACGGTCAGGTACTACACAGATAGGAGCACGCCTGTGTATGCAGCGTTTCTTGATCTCTCCAAGGCATTTGACCTGGTTAGGTACGATATTCTCTGGCGTAAATTGAAGGATACGGGTGTGCCGGGTGAGTTAATTAATATTTTTAAATATTGGTATGACCACCAAACTAACCAGGTCAAATGGCTTGGCGAACTTTCTGACGAGTACAGGTTGGAGTGTGGGGTGAGACAGGGGGGGTTAACATCTCCCTCACTCTTCAACCTGTACGTGAACGGGCTGATTGATGAGCTGAGCGACATCGGAGTAGGCTGCTCGATCGATGGTCACTGTATCAACAGTATAAGTTATGCCGATGATATGGTGTTGCTCAGCCCATCAATGGCCGCGCTTAGAAAGCTGATAAGCGTATGTGAGGAGTATGCGAGGGTTCACGGTCTCCTATACAATGTAAAGAAAAGCGAGCTCTTGGTATTTCAAGCCAGGGGTCGTAAACTGGGGGACGTGGCACCTGTGCTGCTTAACGCTGTCGCTCTTCGAAGAGTGAGAGAATTTAAATACCTCGGCCATGTGGTCACAGAGGATTTAAAAGACGATGGGGACATTGAAAGGGAGAGGAGGGCGATGGCGGTCCGCTGTAACATGTTGGCGCGCAGATTTGCTAGGTGTAGTTTAGAGGTAAAGATCACTCTGTTCAAAGCATTCTGCCAAACTCTCTACACCTGCAATCTGTGGGTCAACTACACGCAGCGGGCCATCAACGCTCTCCGAATACAATATAATAATGCGTTCAGGGTGCTGGTGGGGCTCCCACGCTACTGTAGTGCGTCTGCGATGTTTGCGCATGCGCACACAGACGGATTTCACACTGTTCTGCGGCGTCGCATCGCTTCGCTGATGGTCCGCACGCGTGGGAGCGCCAACACCATCCTGAACGTGCTCAGCCACAAGCTGGACAGCCCCCTTCTGGGGCACTGGGTTCAAGCACAAGTGCGTGTGCCAGGAGCCCCAGTGGGCGGCAAATACTTAAATTAATTTTTTCTTTTATTTTATCTTTTATTTTTCTTTTAATTTAATTTTGATTTTAGTTTTAATTTTGATTCTGATTTTAATTTTGATTTTAATTGTAATAGTAATTTTTTAATTTAATTAATTTAATTTAATTTAATTCTGAATTTTACTTTTGTTCTTTTATTTATTTTATTTCTTTTGTAATGTGTCTAACATAGTTGTACTAACAATATTATGGGCAAAATAATGCCTGAATTAAAAAGATTTTATTTTTTATTTTTATTTTATTTTTTTTATTTTTTATTTTTTTTTTATAATAACACCTATATTTTCCGTAGCGGCTGCAGGAATACTGGCTTTCAATTTATAACAATCCAGAAATTTACGGTTCAGTAACGCTGCATTAGCTAAAGCAGGACGTTCGAAGATAACACCGATTTTGTAACGGTTCATGCGTAATAATTGTTTTACGCCCTTATTGTATTTTTTTATATTGGTTGAAAGGGACATCATGTCTCTATCACCTATCGGGACTAAGTCAATGCTTTCAAAAAATACAACATAATCAAAGTTGCCTCCGTTTTCAGGATATGACCTAATGTAATCAGGAATCCTGAATTCCCGATACTTATCCTTTTCTAGTTCCTCCTCTGAAGAGCTTGAAGTTCCACCGTCGTCTTCAGAGGACACCAATGTTGGAGCAGAAGACGAACTATCTTCTTTTTTTCTTTTTTTGGGATTCCCTTTCTTCCCCATCTTGGGAAAAGCAACGAAATGAATTTAACAATAAATAAAATGATTATTTAAAATTTGTTTTTAAAAAAGCCGCCCTTTCGTGATGAATTTCCCGCGCTTTTTCTGAGAAATTACCGAAAGAACTAATTTGACAGTTCGCCCGTCTTTTGTTGACATTTTGCTGTCAAGTTTTGAAGTTCCAGTCAAGTTATCGTCTTGTCAGTGTCAAATCTAAAGGCCAACGTGCATTGCATGCCTTTTCCGAACTTATTTTGCTATTTAAATCAGATTTTTGTAATAACTCAAGTATTTTATTAGAAAGAATGTCTTCGTCATTCTTTTTAAAAGGAAAATCTAGGCAAGTTCAAAAACGAAAAGGCGAGAAAGTAAAGAAAAAGAATCCTAAAAAAAAAAACGCGCCTAACCTAGAAAATGGTGAGGAATCTTCGGATAGTGAACTAGATTTACGAAAGTTTTCTGACGCGGAGGAGTCCGAAAGTGACCATGAAACGGCAGAGCAAAAGAAGCTGCGTCTAGCTAAGAAATATCTAGAAGAAATCGAGAAAGAGGAGGCGAAGCGAGCAGAGCTCAAAGAAGTCGATGATGCTATTGAAAATCGTTTGAAGAAAGACTATTTGGAACAGAAAGGTAAATTAAAGATTGAAGTTGCCGAAAAGTATGTAGAACCAGGTGATACTGACCTCAGACTTATTCGTGCTAAGGAACACCGTCTAACACTAACATGCGTGTGTATCAGCAGTGACAATAACTTCGCGTTTACTGGTAGCAAATGTGGATCCATAATTAAATGGGGCATCAAAGAGAAAAGAAAACTCGGTAGTTTAACTTATAAAACTCATTCCAATTTTATAAAAGATGATGTAAAATCTCTTGCCATATCTACAGATGGCAAATATTTAGTGTCATCTGATGCCTCGCCAAATATTGTAGTGTGGGATCCTTACACACTCAAACATATACACACATTCAAAGGCCACAAAGACATCGTAACAGGGCTGGTTTTTAGAAAGAACACACATGATTTATACTCAGCAAGTAAAGACAGATCAGTAAAAATATGGTCATTAGATGAGATGGCTTATGTTGAGACTTTGTTCGGACACCAGTCACCCATCACATCCATTGATGCTTTAACAAGAGAAAGAGCACTAACAGCTGGAGGGAGAGATAGTACGGTCCGAATATGGAAAATAGTGGAAGAATCACAGTTGATATACAATGGACCAGAAGGAAGTCTGGATGAAATCAAGCTTTTAGATGAAGAGCATTTTGTGTCCGGCAGTGACAACGGCTCATTATGCATATGGAGTGTGCTAAAAAAGAAGCCTCTGTGCGTAGTTACAGAAGCCCATGGCTCTGAAAATCAGGTACCGAGATGGATAACTAGTCTGGCAACTTTATTGAACTCTGACGTTTTTGCATCAGGTTCTTACGATCTTAATATTAGGCTATGGAGAGTCTGTGACCAGTATAGAAAAGTTTTACCTATGTTTAGTGTACAAGTGAATGGTTTCGTAAACTCTATGCAGTTTACAAGTGATGGTAAACAGTTATATGTGGCCCTCGGCCAAGAACACAAGGCTGGCAGATGGTTCAAGTTAGGAGGTGCCAAAAATGGACTATTAGTTGTTAATTTTACTATTAAGGCGTAATATATTGTAATAAACAATTTTATTTTCATTAGTTTGTGTTACTCTACTTCCCATATATAGGATGGCGCAAAAGTAATGTCATAATTTGAATTGGCTGCCATTTTGTTAGAAATGAAAAAAATTTGATTCTGTTTTTATGAAAAGTTTATTTGAAAGTGTAAAATTGATGATATTAATTGGTAAAAATTATGCGTTTTACGGCATTTTGAATTGTTGCTCGCAAGAAGTGGACAATTTGGAGCTGTATAGATGTTTTCCAGCTCCAAATTGGCCACTTCTTGCTAGATTTGTAGTTGGCCCAGTTTGAACGAGGCGTTTGGTCGAATACCAAACGCTTAATTGTTCGAGCTAATGGAACACGACGACGAAATTCACGCTGTGTTAAAACAAGATTGAAAATTTGTCAAATAAGCAACAATAATTCCACGTGAGGTGTGTATTGCTCCATGGCTTGTTGACAACTAATCCATACTAATATTATAAATTCGAACGGAACTCTGTCTGTCTGTATGTTATCCTACCGGATAGTTTTTATCGACATACCAAGCGGGCGAAGCCGCGGGCGGGAGCTGTTCTCTAGAATTATGTCTACAACATATAAATGTAAAAGCACAGTGACATTCGGCGCCATCTGAAAAAATATGGCACATTAGAGATGGGTCTAAAATTAATAAGCTGCTAAATTAACACTGCTATATTTTTTTAGTGTCAACACCTGTTAAATAAATTTTAGCATTTAGCAACTGTGAACTGTTTATTTTGTGTTCATTGTTAAGTCAGACAGATTGTTATTTACTTAGTTGATTTAATTTACTGAAGACTGATCTTCGTTACGAAGTATATGTTCGTTTTTGTTTTGTGTTTATTATGAGTGTTGTGAGTGAAATTTCAATTGTTTGACTGTTTGTATAGTGTTGTTAACGTTTGAAAAAGAATACTTTCTAATAGCAAAAAAAAAATAACTAAAAAGAAGTGAAATGTGGAACTTTTTTACGGAAAGCGATACCGTAAAAAAATACGACAACAGAAAAAGTTGACAGTCCGAAGCCTGTGAAAAGTATGAAAGAAATGAGAATTAATTTTGTTAGCAATCTGTCTGATTAAATTAACAGTTGCTAAATATAACTGCTAATTTTAAGGGCGGCTTGCGCAACATTTGGTCTAAACGGAATTTAGTTAAATGCGTTTATCTTGCTAAATATGTTTAGCCTAAATACAATTAAAAATGTCTTGCTCACGTCCGTTTGGATGGTAATTTAACTAATCGTAGTTAGGGAGTCGATAAAGCAGTTTCTTGCGTTCCTTTTTAAGGTTTCGCGTGTTGTACACTTGACTTAGAGCAAAATGGTTGCATTTCTTAAAAAAAAAATGCGTGAAATGGACCGACGAGCTTTCAACTGTCACATCAAGTCAACCGAGCTGTCAAGTCACAAATATTGTGTTGTTGTAATTTGTGAAGACGTTCTCGTGCTATTTCTCGTGGTAATTTTTATTGATAATAATTGTTTTAGTTGAGTTTAGTGATAATTACCATGGCAAACAAAAGTGTTTCTTCTAGGGCCCGGGGGCCTAATTTTACAAAAGAAGAACAGATATTGCTGATTGCAGCAATGGAACCATACACCCATATTATTGAGTGCAAAAAGACCGACCAAATTAAACAGATTGAAAAGCAAAATGCCTGGGTCAAAATCGCTCATGTTTTTAATGCCAACACAAAAGGTGTTTCAAGAAGTGCCGAAAACCTTTTAAGTTGTTACAGAAACATTAAAAGCAAATTGAAAAAAAAGCATTCAGAATCAAAAATGTTGTTAAGAGGTTAGTAACATGATGAATTTATTTTTCTGGACACAGACTACCATACCCTTGTATATACTGCTCAGTAATGTCTTTTATTAACAGTAGTACCGCTGGTATTTGCTATTTATAACACAGATGTCTATTTATGTTACAGATCCTGATCAAAAACAGGCTTTTTTAAGTGCCTTAGAAGAAAATGGCAAAGACTGGGAAGCAATCGCCTCCACAATAAATAGGCCTATTGAGGTTTGCCAGGAAAGCTTTGACAGTTTGCAAGTCGAATTGAAAAAAGAAGAAGCCAAGTATAAGAAGGTTGTGATGGGAACAGGTACATATAAAATATCATAGTAGTGTTGTGTTTTTCCATTTATCGGTGTTTTATAAGCTGCCTATCAATACTGATTAAAATCATAAGTTCATGACATTAATTCTTTCGGAGAGTGACATTCACATACTCGTCCAAAAGAGACAATTGTAAACAAGTCTTATTATTTTTAGGTGGAGGCCCTCCTCCTTCAGATGATGACAACCCACTTAATGCAGTAAGAAAGTTAATAGAGCCACAAATGGATGGTCTTTATACTATATATGATGGAGATGCCACGCTCATGAAGCAATTTCAAGAGAGTCTTCCTGAAGAACAACAAATTGCACCCATCGAAGAAGATTTTGTGAAAAGTCTTGAAAACATAACTACATTTGTGGTTGATGGTCATACCGGTAGGTACACAAAAATACTTTTTGATGCTTTTAAAACCAATCATGTAACAAAATGTGTCAAAATGTACATTTATTAATTACCTATATTATTCATATATTTGTTTTCAGTTATTACTGAGAATGATGGTGGTTCTACTCCAAGCACACCATTGCAATCTCGAGTGGGAGATAAATTTAGTAAGATGGAGATAATACGAAAGAAAGGAACTGTGCTGACAAACAAGGGTAATTAATTATGTATTACCATAATTTATAATTATATAATATATATATATGTATTTATAGTTATAGCAGTTTTTTTATTATATTGTTTGTTTTAGATTTAACTGACAATGACCATGGACCTTCTACAAGTGGCATTAATACCACACCACTATCACAATCTGAAGTCAGAGAAAGTTTAAGCAGGATAGACATTTTAAGAAAAAGGAAGGCATCTGCTCTCTTTAACAAAGGTACCTAAATTATTATTTCAAGTCATTCAGTTTCATATCTTTTTGCGAATTCACAATTGACTTATAGTAATATTATATTAAACTACTTTTCTTTATTCCAGAAAATAATACTACTGAAGAACTATCGACTAAGAAAAGTAAGACAGCAAATGAGAGTTTCAAAATATTGTCAGAAGAGAAGTTGGAGCTGGTTAGATTACAAAAACTGTCACTGGAAATGGAAATAGAACATAAACAAAAAATATATGAAATAGAGTTGGATAATTTAATAAAAAAAAAGGAATTTAATGAACAAATGTACAAAAAAGAACTTTTACTTAAGGATTTAGAAATAAAAAAGAAACAATCGGAGCTGTAATATTTTTGTTTTTATTTTTTTTTACAATGATGCAAAATATCCCTCTATTAGTAGTCTTCGTTGCAAATTAGCGCTTCCTCTTCCATACCGTTCTGGTGCAACATCATCATCCCTACTTTCCATAATAACAGGAAACTCTTGATCTTCAGGGGGTATGTTTTCCTTTCGTAATATAGCTAAATTATGAAGTACAGCTGTTGCTATGATTATGCCAGGTACTCTATGAAGGTGAATACTTATGCCCCTGGATAATATAGGGAATCTCCTCTTCCATGCCCGTTCAACCACATTCCTCGTCTTTATTTGTGACTCTTGGTAAAGTGTCTCTCCTCGTGTATTCACATTATTTTCTGACAGAGGTGTCATCATAAAGTTAGTTTGGGCATAGCCACTGTCACCTAGCAACAATTTATCATTATATTTGCCCTGCAAAAAATTGCGTTTTAATGCACAGTTATCCCAAATGTTGGAATCATGTGGTGATCCATGCCACCTTGCCACAACATCTAAAAACATAAGGTTTGCAGCAGCTACACATTGGGTGTTTATTGAAAAATATCCTTTCCTATTTCTATATATTTCAGCGTTATCACCACCTGGAGATAATATTCTCACATGAGTGCAATCTAACGCACCAATTACTCTAGGGAACTTTGCAATTCTATAAAAATCATACGCTGTTTTATTTTGCTCTTCTGTTGTGCTTGGAAATTTTATATACATCTTATACAATAATGCAATGGCATGAGTAACACGATGCACTATTCTACAAGCTGTGCTTTCATGTACACCAATCATGTCACCACAAGTTATTAGCTGACTTCCTGTCGCATAAAATCTCAGCGTACATAAAAGTTGGTTCATAGGAGTGACTGATTTGATCCTGCAAAACAAACAAAAATAGCTAATTAGCTACCTACCTAAGTATATACCTATTTATTGAATATTCATTAATAATGAGTACATTTCCTTACTTGTTGCTGGTTTTTAAATGTGGGGCTATTTGCTGTAACAAAATTATAGTGGTTTCTTTCGTTAGACGAAACCTTCTGAAGAATTTGTCGTCCGAATACATTCCAAATAAGTCTGCTCTCTCAAACAATTCCCTCGGTCTGTTGATATATTCTATAATCTCCTCATCGTTGTCAGAATACAATTCCCACAAATCCATCTTACAAACTTCCTACCGAACTCTTTACAATCTTTTATAAAATAATAGTAAAATTTCTATAACCTCAAAATGATGACGCGCGATTGCTACTAAACGTATTTAGCGACGTTAAATAGCCATCTTTGGGTATTTAACTTTGACAGTTCGTTAAACGTGATTAGTGTCTAAATTTTTGTTGTGCAAGACGCTAAATATAATTAGCAGACTAAATGCGTTTACGTCGCTCTTAAACTGTATTTAACGACGATGCGCAAGCCGCCCTAAGTGTTAATTAGTTTTAGCATTTAGCAGTGTTATTATTTTTAACGTTTAGGCCCATCTCTATGGCACATTCACATTATGATAGTACTTTGGCGCCACTCGTTAGATAGGTATAAGGTGATGATGGGCCGAC
This sequence comes from Luperina nickerlii, assembly GCA_963855955.1. Classification (NCBI taxonomy): domain Eukaryota; kingdom Metazoa; phylum Arthropoda; class Insecta; order Lepidoptera; family Noctuidae; genus Luperina; species Luperina nickerlii. The sequence goes on from OY979665.1 coordinate 5,955,502, forward strand.
AGATTGTGGTAGGTTGATGTGCTGGCGTACCAATTGAGTACTACCTAATTATTTAGCAAATATGGAAGCGATTGTCGTTGGTGGTAGTCACAGACATCAGTTAGTTTCGAATTACGTCGTTGCGCGTGCAAGTCGCTGTGTTTTTAGTGAACTTATTGAGGTAGATATATGAATTTATAACAGCGTGTTTATACGGAACTTTCGATGTGTGAATATAACATAGTTACATTATGCAACTCTTTAAATATTGCACTTATCACGTAGCTATTTTTGAAGTGTGTATTGAAATAACGATTAAAACTGCATAAAGAACCGAAAGTAACTAAATAACACAGCTTCTTTTGCACGCGCAACGACGATTTATAATATTAGTATGGATAGAAGCTTAGGGCAGGGCCTATGGACACGGCGTTTTTTAACGCACTTTTTCTCTGCCTTGAAAAAGCAGCATTATTTGAGTTTGTAGCGTGAATACGCCGCATGCATAAGCCCTTTGTAGGGAAAAACATTTTAAATAAAAAACTTAAATATATTCTTAATTAATTTATTTCCGACCAAACCTACATAAATCCAGTGCCAGGTGTTTTTCGTCTGCGACGATCTTCATCAATCTTCAAGTAATTAAAAGGTACAATCAACCATTCCTTTAGAATTGTAACGAGTGATCCTAATGCTAAATAAAAAAAAAAAATTAAGCCGCATCATGTACTTAGATCGCTCGTTAATCGGAGAGGCAGGGAGGGCGTTCCATTTTACCGATAAACCTAGCCGCATACGAATCTGCAAATCAGCACAGGATACTGCCACAGCAAACAGGCCAGCGTGCAGCACCGGCCTGCCAAACAAACGAGTATATTAGTTCGCAGTCTGCTGGTCTGCCGGCCGCCACCTACGATCCGTATACGTGTTCATACTTGGTGGTTGCTTGCGACGCAACTACGTACGTCGATACCCCTGATTAGACTTGAGGAGATGTTTTATCGAGCGATGTATTTTGAGACGGCACTAAGAAATTGTGGACAGTGAAATTAAGTTTAGTGATGTGCGCGATTTTCGCCCCTACGTGCCGGTTTTAAAATTACAACATAATATTGGTGTTGCGTAAAAGACGTCAAGTTTACCTACTTTATGCGTGTCTCGGTTTGTCAATAAATATAAAAGTTTACTCATAACTTATGTACGGCAACAACAGCAATTCAGCAGTTGTCAGCAAACAGCAAACCCCCCCTCCCCGCATACAGCCTCGCTCCCCGCGTACTCCACGCCCTGAGCATACCAACATTTCGATTAATATTATAGAAACAGTTATATTTATAATATTTGCAACAAATGCTGTACTAAAGTAGTTCGTAAGTAATAGGCCACATGCTGTACTATTGATGGTTATAATGATATCTCTAATTAAGCCACCTTAAGTTTTTAATCACTTGGAGGCCCCAGATAATGCAACTCTGACAGTAAAGTAAGCTTACACAAAAATTGCAAATTTTCAATGTCGTAATTTCAGTTATTAAACAAGACTTGGTGATTAAAAGGTTCAGATGAAAAGCAAAGGCCTACTACTTAAGATGACAATGTTTAAACATAATACATAAAAGTATATTTTAAAGAAACTAAAAAGAGTCCAGGCATCACATTCTTAAGAGTTATTTACCAAGAATCATGAATGATGATGTCCCACATTAATGCCCAATTTAGCCCAATAATCACTTGTGGTGGTAGGTACATGATCTTCCAGTTATTTTGTTATATTAAACCTGAAATAATATCCAAGACCACATTGGTCTTACACCTAATGCTGATTAATTACATACATTTAATCTAGTACAATATGAACATGAAGACTCAAATACAAGTGACTGAATAGTCTGTTGAAGAAATCCCTAAATTAAGTAAAAAAAAACGATACAACTAACTAAACTAAAAGTATTTCAACAAATGAAATAAAATCAATTCAGTATATTGTATTCAGTAATACATATTATAAGATATGTTTGAGAATTTCAGGAAAGTTCTATATAAAAAAAAAATAAAGTATGAAAATCTCTAGAGATACAATTCTTACATTATGCAATTAACCTATGTTAAAGTTAGGGGAACTTAAATATAATTTGTTACGTTGCATGTTTCGCCACTATGTTGATCATAGTTAGGTCTGTGGATGGCTTATGAGTTACTGAGGAGTTTTAGTACCTTGGCTGAAGGCTGCTCAGAGAGACATGTAGTACAGCACTTCAGCTCACAGCTGGTACTTTCAACCTGCATGAGGAAAACAATACTAATTAGTTTACTACCAAATAAAATTGGTTTGAAAAAGAGAAACATAGGTCAATGTTATAATTTCTCTGGCACTTTTTCAGATATTTTCTGCATAATTTACAGTACAAGGACCTTGTGCTTTAATTATTTTAATTTTATAAAAATAATTACTATTTTAAGCTCTATGTGAATGTGCTTGCACAAAAAGTCAAGTGCTTATTTCAGCTTCATGTATGTTTGTGTCAGGAGTGGATTTATTGTTATAATATCTGATAAAGGTAAGCCAGTATTATAGGTTGTTTGCAAACAGAACTGGTATGTTAAAATGATCAATAGGGATGTTGCCTGGGTAAAAATAAATCGATTCGATTTAGTCCCTCAGTAAGATTATTAAAAAATATTGAACACATATTTTTTGTTTTATCAATTAGATAAAAAATTACAAAGATATATCACATCAAAGTTCAGGAGTGGGGGGCTTTGACGTAATAACGTGCTAAAATTTGTAGCACGGCGTGACGTCATACGAAATTTCCAAGCGCTGTATCTTCGTAATTTTTTGTTTGCCAGACAAAAGAAAAAATACGTATACAATATTTTTTAGTAATCTAACTGATGGACTAAATATATTTTCTTAGTCAACTACCCTATTGTTCTTACAAGCATTGATGTAAGTACAAGTTTTAAGTCCAAAAGAATTTAATGTTTAAAAAACTGAAATAGAGTGAGTGTACTTACTCAGCACTTCAATGCCTGGAGCGTGATCGTGAGCGGGAACGGCTGCGGGTGCGCCCCCGGGAGCTCTTGGAGTCAGAGCGGCTACGAGAGTGGGAACGGCTGCGGCTGTACGAGCGTGACCTCCTTCGGGAACGGGAACGAGACCTGGATCGACGACGTGAACGAGACCGTGAACGCGAGTTGCTAAAAGAATAACCATCACACAACACATATGAATACGTCCTCTGCTCAAGCCAGTGACGCAAGCGCCCCTTCCTGATGTGTTAAACGCAACTGGAGACGTTGGAGCTACACAATTGCAACATGTACCACCTCCGTCTGTGCGAGCTGAACAGTACAAAATGTTAAGTTTTGTTTACTAGCTGACCACAACATACTAAATAAAATAAACAGGAACAACAAAACTTTTTAAGGGTCTAAACAATATTTCATTATCTTCCTCTATGAGTAGTTTATTTTAAATTATAAATGAAATGATGATAAAGGCAGCATTCTGGCAATGCAAATCTTCCAATTCAATGATGCAATTGTTTGCAGTCTAAAATAATTTGTCAGTAGAGAATCTTGATTTTTGGTACAAAGCAAAAAGAAGCTTTAGTGGTCAGCTAGAGCAGCGGAATGCGTCCCGACGAAATAAGACAATGGTCAGCGGGTCGTCTTAGGGGATGCATTTACGTTACCTGCGGCGGCGGTCGTAGCGGCTTCTGTACGGAGACGAGGGGCGCCCGTAACGCGCCATCTGCACACGGAGCTCCCTGCCGTCCAGCATCCGACCGTCAAGCGAGTCAAGAGCCTCCTCCGCATCACGGCGATCGTAGAACCTATAACAATGTAAATAAAGGAATGATCGATATATTAATGACATTGAGAAAAACCCATTAGCGATTTGAAATGCATCATCGGGATATTTTACGGTATTTACATGCGCTTCTAAATTTAAGTTTACACAGATTCACAATAATGAGGGCGCACGCTTGGTGCTTGAAAATATTGCCGTACTCGGGCAGGGCATGTGGTATTTTACCGGTAAAGGCTTATGACGTCATTGAAGCTGATAGGTAGATAATAGGAAAGTAATTACCTGACGAAAGCGAATCCTCTGCTTTCTCTGGTGTACCGGTCTCTGGGTATATAAATATCACCTACTTCACCACATCTTTCGAACACACGACGCAAATCTTCAGGCGTTGTGCGGTATGTTAGATTGTCCACTTTCAACGACACCATGCCGTCGATACGCGGCGGCGGCCTTCCGTAACTCATCTTGTATTATATTTCCAACAACTACACCGTTTATAATGAATATCTGTTTCACCGTTTGGCCTGGCCACAACAATTAAATTAAAATGGCGTCACAAAACTTAGCAGGCCGCGGACGACCTCAGCGTGCAAGCGTAAAATTAAATATGGCTACCGGATGACGACAGAATTTTAACAAGAGCGCAAGAGCGGATGTACCTATAATGTTGTCATTAAAAAAAAAAAACTTTTTAGAAAACATACAAGATACATAATGTTGTAAAATAATTTTATTCTATTTTTCACGACTCTGAGGATGCATCAGTTAAAATTATGGCGGAAAATTAAAAGTAGGCAAATAACAATTTGGGAACAACGGAACAATATTTCATTATATTAATTTTTAATGCCCATGGCGTTGCGTGGTTGCTATGGAGTTGTTTTGTATACCTAATGTCAATTATTCTATTGTCCAGTTAAAAGTAAAATTATTATTAGACTTAATTTTTTTAGAAATTAATTTTTCGTTTTAGATTTAATCAAAACTTCGTAGTGTACATTCCACCAATACCATAAAAATGCATGGGATCAAACAAGTTAGAAATAAAACTCTTCTTCCTGATCTGAGGAAGGAGGGCGAACTTAGCAAGGATATTTTGCTTAAAACTCAAAATAAACATATTGGCTCAACTGGGTCTAGACTCTTCTCGCATCATACACTTGCAAGTGTGAGGCGACTCAGTTTTTATCATCCTTTTCAGTAAGTACATGTAATAGTTGTGGTAAATAATACATAGTAGGTATTAGTTAAACAACAATATGTACTCCATTTTTTTAAAACATGGATTAAGGACACTGGGATATACCCCTCTCCTGGGGTTAGATCAGGGTAAGCCACCTCCCCCAAAGGGCCATAGCCCAGCGGGTGGCGAGGGCCTACCGCACGGTCGGCTTCTCGGCGGCATGCGCTCTGGCCGGCACCCCGCCTTGGGAACTCGAGGCGTGGGTGCTCGCCAGAGTGTACGAATGGACGGCGGGGTGGAGGGCGAGAGGAGAACGCCCTGCCCCCGAAGAGCGGGAGGCCGTCCGGTGGGAGGCGAAGGACGCCATAGTCGTCCACTGGACGCGGAACCTCGCCGCCGCAGCCTTCGGCCGCCGAACCCTAGACGCGATTGAGCCGGTCCTGCGAGACTGGCTCGAGCGGTCGCACGGGTTCCTCTCCTTCCGTCTGGTGCAGGTGCTGTCCGGGCACGGTTGCTTTGGATCGTACCTGCACCGTATCGGGCGGGATGAGACGCCGTCGTGTCACGGCTGTGGCGCGGCGGAGGACACGGTGCAGCACACTCTTGAGGTGTGCCCGTCGTGGTCCGAGCCGCGCCGCAGTCTCACCGCGGCGATCGGAACGGACCTCTCGCTCCCCGGCTTGGTCACCGCCATGCTGGGGGACGAGGGGGCGGCAGTCGCCTCCTTCTGCGAATACGTCATGTTCCAGAAGGAGGCGGCGGAGCGCGCGCGGGAGGAAGACCCTCTCGCGCCGCCGCTCCGAAGGCGAAGGAGGGGTCGAAGACGACGTCAGTATGACAGTCACCTCCGACTCCTCCCAGGTGGAAGCCAGCAGGCGACGGGTGCGGGGGCACCCTCGCCTGTATTGCACAGGCTTCCACCAGTGCCGGACGGGAATGGCCAGGTGTTCCCGGCCATTCCCGTAGCCTCCCAGCCCCCCGGGACATGCGGGGCCCACCAGTTAGGCGGGCATGCGCCGGGGGGTTGTGGACGCAAAGGCTGAGCCGGATTCCCATGACCCCTCCATCAAGGCGACGAGGGAACACCGCTGAGTTTTAGTGGGTATACTGCCACCTTAACAGGGAGTCCCACATACTCCGTGTCGTCCCCCGACGAGCGGAGATGCGTAACGTCATTTCTCAGCGACAAAAAAAAAAAAAAAACACTGGCACTCCGGTAGTGCCGACAGAAGTGAAAACTTGAACAATTACGAGTGTATTTTGTGAATCGTCTTATAAACAAAACACGCGTGTTAAGGTGTGTTCCTTATTTTATAGGGTTTTTTGCAAATCAGGTATGATGACCAAAGTGACTGGTTTATTCTTCTCGTGAAAGGAATTTATTCAGATTTGCTCGTCGTCAGTTATATATCCGTGGTTCAGCGCCATCTCGTCGTTGTTGGATGAACTACGTAGTTAGTACGCGAGGCCTACGTAGTTAGTACGCGAGGCCCTCGTAGTTCTTCCCGATGTGCATAGATGGCGCTGTCCTCAACAACGCGCGTCACGTCTTACGAATTTTCGATCAGGGTCACGTGACCTGACGCGAATTTAGAAGTTTTTACCCATTCCAAAAAAAGTACACAGCGCCGCTAAAGAAGTTTTCACTTCAAAAAAAGGGTAAGCCACCGTCCCCCCCGGTGACGACCAGACGACTCCGTGGCTGGGCACCCTTGGTCCCCCAAGGGTGCCCAGCCACGGAGTCGTCTGGCGCCCATGTGCTGGTTTGGTCCCTGGGGTGGTCACGGCGTGCTATGCGTTCTGGTGCGCCGGTGATGGGGAGCACTCCCCAGAGGAGGGTCCGGTAACGGACGGCCGCGGCGGGTTCACGGATGAGTGCTAACGCGTGCCCGTGTTCCCGCCGTAAGCGGCAGAGGAGGACACCGTGGAGTTTTAGTGGGTTAGAGTCCCACATAACTGCACTATCTACCCGTGGTAGTGTAGTATGCATGAGCATTTCTCCACGTGAAAAAAATAAAAAAAAGGGTAAGCCGCCGTGCCCAGACACGGTGTCGTCTGGCACCTACGTGCTGTTTTGGTCCCTGGGGTGGTCACGGCTTGCTGTGTGTTTGCTGGTGCGCCGGTGATCCGGAGTACTCCCCAGAAAAGGGTCCCGTGACGGACAGCCGCGGCGGGTTCACAGATGAATGCTAACGCGTGCCTGTGTTCCCGCCGTAAGTGGCCTCTGCCACTTACGGCGGGAACACAGGCAGGACCCCGTGGGGTATTAGTGGGCTAGAGTTCCACATAACCGCACTATCTCCCTGTGGTAGTGCAGAATGCATGAGCATTTTTCCACGATAAAAAAGAAGAGGTAAGCCACAGACGCTTGAGAGGAGCCATGCCGTGCTCTCATCTCAGGAGTAGGCAGTGACCTGTCGCTGCCGGCCGTAGTCGAGTCGATGGTCGGCAGCGAAGATTCCTGGGAAGCGGTGGTTTCCTTCGGCAAAACAGTCGTCTCGCAGAGGAGACTGCAGAAAGCGAGAGGGAGATCTCGTCCACTCACTTGGCAAGCAGCAGGCGCACTGGGCGTCGGCGGAGGGCGGACGAGACCCTCTTCCAACCCCTCTAAATAGTTCTAGGGGCGACGGAATCGGGGACATTCGTCGCCCCCCACACATCAGGACCCGAGGTGGCGGCGCGTAGTGTTCCACGCGCGTCCCTCTTAGACGTCGCAGGGGGAGTCAAACACCTTCCCCTGACCCGAGGATGCCCGCAGTGGCAGGCGCACCAGTTGGGGGTTGCGGACGGATCGTACGTTCCCGTGACCCCCGGCGTAGGTGTGAGATGGAACAACGGGTGGTTTTTAATTAGTAAGAGTCTGACAGACCCCCCGTCCGCCCCAGGGCAGCGGACATCGGTAAGCCACCGTTCATTACTAATTTCCTGAACGGACACTAAGATCTCTTGGCAGCGGTAACCTAACTGTTGCGATATGAGCGGCGCTAATTATTTACGTCGAATTCACGTGCAATTTATAAAAATATCGTTCGTAATGACCCATGTTAAAAACACAACGCGAGAACAAAAATTTAGGGAGCTTGAAATCCAAAAAAAACTCCTTTGAATACCTTTGTATTAGGTACCTGTGTTTAGTCCCCCGAGAAACTATTAAGTCCATGACCTTAACCGATAAAATCTTTAAATAGTTGTTTCTTATTAATTCAGTTCATTATTTTAGCTTGCCGAAAGACAGTCTGGATTTAATCCTAACTACGACCTACAATCAATCTACAGAGCAGTTTGCGGATAAGGAGGACCTGTATCTACAAGCTGAAACTATTGGCTGCGATACCTGGCGGCGACTTAGGAACACCTTTGACAAAAAACCACCTACCTATATACCCCTGGTAAGTTTCAGCAGGTTACAACCCGCAAGAGTTAACTTCAGAACTGAGTGGCCCCTCCGTACCCCGCGCTGTTACCGCTCTCGCCATCGACGCCTCAGTATGGCGCGCTAACGTCATCCGAGCGAAGTGTCAAATTAATTCTTGCGGGTCGTAGTACTACCCAAGGAACTTATAAGTTCCTTGGTACTACCTACCATTAACATTTTCATAGAATAAAATTTGGTACCTTCCCATAGCTTAATGCTAGAGACACACGCGATGACTCGCTGGCGATTAAAATACCGGGTTCACATGGTTCGATTTTATTTTGAATAACTTAAGACAACCTAAGTTACACACTTTAATTTCAAAGTCCAAGTATTTTTTGTTGAACAATCTACAAAAAATACTTGGAATTTGAAATTAAAGTGTGTGGTCGTGAAATTCTGAAATCGCGAGTGCAGTACAGTGCGTGCCACGTAAGAAGAGACTTGACCCCGCCTCCCCCGCCTCTTTCCGCCGCCCCTATGACGTCCGGTCCCGTCCCGCACTCAGACCTCATACCGCTAAAGATACCTAAAATCGTGTTCTGCGCATGTCAGACCACGTGGTGTGTCAAGTCTCTTCTTACGTGGCACGCACTGTACATTGCGTTCGGTGTCGAACTACTGGTGTACTCTGTGTACAGCATGTCGATTCTGTAAAAATCTCACCGTGAATACTTGCGTGGAGTGAGCTGTCAGTGTCATCCCACTGATGCTAGGGATTGACCATGCAAACATTTACAATCATAAAAGAGATTTTAATAATATTTTTTAATGCTAATCCTATTGATATTTTTATATAATTCAAAGCTAGTATTTTAGTGGTCAAAACATTCGCCAGCGCCTAACGCGCTTGCGCGGCGTGAAATATGGCTCATTCCGAATTAAGTCATCATCGCTCACATGAATAATTTGCTTTCCGATTTAGATAAATGACCACTATGGCAGCTGAGAGTCAGTAATATACCTATTCACTTGAATAGTTACTCATGGTTGGATTATAGTAGATATTTATTTGTGTATACACCACGAATTTCCTCTTCTTTGGTAAGGTGGCGACTGTAGCCAGAAGCACAATTTCGAAAATGCCACGTTAGTTTAAAGATAGGTGATAATTATTAATTTAGGGCATGGTCGGTAGTCGGCGTTATCGCAAGATGGCACATGCCATGACTTCATATATGTCGATTCACGGGACATCGTTATCGCGTTCACGTTAATTCAGAAAAGGGCCCTAATTCACTATGACCACTTAATGATTCATTACTTCGAAACCACGTCAATTCCTTAATAACCAGACCTAATCACTACATCTGCTATTAACGTATTCTCTATGACACAATGACCGAAACCGGTTTGAACTGTCAAAATACCACGCTTGACAACCGTACGGCGTGGTAAGATTATGCGGGGAATAATAGATAAATACCATACAGCAGAATTGGGGTCAAGGTGTAAGCACGCTGTAGTCGATTACAGTGAAATTCGGAATGTACCATATATCACTCCACTCGAATCTCGTAACCATGGCAACACCACCTCGGCGTCAACACCTCCACCAGCCGCGTTTTGATTGGCGAATACCTCGCCTTTTTCTACTTTAGAGTTACACATTTTGAAAATCGCTCAACGAAAACTTTGCTTAATCTGCCCCTTGGCAGACTCTAAGGCAGGGTCGCCATGAAATGTTGGGGGTTCAAGGGTCGTTAGAATTAGACAACCAGCTTGATAGAATGTACTTTAATGAATATCTAGTGAATTTATGTTACAATGCGCATTGATGTAAACTGCTTACTTATATTCTAAAGGAGTGTAGGTACTTACTACGTTATGCACTATTAGGGACCATACATACACTTCAGGGTTGACACCAACCACTTCTTCATTTAAGGGTTACTAGAGGTGCAGTGCAAACACGGGCGCGCGATGAGCGATAAAATATTTGCACTTATTTGACGTTGGTATTGCATTTTCCTAATGTTCTTATACATGACGCCTTACAAGTTAAATAGTAAAAACAAATCTCTAATGTGATAATGAGTGACTAACGCGCAAGCGCGGCGTGATCTTATCACTTCACCTTCACTCCACCCGATTCACGACATTAAATGTCGTGAATCGGGTGAAGTGAAGGTGAAGTGATCACGCAATCTGCAATGTGATAATGACAGTGATTAACGCGCAAGCGCGGCGTGATCTTATCACTCCACCTTCACTTCACCCGATTTACGACATTTAGTGTCGTGAATCGGGTGGAGTGATCACGCCACACAAACTACGTGGGATTACATTCTATGGTCCGTCAGCTAGGCATCCGTTAGCACTCGATGACTTGACACACTCGGTTATCTCTTCTAATTCAATAGATTTGGGTTAATAACAACGCTGAACATCGTCGCAGTCTTTACTAGACTCGATCTACAATTGCTCATAATAACCAAACAATGTCGATGCGTATTTTCATCAGTCTAGCTGTCATAAACGTGAATGTTTTAATTTTATTTACTGTTCGTGCGTGACGCGCTCGCGCCTCAGTCTATATAAGGACTTACTAGACTAGGGAAAAAATAAAATAAAACAGGATTGAGATTCTGACTGCGCTTCTGTTTTGCTATTTTATTGTAAGTAAAACCCCACAAAATATTAATGTTTTGACCACTAAAATACTAGCTTTGAATTATATAAAAATATCAATAGGATTAGGCTAAAAAAATATTATTAAAATCGCGATTATGATTGTAAATGTATGCTTGGTCAATCCCTAGTATCTGGTAAGATGACACTGCCAGTTCACTCCACGCTCACTTCACCTAAGTTTTCACGGTGAGATGGTTACAGAATCGCACTGCTGTTCAGTTAAAATAAGTGTTTGGCCAGAAAGGGGCGCGGGCGCGGGGCGGGGGTAGGTGCGAGAACGCGCGCGGTCTGTCTGCGGTCTGCCTGTCTGTAGTGGAGCGCGGCTGCATTCTGCGTGTTGTCGAGTTCAGTGTTTGTGTCAAAATATATATAATATGGATGAAGAAGACTTATTTTTCATCTTCCGAGCCGCCATAAAGTTTGAATCGGGCTGTAGCACGGACGTACAAATATCGCGGCGGCTTTTATCGCGCACTGGATTTTGAACTCTCGGTGGGAAAAATCGCTCATGCAAACATGGGTTTTTAATCCATACTAATATTATAAATTCAAAAGTAACTGTCTGCCTGTATGTTACCTTTTCATGCCTAAACCACTGAATGGATTTCGATAAAATTTGGCAGAGAGATAGATTGCATTCCGGGGAAGGACATAGGATAGTTTTAATCCCGATATGCTCACGGGATCGACACTTCTGCGGGTGAAACCGCGTGGTGCTGCTAGTTTAAATATAAAGTAGTAGTAGTTAGTTAATTGTAAATAACATTACCTTTCTATATTTCAGGGACATCCGATGAAGCGCGGGGGAATCAAGGAACGCAAATCTCCATTCAGCGTGAAGCTCATGAACTCTGGAGTCCATTCTTCGCAGACCAACCCTGGATACAGCCGGCAGCCGGCTGGTGGCGCTATTTTCTTCTACTAGACGATTCCGGTTTCTACTTATAACGTCATTCTCTGCATAGTTTCGTTTAGCGAAATTTGCAGACGATTGTAATAGATCGAACTACCTATACCTACACTAAAAAAAACTTTGAAAACAAATCCTGCTAAGTGCCACCTACTACTTGCTAAAAAATCTTTTCTCTATTTGTTCTATAACTACCTAATGAAATATTTCTTATTTAGTACAAGTAGGTTTTTTATTCAGCACAACCTACCTACAAAAATTTATGTGATGCTATACTAGCATGTATAATACCTACCTATTAATACCTAAGCTACTCATCTATCATTGTGTTTTTACCTGATGGCCCCAGAAGCGTAATGGTTAAAAAAAAACTTGTAATAATATTAGTATGCGTAGAAATGAATTGAACTGCTCCGTTTTTAAAGGCGCAAAGTATATTTAGAATTCAATGCTGTATATTAAGATAATCTTGGGTCTTTATTGGACCGATGGTAATTTAAATCATGATAAAGCTTTACATACTTCAGTTGCGTCAAAAATAAATAAATAAATAAATGACCTTTTTTCTACCTACCCGGTCGTTAGGTTCGGTTTTTTAAAGCGTCGTCCCCGTCACCGGTGTGACACAAACTTGATGAGCCAATAAGTCAACGCCCGGGTACTGTACAGACGCCAGCACATCAAGCTACTACAATATGTCGATTTTCAACTTTATAGCTAAAGCGTAAGGTTCAAAGTTGATTGGAAAAATTTGACAGCTTCGGGTAGCTTGATGTGCTGGCGTCTGTACAGACGCCAGCACATCAACCTACCACAATCTGCTAGATTTTCCCAATCAACTTTGAACCTTATGCTTTAGCGATAAAGTTGAAAATCTATTAAAGAAATTGACAGATTGTGGTAGGTTGACGTGCTGGCGTCCGTACATTATTTTGTTGCGTTTTAATTGTATTTTGTGTATGTACAAATGACTCGTGTCAATCGTTTTTACAAGAGTACGTGTTTTTTTTAAATTTAATAACTATTTATGTGGTTGTATAAAAGTTTGTTGTAGTTTATTGTGTTTGCTGTTTAATTTCGTATGGTCTATTAAATATACCTATTCCTTTATTTATATGTTTTTGATTGTATTGTGGTATTATAATATCGATAGGCACCAGACCTACGAGTACATACTTAGTTCTCTTTGACAATTCGGTTAGCGTTGCCGTAATGCATTGTCATTTTTTTAAATGGTTTGGAACACTTTGTATAGGCTACGGTACTAGTAACCATTTTAGTTGTGTCTAAGTGTTAGACCTGCGTACACGCTAAATTAATAGAATTTTTTATAACTTTTTATGCAATTATAACGCATCAAATTGCCTTCATGCGCGGTGAAGTGGTGTGGGAAACATTCTAAGACATCTAGTTACAAAAAGGATGTTATATAACTTTTCATCGGTAAGTAAACAGTATGAAAAATTATTTTTGATTTCATCAGATTATGAATGAGCCACTGCAGGGGTCTATTTAAAATGGTGGCTCCAAATGAGCACACTGCACACTGTTGAGTCGCGCGTTGATGTCTTTTGGAAAAGTCTCGCTCTTGTATTAGACAATTATTCTAATGCTTGTATCCCTTTCTTTCCCTTTGTATATTTATCGTAAAAATTAGCTGAAAGTTAATGACGAAAATAATAAAATTAAAATTTACAATTTTTATTCAATTCACATACTGTTAAAATACCTGAGGGGCAATTCTACTAATTTTAACAACGTTCACAGTCTGATCTCAGTCTCAATCTGTCAAAAAATACTTCAAATTTCCCTACATTTTGACAAGTTTTTGACATTTCTTTGTCGCTGAGATGAGACTGCGACTAGATTTTGAACGTTTTAAATTACGAGAATTGGCCTTCATAATAATATAATAATAATACTTTTAACTGACTTCAAAAAAAGGAGGAGGTTCTCAGTTCATCAGTATTTTTTTAAGTAAGTAGGTATATTCCGGGATTTTTTTTAAACCGGCCAAGTGCGTGTCGAGCCACGCACAGTGTAGGGTTCCGTAGTAGCTCGTTATCACAATATATTCTTTTTTCTGAAAAAGCGACTTTAAATTTGAACCAGAGTAAAACAAAATTTTATCACATAACGCAACCACGGTGGTCATGCCTTGCAAGAAAATCTTAACACCACGATCTACAAGTGACGGCACAACGCCATCTGTTATCGAATAGCGATACTGAACTAATGACAAAATATTGATTTTCTAAGATAATTATTTAAACAGATTAGACATTAACTAATAATAACCACTTTCTTCCTCCTAAAGCTAAAAAATAACAGTACGATTGCTGCCAAGTTATTATTTTAATTCACAAAATTGTAAATTGAAATTAAAAAAAGTTCGTTTGTACCAACACGTTTTCATTCGAGTACTTACCTATAGAAGTCATAGGTACTCGAATGAAAACGTAACCCGTTGGTACAGCACCATCTAGCGGCAGTATTGTGAAACTTATGATAATTTATAATATTTTTTTTGTTTTTTTTTTTTTAATTTCATATTTTGTTTTTCAATGCAAGTCTTTACCCCGTTTTAAACAAGTAACTACTTCATCTTAGTCACTTTAAAGGATTAATGCTAAGGATTTTGTATTTGGTACAATATTATCCAACACCCAAGTTCAACGACTATTACTGAACTAAACTAATAAAGTTATCTTAACCGCTATAATTTTTCTTTAAAGTTCATGAAATGCACTATCATCGTGAATTTTTCCAGATTTTGCAAGCCAGCAGTTTAGCTTTTAGAGGGGGACCCCTACTGGAACAAAAAGTTTAACTTTAAAGTTTAATATTTCGTAAATGGAGCATTAAATCGAAAAATAATTTGAGCAACCCCCAAGGCATTATAGAAGTCCTATTCAACGATACCCCACACGACGGGGTAGACGACGAAAAAAATTGTGATCCCCACTTTACATGTAGGGAAGCTACCATAAAAAAAAATATTTTCCAAATTTTTTTTACCACTTTGTGCCGTAATTGATATACGCACCTACAAAATTACAGCTTTCGAGTACTAACGGTCTCTTAGCAAAACCTCGAAACTATAAGGGATCCTTGTCAGAACTACGGAACCCTTAAAAACGATACTGATGAAATGTGGGTGTACCCAGTCCAGCCCTGGATCTGTGCCCACACAGTACTTTTTGATAGATTGGGCTGGCCGGTGCTCGCTCCAACTTCCACTATCCCCATACGAAGGAATATCCATACGAAGAGTTTGTAACCCTTTTTTTGTGTGGTGATTTTTGGGTGATTTAGCATTTTCCTCCAGTGTCCGTAAATTTCTTGGTAAAAGGGGGTAGCGCTAATTCGCGACTGTCACAAAATATATGTATTTACAGAATTATAATCATTAAAGTCATCAACACAACTCTCTACGACCACGTAAGTCCAAAGAATGATGATTTCATGAAACAGTTATTCTTAGGACTTACGTGGTCTTAGAGAGTTGTGTTGATGACTTATAATTCTGTACATACATATTTGTTACGGTCGCGAATCATATTTTAATCAACGTACAACTTAATACTGACCAGCAAATTGCAAAAAACGTTATACAATTTGAATTTCGCGGGCTATCCTGGCGCTTTCATTGTGAGAAGATTCGTCGTCGTCGTCGTTCGTTTATTACTAATGGAGATAGTGGGACCATAATCTATTGAAACAATATTTCCACTATCAGCATGGATCATGACAATGGGTATTAGTGAGATGTACCGCCAACTTCAGTGGGCGGCAAATTCAAGTGTGGCAGACAAGTGCTCCGTCCAGCGCATCGCAAGTTGGTGATAAACGAGAATTATGTACTTATAAAAATCTAACTTATCTGAGGCAGAGTACAAAAAATTTCGAGCTCGCTTCGCTCGTTCGTGTATTCTATAGACTTTCTAAATTGGTGATAAACTAAACTACATAAATACATTTCTGCATAATTCGAGTCTCGCGATCTTAGCAATCGAAAATCATGACGTATGACAAAGCCATCGATTTTTATGCAGAACAAAAAAGTAATTAAAAAAATTAAACAGTTCAAAAATAAATGAACTCTAAATTATGAAATAACTTTAATTTTGGAAGTCGGTGTGTTGAGATCTGTATTTTAATTTTAGTTTTTTGCCAGCGACTTCCGAAATTACAGTTATTTCATAATTTTGAGTTCATTTATTTTTGAAGTCGGTTTAATTTTTTTAAATTACTCTTTTATTTCGTAATTTTTATTTTTAAGTAAAAACTGGAATATTTGTTTGTAATAAGTAGGTAATAGTTTTGTTGTAAATATTGCACTAGAATTTGACCAAGGTTTTGAGATGTTTTCCCTTTGACACTACACCCGTAGCTCGTATCAATAAGCCTCACACTTACACGTATTAGTCCGTATCTTGAAAATTACTGAATCGATTTTTATGAAACTTGCACTGTTCCCTAAGTTGAAGAAAATGTAAGCCAATAAAAAAAGTGGTCACGATCCGATTAATAGTTGCGGAGAAATGCGTGGACAAACATACATACATATGTATATATACATACATCTATAAAATTTTGTATATTTGTTTGGAAGCCCTAATAGATTGTCATATGTGAATATAATGCAGTTAATAAAATAATATTATATACATTCGTGTCGAATTGAGAGGGGCCCATGCCTAAATAATAACAGCCGCACATGTCGATCGATCGATCAGCTTAAGTTACGCTTGCCGCGGTTGGTCTGTGGATGGGTGGGACCATCTTTACTTACCGTGACCCCTCCGTGCCTCGGAAATCACGTTAAGCCGTTGGTCCCGGCTGTTATTCGTGGATCTTTGACAGTAGTTACGGGTAGTCAGAAGCCCGAAAGTCTGACAAACAGTCTTATCAAGGGGTATCGTATCACCCAGTGACTGGGTTGTGGAGGTCAGATAGGCAGTCGCTCCATGTAAAATACTGGTATTCAGCTGCATCCGGTTAGACTGGAAGCCGACTCCAACATAGTTGGGAAAAGGCTAGGCAGATGGAGATGAGGTAGACGGCGATGCGATCTTTAAATTAGTCGCCCAAACTACCAAACCTCACTGTAGAGTGTAGACCAAGCATAGCCGACCAAGTGTGTAAAGAGAAGACAAACAGCTATAAATTAATTAACTTTACGTTCGCTAGTGATTAGTGAAGTGCTTATATTAGGGCAGCCAGCCTAGGTGGTAGACGGAAGTGGACATACCCGTACGTTCGGTGCTGGGTAGGTTGTAGGTGGGTATTCGTCGGCGAATGTACGGGTAAACCGGGTAAAATAAGAGTGTGTGTGAAAGCTTTCATCCTACCTTTGGCAGCCAGAAGCACAATATAGATAGGACATAGCAAGTTCAAAAACCAACGCCAATGAAATCACAAAAGAGCTTTGTGTCATTACCTACTCAGTCATCATTTCTGTAACTGGCAGCTGATTTTTTTCGAATTCTTTATGATGCAGGTACCTATGTCAAAAACAATTAAACAAGATTTGGTAACTTCTGGTCTGGCAGGAAAAGCACTGAAAACCCTACGTTATACACAAATACATTGAAAATTTTGTTAAAATTTGCTTGAACTATGTAAACCTTAAATATATATAACACGTCAGTCAAAACACATTCGGTGTTTTTATCGTGATATGGAGTTTTTAGATTCGCTTGGTAAGTGTCAATTTTTTTCCTCTTGTGCGTCATTTTATGAAATATTCGAGTCTGGGTCCTAATTTTATGCAAATGTCTTTTAGATCTAGATACAATAGATAAGAAGTCGCACCGGGTGCGGTCTTGGTATTTATACGAGCAGTTCAAGTCCCTCGAAAGAAGCCAGTTGGATGCTGCCCAAAAATTGAAAGATCGCTCCTATCAGGAAAGAATTTTGCGCCAAGAATTGTCAGAAAGACGAGCTAGGCGTAAACTGTACGATCAATTCGGACTTTGTCAAAGCGAGTCCAGGTTAATAAGAGATAAAAGCGTCAGCAACTACAGGACTAGTGTGAGTACGAGCGATGATGACTTCTTCGAAAGTTTCTACCTCCTGCACGAAGAGGAGCGTGTGACGCAAATTACTGGAGCAAATGAGTTCTCTGGCGAGGGCGACACGTTTAGTCAAGACTGCTTATCAGTGAGTCAATGCTGCATACCAAATTATGTAAGTGTTGAAGATCATAACAAAGATGACAACGGCAGCTATGTTGGAAGCATTACCAGCGTAGTGGAGAATTTAAAACCACCTAATGACGAGTTATTACCACCACCTAATGGGAAATTTATGCAAAATCCTATAGCCGAAGAAACAAAGAGCTCTATAGCAGAAGATATAAAGAGCTCTATAGCCGAAGATATAAAGAGCTCTATAGCCGAAGATATAAAGAGCTCTATAGCCGAAGATATAAAAAGCTCTATAGCCGAAGATATAAAAAGCTCTATAGCCGAAGATATGAAAAGCTCCATAGCCGAAGATATAAAAAACTCTATAGCCGAAGATTTAAACATGCAATTCGACTCTGTCAAAGAGGATATACTGTGTTTAGAAAAGATAGCAAATCTTGAAGACATCGATAAAATCGCTCAAGAAGATAGCTTCAATAAAGTCGCCGTACGGGAACATGTTACGGTCAGCAAAAAAGCTGATCAGGAATGTAATGTAATCGCAATATGGTCCCGGCTAGTCTCGTTCGCATATCAAGTTGTGCAATTAAACCACGGTGATTGTTTTAATTATTTCACTAAAATTTGGAGTAGCTGCTACCTTACACGTTGAAAGCATGTCATGTTTGTTGCAGGCAACTGCTACTGTGACTACAGCTCGCAGTTCCTGACGGCGGTGCTTGCGTGTGATGTGTTGCGACGAGGCGTCAACAGAATGTGTGAGTAATTATCGTTCTAAACAGCCGCTGGTTAAAGTAGATAAGGCCATTGATATTGTCCTTTTCAGTTTTTGGAAGTTTTCTAAGGGCACTTTATGCAGCCGCAGATATTGTTTAATCTTTTTTTTGGTTGGTTGCTAAGACTTTTAAAACCAGATTTGATAGAGAGGCACCGTATGTGTGTATTAATTTGTAGGAGTTTTAATTTTAGGTCATATTTTGCAGCCTTACGTCTCTCCAATAGAGTTTGCTAGCGACGAATCAGATGCGTCCGACGCGAGTCCCAGTTTAAATGTTAAACGGAAAAAATCTGTACAATCAAGAAAACACAGGAAAATATGTGAATTGAAGGTAATTGTTTTGATAAATTAATATTCGTTATATCATTATGTAGTATCTATCAGATGATAATCATATATGGGGTTCTAACAAGTTAATACTTTGCAGCCATTGTCACACAAGAAAACAAAAAACTTGTTCAAAACAAGATGTTCGGCAAGAAAATGTTCCAGTAGACACTATTCAGAAAACTGGAAACCCTTGTATACGCAACCGCTCGTCAATGGAACGGAAACCACAGCGAGACCCCGCGGTGGGAGTGAACCATGGCGCGGCTTAGCCAAGGTGTGTCAATACAGAGAAGAAATTAGCCCGGAGTCTTCATCAAGTAGCACTATATGGCCAGACGTTTTGTACAAAAAGCCGAAGGCGTCTCGGCGGCATTCTTATAGGTATCATAATAGGGCCCTGCAGCCAATGTTGAAAATAGCTCAATGTATAGATAGCATATTGAAGGACATTGACGACTATAAGCATGATGTTTAAAATTGTTGTTCCACATTAAATAATATAAATAATAATCGTTTTTTTTAGTTATTTGTAGTGTTATAATTCTCCCAGATTGAGGTTAGGCTAAGGGTCCGATCGAATCACACCTTCCACAACCACACCACATCGCAGCGACAAAATGTGGCCAAGCACCAGTTAAGTGAGAAGTGTCGCTGCAGCTTCTTGCAGTTGCGTTGTGGTAATTACACAATTTAGCTGTGGTTTCGTTGTCGTGTTTGCAGACAAACGATTGACTCCGGCTGTGACAGTGCCGTCGCGTCGACGCGACGTTGTGTTTGCGATGTGCGTGGTCTCACTGGTGTCGTGGCTGCGTGCGATGTGACCTTTGTGGTCGGTATCGCCCACACGGTTGATTTTGACAAATGTGGATTGTGGATCACATTTGGTCGTCAAAATCAACCTATTCTTTTTCATACAACTTAGACCAGAAAGGGCGGGCGAATTCGCCGTTTCTGGACAAGGTCTAAGCGACTGTCTATGTGTATAGATATGTGGGAGTAAAATTAAAACAGATATAACAAATATGTAACACTTTAATACACTCGTCGCCTGTACAACAGCGAATTTAAGTTGGTTACAATATTTTTTATAGATTTCTACGTAGAAGTTACATCGAAAATGTTTCATAAGAACGCATCCCCCCTTAACCTTTTAATTCGTATCAAAAACAAGCCAATTTCACAAAAAATGCATATTACAAGAACAAAAGACAGCATTTTATTATAATAATAAAATATATTTGTAACAAATATTTCATTTTTATATATTCAATCAGATGAAGACTGCTGAAAATTGTTTTTCTGTGTTTGTTTGGTTTAGGCGCAGAAGGCCTAATTCTCAAAATGGCAACAGTCGCAAAAGGACTAGTTCTCAAAATGGCAAATTCTTTAAAAGCCTAATAATTCTCTGAATGGCACATTTTCTACAATTGGGAGTATTCTTATATATAAAAGATTTCTTGTATATGCATTTGTTTAATCAGTGAGTTGAAATTGTAAGATTTTATAATGCAGAAGAATAAATACTAATAGACAAAATCAAGCCAATTTAGACAATAATACATAATAATATATTCACACTTAATATTATAAATTCGAAAGTAACTCGTGTGTGTATGTTACCTTTTCACGCCTAAACCACTGAACGGATTTAGATAAAATTTGTCAAAGAGATAGATTGCATCCCGGGGAAGGACATAGGATAATTTTTATCCCGATATTCCCATGGGTGAAACCGCGGGACGCTGCTAATATAAAATATATTCAGAAAATTTTAATTTTATGAATAGGTACGGGAAAATGTGCCATTTTGATAATTAGCCATTCAAAGAATTAGGCTTTTAGAGAATTGGCCATTCAGAATTAGGTTTGAGAATTTGCCATTTTGAGAACTAGTCCTTTTGCGACTGTTGTCATTTTGAGAATTAGGCCTTCTGCGCCGAAACCGTCATTTTTCCTCATTTTGTATAAAGGAGTTGGTCTCAGAAAAAAAAAAACATAATAATATATTGTAGTCCATCCATCTTCAAGTCAGTAGGAACTCCAAAATAATTATTATATTTATTCTTGGATAGAGAATTATTTTAACAAACAAATGCTTTTAACACCAACTCGCAAGTACATATTATTTAAAATCATTATTCAAAATAAGTAGAAAAATATTGTCAAACTAAAGTGGTATAAAAATAAATTGTAACATGGTGTGGTAACACTACTTTCGGAGCCTTATGAAAAGTAAATTAACTTTTCTTTTTGCTTGTAAATTATATACATTTTGTTTGGAGCCTTATCAGAGTAACGCCGCGGCCTGAAATTTATTTATAAGGAAGATAACATAAACAATTTTACACCAAAAAAGTTTTAATAATATCATTTAATTGGTAAATTGGTGTTATATAAATATTTAATTGCATTTTATACTGTAACAATCTCCAGAATAAATACAGTTTTACTCGAATATTGTGACATAGTTCGCCCAGTATATTTAGGGCAACGTTGTTTGTTAGCTCAAATTGAAACCCAGTTTTTCACATTGGCAAATATACACTGGGTGCGGCATATAAAAGACATTTATAAGAAACTTATATCCGACTACATATCAACTACGAGGTGCGACCAACCATTCAGCTATCATTCGGGAATGCCTGACCGGTTTCAGACTTATCTCGCAACGAGGTAGGATTTCAGCTATATTATAGCATGACGCGAAATTGGGCTGATACGTTATGTTGGTATAAACCTCGCCACTACAGTTTGAAACTAATCGGGCATTCTCGAAACATATACGTTGGAAAAACTGTAAGCAAAAAAGAGATAAGATTGTGCCATGAGAGTTTATAATCCATAATAATATTATAAATTCGAAAGGTAACTCTGTCCGTCTGTATGTTACCTTTTCACGTCGAAACCACGGAAAGGATTTCGATAAAATTTGGCAAGAGAGAGATAGATTGCATCCCGGGGAAGGACATAGGATAATTTTTATCCCGGTTTTCCCACGGGATAAACACTTATGCGGGTGAAACCGCGGGGCGCTGTTAGTAAAAATATAGAGACGTCATTGTCTTCATCTGTAAAAATACTGTCATAAACGAAACTTTAATCTTGCGCTTCAGTCTTGCACATTTTCGGGCAATTTATCATAGTTTGTCACGTTGGCACAAGATTACGTTGCTAATGAAGTCGTTCAAGGATCAAGCACAAAAATATCGACTTTAACAACGGACGTAAAAATATCGCGACGGAATTTTTTCGCGCACTGCTCAGCGTTGAGAGTTGGAAATCCAACTGTGTGGTTTTTTAACGCGCTGGGATGCGCTCTGTTAAATTCTCAATGCTCGGTTCAACACAGATAGTTGACAATTTTTACGTCCGTACGAACGTCTCACAGATACCTTCTACATATTATTGTTATAAGTAAAACCCAGTTTCAACATTGTCGGGTAAAAGACAGTTCTGGGGCCGTATTATGAAGTATTAATGCCATCATGATTCCAGTCCGTGAAAAGGATGGTGCTATCAGTCATGCATAGCTTCCTTTCTCTGTCTCGCACTTGAATCATGATGGTATTAAAATGGTCATAATATAGCCTATATAATACAACAACTCTATAGGATTATTACTTTCTAAAATATTTATATAAATATATCATATTGTTACATTTACTGTGTGACGGTAAAATGTAAGGCGTGCTTCACTATTGTACGCTGTTGGCGTGTTTCAATTCACTAAAATGTTTCATATAAAATCTATTTAATAAAGCGCGATGAATTATGAAGGGTTAGGATCGGCGCAAACGGGCCACCGACCACAGCCACTGGTGGCCAGCGATAGCGACTTAACACACCTTTTCATATATTTTGTATAGACGCGCCGCTCACGTGTAGCCGGTGGCGGCCACTCGCTACAGCAGTGTCCTTGTCTCGCCACTTGTGGTCGCTACGACACAAGACGCCAACATCCACCACCCCCCGCGCCAATTAAAATTGGATGTACCCAATATAGGCGGAGACGGGGGTTGTCTATATCGTCTGCGTATTAACAATAGCGCGAGCAAACTGTCCGTGTCGGAGTCCATCGTAAGACTGCGCAGCAGAGAGCGGGTTATAAAATGTGGCGGCTTTCGCACACTGGTGGCTGTCGCTCGCTTCTGACACAGTTGTTACAAATGTGGCGGTACCACGCGACAGCCACCGGTGGCTGTGGTCGGTGGCCCATTTGCGCCGTGCCTAAAGGAGCTAGCTATAATATAAGGTGCTTCACATTTGTGCTAGATTTTTTTTAAAGCTCCTTCACACAATGGCACGACCTGGTCATAGTTAAATTGTTTTAATAAGATTTGACAATCGAACGATCTTATTATGATGATTCCCCCAGTATTCGCTATTGTGTATAGAAGCAATTACAATTTCGAGATTATTCATTATATTTTTTTAATTTAACTATGCAAAAAGCAGCATTTCCTCTGCCGTGCGATAAATTCATACAATACGCCAAATATAGTTGCCCCCCCCTTCCATTAGAAAACTCTATACGTTAACTATTTGATATTTTGATTTAGTGTACAATACGTTACAATAAGAATAGTAAACCATTATAAAATTGACTCTATTGTCTGTTGAAGTACACTCAGTGCATAAAAAAAAACAGAAAATCGCGCAAGCGTAAATTCATTCATTTTGTTGAAATAAATAATTGGGAGATCAACATACAAGGAACATTTACGAGTATTAGTATTGTTTCCAAAT
The DNA here is from genome assembly GCA_963855955.1 of Luperina nickerlii. NCBI lineage: Eukaryota > Metazoa > Arthropoda > Insecta > Lepidoptera > Noctuidae > Luperina > Luperina nickerlii. The sequence continues at coordinate 5,979,446 of OY979665.1, forward strand.
TCCTCTTCCAGAAAGTATTTTTACTTGCAAAAATCAATTTCTTAAATTGACCGGCCAAATTAATTAATAAAAATCAAAATAAAATGTAAAAAATATAATTATATTTTCAAACATCACTGGTATACGAACTCGTTACCTTAAATTTTTGTAAAATAAACACTCGATAACATGTTCAAGATATACAATTCAATCTCTTTCTAATGAACTCCTCCGGCGATCTTTTATAATCCCTCGTCACGAATGAGCATACCAAATGTAACCCTTTCCCCACATGACTCGTTTACAAAGCTTAAGAACCCATGCGCGTACGCATTGCGTCACACGCACCCTAATCAAAATGGCGCCAGGCCAGTATAATAATATCTAAATATAAATAATGGTTACCACATAATATGCACTGAGTGTACGCACCTACGCTACAATTTGAGCTAGTCGCCTAATTGTCAGGCGGGTTGTCGAAATAGTCGATTTTCTCTGCAGGTGGTTGCTGCGGTTGCTGTGGTTTCGGCTGGCTGCGGGCGGCCCAGGCGTTCGTTGAGGTGAGGGTTGCCCAGCCCGATCTGTGGGGGAAGGGAGGGTACAATAGTGAGCGGATGTTGGGGACTTACAGTCACAGTTTTTCGACGAAGCTTGTTAATAGGGGCTTTTCTCTGAAGGGAAGTAGGTTAAGTAATCGTGGTACGCAAGAAAGTTGATCTTGCAGATAACTATGATTGAACTGTATGTGAAGTAATAATAATAATAATTTATTTATTTCAGACGTAATTCTAGTCCATAGATTCAAACACATTAAAATTAAGTTTAGTTTAGTTAAGTGTTCATCATTGATTTTTTTTAGGAAATAGACCTTATGGCATAGAGTAGCAAACAAGCGAGCTGTACACATTTTTTCGTTAGTTTCGTTTGTCGTTATAACCTTAATTTTCGTCGATCATTTTTCAAATACACTTTAAATATAAACAATAATTGATGGAAAAAGTGATGAAATATAAGGTTGACACTTTCTAAATACAGATGAATGTGTTACGAATTCCCTTTAGTGAGTGATTGTGTAGGAATTTAACCTAAACAGGGTTTGTTTACAGTTTCATCATCAGATAGTTTTGGAACAGACTATAAGGATGTGTACGTACTTGGTGTTGGAGCTGGCCCCGTGTGCGCTGGCACCGGGCGCGGCGTGAGGCGCGCGCAGCACGGGCCCCGGCACGCGCCGCTTGCCCGCCTCGCGCGCCAGCACTTCTAGCACGCTCATGGCTGGCAGCCACGACTGTGGAGATATGGCCACTGTTACCATACACACTAAAAACACATGTCGAACGTCGAATGTAGGTAAACGCAGCGTCAAAGAGGTGGCGCCTTTACGACCAGCCGCACTTGGTGGTGGACATAGGCTCTAAGCGGGCTGCAATACAAGTTGGGGGTGCTCGTGGAAGTACGAGTATCTCGCGGGCCTCCGTCGCTCCGGGTTTTGGTCAGTAGGAGTCCGAAATAACCCTTCGTTTTCCCCAGGCGGAGGGTTTCCATGAGGATTTATCCCAGAAAAACAAAGTACACGCGGCATAAAGGTAGTGCAAATGCGACTCGAGTCACGTCACCGCGACATATTTTTATAAAATCACGTCGCTGGCGCTGCATCTACGAAATGACGACGCATATGCTGGATATACACGTAGTGCAAAGAACTTGCACTATAATTTGAAAATGTTTTTAAGGCTTACCTTTTGTTACTGGTACTTGTATAATGAGTAAATCTCATGTCGAGCAAACAGATGAGTTGTGTTATTTTGAACAACCAAACACTTCGATATTCATTCAATTCTTGATACTTGATCGAAGACCAAACAGACCAAACACAAGATAGCTAAACCCCTGTCATTTACTGAAAAATAGAGTAGTAACTTTTAAATAAACAACGTAATATAAATAAATATACACCTTTTCTTTGTCAGCAGTAGCCACAACGTTCCTATTGGGCTCAGCATCGTAGGCGACGCTCTCACAGCCGAAGTGTTCGCAGAGTTCGTGTATGAACTGACGCTTCTGCCAGTTCATCGACGGGAAGGAATGCGCTCGGGTCTTCTGTTTTGACTGTAGAAGGAAAAGTAATTACAATATTATGATGCATTAAAATTGTATAAATTGGCTATAATAACTAAAGCAATACAAATATCTTTTGGCGGCAAAATCGTAACTAAGTCCGCCATGTTGTCTTTTTTTTACATTCCACAAAACAATTGCACAAACGTTTACCAATAACACCACCCTGTCAACATCATTCAAGCGTGCTCGCTGTAGCGCGGCGCGAGCTTGTGTGTTACCTTCTTAGCAAGCTGCACGAGCTCGGTGAGCTTGTCGTGTATCTGGTGCGCGAAGGCGGGCTCGCGCGCGGCCGTGGAGCGGACGTGCTCGCTGTAGCGCGGCGCGAGCTTGGCCGACACGTCGGGGTTCCGTATCTGAAGAGCTAGGGCCAGCTGACGGGTGCGGGCTTCCACACGGCACTCGTCGTCGCATTCCAGTCTGAAAAACAAATAAGGCGGTGTATTTTAGCTCTTGGTACATTCCGACCTTGTCTAACTATCCACCCGGATTCTGCATAGGTCCGGCTGTATAATAAAATAAAGTAAGAAAGCGGATAGTTGTCGGATATCCGTGTCATATCTAAAATCAGCAAACAGTCAAGTGAGAAATATCTTACGTTTTGAGCATACTGCCGGGGCGTTGTACATCTGACAGGTCTACCGAGCCACCTTCCGACATCTTAGTGGCGGCTAGAGCGCTCATCATCCTGTTGACAAGAATTTAGTTTATAAATTATATGATTAGATGTGACAGCTGAACAGAACTGAACACTTACAATTTGGATCAAACCTTCGTATACGTGGGCATTTTAATTGTTTCTGTAATTACGGCATTCAATCGGTTAACTTATGTGTCCTTGCATATCCAAAATATAAAAAAAAACAAAAATAAACAATTAAGAACTTGCATTTTTTTAATAAAAAAATCTAGGTACCTAATTTATTGATTGTAATTTTCATCTGAGATGTGTTTCAGTAATATAGCTGTACAAGGATCTTTAGGAGCGTGGCCTAAATCAGATTTAACACCAACCATCTTGTTTTTTAAATTTTCACAAAACAATATTGCATGTATGTTAACAACAGCGGCCTCCTATTAACGTCATTTGAGAGCCAACATATCCTTGTAGCAGTGTAACGTAGAAAAATAGAAGGTATTTCTGTGTTCATTAGACACAGAAATACATTGTATTTTTATAAAAACAAACAGCTATTATCGATACACTTATTTAATTTCTCGAACAACACCTCATACTTACTTGGCATAATCCCGGGCATTCTCACAGCAAGGCCGCTCAGCGTGCCTGCGGCCGCACGGGCACGTGGCGCGCACGGCGCGGCGGCACGGGGCCACGCTGGGGCAGGCGCCGGGCCCGCTGGGGCCCGCGCCGGTCCCGCTGGGGCCCGCGCCGGTCCCGCCCGCTCCCGCGTGGCACGGCGCCGCGCACGGGTGCCCGCACGACGGACGCTTCTCCATGCAGGGTTGGGTGCATCTGGGTACAGATGAGAAAAGTTTATGCTGGGGCTAGTATGAGCTTTTCTTTTCCTTATTGACGCGTAATCTGTGCCCGTACTTTAGTATAAAAAATCGACCCTGCCCTTGTAGGTATCGGGCTGGTGTCGGCAACTCCACGTCCAAGGCGCGTATTATGCGTACGTATCGACACTGCGTTTACTGTGCGGATTGCGTCAGGGAAGCCAAAAAGTCGATTTAAATTGCAGTTCCTGTTTCACAAAACATCGCATAGAAAAAGATTATGTATGTTTTCCAAGTAAGTAATCGTACAGTTACAGTTTTCAGTGTCAGCTCCCGTCTCGAAGCAGAGCAAGGCAGAATCTGCATTTATAATATTCGTATGCATGTCCATGGGTTGTAAGGGGCACACTTACCATCAAGTGCCCCAAGTCAACCTCAACTGCTCGTGGCGCATCGTGCAGAACAACAAACGAGGCTCTGACAATCGACAAATGGCGGTATAACCATTTAATTTCGCAGCTAAATGGCGCAGATTAGTGACGGGCAGCCGCGTCACTAGTACGAGAAGAGCTGCGACCTGCGATCGCCAACCCGGTCACGGTAACGGCAAGGTAGGGGTGTGAAGAATCCCCGGGTTACAAATGGCCGCCAAACCCAACTGACCTTGGCGACGTATAACGGATGCACGTTACGGCTCGACGAACACCTAGTGCAGCTCGAAGAAGAACTCGGGAGAATAAGGTGGCACATTCTTGGGTTGAGTGAAGTCCGAAGAGAGGGGGAGGACACAATAACCCTTGAATCGGGCTATCTTATGTATCGTATGTGAGACCAGCTATCCCAAATTCCCAAGGCGGAGTCGGGTTCCTGGTAAATAAATCCCTTTGTGACAATGTTGTGGAAGTCTCCAGCGTGTGTCGAACATGGTAGCGTACCTCGAAGTGGAGCTAACCGAGAGGTGTAGCCTCAAGGTTGTTCCGGTTTGCGCACTGACCTCAGAACATTCGGATAACTTAGTGGAGGAAATGTTCGAGGTCATCTCCAAGGCTTTGCATTCCACGACTAAGGCCCACTACATCGTTCTCATGGGAGAATTTAACCCTAAAGTGGGAGAGGGAGTCAACGAATCGGTAGTAGGAGCCTACGGCTGTGGCAGCAGAAATCATAGGGGGCAAATGCTTGTCAACTTCTTGAGAACAAGGGGCTTTTCTTGTTGAATTCTTTCTTTAAGAAACAGCCCCAAAGGAAGTGGACGTGGCGAAGTCCCGACACTGACGAAAAATGGGATAGACTTCATCATAACGGATAAAAAGCATAATTCAGGGATGTCTCAGTGACACCCGGTGGGTTTAACACCCTGCCCTGGGGCTGCATTGGGTTGGCACTCCGGTATCACCGGGTGCCGTCCTACCTCCGTCGAGTAGTTGAGGCGTATTTGACGGACAGAGCCGACGTAGGTGTCGTGCGGTGTCCCGCAAGGATCGGTTCTGGGGCCGCTCCTGTGGGACATCGGTTACGACTGGGTGCTGCGGGCCGTCCTCCCTGATGGCGTCAGCGTGGTTTGCTACGCTGACGACACGTTAGTCCTGGCGCAGGGGAGGTCGCATCAGGCGGCGGCCGACGCGATGACACGCGGGGTTGCGATAGTCGTGGATAGGATCCAGCAGTAAGTCCGAGGCCATGTCGTTTCGTGGACTCCGGAACTCGTTACCATCGGGATCCCAACTAACGGTAGGAGGGGTCCACATCGGCGTCGAGACGACGATGAAATATCTGGGTCTCGTCCTTGACATCCCGTGGAACTTCGTCGAGCATTTTCGACGTTTGGGCCCCCAAACTGGAACGGGCCGGGGCCGCCTTCAAGTGGCTCTTGCCCAACCTGCCGGAGGTTTTACGCGGGGGTCGTGCGGTCCACGGCCCTATACGCGGCCCCGGTGTGGGAGCGTTCACTGCGGCGGCGAGCCGCCCACTATTTGAACGCGCACCAGAAGGTGGTAGCCGTAAGGCGATCCCGGGGTACCGCACGATCTCGGGCGAGGCGGCAAGCCTCCTTGCCGGACTGCCGCCATGGGATCTGGAGGCGATAGTCCTCGCGCGTCTGTATGAGTGGCGCGCGGAGGCACTACGCCGGGGGGAACTCCGGTTCCGCGGCAAATTGCGGCGGAGCGGACGGACCTCCGGCGCGATCTCATGGCGGCATGGAAAGAGCGACTGTCGCAACCCAGCATGCCACTGGGCACGCCACGACAGTGGCGATAAGACCCGTCACGGCGCCCTCACCTACCGCCTGACGCAGGTCCTCACCGGACACGGATGTTTCGGGAGGTTCCTGCACATCATCAGGCGGGAGGAAACGCCCGCCCATTGCCAGGATCCCCCAGAGGACACGGTGGAACAAACTCTGCAGTTTGGTAAGAACAACTTTAAGAGGGAGGCTAACAGAAGAACTAAGCTGGGCTGGGCAGCGTTTTAGAACTCCCTCTTCTCGTCGCGTATTCCCCAGAGCCTGAAGACTAAGGTCTTCAATCAGTGTGTCCTGCCAGTTATAACTTACGGAGCCGAAACGTGGACACTCAAGGTACGACTGTTCCATAAATTCAAGGTCGCTAAGCGAGCTATGGAACTGGCTATGCTTGGAGTCTTTCTGGGGATCGAATCCGCAACGACGTGATCCGGCAGAGAACCAAAGTTGTCGACATATCTCACAGAATAAGTAAGCTGAAGTGGCAATGGGCCGGCCATATTAGCCGTAGAATCGATGACCGTTGGGGTAGAGGTGTTCTTGAGTGGAGACCGCGAATCGGTAAACGTAAGGTAGGCCGCCCTCAGGCTAGGTGGAGCGACGATCTTCGCAGGATGGCTGGTAGCAGCTGGATGAGAGTTGCTGAAAATCCAGTTGAATGGCGTGCAATAGGAGAGGCCTATGTCCAGCAGTGGACTGCTATAGGCTGATGATGATGATGTCCATATTGTCCATTGGACATGCATAATTACGTACTATTATTATAAATGGAAACTAACTCTGTCTCGCTCTTACCTTTGCACTCCAAAACCACTGAACCAATCGTTATGAATTATATAAATAGGTGGCCTGGGACCTGGAGCGGGCTACTTTTCATCTTGGATAAGTTGGATATTTGTATTAAAAACTGATAAAATACAAAACACATGCAGACGAAGACGCGGGCAACAGCTGGTCTAAATTTCTGTTGCGTGCCACAATTAATGCCTGGCGACATTAGTTACCACTAGCGCCATCTAGTGTCGGGTAGCAGAACTAGTAGAGTCAAGATCTTTCTAGAACTATCGACATCTGGTCAGTCGGAGCCGGTATGTACTCGAACATTCTAGATTTTTCTACAGTAGAAGGTATTAGAACTATCTGAGGAGTGCCTCAGATAGTCAGCCCGGCCTTATATAGTGATATAAGGCCGGGATGGGCCGCGAGTCAGTGTTGGATAAGCGATACAAGTGAATACATCTGAAGCGATCTTCAAGTGCGACTTAAAGTGTGTTGAGTTGTTATTAGTGTTATTTAATTAAAGTGTCATTATTGGTTATGAAATCGGCAGTTTTTATTGTCACGAAGCCCCAGCTCGTAATACATCTATACAAATAAATAAAACTGAAATGTCTGTTTGTAACGCAATGTCAACAGCTTTTTACTAAAGCATCTGCGGTACATAAAACATTCTTTTAAAATTTTCGTCTGTCTGTTTGCTCCGGCTAATCACCGAAACAGCTGTACCGATTTTGACGGGACTTTCACTGGCAGATAGCTGATGTTATTATGTAGGCTACTTTTATTTTAGAAAAATAATTAATAAAGAGACACTTTATTGCTTTACGATATCCATGAAGTCGCCGGCATAGCTAGTAGACACTAAAATTCTGTAGTACTTACTTGCCAGAGTCACAGGCTCCTTTGTGACAAGTCTTGATACAGGTGTGCTTGCCGCACGGAAGCGGCTTCCCGCAAGGAAGGCCGCACGAGAACTCTTCTTGAGAACACGGTATTGTTTTTCGCTCCTGTGAATAAAACATTATATTGTTGTTATACATTATATTTATCTAAAAAAAGGGTGACTGGTTATTAGTGACTGATACGTAAACACATAATTGTACTCATTATAACAAACAACTTTCCCAAAGAAACGAATTTTATTAATTTGCCAAGCGCATGACCCCAATCAACTCCATAGAGTATTGAGTATCTATCAAGAATATTAATCTCTTTTTACAAACAAAACTATTCCACTTTTACGTTTGGCTAAGCTTCGAGTAGGTTCAGGGATTTACCTTGCACGCTCAGAGCATTTTTCCCATCATGAACGGAATCTTACCTCGTGGTCGCCATGGCAACGCTTGGTAGTGAGTACCACACAAGGTGGGCAGTCGCCGGAGTGACAGGAGTGGTGCGGCGGGTGCCTGCAGGGCCGCTCGCGGGTGCAGGGCGCGCTGCAGGCCGGGGGCCGGGCCCCGCAGCGGACTGGCGGCAGGATCACTTCCGCGCCACATTCACAGGTTAGCTCTTCGAAACCTACAGGCAAATATTAAACCCATCAGTATATAAAAGTACTAGCTTTCGCCCGCTGCTACGCCCGCGAGGTATGTCGATAAAAACTGTCTTTCCCCGGGATGCAATCTATCTCTCTGCCAAATTTTATCGAAACCCGTTCAGTGATTTAGGCGTGAAAGGACACATACATACAGACAGAGTTACTTTTGAATTTATAATATTAGTATGGATAAGGCTAAGAGCTTAAGAAACAGCGCATACATGCGGTTGCGGAACCGCAACCTGTAAATAATTTGGGACTGATGGCAAAGGGTAGTATAAAATGTTACGACGCGGTTACGGATCGTAGCGGGCGTATTTGTTTTCGTCTGCAACCGTTGCGCATCGGTCGTGGACCCTCAACCGCATAGTGAAGCCTTTCCCAAAGGTTGCTGATATTTTAACTTGGACAGTCAACCCTGATGGACCTTACCACACTTTTTGGGCACAGAATATGGTTTAGTACTCACTGACGCGCGGGCAGGGCGCGCAGTGGCCGGTGTGACAGAACTCCTCGCAGCGGTGCGCCTGGCACGACAGCGTGCGGCCGCACACCGCGGCGCAGCGGTGCGACGCGGCCGCGCAGCACACCGTGCGGCAGCGGTGACGCCCGCACGACAGTTTCTGGAGGGAAATAAAAGGAATAAGAGGACAGTTCTATGATGATGATGTGTCCCAGAGGGAACAATATAGGCTAATTATGCTATATGCGCGTTCGTATTTCTATATGTGTGATTTTAAGATGATCTTCATAAAAACTGGTGGAACCATTCAGCTGTTCTACAAAAATACAAGATTTGAGGATTGTGGTTACCTTATTGCACTTCTTTTGGCACAGCACGTTGTTGTACATCTCGGGCAAGTCGGCGCAGGGGACCTCGCGGCTGGAGTGCCCGCAGCGGCATTGCAACACTGTCTTATCGGGACATTCTGGACACGGCCCTGGATAACGAACATTAGGTTTAAAAAAATATTAAAAGCCTGTGACAATTTTGTCTCAATTTTTTCTCTCTAAAGTTTTATCCGCACGTCATAATCAGCGAGGCATGTTCCGATTTAAAACATGTTGTAGATGAAACGGCACATGTCGCGAAGTAATATTTACATATAATAGAATAGTCATGAAGTTAAAACTGTATTTTACTTTGAATATTTTTGGAAAAAAGTTATTGCTACGAGATGTGGGAATGAGTCTGATGCCAAAAACAGTTTTTAGAATTTTTGTCTGGATGTATGTTCCAGATTGACACAAAAACGGCTAAGCGGATTTGGATGTTTGGCAAACAGTTTATAATCTGGATTAACACATTGGGCACTTTTAATCCCGGTAGTACTTTCCCGTGGGATATTTTCTCCACGCAGGAGTTTCTGTTCTGATTTGTTAGTCATACCTTCATGGCAATTAATTTTGCAGAAATGTTTGTCTTCAGCGGGGCCGCATTGCAGCGGTTTGGCACAGATGTTGCCGCACAGCGGGATCGGGTCCGTGCAGGCCTTGCGCGAATCTTTGGCCAACCTAAGGAAAATATGGGTGAGATAGAGAGTCAAGAGCAAACCAATATCAAATAAAAAAAAAAAAAAAAACTGGCACTCCGGTAGTGCCGACAGAAGTGAAAACTTGAACAATTACGAGTGTATTTTGTGAATCGTCTTATAAACAAAACACGCGTGTTAAGGTGTGTTCCTTATTTTATAGGGTTTTTTGCAAATCAGGTATGATGACCAAAGTGACTGGTTTATTCTTCTCGTGAAAGGAATTTATTCAGATTTACAAATAAGCACACAGGATAGACTTCAGTTCGTGGTGTTGGTCGCGGCAGTGGTAAGAGAAGCAAGCCGCTCGCATAGAGCTCGTCGTCAGTTATATATCCGTGGTTCAGCGCCATCTCGTCGTTGTTGGATGAACTACGTAGTTAGTACGCGAGGCCCTCGTAGTTCTTCCCGATGTGCATAGATGGCGCTGTCTTACGTTTTACGTCTTACGAATTTTCGATCAGGGTCACGTGACCTGACGCGAATTTAGAAGTTTTTACCCATTCCAAAAAAAGTACACAGCGCCGCTAAAGAAGTTTTCACTTCAAAAAAAGATAGATTTCAGAGGAGGGATAACTAACTAATTTATATTTTTTAAATTTTTATGACATTGATTTTTACAATCTGTGACTACAGTAACTCACACACTTGTTAAAATTCTAGAAAAATCATCTACTTTTCCAATATTTGTAAATATGTGAGCACCATGTATCTATCACATAATTGATTTACCTGCAATTGCTTCATTTTTAGTTCTTTTTATTTTTTTTGGTGTAGACTTCTTTTATTCTAGGTGCATCGTCTTCACATATACATAATTATATTATGTATACAAAACCTTGTAAAACATTTTAAAAGAGTAACGGTGGAGTTTCTTGCCCATTCTTCTCCATACGAAAACTATCGGAAGGGGCGACTAGAATCAATTCAATTTTACTGTAAGTTTTGACGTTCAAAAGTGCCTTTAATGTGCCTATTTGAAATAAATGATTTGACTTTGACTTTAAACACATTGAATAAAACACAGTGCAATTTTACACCAATTATTTGTAAAAGAAATATGCTTAGTGTGCTATAAAATAGTGTCCTCCGAAAGTTAGTTGACACTTTTTCACTTCAGCTTTGGACACTCCAATTATGATTTAAAATTCTAGTGATACAAATGTTTGAACTGCTATAACTTACCTGACTTATCATAAAAAAGTAATCAAGTAATCCCTGAGTAAGGCGATTCGCACACTGCACCGCATTACGCAGCGAGAGGTGCGTGAAACGGAGCCAAATTCCCCGCATGGCAGCGCGTTTTTATTGAATTTGTATGTAAAAAATCACGCGCGAGGCCACGTTATCTGCGTCCCGCTACGTAATGCGGTGCAGCGCACTCGCCTAATACGGTAATACCTGATTATTTTATTTTAAACCATAATGTAGCATTAGCATTACAGCTGAAGTGGCAAAATGTCAACAAACTTTTGGAGGCCACTGTACATTGCACTGACTGCTTGAATGAAAAGAAGATCTCCCAAGAAATTCATGTTCATTTTCCTTTGGGTCTATTTACCTTCGACAATACTGAAGTCGGAAGTGTGTTTTATTCGCTGACGCTATTCGTCTTCACGTACACATTCACAGCGTGTTTGTACACTTGGTTACCACAAGTAAAGCGCGCATCGCTTCGTAAGATAATAATACTATATTGTATAATGGGCTGGTGTCCGCAACTCCTCGTCTAAGCTCGTATTTTCGGTACGGGTGGACAAATCGATCCACCTCATCATGTCCGCCTTGGTATTAGTGATGACCTCACTAGTAACTGGGTTATCATACTTTGTGTTGCATGTGGCTACCACTGGACAGTTTAGAAGCACATGAGCTGCTATAGTCTTCCACCATGCAGGCCCTACACAGTGGCCTGTCTGTGACTCTAGTATCATGTTACACTAGTACTCACCGTGTATTCCCACAAGGACAGCTGTGCACATACTGCGGCAGTAGCTGGCAGGGCTGGCAGGGCGGCGCGTGGCAGTGCGCGCGACACACGTGCGCGCCGCACTCCAGCACGCGGCCGCACGTGTCGCCACACGACCAGCTGGTGCATGTGCCCGTCTCGGCCGTGCACGATACTGAGCGGGACTTAGCGGCGGGGCAGTAGCATACTGGACATGGAAATGTAGAGTGTAAAGACCCGACTCGAAGCCAAAATCTACGCATTCTGCACATCAAACTAATAATTAATTTCTGGGAAATGACAATCTCTAACTTATAACATGACGCGTATAATTTCCGAAGGGTGAGGCGAAGGTGTACTTATAGTTTACTAACATTTGACCATTTTTCCCGTGATAAACTATTTACATATCTACAAATTTGTATGGAACCCTCGGAGCGCGAGTCCGACTCGCATTTGACCGGGTATTTTGTCATAGATATGGATTCAGAATGTAATAGATGGTTAACAAACACTAGAAACACACTTTAAATCCTAAAATCAATACACAACTACAACAGAGATAAAACCCTTAATTTTCAATCAACTTCTCCCTTCATACTAGTTCATACCTTGTTCGACAGTTTCAGCACATATGTCACAGGGACCCTCGTGACATTCCTTGGCACAGTTATGTACCCCACACAGTAGGGTACGTCCACAGACGCGACCGCACACTTGCGGCAACTTGCTGCTGCAGAGCACTGAACGGGTTTCTGCGCCGCAACCGCAATGTCTGCAAAGAAGGGTTTAAGGGTGAATTTTGATTTTGATGCTTCTAGTTAGGGAGTGTATAAAACTGCTAACGTCTATGCAGGGTGTGGTCAAAGATATGTTGATGGTTTGATGGCGATTTATTGAATGTTCATAAAAGTACAATTATTTGCTTACAGGAAAAATGCTTATTCGGCCAAATGTTACGATTGCGCGAGTGAATGACGCAAATATAAAGTTATTTGCTGAGTAAGGTTTTTACATACTTCATCTATTTGTGTTTTTCATTGATGCTATTTCCACTTTTTTCAAGTTTAGATATATTGATGTGTGGTGTGGAATGTTTACGTAAACAAACTTTATAACTTCAATTTACTAATATTTACAAGATAAAGGACGTTAACAATGAGAATGACGTGCTAAATCTGAGGAATTAATAATAGTAAAAAACTTTTTTACAAAAAAAAAAAAACAACTGACTTCAAAATAAAACACTACAAAATGATAAATAACTTTAATTTCGGAATTCGGTGTCAAAAAACGAAAATGTGGATTTTCGTTTTGAAGTCAGTTGTTTTTTTTTGTATAAAAGTTTTTATTTTTCACTTTTTAGTTGTACCTACCTACCCCACACAAATTCAATTAACACTAGTGCATTGAAGAATTGAAGACACCGACTTGATCACTTAGCTGCCTCGGCTTATTTTTAATTATTTTAATATTGAATTGTTGTTTTCTTACCATTTGCTGTACTCTGGACACTTTTAACGCGTACGTCTTTTTTACATCGTTCTCACATATGTATAATTATAAATTCACATTATTGATGTAACTAATATTTTTGTAAAACTATAATTTAAAAGAGTGTCCATGGAGTTTCTTGCCCGTTCTTCTCCATAGGTAGGTCTACGCTTTGGAATGGGCAACTAGCTTCATATTTTCTGACTGACCGACTTTTTGACAATTCAAAAGTGCCTGTAAATGGTTTAATTGAAATAAATGTTTTGAGTTTGAGTTTGACCGACTAGAAGCATCATCAAAATTCGCATAGAAATGTCAGAGATGCAGTACATTTATGTATATAACTTCGTACATAAGAATAATTACCTAATGTATTATTTATACTAAAACCTTTCTAAAAGTATGTAGATCGCATTAATGAAAAAATTATCAAATTATCTTCATTCGTTTTTGAGAAAATCGCGGACAAACATACATACATATACGGGTCGAATACAGAACCTCCTTTTTTTAATTCGGTTAAAATAACTTATTTTATTTAATGAATTGAATTTTATTATGTTATTCTTACTCTTAGTTTTATTTTTTACTCAAAGGATTGTGCCCATAAGACTTAGGACTACACCTAAGGAGACACAAACGAATTGCATGAATAACATCCATCATACGTACTTGACAACAGTAGCTTGGCACGGCGGGCACGGTCCGGGATGGCAGAGTAGCGTGCAGGGATGCGGGCACGCTCGCGGGCGACGGCATGCGCGGCCGCAGGTGTGTGCGCCCGTGGAACCGCGCTGGTACTCAGGCGCACGCACCGCTCCGCACATACAGCGGTATTCAGTCGGGATGGCTTCGTTCGTGTTCTGACAAGCTGGGCATCGCCACTTGCCCTCTGATAAGAAGGGAATGAAAGTTTTAAAAACTGTATGATAATTCAAGGTAAACGGCTGAATTCATAAACATAACGTCAATTTTACGTTACCGTTATTTCATGTCCGTGTCGCTTGAAGGAATATTGTAGCGGCAGAAAGATTATTAATTGTCTTAAAGTGAAGTGCTGCTATTAAAATTCAGGTTGAGGGGGGAAAGTTCTACACAGACACTGATAGATAGCAAGTTATTTATTGTGTTGTCATATAAATAAAACATACATAATAATAATAATACTTATTTATGACGAAACTAGAACATATTATAAGTCCGAGTCAACTTTTACAAAACGTATTGAGCAATGATTTAAGAGTGCTAAGGTAGCCCGCGAAATTCAAATTTTCTTACGTTTTTTGCAATTTGCTGGTCAGCATTAAGTTGTACGTAAGAAATATGTGTTTACAGAATTATAATCATTAAAGTCATCAACACAACTCTCTAAGACCACGTAAGTCCAAAGAATGATGATTTCATGAAACAGTTATTCTTGGGATTTACGTCATTACGTGGTCTTAGAGAGTTGTGTTGATGACTTTAACGATTATAATTCTGTAAACACATATTTCTTACGGCCGCGATTCATATGTTAATCAACTTAATACTGACCAGCAAATTCCAAAAAACCTAAAAATAATTGAATTTCGCGGGCTACCCTGGCGCTTTCGCCTTAATAGATAAGGAAAAAGTATCTATGATAAAATTAGAAAACAATAAAAGATTATAATTGTATGAATATCAAGGTCACGTTTTTTTGTGTGAACATTAAAATAACTATACTATTAAACAAAGCCATGTACTCACCAACCATGCTGCTCATGGCCCATTTTCGGATGCACCTCAGATGTAGCACATGGTAACAGTTGCAGCATGACCACACCTGGTCAAATTGTTTGACTCGGTCGCAGCAGACCAGGCACTCCAGTGTGCCCTTGTCTAGTTGTTCAGTTAGACGCTCACGTTGGGTCATCTCTTTGTTTACTGAAATAGAATAGCCTATTAGAACCCTTGTTCTAAGTAATTCTTTCTCTAAATAATAGTATCTAAACAGCCTTCTGTTTAGATACTGTTCTTTAGAGAAAAAATTACTGCAATGAATTATTGATTATCAAATAGATCTCGAAGCTAGGATCTGTGAATTATTTTTAGCATGATGTGTGCAGTGCCAAACATATATGTGTTACAAGAGATATGTATTGTTTATGCACTCGTAAGATATGAAGTGATTGGTCAAAGGTAGAAATGCCACATAAATATAGTCTACTATGGTATATTTGATTAAAAAAAAATATAATATTCAGAACTCAATCAACAGGTTAAAAATATAGGTTGCATCATTTCATGACTGATAATAGGCAGTATTTGAAGTGTGCCTAGCCCAGTTTGCTATCCCTACAGTGCCTCTAAGAATTTCTGTGCATAGAGCGAATTTTGTAAATCTTGGCGTCTCGGTGTAAGTGTAATGGGAATCTGACTTTTTAATAACAATAGCTTGTACAAACCTTGATCATTACCATATTTAGTTTTAGCTCGAGCAGGACTGGCAAAATTTTCAGACTTTGTTGCTCTCTCCCTCTCCCTAGCATCTCTGTCCCTTTCGCGAATATCTCGGTTACCTCTATCCCTTTCGCGAATATCACGGTTATCTCTATCCATGTCACGAAAATCGCGGTAATCTCTATCTGTCTCACGAATATCTCTGCTGTCTCTATCTCTCTCACGGATATCTCGATAATCTCGATCCCTTTCGCGGATGTCTCTGTTGTCTCTTTCTCTCTCACGGCCATCACGGTAATCTCTACCCCTCTCACGGATATCTCGGCTATCTTTATCCTTCTCACGGATATCTCGGTTACCTCTGTCTCTCTCGCGAATGTCTCGATTACCTCTGTCTCTCTCGCGAATATCTCTGTTATCTCTCTCTGTCTCACGGACATCTCGATAATCTCTATCCCTTTCATGGATATCTCGGCTATCTCTATGCTTGTCACGGGTATCTCTTTCCACTGGGTAATCATCTTTGTCCCTGTCTCGGCTTTCACTATCCCGGTCTCTCTCCATCCTCTCTTCTCTACCTTGTAAATAAGTATTGGCATATTGTTCATCTTCTGTGCTATTGCGATCTATTGCTCTAAGCCGAGGAGTTCCAACCCAATTCTTTCCACGTCCAGAAACTTCTCCTCTCCCGTTCCTCACATCCTGACTGTCCTTACTTATTGCACTGTTGTAGAAGGTACGAGCATCATCTTTGTTCTTTGACTTGTAATTTCCTTTTCCTTGGCCTCTTTTGTTACTTGAATCATAGTTACGGTTGTTCGATTCATAGTTACGACTGCTAGAATCCTGTTGGCGACTATTTGATTCATACTGTCTACTATCTGGTTCTTGATTACGGTTGTTTGATTCTTGATTACGGTTGTTTGATTCCTGATTGCGGTTGTTTGAATCATGATGTCGACCATTAGATTCATTACTGCGATGATTATTGTCACGTTGGCGAACATTTGATTCTTGGTTCTTAGGATGCTCTTGAGTACATTGGTATGATTCAGTTTTCTGGGTTGTTTCTGTATTTTGTTGTGAGCTGTCTCGCTCTCTCTGCTTTTGTTTTGATCTTTCTCTCCAGTTTGTATCTGATGAACTACTACCACTAGCACTTCGTGGTTCATTTATACTAGGATAGTTATTTCGTGAATCATTTATACTACTGTAATGGTTTTTAGGTTCATTAACATTACTATAATTATTTCTACATTCACTATCATCATGTACCGTACTAGATTCAGGAATGTTCTGAGTGCTAGTTGAAGGTGTCATCATGGAACCTTTTGGCACAAATTCAGTAGCTGTTGGAGTGAGATTAGATTTGAGTATCATTGCATTTGTATAAGCATTAGGATTGGGTGCCACAGGGTTGTATTGACTTTGAACATTCATTGGGTATGCTTCAGTGCCACTGGTCACATTGGCTGTGGTTGCTGCATATC
Source organism: Luperina nickerlii (assembly GCA_963855955.1). Classification (NCBI taxonomy): domain Eukaryota; kingdom Metazoa; phylum Arthropoda; class Insecta; order Lepidoptera; family Noctuidae; genus Luperina; species Luperina nickerlii. The sequence goes on from OY979665.1 coordinate 5,996,448, forward strand.
CATAACTGTCTAACTGAGGGTTTTGAGCAGTGGATGGAGCATTCTGGTAATTATATTGCCTTGCAGGATAATTTTCATATTGCACATTGTTATAGTTGCTAGCACTGGGTGCACCACTGTTTTGCATTTGAGAAAGAAATTCATTAAAGCTCACATACTGGTTGGCTTGCTCTGGTCTATTGGGGTAGTAGGCTTGGTTGACATACTGGACATTAGGGTCGCCGTTCCAAGCTTGGTACTGGTTGTTGTAAGCGTATGTGTTGTTCCACTGAGACATGATAACGGGATAACAAATTATAATATTGTGAAATATTTGTGTTTAACTGGAAGTATGGCAAAGAATTTTGTGGATTATGCGAGTTTTTTTGTATTTACGGTGATGGTATGACCGCAGGCCGAAGCCTGAGGTCTCGAGTTAACCGTGTAACTCAACCTGAAATTAATAAAAAGGGTAATTTGTTATCAAATTCGAGAGCAACCGACATGTGCCACTTTCTAATATATAAGTTAAATAATGTTGACTCACCACTTGCTTGTTTTGTCCACCGATACGTTTTTGTTAAAAATAACTATATAGTAACGAAAAATAAACTAAAATAATTTAATAATTTACAAAATTGCAGTAACTTTAACGATATGACAAGGATGATTCGGATTCGGAGAAGGGTGAAGGGGGGAGGTTCACGTTGACAATTTGACAGTAGGTTTTTTCGCAACTTTTAGAATCAAAGAATTAATCTTATTTTATTATTAAGCCCCTTAAAAATTATAAAATAGAGATAAAATAAAAAGATGTAAAAAACCATTTGTTTTCCATAATATTCGTGATTAAACAATCTTTTATTTATTATTTTGCGATGATATTCTCGACATGATAACAGAAACTATAATACGTGTCAAGCTTGTGTCTAGTACAGAGGCGGGAATTTACGAATATTTATTGCAGTTTGATTTATTTACACCTGAAACTATCAATGAACAACTAAGTTTGCGCAATTCGTTTCGTAATGTAAAATCTTTTCCAGATACCTTAGATCCGTTGTATATCTGAAGAATAATGACAGTTTCACATATTGTCCATACAAAATAAGTCGCAATGATTTATTTCTCCGAATTTCGTCTAAGGGCTTATTTTTCAATCATCTGATAACTATATTCGAAGAATAATTTAGAAAATTATTTCGATAATTCATACAAAAATTGTCAAATGTCAATTTTATTCCTCGAATAAGTGTTATCTTCCGATGGAAAAATCAGTCCCAAGTATTTCGTAGATAAAATATCTCTGACTGTTGAAAAATCAGCCCTTAGGGCTGATCGAAAGATAATTTTATTTGTGGAATAAAATTGACGTCTGACTGCTTTTGTATTGAAGAACTGTCAAAAATTCAAAATTATTCCTCGGATAAAATTATCTGGCGTTGGAAAAATCAGCCCTTAGTGAAATAAAATACTTTAGTAAGTAGGTACTTACATTATTATACCATATTACACAAGGAGCTTATGAATAATAGTATTTAAGTTTGAACATTACCTACATGTAGAAATAAATAATTTATGAATAGTAAAGGTACCTGCAAAATTTAATCACTAAAAGGCAAAAAGATATGAATCAGCGAGTGTAAAGTACCTAATCAATAGGTGTCGAATCATTTTGATTTCGCTGATTCACTGGCTTGTGTAGGTACCTATCGTAATTTACATTTAATATGAGGCCTCAGTTTATGGTGCAACTCATGCTCGTTTCATGTTATGTGGTGAATACCGTGATAGTGACTAATTATGTTACGTTGATAGTTGATGTACGAAGCAATCTGGATAAGCCCGTTTTTGTCGGTTTTGTTGATCGTCGTAGAAGAAATCAATTTTTAGGGTTCCGTACCGAAATGGTAAAAAGGAACCCTTATGGTGAGACAGACAGACAGACAGACTGAGGTCTGTTTGTCTGTCTGTCTGTCTGTCTGTCACAGCTGGATATCTCAAGAACTAGGTACTAATGCTATCAACTTGAAATTTGGAATAGTTTTACGTGACGTTTGCTCAACTATTGCAAATAAGAAAAAAATAAAAATATACGCATATTTTTTGCAACAGGGACTGAAGGGGGTTCTGAAAAATTCGAAGTGGGGCTACTAGGGCATGTGGGGTATCATATGAAAGAGCGCATGGCAGTTTGCACATTCTCAATTTTTTAGGCCGCATAGTTTTCGACTTTTGATGAAATATTTAAAAAAAATACCCCCTCCCCTTATCTCCAAAGTTTGCAAAGAGAAAAAATCTGAAATTATACTGAAAATAGGCCTCGCCGATGAAAAATTAAAAACATGATGGTACGGAACCCTCGGTGCGCGAGTCCGACTCGATTTTTTTTGTAGGTTTTATTTGTAGGTACACACACCTACTCATACATACAGCATGCGTATGTACCCTTGCGTACACACCGATTTGTTTTTGAAATACCCTTTGCGAGGGCCCTGTTCAGAATTTAAAATATTGCTAAATAACTGTAGGTACTATATTATCCCGACAAGGTAAAACTTCCGGCCGGTGTCGAGGTCGGGGCCGAATCTTGCGATCCGCATGTCGTAAAGAATAACAGAGGCTTTGGGTAAAGGGGGACAGACGTGAAGAAAAATGACCTACTGCATAATTAAATAACTGCCCGTCGATTAGGTGAAGTGAGTTTGTTTTTACTAGGAATTGACACTATTGACAGCTCACTCGACGCTCACTTCACCTAAGTTTTCAGGGTGAGATTTTTACAGAATAGCACCGCTGTGCTTCCCCTTCTACCTACTACACCTACCACCTTCATATTTTCACACATCCATATAATTATTTAAAAAGCCCTTCTCACGTTCTGTACCGCGCCGCGAGCGCTCTATTGTCTGTGAATGATCCCTTTGAAAACCTAAAGAATATTGGCAATTTCGTAGTAACCTTGGCCTGATTACCTCCATTATTTGATTTGCTATTTAGAACCGTTCTAGACGTTTGCAAAGCAGTCTGGTTAGTTATGGTGCACGCAGTGGGCATGGGGTGCATGGCGAGTTCCCAGAAGATTAGCGTTGCTGCTGTGAGTGTTGTTACAAATTTTAATATTAACTAGCTGACCCGGCGAACTTCGAACTGACTCAGAATCAATAAGAACGAATGTATGAGAATTTTTTCTTAGTCAATTGTTCCCATGTTTTAATTATTATGCTATTCGGGGCGGAGACAAATCCAACAAATCAAAGATCATAAAAATCCGCCTAGCCGTTCTTGACTTATAAATGGTGTAAATAACTCGAATTTGTTTTATTTAAATGTATAGATTAGAATGATGGATGTCATATCGATTTTCAGTAATTTGTGAAATTAAACGGCTGAAATGCTAGTTATTTTATCAAAATAAATCAATATCTTGAACACGAAAATGTGTCTAGTTAAAAATATAAAGATGCTTACGTCTTCTATACATACAAATACTTAAATAAAATTGGAGTGTCTGTTTGTAATATTAAAATAACCGCTTTTTACTAAATGCTTAATTAAGGATGTATACACGCCCACGGTACATATACCAAAATAACATTTTTTAAATGTTTGTCTGTCTGTCTGTCTGTTTGTTCCAGCTAATCTCTGAAACGGCTGGACCGATTTTGATGGGACTTTCACTAGCAGATAGCTGATGTAATAAGAAGTAACTTAGGCTATTATTATTTTGGAAAAAAAAATAGGGTCCCACGAAAAAGAATTAAAACCAATGAAATGAGATATTGAATAATATCCGATTCAAATAGGGAAGTTGTATTATACTCCGTTTATTTAGATAATACACTCCGTTTCTAATAAAGAAACGGAGTATAGTTATGTTTTTATGTGGATCCTATACGTGAAGATTTCTTAATCTCCATAGAAATTGATTGAATAAATAGGTAATATAGTGTTGTTGTTTAACCCAAGAAAATCGTACACCAAATATTGTATATAAAGAAAATTTTCAATAAAGCTAATACGAAAAATTAAAATAAATAATAATTAAACTAAAAATGCAAAAACGAAAAAAAAAAGAACTAAATGGAGAAATATATACAAAAACAAAGTATCGATTCATAAAATAGAAGAATTTCATTGAAATTAGCATAGGTATTTCTTTACGCGGAATACAGAATTAATAAGTTATCGTAAACTCTGCGAATTGAACAATAACTTTTTTGTTAAATTCCACGCGGACGAAGTCGCGGGTAATAGCTAGTTAAAAATAAATTTACCCAAGCAAGTCAACAATTTGATTGAAATGTCTTTAAGATGACTTTATTTAAATACAAACAAAAACAAGCTAACACTAAAATATATAATTAAATTATATTAATATGTACAAGTATATAATAAAAAATAAAAGGAAAAGGGAGGTCCTCATTGGGCATCAATAAAAAATTCGTCCGCATCGCTGTCAATGGGATAAGTGCCCAAAAGGCTGGTAGCATTACCACGTTGGATGACAATGCTGAATGGCTATATAGTTTTAAGTTCTAAATAAATGCTGTTTTGCGCAGTATTCCGAGCCTTCCAATTCTTCGTTGAAGTCAACTAAATCCGAGACGGTGCTGTCAGCACTGACGAGGCTCGACGATGAAATAACCAAGAGTGAGAAGAGTCATCCAGCCGCGAGGCTTGCAGTCGTCGCCATTGAGTTGGAGAGTATACAACAGGTACCGAGGATGTAGCTGATGGCACAGTCACAGCTTTTATTACAATTAGACTATTTTCGTGCGAAATTTTCCGATGACCTGGTGAAGGCCGCAGGAATCCGCTGGAACCGGTCAAAGTGGCGGTGCCTATGTCCAGCACACGCCTTTCGGCTGACATGATGATGATGAATTTTCTTGCCATTTTTTAATATTATAGATAGATATTTGCTGCTGCTATTGAGTCTACAAATCGCAAACCTCTAAGTACTAAATACAGCCTTGAAAATCCTTATTTATTTGCAGGCGAAATATGATAATACTGTAGACGATGTTGAATTGCTTAATTTATTTTTAAACTTTGCACGTATCCTATGAATACCTATTTAAAAAAAAATATTATTAATAGTCTTGCGTTTGACCACAGTTTCGAATGATGGTAAGCGATGATGTGGTTAGCGATGGAGCACGCTTGACTAGAAGTAACCTATAGTCTGTGCTATAGTGCAATCGTCGAGAGATGGCGTTCCTGACACTTGTCAGTGCGACAAAAAAAATTTGAGTCCATACTTCCATACCTATCTACTTACTAATATTATTATATAAATGCGAAATGTCTGTCTGTCTGTTACCTCTTCACGCTTAAACCGCTGAACCGATTTAGATGGTTATAGAGATGTTTGGGTCCCGGGAAAGGGCATAGGATAGTTTTTATCCCGACATTCCCACGGGATCGACACTTAAGGCTCGTACACACAGGCGCGACGCGACACGCGACACAAAGGCACCGCAAGTCGCGCAACGAGCGGTGCCTTTGTGTCGCGCGCGATTCGCGTCGCGCGTCGCGCCTGTTTGCAGGAGCCTTTATGCGGGTGAAACCGCGGGGCGCTGTTGCTGCCAGTAACTAATAAAGATCATATTCGCAAAACACGTAGGTATTCGTTTGTATGAAACTAACGGGTGTCAAGAACGCAATCTCTCGACAAAAATAGAACAGAATAGACGGCCGCACTGTACCTACTATAGTTACGATAAAATAGCGTCGTTGCGCATGCAAAAGCCGCTATGTGTTATTTAGTTATTTTCGGTTCTTTATGCAGTTTTAGTCGTTATTTCAATACACACATACTGTATAAACAGCTATGTGATAAGTGCAATATTTAAAGAGTTAAGGAATGTAGCTATGTGATATTCATACATCGAAGTTCCGTATAAACACTCTAAATGTTATAATTCATATAGCTCAAATAAGTTCACTAAAAACACATAGCGACTTTTGCATGCGCAACGACGATAGGTTCCTTTAGATTATTTTCTTTTTATAGGAAATCAAGACATTTGAAGAGATCACTTCTCCAGTAACAAAAGATACGTATGCCAAAACTATTCACCAGGTGAGTTAGTGAAACATTCCTAATAGCTTAATCTAAACTAATATTATAATAAAGATTCGAGAAGATTCGATTCGAGATTCGAAGATTTTTATTCGATTTTTTGTTTGTTAACCTTTCACGCTAAAACGGCTGAACTGATTTGGATGGTTAGACCCTGACCAGCCGGTCTATTCTGTAAAAATCTCACTGTGAAAACTTAGGTGAAGTGAGCTTAAAATAAGTTATTTCACCTCGTGCATGACACCATTGTTAGTAGTGTCAATCCCTAGCATCAGGTGGAATGACAGTTCACTTCACCTCAGTTTTCACGGTGAGATTTTAACAGAATATATTGGCTGGATTAGGATTAGGACATAGGATACTTTTATCCTAATATTCCCACGGGGTCGAGACTTATTATGTGTGTGAAACCGCGGGGCACATCTAGTAAAATTTAATTATGAATTGAAGTAGAGATAAATATGAATTAAGTTTCTAATAATTTGTCTATTGTTTTAGATTAAAAAAAAAATAATTGTTTTTTTTTAATTTCAGTTGTTTATAAGCTTAGACCTCTACAGGCGGCCGATGTTAGCATCAGAAAATGAAGACTTCGTCGCAAATGTTAATAGAAAGGTTTGTTCCTTTACTGGTAGTTAGTACCTACAATAGTATAGGCAAGTTCGCCAGATTTTCAAGAAGTAGTACTTTAAGTACTTATCATCATTGAATAAATTCCGCATGCTCTGCAGGAGATGCGTCGCCTCGAACTTAGCTGGCTGCGCACACGTTACACGGAGCTTGTGCGCGAGCGCCGTGTGCTGCACGCACAAATCCTGCGTTCGCGCTCGTTGTACGCACAACTGCAGCACTTGTTGGGTAGGTACCTTATTTAAGGGCTATAAAATGCAAAATAGAAAATAAAAACTTATTTCAAAATCAGTTTATCCACTCTCAATAATAAGACAACTTATTTCATTTAAATTTTAATTAAACTTGCGAAAAACTACGAAGCGATTGTATGACAAACGAGGTTACAAGAAGATACGTACCTAATGAAAATCAACAGCTACGCAATACCCCTACGACCGCTACGCAACACCGCTACGATGGCTACGCAGAACTTCTACGGCTGTTACGTAGAACGTTGCTGCGGTAGTTACGCAGAACTGCTACGGCAGTTACGCAGCGACTAGGATAGGACGGCTATGAAATAGTTTCATTTAACAGTTTTTTAGTCAAATTCATCAATATTATTGTGTAGTGTAGTTGCTTTCTAATAAGTTATTAATGTGATGTTGTAATTGGGTCGTTATGTAATACTGTACGCTAGAATTTTGATAAACGGGACCAAAACCTAACCTATATCATTTTGGACTATGTGTAGACTCCATCTGGGGCACTGCTGCCAAGCCCGGCAGTGCTGAAGAGAGCACACTGACGAAGGCGCTGGGTCTGCGCGACGCACTGGCGGCGGTGTCCGCGCGGCTCCGCGCTGCCGCCGAGTATGCGCACGCGGCGATGCGGCTGCTAGACGACGCCATGCCAGCTTGGAAGATGACCACGGTCGGCAAGTCAGTACTTTGATTTTTTACTGATGTGGTAAAAAACTATTCGATCAATTACGATTTATTTGAATTAAACTTTTACAAATTGGCAATGATTTGAAATTTGTACTATAGGTATAAAGTTTATTTGGATTTAATAATACTGGACCTGAGACATATAGACGAGGGACGCGATGAATCGTGAAGAACGGTAGAAAGTAAAAGAGGCCTAATTAGCTTATCCCCAGCAGCTGGTGATTCCAGGCTGAAATGATGAATTTAACTGGTAAAGCTCCACGCGTGACTGATGGTTCACGAAACAATAGAAAATCAATTGTGTCTCATTAGTGGAGCTTAAGGGGTTAAGGGCCAAAAGATTCTTGTACAGTGTACCTAATTTATTGTGAGCCGTATACCGTCATCAGTGTTAATGACGTTGACAGGGTGGCGTTGTTGGTAAATATTCAATTAACTAAGCCACTCGTAGTTCACTGCTGGACATAGGCCTCTCCCAGGCTGCGCCACAACACCTTGTCCTCTGACTTCCCTATACAGTCTGATCCAGCGACCTTTTTAAGGTCTATACACACAAACAAAAAATCCTTGTACAGCTACGATACAATCAATACGATGTCTAATGCTATGGTTTTGGGTCAGCGGGATTGTCCGAAAAGGTTACCGCTGGCCCGGAACATAAAGGGCGAAGGAAGGAACACGGGTGGGTTTTAGTCAGTAAGAGTCTGACACTCCCTTCCGCTCCACCCAGAGCGGGAGGAGTCATTTGATGATTTCCCATCCTGAAAAAAAAAATGCTATGGTTTTATAGAAGAGCGTTGACCACAATAACGTCCGCAATTTACCGGTGAATGACGTCACTGATACGTTATTTATGAAAGTAAGTTGGTGTGTTTCATAGATATAGTATATAATGTATCAAAAACGCTCTCTAGGAAAGAGAGCGTTTTTGACACCGTAAAGTCAAACCGCGCTGTCCAAAGATTTAAATCGCTAGATTTTCCCTCACCGTACCTCAGTTACCACCCATATAGCATCCGCAATTTACCGGTGTATAACGTTACTAAAACGGTCACCGCTTTTATAGGAAACGGTAGCTTTAGGTTCAGAATACGTCATGCTTTCCTATCCCTGTTGCAGTGCTTATTACAGATCAATCACACATCAATGGTGACAGTTTGACTTTACCAACCCTCATAATCCGTAGCGGTAAGGGCGGTTTTCCTAGGTAAGTTGTTCAAGTGCTACTACCGAAGTGTATTCTAGGAGCGGCTGGGAGCGCTCAGCCGCGGTGGCAGACACTTGCGCGCTGCTGGTGGCAGCGCGTTGTGCGGAGCGAGGCGCGCGCCGCGTGCTGGCCGCGCCCGCTGCGCCTCGAGCCGCACGCGCTTTGCGTCTAGCGCTCGACTACGCTTTCACTGATGCCGTGCATGACCACAAGTAACTTACCTGAACAACTAACTTTTTTTTTTAGTCTAGCGCATATTATGGCTGGTTGCGTTTCGACTAGCCATAATTTGCGCCCATAGCGACTTACACACGAGCGACACGCATCAACGGCAGAGGCAACTGCAGCCGTCGACACGACGCCCACCGTCGAAGCGTCGCGTCGGCAGCTGCCGTCGAAAATGTGCCGCTCGTGTATTTGAGTACGGTGCTCACGGCTGCCGCCGACACGCGTTGACGGCAGCAGTTGACACTGTCGATGGCTGCAGTTTCCTCTGCCGTTGACGCTTGTTGGTCGTGCACATAGTTACTTCACTTTCATACATTTAAAAAATAGTCGAATGCGGTGCAATGGTTCATACCATTGCACCGCATTCGACTATTTTTTGATTTTGGTATGCGATGCGTTGCGTTGTAGCTCGCCCTACACTAGCCTATACCTAGTGGCCTCAAACGTTTCATTGTTGCACTGTAGGATTCGTATGTTTCTGTGCAGGTACCAGAGAGCAACCGAAATCTTTTTCCAGTTCAAAGATGCACTTGTGTTGTTAATCGACTCAATTCATCAGGTACGTGGCTCAAACAATTTTAGTCCTAGTGGTTGGGTGGGTGGGTGGTGGTGGTGGTGGTGGTGGGTGGTAGTGGTTTAGTTTAGTAGTTTAGTGTGTGTTAGTGGACTTAACGGCCGTAGTGACGGTTGTCGTGAAAATGATGACAGCGACAAAAATTTAAATCGTTAGATTCGCCATACCACATTAAAAGATAGTCAAGTTTCTGTTTCGTTTTGACACCTCTGATACACAATGACTTGACTTGATTGTCATGGAAAGGCTAAAATTTAATGTGTGAGCCCACTTTTGTCAGTATATGGACACTTTTTCTTTCAACAGCGGGGCTTGAGTTAATGTCAAATACAGGTGTAAATGACAGATTTTCATGACGGTTGTTATAATATGACGGAACCGCTTTCCTAGGGAACCAAAGCTTAAGCACCGGGCGAGCGGTGGCGGTGTTAAGTTGGGCTGGTTGGAAATACCAAATACCTTAATTTCATGATTGACGTTTCAGTGACGTAATTTGACGATACATTGCGGACACTATGTGGCGACCACCGTAAACCCTAGCTTTAGTACCTACAGTGTACCTACGTATAAGTTTATGACAGTTTTTACACGTAGATTTCAACCGGTTAACACATACACTTGCTGACGGGATGGCAGACGATGTCTCTGTCCAGTTAGCCGACAATCGGAACGTGTGTAAAGAGCTTAAGGTGTAACTTCACCAACTCGACAGCGACCGAACGCCTTGTTCGCTTGTTAAAAATATGTTAGTAATGTTCCTTATCTTCGATGATCCTCAGTCAGGCTATAATGGAGATGGTGGAGAAACACCTTTATTTTACGTCACAAAAAATACGCTTGTTCTTTTATCAATCATGATAAGATAACAAAGGGTACCTACTTAGTGTATTGATACATTTTGTTTTAAACTTCATGTGCACCTAGGAAGTACATAAGTTGTGGAAATATATTGCCCCTTTGATCGAAGTTTATCCCAGCTTTATTTATACAACGTGCCGCTACCATAGTGACATTAATTTAACACACAAGTAGGGCTAGTGGCCAGTAATCATAATAAAATATAACATCATAAAATCACAGAGTAGGTACATTAAAATACATAAAATAATTCGTAATTTAAAAACTACTCTCTCTTTCGGTGTCCGCCAAAAATAAATTTTCTATTGTCTGTTGTCTGGCAGACAAAGTGTTAAGAACAGAGGGGCAATTCTACAAATTTTAACAACGTTGACAGTCTGATCTCAGTCTCAATCTGTCAAAAAATACTTCAAATTTCCCTACATTTTGACAAGTTTTTGACATTTCTTTGTCGCTGAGATGAGACTGCGACTAGTACACTTGACATTGGCTAAATTGTGGTGGTTTTTCCGCAAAAGCCATTAAACGAAGAGAAGAAGAAGAAGAAGATTTTGAACGTTTTAAATTACGAGAATTGGCCTTCAGGTTGTTGCAAGATACTATTTTAGAAAATTGTAAATAATTAAAATATGTTTTTGGAACGAAAACGCGAAACCGTAGGTATACATGTATTAAATTAAAGCGACACGCTGTATTGAAGAGGCGAAATCGTTGCAAACGTGCGCTGCGCTGTGTTTTTTGCTTAAAACCTCGATAGATTTTAAATACTTTGAATAGAACAAAACAATAAAGAAATAATAAAATGACACATTTCATTAGTCGATTTATTTTGATTATTATGACATTGTGACATTATTTATTGTCATAAGATTATTAGTAATTTTTAAAGGAAATGTTTAAAGCGCTTCCAATTCCAAGCACGTTATCAAAATGCCAAAACGTACGTCGGATCTTGCAAACAAGATACTCTTCTAATTGTGTACAAGTATTCATAAATGGCGAACCTGTACAAGTTCCTTCTTATTATACAATTATGCAAGCTTTACAAAGTGTAAATGTGACCATACCATCATTCTGCTACCACGAACGTCTGTCAATAGCTGGCAACTGTCGAATGTGCCTGATTGAGGTGGAGGGCTGGTGGAAACCTCAAGTGGCCTGCGCTGTCCCCGTGGCCAAAGACATGAAGATCCGCACGAACTCGGAAATGGTCAGTAAAGCTCAAGAATCCGTTTTGGAGTTCATACTTGTCGACCACCCGTTAGATTGCCCCATATGTGACCAGGGAGGCGAGTGTGATCTTCAAGACTTGTCTGTGAGACATGGCAATGATCGTTCACGATTCACAGATATACATTTTGAGGGAAAAAGAGCCGTGGAAAATAAAACTTTGAGCCCACTCATTCGTGCAAACATGAACCGCTGCATCCATTGTACCAGATGTATCCGCTTCGCGTCTCAAGTGTGTGGCCTGGAAGTATTGGGATCAACGGGTCGCGGCCACGACATGCTTGTTGGAACGTTTGTTCCCAAAATGTTTTTATCTGAACTGTCTGGGAATATCGTAGATTTATGTCCAGTGGGAGCATTGACTAACATCCCCTATAGGTTCAAAGCTAGACCATGGGAATTAAAGAACGCTAATTCTATTGATGTTACAGACGCCACAGGTACGAATATAATATTAAATTATAGGTTCGACCGAGTACTTCGTGTTTTGCCTCGTGAACACGATGAAATAAATCAGGAATATGTCTCTGATAAGGGTAGATGGGCAATAGACTCGCTCGAGATGCAAAGATTGGTTACACCTATGAGAAGAGCTGGTGATTGCTGTTGTCCGCTCGAATGGGATGCGGCCCTACAAATGGCTTGTGATATGCTTAGAGCGAATACTCCCGCGAAAATAATGGCGATAGCTGGCCCTTATACTAATGTCGAGACTTTGGTAACCAGTAAAGATGTCCTGAACATGTTCGGATGCGAGAACACTTATGTGGAACGAGAAATGTCGTACTCGTGCTCCGGATCTGACATACGAGCTTCATATTGTTTCAACACCACTATAAAAGCCATCGCACAAGCTGATAAAATTTTATTAGTCGGTACTAATCCTCGATTTGAAGCACCAATTTTAAACATGTGGATTCGACAAGCTTATAGAAGTAACGAAGCGGATATATTCGTGGTAGGTCCAAAGTGTGAGTACAACTACCACGTTACATACATAGGAAACAATGTAAGCTCTTTATCACAGGCTGAGCAGGCTTTATTGGGAGCGAAGAAACCACTCATATTTGTTGGAATAGCGCAATTAGAAAGTGACAATGGTCCTGCGATAATGAGTACTTTAAAAAAATTGGTAGCCAAATTTAAAATGACTGACCTAATTAACATTGTTACTAGAGAGGCGAGTTTTGCCGGTGCCTTAGAAGCAGGATGGAAACTTGGAGCACGGCGTGCATTGGAGGAAAAGTGTCCGAAGGTCATCATCTCTCTAGGAGCAGATAACATATTCTATAACTGGGAGCCACCCAAGGATTGTAAAATAATCTACGTAGGTTTTCAAGGTGACAAAGGTTCAGAGTGTGCTACTTTGATTTTACCAGGAAGTGCATACTCAGAGTCAGGCGGACTTTACTTGAATATGGAGGGTAGATCGCAGTTCGCGTACCCAGCCGTTACTCCTCCAGGGAAAGCTAGACATGACTGGAAAATATTTCGTGCTCTAGCAGAATACCTTAACCTTTGTCTATTTTATAGTGATCATGGTACTCTTTGCACTAGAATGGCGCAAATTAGCCCCAATTTCTCGTGTTTGGGTATGGTTCAAAAGCAGGTATTTGGAAACTTGGTCGGAGAATTAATACCGGGTGGAGCAGCCGCCAAAAATGACATGTGCGTAGATATGCAAGAACTTAAAGATTATTATTGTTCTGATGTCTTCACGTATAATTCACCCACTATGGTAAAGACTAAGAAAGCAGCGATAGAATTTAAAAAATCACTCTATTATCCTAACTAGGTACTACTTTATCAAAAATATTTTTTTATAATTACCTATTGGAAAATACGGGCTAATTATTATTATTTAACACCTATTAGCTTTTGTGTATTTCGATTTTAATAAACTTTATGAACATCATTTTTATCAGTGTTTTTATTGTAATTTTGTTTGTTTTTTGTCTTGTATTTATATTGCATTGGTGTATTTGATCAACGGTTACCAAAGTAACCTATTGAAGGTCACAGAACGAGACACGATAGAAGTTTATTGTTATTACGTTACGTTACGGCGCGTTCAGTGTCGTAGTGACGTAGTGGCGGTGTTAAAATTGTTTCAGACATGTTAGATGTTTTTCTCACATTTTTGACCGATTTTTACACGTTTTGTATATCTACAACATGGATAAGTAAAGCTTCTTGGTATATAACTAGGGTCATACCTAGGTCTTACTATAAAACTTAAGACACGTCTTGTTCAACGTGTGTCTATAATATTACTGTTACGTCAAAGTTCAATAATTATGTCTTGTTTAAAAGATATTAAGCCTAAACAACTGTCATCCACTGTTTTATGGGTAGTAAGGGTAGTCTTCATAACTTGTGAAGACGAAGGTGTCAAACGATAAACGACAATAGTAGATAAGAAGAAGACCTTCCATCAATGGATGGAAGAAGTGTTCTTCTTATCTACTGTTGTCGTTAACTGGGATTAAGGAATCCCAGTTTTATCTGGGGTCGGGTCTTCTTGTAATGATAACTGTAGAGTACATGCTTTATACTTTCGTGTAATCGCAGAGTATTTCTGTAGAAATTAATGAAATAGGCTGCTCTCGTAATCTCGTAAACGTAGTCATGTTTTTTGTATGTTTTATGTCAGGTTCTTCTCAACAATCTAGAGAACTTATCGGCTGCTGAGAAGGACGTGGCTAGTTGCAGGAAGGAGCTTCGAGCGTCAAGGGTCAACGATATCGTGAGGAAAGGACTGGCCGAACTCAAGTACGAGCCCAAAGCTCTGACTAGCTTGAATGTTGCAATGAAATGACTGAAGCTGCAAGTGTACCTAATGGTTTTTGTATAAAATAAATTATTTGACACCAGTCTTTGTTTTTAGTAGATATCTAAGTACCCCTAAGAAGTACCTCTGAGTAGACTTTGTTTGATTGGATTTTGTTATTCAATTAGTGTTGCCCAAATGCAAGACCAAGACAAGACCTCAGCCAGTCTTGGTCTTGGTCTTGCGTCAATACACCTGGTCTTGGTCTTGGTCTTGGTTAGTGTTGCCCAAAATCGGTCTTGGTCTTGCAGTCTTGGTCTTGTTCTTGCATTTTTGCAAGACCAAGACCAAGACCAAGACCGACTTATTTTAGCAAGACCAAGACCAAGACTGAACCCTGCAAGACTTGAGCAAGAACAAGACTAAGCCTGCAAGACTCTTGCGTCTCGCAGTTAAGTCAAACTGAAATTTGGGCGTTATAGTAGGTATTTGGTTTCAATCCCGATTATGCGAAAATGGATGTATTTTTTTTATGAAACAGTAAATTACATTGTTGAATTGCATTGAAAACTAAAATTATTGTTGATAATAAAAAAATATCGAAAAATTACGTGACTATCAATAGTTCAATACACTTCTGCACGTTTTTTTTAATCTTCTTTACTTAAGGCGAAAGCGGTATTAGGTAGCCCGCGAAATTCACTGACCAGCAAATTGCAAAAAACGTAAGAAAATTTTAATTTCGCGGGCTACTTTAGCGCTTCCCCCTTAAATCGATGAAGCTTTAGAAAAATAATTATCCCCTCATAACGAATCTAAAATAAAAGTAGTAAATGGGTCATTCAATTATGTAGATGATTAAAATGCCTCATGTGACGCGTCTGTTAGATTCATTGGGATTCATGGCAGACTCGACGCCGCGCGGGGATTCCCGCAATCTTCCGCATTTTTTGTCAGGTTCAAGCATTTATGCACTTTATTGTAATAATTTTAAAGTTTATTTTCAAGTGCGTTAATAATACGAGGAGACCGCTTGGCGCTGCGGTCCCTTTGTGGCGGCATTTGAAAGCGAATAGCGTAGGTACGAAGACAGTGTTGACCTCGCGAATGAACTTTAGCGATACAGCTGATCAGGTAGCCCTTTCGAGTTTTATTTACATTGCTGTTTTAAGTGACACAAGTGAATTTACTATTTTTTAATTAAAAATCTCATTGGGTCAGATAGAAATAATGATTGTTACATACAGTTTACAGTAAAAAAATTGCAGAAAAAAACGTAAAAATTAAGAAAAAGCCGACGAAAAATTTCAACACAGGGGGTCCAGTCGTCCAGAATCATGTACAGACGCCAGCACATCAAGCTACCCGAAAGTGTCAAATTTTCCCCAATCAATTTTGAACCTTATGCTTTAGCGATAAAGTTGAAAATCTATTAAAGAAATTTGACAGATTGTAGTAGGTTGATGTGCTGGCGTCTGTACCTACTGAATCCATGGTAAGCGGTTGCGCGTTGATGTCCCTGCCACCCTGAGCAATAGGCTAATAGGTATTTGAATGTATTCTAGTCTAAGTAGTAGAGTCTCGCAAGACTTGCGAGACTCTTGCTGCAAGACCAAGACCAAGACCAAGACTGAGAGCGCAATACCAAGACCAAGACCAAGACCAGGTGTATTGACGCAAGACCAAGACCAAGACTGGCTAAGGTCTTGTCTTGGTCTTGCATTTGGGCAACACTAGTCTTGGTATTGCGCTCTCAGTCTTGGTCTTGGTCTTGGTCTTGCAGCAAGAGTCTCGCAAGTCTTGCGAGACTCTACTACTTAGACTAGACTACATTCAAATACCTATTAGCCTATTGCTCAGGGTGGCAGGGACATCGACGCGCAACCGCTTACCATGGATTCAGTACATGATTCTGGACCCCCTGCGTTGAAATTTTTCGTCGGCTTTTTTTAATTTTTACGGTTCTTTTTCTGCAATTTTTTTACTGTAAACTGTATAAAATCATTTCTATCTGACCATGAGATTTTGAATTAAAAAATAGTAAATTCACTTGTTTCACTTAAAACAGCAATGTAAATAAAACTCGAAAGGGCTACCTGATCAGCTGTATTGCTAAAGTTCATTTGCGAGGTCAACACTATCTTCGTACCAACGCTATTCGCTTTCAAATAACGTGACAAAGGGACCGCAGCGCCAAGCGGTCTGCTCGTATTATTAACACACTTGAAAATAAATTTTAAAATTATTACAATAAAGTGCATAAATGCTTGAACCTGACAAAAAATGCGGAAGATTGCGGGAATCCCCGCGCGGCGTCGGCGGCGTCTTTGTCGGTAAATTATCAAATAAGTAGGTACGTAATACACTGACCGACCAACAGTTTATTCGCGGAACGTCATATTTTACCAATCAACCATGAACCTTAATGCTTTAGCGATAAAGTTGAAAATCTGTTAAAGAAATATGGCAGATTGTAGTAGCTTGATGTGCTGGCGTCTATACCATAACATCGGCTAGCTTAAAAACTGCTACTAGTACTAGACCTACTCGACTCGCTGTTAGTTTTAAATTTTGCTGAATAGAAGAATAATATAAACTTTCAAACATAAATACCTACATAATTTTTACCAACCTACTAACGTTAGATCTGCACATTAGACTTATACAAGTATAATATTATAATACTCTAACTAGATATACCTACAAGGTATGAAATGAACTTTGCTAGAAAGTTATGTTAGGTACATTTTTATCACATATATGGGAACAAATTTGTAAGTAACACGCTACCTACCTACTTAATAAATAGTCGAAACATATAATAATCAATACAATACCTTTTAGTGTTATGACGATACGGTTTTGATACTGGGGAACGTCTATCAAAATCGGAATTGAAAACAAATACCTACGCCCAAATCTCAGTTTGACTTAAGTGCGAGACGCAAGAGTCTTGCAGGCTTAGTCTTGTTCTTGCTTAAGTCTTGCAGGGTTCAGTCTTGGTCTTGGTCTTGCTACAATAAGTCGGTCTTGGTCTTGGTCTTGCAAAAATGCAAGAACAAGACCAAGACTGCAAGACCAAGACCGATTTTGGGCAACACTATATTCAATAGATATAATTTAAAGTATTAACTACTCGGATACTATCGAGGATAATCCTCGAGGATAATCCGAGTACCTACTAGAAACTTTTTTGTTTAAGCTATACTGTCTCACTGCTGGGCAACGGCGCGGGAAAAGAATTACTAGAAGGACTTGGAGGTGTCCTTCTAGGAATTCTTTAAAACTGAAATTTCAATGTTAACGGTCGTAAGTACAAAAACAATACCGCGGTATGCTTAGGCATGCCGTGTCGGCAGCCTTCGGAACGCTTCGGCATCCCTCGGAACGCTTTGGCAATCTTCGGGAGACCGCGGCAAGACAGCGCCCGCCCGAACCGCACGGCCCTGCGGGTAGCTTCATTAGCTTAGCGTCGTTCATGCCAAAACGTGTCGTTGTTGAACGCGCATAAACCGCGCGTTAAGACCGCTCTGAAGAAGAGATACGAATAATGTGAAAACTGCTAGGCGTGAGCACAGTATCTAAGGACGCCTCGGCGTGCCTAAAGACGCTTCGGGCTTAAAGACGTCGCGGCATACTTAAGAGCGCGCCATTGCTGCCCAACGCGAGCGATTTCGTACCTCTCGCCCGCGCCACCCCGCGCCCCCTCTACTATAATACGCGGCGGCGCGCGGCGCGGGCGGCGAGCGGCGACGCAGCAAGCGCGATCGACTGCGTGAGTCGAGTTCGAGTTTGAACGGCGCGATGCCCCGGCCGCCGCCCAGCTGATCAACAGCGATCTGTGCCGGAGACGGACCGTGAATTTGAACTTGATTCGTATGGCAATAAAAATGTATTCGTAAAAAATTATGTCATTCAAATAAAGTTCAAATTCACGGAAGTATTTCCACGGTACGACGGATCGATGTGTAAAAGATAACACAGCTAAACAAACGAGCTCATTGTCGGTATACAATACATACATCATTATTTGAAGCTCCGTTCATAGACCTACAAACTGACATACCTACCACCAACATAGTAGGTAAATAGGTACTAGGGCTTCCATCCCGAGACGCGAGTTTCGAAATTTAGAGGCTCGTGTTTTTTTTTGTGGACTCGAGACTATATAGACTGATCCGTTATTCTACCCTCGCGTAGGTACTCAATCTATATACTTAATATAAAAGGTTAGTATGAAATAAAATGTTATGTAAATATTCATCAATGTTTATTTATTAAACAATTTAATATGTATATTCAGAATATATAATACCATTACAACAACAATAAAAATCCCATAAAAAATAAAAGACAAAGAGGTTTCAAAAAATTACGCGACGTGCAACGTTTGAAGGTATGTACTTATTACAAATATCGTATTACCGTAATAACAAAAAGTAATGTTCCCTAAACAAAAATAAACTCTCTCATAACATAACCATGCATACATGCATGGTTATGTTATGAGAGAGTTCTAGTTTTTTTTGTTCTAGGTACATGTACCTAGAACAAAATAATGTTTCCTTATAAATAAAAATATCGACCAAGCAAGTCGGGCCATGCATAATGTATAGGGTTCCGTAGCTGTAATTACAAACGACTGTAACATACTTTTTATGATGTAGGTAAAGATAAATAGAAGGCTATTAAAAGAGTATTGTTTGCTATGGTATTTTTTTTCTAAAGGCAAACCTTTGAACTAGGACGTCTATTGTCTATTTTACAGTTTTATCTTTATTATTCGAAAAGTTATAATCACATTGTTCGCGAAATTATTTTAAAACAGTTTTTACTAAGTTTTAGCAACGTGGAAGGTTCTAGGTTAGAAATGGCAGGGAGGGTGGGGGGCACTGCAGTGCCTTGCAACGCCCCCTGGCATTGCAAGGCAGGAAATTTGGCGGGCCATATTTCGCAAACGGTATAACTGAAAAAAAGTGATGTATTGATTTATATTACCTTCGTTTAAATAGACCTATTCAATTATACCCATCAAGAGGGGGTGCATTGAAAAATATAATTCCTCCCCATTTGTATCTTTAGGCTTGTAAAAAAAACCGCCCAAGTGCAAAAATTTAATTAAATGTAACTGCACTGTACTGTATTTTTGACACTAAGCTAAAAATGGCTATTTTTATTGTTTTAGATATTTTTTAAGTTAAAAATATTACTAATGTATAGTTTACTAGTTTCAAAGAAAGCCGATAAAATTTGCTACAAAACGTTTTTTATTTTAAATCTCTAAATTCTATAGTTTAGAAAAAATATAAATTTTAAAAGTGTATTACTTAGTTTTGCAGGCCAGTATATTTCACAAACTGATCCCTAAATCGAAAAATGGTTTTCACAAACCCGCAAGATTTTTTAAAGGACCATCCAACGGTAACATGGGTAGACGAGAAAAAAAAACAGCATGTGTGCAATTTACACGTGGTAGAAGGTGAAACCTTCAAAAACACTGTATAATGCTTCCTGTCTTATTTTCTCCCACGTTAAATCTTATGAATTTACATGTCTCTTTTTACTGTCGCTTTTTCGTTTCATAAACTTTCAAATTACAACGATGCTAAAGAACATCCATCGATCCATCCATCCATCCATCCATCGATCTATCGATCCGTCGATCCATCGATTCGTCGATCCATCGATCCGTCGTTCCATCGATCCGTCGATCCATCGATCCATCGATCCTTCGATCCACCGGTCCGTCGATCCGTCGATCCACCGATCCGTCGATCTATCGATCCGTCGACCCGTCGATCCATCGATCCATCCATCCATCCATCGATCCATCGATCCGTCGAACCGTCGATCCACCGATCCGTCGATCCGTCGATCCATCGATCCATCCATCCATCCATCGATCCATCGATCCGTCGATCCATCCATCCGTCGATCCATAGACCTGTCGATCCATCGATCCATCGATCCGTCGATCTGTCGATCCATCGATCTGTCGATCCATCGATCCGTCGATCCATCGATCCGTCAATCCATCGATCCATCAATCCAT
Organism: Luperina nickerlii; assembly: GCA_963855955.1. Lineage (NCBI taxonomy): Eukaryota > Metazoa > Arthropoda > Insecta > Lepidoptera > Noctuidae > Luperina > Luperina nickerlii. Next base: position 6,016,996 of record OY979665.1, read on the forward strand.
CGATCCGTCGATCCGTCGATCCATCGATCCATCGATCCATCCATCCATCGATCCATCCATCTATCGATCCATCGGTCCATCGATCCGTCGATCAGTCGATACATCGATGCTTCGATCCGTCGATACATCGATGCCTTTCGATCCATCGATGCTTCGATCCTTCGATCCATCGATACATCCATCCATCCATCCATCAATCCATCGATCCATCAATCCATCGATCCATCGTGATCCGGCGATCCATCGATCCATCGATCCATCCATCCATCGATCCACAAAAACACATAAAATTTCAAATCACAACGATGCTAAAGAAGTTTTCACTTCAAAAACATCCCCAATTTACGTGTACCTAAAAAAACCGATAGCGTAAAAAAATTTTTTTTCAAGATTTTATTTTACCACTTTGTCGGCGTGATTAATAATGTACGGACGCCAGCACATCAACCTACCCGAAACTGTCAAATTTTCGCAATCAATTTTGAACCTTATGCTTTAGTGATAAAGTTGAAAATCTATTAAAGAAATCTGACAGATTGTAGTAACTTGATGTGCTGGCGTCTGTACATATTATATCCATGCCAAATTATAGTTTTCTAATAGTACTAAGAGCCTCTGAGCTAAACTGCGGACGGACATGGCGAAACTATAAGGGTTCCTTTTTGACTACGGAACCCTAAAAAAGAGAAAGCCATCATGGCAATTTTTTTTTCTTTGAATAAAATTCATCAGTTTGAATAAGTAATATTGATTAGTAAAAATATCAGTGATTGAACTAGGATGATATTATTTTGATACTTATTGTATTTTTACCCGCATTATATAGGTAGATAGGTAGGTACACACGGCTACGTATCAATCTATACATTTCCAGTATATAAGCTGACCTCTCATTGTACGGGAAAGATTCAATTATGTTACATTATGCGATTTAAAATTTACATACATAAATACAAAGCATCACGCCTGTATTGCCCGATGAGGTGGGCAGAGGTGCGGGAATCGAACCCAGGACCTCACAGCTCAGCAGTAGCGCTTGCGACCGCTAGACCAACGAGCCAGGTAAAAAAAATATTAACGGGGATTAAAAATTTACTTACTTTTTTTTCCCTAGGCAATAGACATTCGAAATACCTAAATAGCTAAGGAAATAAAAGAATTGATACCGTTATATAAATCGGTAGTTAGGTACAGACGCCAGCACACCAAGCTACCCGAAACTGTCAAATTTTCCCATTCAACTTTGAACCTTATGCTTCAGTGATAAAGTTGAAAATCTATTAAAGAAATTTGACAGATTGTAGTAGCTTGACATGCTGGCGTCTGTACTTACTTTTTTCTTTCTTTCGTTCAGAATACGGAGTTGTTCCCTCAAACGTTTTGTTTTGTTTTTGTTTTTTTTTAAAAAACGTTGTCCCGCACTAGGAATTACTCCTGTATCGTGGGTGCGTTTACAAACATTTAAATTCACATACACAAACATCCAGACCCGGAACAACTACCTGTAGGCAATACAAATATTTGTCCGGTCGGGAATCGAACCCGCGACCGCGACACGCAGCGCAGCAGTCGATCGCTCAGCCACTGCGGCAACCACGGAACAAACTGTTTTTTCTGTTCCGTGGCGCCAACCATGTGTCGTGTTTTCCGAGAGTTTTCTTTTTGCCCATCTTTATTTACACTAAATAATGATAATAATTTATGTTTACACCAAACGGGTTTAACTCCTTTTTACAGTAGGTAATACTTACCACTAAACAAAATAAAAATGTCGAAAATAGTCCTCTCTCTGTAATGTCGCCAAACATAGGTTCGTCCTCCATCACATGCCGTAGCAGACTGATTGAATAAATTGAAAAGGATAGCGCTATTACTACCGCGTGCAAAACAAGAGACAGAAAGAGAGTATGCTCGCTTAGAATAAAATGACGCAAGCGCCAAATCACCGAATTGCTAATTACGAGGAGAACGAAGAGAAAAATAAAAAAATAATTCTGCACGATTTGAGATAATATTATTACCTATCTATTAGTTTAAAAATCATCATTAAATTCCATAGGGTTTCAGAGATCTAACTCAAAATAAGTGCAAAACGAGGTTTTTTCGTTATTTTTTTTTATCGAGATTTTTTTATCCAATCGTGTTTTCGCTTCTACAAATTTAAAGATTATAAGTCCAAGTTTAATGTGTCCAAATAGCAAACTCTCAAGTCTTACAGATACCGATATCCAGATCGCCCAATATCACCAAAACAGCATAATATAGACTCTTAAGGATGCCATGGCATAGTTACCGCCAGTGTGCGCTTACATGTAGGGATGCCGAAGGATCCCCTGCCGTGGCGTGACGCCAATGTGCGCCGGGCCTAAGGTTGCTGCTCTTTGAGGTGAAATAAGTGTGAAATGGTCCGGGAGCCACCAATCCTGAAAGCTCCGTGATCACGGATTCTAATATTTTTAATAAAAAATAAAAGTTAACATTTAGACGAACAAGATTTGCTTGGTCGGCGTGGATTTGATTGGCCGGAAATATTTTAATTAAATTATTTATTATTAAATTTCCATAATTTTTTTTCCGTCATCACGGATTTTGATCAATCTTATATAGATTTTTGTGTGAAATTATGTTCAACAAGAAAAAATCCGGCCAACCAATGATTTTTAGCCGGAAAGGTCACGCATACCTATTTGAATGGTGTGATAAGGGGTAAAATTTATCCATTATCACGGAAACCTTTTTTATTTTTTTTAATTTATGCGTTTTAATGTCACATTTATGATTATCTTGGTATGCGTGCTTACAAACTGCCGAAAGTATCGCGCATACCAAATTTTAACCCTTCGCTTTTTAACGATTTCTATATTTCTGTAAAGAGTGAGTGAGGCAGATTTTTGGTTCAAGTTGAAACCTTGCATGAGTTCGTCTCTTTCGATTCCTTACGAATTTAACATTTACCTGCCTCAAAGATACGTTATCCACTCAAACGTCCGAGTCTGACAGCTGCCACCGCTTAGTGGGCCTGCGGGCTCCTGTAAACAGGCGCGACGTGCGACGCGAATCGCACGCGACACAAAGGCACCGCTCGTTGCGCGACTTGCGGTGCCTTTGTGTCGCGTGTCGCGTCGCGCCTGTGTGTACGAGCCTTAATGGGTAACTCACCGTCCGATCAGGACCAGGCCCGTGCCGGACGGCGCGTACGTGTTCCACGCGCGCCTCAAAGAGATGTCAGCATCAAGGGAAGGGGCCTGTCAGGGCCGAAGCCTGCCGGGTCAGCGGGATTGTCCGAAAGGGTTACTACCGCTGGCCCGGAACATAAAGGGCTAAGGAAGGAACACGGGTGGGTTTTAGTCAGTAAGAGTCTGACACTCCCTTCCGCTCCACCCAGAGCGACTTCTCATTTGATGATTTCCCATCCTGAAAAAAAAATAAAAAAATCTTGCTGTGACCCGACTTTCTGTTTTATCGACGCTTAGACCCGTTATTTAATATAGTGTCATCTAGTGGCACACTCATGAAGCTCGAAAAGTTTCACAGATAAAAACTCGTTTAAAGTGTACAAGACAGTGAGGCTGCCATAGTCGCCCTAACGCTCAACGCTAAAAAATTTTGGGTTAATAATTTAAAGCACTAGATCCAATCTCAGCGTTTCATCATAACAATTTCAATATGAAGTGTTTTATTTCTAATACATCAACTAAAGAGAAAATTAATCCGTTTTCTGGAAGGGAAGACGCTTTTAAAAAATGGTGATGGTACCACAATGGTACTCGAACCATTGTGGTAAATTGGCCCATCGGCACCGTTAAAGGTTGAGGAAATATTAAGTTGCCAACAGAATGAGGAAGAAATCGAAGAATCAGAAGAAGAGAGAAATGATAATTTTGATGATAATGATGTAGATGATTATTGATTAATAAATTTGAATTGAACATATTTTTTTATATCAACCTTCATTTATTATATAATCAACCCAAATAAAATTTTTCCTGTATTTCCTCTTTTCCATATTAATTAGTATAATAAATAGTTAAAAACTTAAGGAAGAGACCAGAGGTAGAAGAAAGACTCTAAAAGAAATGTCATCAAGTAAGTGAAATCTATAACAGTATAATCCTCACTCACACAATAAAATTTGGTATGCGCGATACTTTCGGCAGTTTGTAAGCACGCATACCAAGATAATCATAAATGTGACATTAAAACGCATGAATTAAAAAAAATAAAAAAGGTTTCCGTGATAATGGATAAATTTTACCCCTTATCACACCATTCAAATAGGTATGCGTGACCTTTCCGGCTAAAAATCATTGGTCGGCCCGATTTTTTCTTGTTGAACATAATTTCACACAAAATTCTATATAAGATTGATCAAAATCCGTGATGACGGAAAAAAAATTATGGAAATTTAATAATAAATAATTTAATTAAAATATTTCCGGCCAATCAAATCCACGCCGACCAAGCAAATCTTGTTCGTCTAAACGTTAACTTTTATTTTTTATTAAAAATATTAGAATCCGTGATCACGGAGCTTTCAGGATTGGTGGCTCCCCGCCTAAAAGAACTGCATGCGGCTCGCGGGGACAGTCTGCTGCACACGGCCCCCCGCCCCCCGCCTCGCCACGTATTCCTATTCCTATTGCGTTTAGGTCAAACTATACTTAAAAGGAGTAAAAATAAAAGTCAAATGTATAAAAACACAATAAAATTTTATTAAATATCAAATATTGTATTGTCTAACACGATTCCTTAACTATCATGTTTCACATCAATATCTCGTAATGGCATAATAATACGGTTACAAATACCTACACTGGGTCGATAAAGTACTGACAGATCAAAAGATATTCGTAAAGGACAGAATCGAAGTTTAGAGAAGATGTTGCGATATTAGACACAGATATAGAATACTATATAATATAAATATAATTTATCAATATTGTCATGAAGGAACAAGAAGTAGCCAAGGATAATAATAATATTATACTCGTGTATAAAAACTTAACAATACACACAAACAATCTAATAGTTTTAAAGTCAGAAACGATATATAATTAGTAATAGCTACATAAAGTTGATGATATTGATAGTCTACAAGTTACAAAGACTGAAATACACGGAAACAATGGAAAATAGGAGAAAGAATTCGACGAGACTTAACGACGAGAACACACTCACATTATAAATACTTGTACACAATACATGGGCTTAAATGCAAAATCTACAAAAAAGTGTTATACACGATTATTATCTCAAAACGGTATGATCAGTTAATAATAGGTCTTATACTCTATTCATATTATGTAGTTTTTTGTGCGCCAAAGCTCTACTTGGATGATATTAAGCGTTATATAAAAAGTCTTCCGCACATGACTAGTTTAGTTGCAATTGGCGCAAAGATATTAAAATCTTCTAAATTCGCGATGTTTTCGCTGAGAAATGTTAAAACGGTTTGTTTGTATTCATACGCAGAAGATATTTTATAGTAATTACGACGATTCTTTAAATTTAACACTGATATGTGGCATGATGTGTCACGTCTCACTTGGTCACAAGTCTTCCCCGGTCAGTACCCGCGGTACAAGCGGTACATGCGGTACAAGCGGTACACGCCCTCATCCTCGACATCTACTAATCTTACTGTATCGTTAAAATGCTTATTATAAAGTACTGTAAATTAACTAAGCATTGAAATTCCACTTAAAATTATGTTAGTATTTGTGCGAAAAAAGATTACTGTAAAAGTTTTGTCTTATAAAAATAGTCACTGAAAGAGTCATGAAAATAGATTTGCTGCTTTTTGCGTAAATTGCAATTGTAAAGAAATTACCTGAAATTTAAAGTATTATTCAATAAACACTGCGATTATTGATAAATTTTAGAATTACCGAGCCAACTTATGTCGTCGTCATTTCAAGTATCGCTTACAAAATCGACGGCTCTGTGTTAGTCATATTTCCTCAGTTTCCGACGACGGTTGGATTGTTATGGGAATCCTAAAAAGGGTTACTCCTTAATAACTCGAATAGAAGGCGTCCAACTTGTCTACCGAGACCGCTACGGGCGTAGCTAGCTAGTATTACAGCTAACGAGTATATTGTCAATCAAAAAGCCCGACCAACGCTTCGGCTAATCGTTTAGCGTGGAGTTATAAAAACCGTCTAAAGCATTATTTTTATATACGTAGTAAAAACATGGAAGCACTCCTGCGGACAGACTCTTTGCTGGCTATCATTTGTTATATTACTAATGTGTACACACTGCCAGTAGTTGATGTGGTTACAGTTGTAGATATATACTATTGTAGTAATGGTAAACATTTTACAATTCGCAAATAAACGACGCGAATTAAATGAGCAAACTCGTGTTATTAATGATTTAACATCAATTTAGGTAATAGTAAAACTCAACAATAGTAGACTTGCGAAATACTAGAACAACGCAATGAAGATCACAAAACAGACAACAGAACGAACGATGTCCATGTGAACGAGAAGGGCCGGCGACGGTGACGTCACCAGGCGAGCGAGTAGACACAAATGTTACCTGCTTCTGCTTTACACTTTGGTGATGGTCTTCAGTTTTCTACTCCTCAAGCATCTAGAATAATAGAGGGATCTTTTAAAATACTGGAGTGGGAACATGACGTGGATCTCTAGAGATTGACCACTACCTAGTTAATTATAAGTAAAACCTCATTGCTTGAGGTATAAAGGTCTCTTCCGTGCACTATTTAAATCCTTTGAAAGGTTCGAACTTCGATCAATAATGTACTAGATGCCCGATAAGCGCTTCAAAAACGGCCCGAAAAATAAGAGCACAAATACTTTTGTGCTCTTATTTCAAATTAGTATGGTCCAATCATAGCCAACGTTAAGACGTCAAAATGCCTCAGTGCGCGTTCAAAAATTGTGTAAATAACCACCGTAACACCAAGATTTTAGAAGGAATATCTTTTTTTCGGTAAGTTTCTATCATTTAATGTTTTTCATAAAATAATAACACAATTAAATAGTAAATATAAATAAATTAGCAAATATTATGATTTTTGGCCAATGTTTGCGACAACGCGCCAACAATTTTAGCAAACATCGACTATTGTGGAACAGGGGCATGGAGTGGTATTGTTATTTTGAATGTTATTTTTGTTTGTAGATTTCCTAGCGACCCATTTTGATGTGCAGAATGGGTATCTATTGTCGCGAAAGAAAGAGGAGAAGAAATATACAAACCTTTTAAAAATTCGACAACATGTTCGATTCATTTTAATTATTTTTAATAGATTGGACATAACAGGAAACACGCAAAGGCGTAGATTACATTATATTTGTAAAAACGAAACCGCTCAAATAAAAATTGATTCCAAAAAACAACTTTATAGTAAGCTGAATCTGTTTAAAGGAAATTAAACATACATTACGTTTAAATACACCGATTAACATAATGATACTATTTTAGTCCTCCTACTTTTTTAAATCGGTTAAAAATATTTGCCACCATACAAAACGAACCTTCGCCTAAAAATATTATATTCTGCAACTCCAATACTTACTGTGTTCTAAGCATTGAAATGCAATACCAAGAACTACGTCTAGTTCCAAAATACAGTAAGCACGAAATTGTCAACAAAATGTTTTTAACCTTATTGCTTAGAAATTAAGTTTCATTTTAGAATAAATATTTTTGTAGTTATTATAAAAATGACTTTTTATTTTCAAGTGACATTTTAAATTTATTGCTTTTAACCTATCTCCGATGACAGAAGGACTTAAATATTTATCATTTGCATTCGTAATACAACTTTATGTTAGAGTGTTAAGGTTTATAATAATTTGAAGTTGTTAATATTATTAAACGTTTTTCTACAGTTCGTAGTAAGAAATATAAATGTTTATGTGTGTGCAAACGTGGCCACTTTAGCGACTTACTTTTGTTCCTGATCATTCATCTAGTACTATTATTGATCGAAGGGTTCGAAGGTATAATTTTACCTGATAAAGCCGCGGTACAACATGTAGGCTCCGTACAGACTGAGCACGATAGTCGCTGTCCACACCACCGCCAGCACGGAACTGCTGCCTTCTGTAACGGATTACCAAAGATTAAAAATATAATGAAGTAAATCTAATACGTAAGGCGAAAAGCTTAGCTGATCTAGCTGTTTCTAAAGTGATTTGATGCTCAGTCAGTTTAATGAGCACTATGGAAATTCCTGTTAACTCTCCTGTAGTAGGTAGATCAAGTTCGAATGACCTGTAGATTGATAGATAATCGCCAAAGACATTGGGTAAGATCGCAGTGCCAATTGGCGAGTGACTGGGAATTACAATAGAGTTAAGAACTGTTGACTACTTTCTCTATAGTCAGTCTCCACACTGACTGAGTGGTATAAATTTATTATCTGACTTTTTGTATTCAAGGTGGAAGGGAACGGTAAACAATTTGTGCGGAGATGAAATGTTTTCTTCAAAGTAAGGGGTGAATTTCCCAAATGACTTATTTTTTTGTCTTCGGTGAAATTAGTATTTGAAAAAAGGAATATTGTTCTGAATTATTTTTTTTAATATTCAATAGTTAGTTATTGGGATGTGGCAAAAATATAATTTGCCTAGGACTATTACAATGGTAAAAAATAAATACATAAACCTCTATTTTTTTCAAATCGGTGCTGTCCCTCTACTTTTTTTACAAACAAAAAAGCTTATACACTAATAAAAATAAGTAACTTAAGTATATAACTTATTCTATTTCATAGAATATTAGTTTTGTTATTAATATACAGCATATTTTATTACATAATTAACGATTATTATTACTGAGAGGCATAAACGTACTTGTCCTGCAAAATGTTCTCACATCGCTGGATAAAAGTAATTTAAACCTAACTTTACATCGACCAGTCTGAAAGGGTCCCCACCCCTATTTTATTTCCCTCGTTAGTGTGTACTAGTACGCCGTCAGGATGGACGTGTGTCAAATCGCTGCATATTCCCGCCAATAACATAAGTACGCCATTTCAGTAGCTCCCGGACAATTATTTTATATTATCGGTGGTTGCATTTTTCTAGTGTAATGAGTAGTTTTATTATTTTTGTTTGGTTCTAACAGAGGTAGTAAGTGAATTAGCTTCATTGACTGTTATTGAATTTATCCTAGATATTATGCATTTTTTGTAATTTTCTAAAAAGTGTGTTATTTCTCACGTCGCTGTTCTCATATCGCTGTAATCGGTGGTCTTTATTGCCATCGATGTGATAATTTACACCGAAATGATAAGAAAAATCAATCGGTGTCTTATATCTAACATCGGTGTTTTGATTCATGATCAACGCACAGTTTTGTCACATCGGTGGATTGCTTTATCATATCGGTAGATCATTTTATCATCTCGGTGAGTCGTTTTATCATATCGGTAGATCCCGTGTCATTTCGTTAATTATACAAAGAAACAATGGAACATACAAACATACATACAAACACATACATTATATACATACATATATACCTATATACAAACATTCATACATACAACATATTTACCTACATAGACTGCCAAAATCATTACCACGATACCACTGAGTAGTAGATGTATAAATTTATCATTAGGAGAGGTCTGTATTCGGTAATGTACGTCTATAGGCTGAGATGATGATGGTGAGGTGGAGCAATTGAACGCATTAAAGGTTTCTCTAGAAAATATTTTTTAGTTAAAAAAATAGTAAGTACATAATAAATAGATAAAAAGAAAACATCATAATAGCTTAATTTTGTTTAAGAATGTCGAGGCCAAAACTAAATGAGGAGGAGAAAAAAGAGAGAAAAAAGTTGCTGGAAAAGTATAAGAAAAGCTAAAATCAAAAGCGATCCTGTGTTAAGAGAGGAGCATTTAAGAAAAGATAGAGATAGATATATATATAGATACCTACTAACTATTTCCTTTTTGGTGTTCAAAGGTGGATAGTTTATCATATCGCTGGATATGTACATAATTTCGGTGGATAAACTTATCATATCGGTGTACAGAAAAAATTATCGGTGCCGGTTTGTCATATCGGTGGAAACCAGAATTCAAATTGAATTTTCTCCTTAGTCTTAAATGATACGTTGATGATATTAAATTTGGGGATATTTAATACCCTAAAGATTACAAAAAACCTGAATAATATACAAAAAAAATATAAATAAAAAAGTTCAGCGATATGATAAAAAAATGGCATTTGTTGAAATTCACCCTAAGACTTCTTACCGATATATCCGTCGTGGTAGATGTCCTGGTGAGTGTGCGCGCGGCGCGGCTTGTCCTCGCGCGGCTCCACGGCCAGCAGGTCGGGGATCTCGTCCATCTCGCCGGTGCAGTTCGCCCATTCAATCGTTACGTATCTGAAGGTATAAAACAAGAGGGTCAAATGGCCATCGTTATGGTTCGAAGTTTTCATGAGTCTTCATACTATAATACCGTATAGAGAGTTGCAAAAGAAGCCGAGTCAATCTAAACAACAAAAAAAAAATGGTCTTATGAAAATCCAAGAACACGTTTTTTTGGGATTTTCTTGGCGCAAAGAGAATCCGCGTGGTCCTTTGCAAAATCATATTCACAATAAAGTTAATGATCATGCCTCTTGTGTCAGAAGTGTCTGGCTGATCAGAATTTCATTGATAATGATGATGTATGTACCTGGAAGGAGTGCTGCAAGCTCGTCGAGCTGGCACGAGTAGCTGCCGGGTGCGCGAGCGGGCTCCTCCACGGCACGGGCCCCACGAGCCCCAGGGGCCCGGCTGACCTGATTCCGATTGTTTGCACCCACATTCCACCTCGCATACTTCGTCCTCCTACAAACAGATGTAGTTGATGTACTTGAGACAAATTCACTCGATCTTCACAGTTGTTATGAAATATTAATGCCATCATGATTCCAGTGCAAAAAAGGGACGGTGCTATAGGTCACATACAGCTCCGTCTCTCTCTTATACTGGAATCATGATAACATTAAACCGTCATAATACGGCATTAGATGGTCGATTGGGTCAAAACTTTTATCGTGAAGCAACTGCGTTCCATAACAAGGTAAGAAAGGTAAGGTAGACCGACGACTTCGTTACGTTAGGTTGCGGGAGTCCACTAAACTAAATCCAAACAGTGCTGGACCGGTCGTTGTTATGATGCTTAAAGGAAATATTCAGCAATGGACTCTAACTTTTGGCTGAGATAATGATGAATATTTACTACTGTATAACCAGAGCTACGGCTACAGGAACAACTCGTCGGCTCTGGTTAGTATGAGTAAGACGGAGCTATAACAGCGTCCTTGTTCCGCACTGACCTGGTAGTGCATGGGTGGCGCGACGATGCGGCCGGGAAGTACCGAGGCGCAGCGCCACGGCTGCAGGAACAGCTCGGCGGAGTCGTCGGCGCTGGTGAGCTCGCAGCGCGCGTGCGACACCTTCACCCCCCAGCCGCACGCGCCGGCTGCCTCCGAACCTGTTGATGTCTATGGAGAAACAGGATTAGATTAGAAGATTGTGGATATTGTGACTTTTTCAAATTGTTAAAAATTTGTGAGCGAAGCTCACTTCTGTTACCATTGCAACAGAATACTTAGGTACATTTATATTTTTACGAAAAAGATACGTGAAACGATTAATGAAATTTTAAACTTTATGAAACACTTAATTTGTGTTGGTAAACTAAAGATGGTGTGCAGTAAGTGAAAATCAGTTGTCTTAAAAAAGAAAACGGTCGAGGGACCCTCAGTCAGGAACAAAGTTTCGCAGTTCCTTACGCGACACTTGCACGGACACATAAAAGGTTACATGCTCTGTGCGCACACACACTCGCATATAATAAAAAGAAATGTAATTAAATGGGTCAGCAATTATAAAATTTGGCGAGCCACCCAAAAGCAGCATTTAAATAATTTGGTCAGCATACAAAGATTTTGTTTGCAATAAAAAAAATCAGGCAGCAATTCTTGTTCCGCAACTAATTTTGATAATGGTCAAAAATTAAATCATACATAGGCAGCCAACAATAACATGAGTCTGCATAATAAACATTCAGTCCGCAAAATAACTACTTGAGCGGCAAGATTTTGTGGATTAGGCGTGAAAAGGTAACATAATTTTCATTTCATCGAATATTTATTTGCGATAACAACGTTTGCGCTGTTGATCAAAATGTATAATGTTCATATGATGTTCCCACCCCGAGGTTCGGTTTTGTTAGGTTACTTTAAACCCTTTTCACAGAAATAGGAGCCCCGCGAAGCGGGGCTCCGTCGACATTGGATGCAAGAGCGAGTGAAGTTCTTTCTTTTCGTAGTCACTCATTTTTGTTCTAATATCAGCACGTTCTCCACTAATAAAAGTTTATATGTGCGTTTGTCGTTATTATTATCGACCACCTTATGCTGTACAAAAATAATTACAGCCATCCAGAATGACATAAATTGCTGATTGATTTTGAAATGTTTGCTGACCATGAGTTGCTGACCAATTAGCTATTTCTGCTCACCGATTATATTTTTCTGCTCACAGAAATAACAATACTATGCTAACCATTTAATTGACACCCTAATAAAAAGAGAGAGAAAGGAAGTGTAAATTAAATACACGTTTTAATACAGAGCCATCTAGTATAAGTTTTTAAAAGCTCTGATATAGTTTTCGCCATGTTGGATTTTGAATTTGACCACGCCATCGGCTTTAGCGCCCCCAAAAACAATGAAAACGACGCACATGACGAAAAATTTGAAAATTTACGCAGCCGCCACTTTGGATTTTCATTTTGACCTTACTTACTGACTTACTGACTTATTTGCTTCAGCGCCCTCAAAAACCATGAAAATTATCTATATCTCAAAAAAAACGTGTTTCAGCGCATAAAGATTTTTGGTTATGTGACGATAAATCTTTTCTCTCCTCTCCTCCTATCTTTTACTCCTACCACAAGCAGCGTTAAAGCACTTCATTGCAACAGGGACCAGGGTTGTAAATGAGGCTTATGGCCAAGATCTAATACTATAAAAGTAAAGTAAACAAAGCATTAACAAAATTGGATGTTACCTCATTAACTACCTGTATGTGGCAACCAAGAGAGGGTCTGGCGACGAGCTTGAGGCACGGCTCGCGAGGACACGGAGTGCGCTGCTCAGTGGGTGGACATGCTCGGCCCGGCCATACTGCAGCCGTCAGATGTTGTCTGAAATTAGGCAAGAAAATATTGGAGGTGCAATGTTGATGGAGGTTGGCGGTAAAGCAGGCTGAACTAGATCTCCACTTGATTGTGAAGCCCGTATCACATGCTTTGCAGTATAAAGTGACTTCTATTGCGTTTTGGACAAACTCTTGACCCAAGTGAAAGATGTCGATCCGAATGTGTTTTAAATTACCTAGCTTCACCAACTTCATCAAGGACAAATAAATTATTTGAAAATGAGTTAAGGTAAAGCAATCCTAATAGTTATCCCAAGTACTTCAAAGTCGAAATGAGTTACAACAAATTCTTCAACGTGAGGAGTGGTCTCTAAGGGAATTCTCAATTTTGGGAGCTTTGTCTTGTATTGGTTAGGAACATCGTGTATACCTGGTGCGGCGCATGTGGCTGGCGCTGCTGGCGTCACCGCACGCGCAGGCGCTGGCGTCCCACGCGCCCCACTCGCTGAGCTCGCAGTCCACGCCGCACGGCACGTAGCACCACGACTCCTTGGCTTCAGTGGCTGTGGTGTTCTGTGGTGGAAGAATATTAGGGGATATGATGAAATTGTTGCCATTCTAAAACCCGTACTGTGTTCGTGTGTTCTGTGTGTTTAACTTACAGGGCAGTACGAGTCGTTGACAAAAATTCCGTCACTCCGAAGGCATCTGACAGCCCTTTTCTTCGTGCCTTCGCCGCATGGTGATCCTCCTAAAACGAAAAAAGAAATACTACATAATTATAAACTGATGCTTATTTAGATATTTTTTTAAAAGGACAAGAGCTTTTGTTTTTGGAACTTTGTTATCAGTTCACGGATCTGCCTGTAGCTATTTATGGAAAAGGTCCAGCTGTAAATGACATCTGGCTGATTATATTCTTACATAGCCCTACGTACCTAGAGGTTGGCAATCATCCCAGGGCGCGACGTGCCAGGAGTAGACGTGTGGCGAGCAGGGCTCCGCCCCTACTAAGTGTGGGCAGGGGGAGCCGCCGTCGTCAGCGGGGCGAAGCACTACGCGAGTACGATCACGACGCCCACCCCACTTTGTCTGATGAGTAAATGAAACGCATACCGTTTGTTTGTAATGTTGAAATCTAAATTTTCTAGCCACGGAACTATGTATAAAAGGAGGCTTACAGTCAATAGGAGAACTAAATGGATGGAGGACGGAACGGAAGGATATGATAATTATTTATTTGCTTAAACACGAGTACAATACATGGGTCAATCTCCAAAACGGGCGTATTCGTGTGATCGCTCTGGTGCTTTTCAGATATTGATATTTAATGGTAATTATGTATCTCATTAAAAAGAATGATATTCAAATAGTACATTTTTACTATTGGCCTTCAATTTACACAAACAGTTATGGAAATATTTAAGTTCAAAAAATTTCGCGGCCAGAGCAATCATAATTGGTGCCAGAGCGGTCATAAATGGTGAAATCAGTGAAACAAAAAAATTTATATTGATAAAATATTATTTATTTAGCCGTTTTCAGTCATATTCAGAGTACGTGTAACAAGATTATATGTAAGAGAAATTTTAGAAAAACGTCAAGGCATATTATCAGTCATACATATCAAAAATACGGAATATCTATAATATAAAAATGAATCGCAAAATGTGTTGGTAAGCGCATAACTCAACAACGCCTGGACCAATTTGGCCAATTCTTTTTTTTAATGTTCGTTGAAGTTCGAAGTTTGAAGGTCTCTGGAAGACAGGAACTTGTCTGAGAATGAACTTTTACACGATTAATAATGTTAAACTCATTTTCAACATCTTGTGTTACAGTTTGCAGTATCTCTCTGTGTTTTTTTACATTGTTGGTGCTTAAGGTTGTAGATGATTGAGGAACATTTCAAAGAGGATCACGGTTCTCAGACATATAGATAGGTTCTTCATTTATTGGGAGCTCATCAGTTGCTGGTAACTTATCCACTTTTTTCTTTAAATAATATCGTCGAGAACTCTGCCTACTTTTCTTCCTACGAACCTTTTGCTGGCTTGGAGTCAAATCACTCATTGGTAGTACTGTGCCCCGAACTTTTTTCCTTTGGTAACTCTCTCTTGACTTTACAAGCCATTGTGCGTATAGATCTGCAATGGATCATTTTTAATCTTGGCCATTCTACGACGCTCATCTAATTTCTTCCTAAGGCGTTTTTCTTCAATAGATAATTTATGTCGAGGCATGATTTCAATCAGCAACAATAATTGCCATTAAATTTTAGAGAAAGGGTTACAGTTGTGGTTAGCTAAATGCCAATATAATAATATCATCAAGGTAAAATACGTCAAAATCTGTTTATGGGTTTAGGTTACCCAAAGAAACCCAGGAAAGGTTATAAATTAAAGGTTATATGCATAGTTCATCGTTTGTCATTGTTACAGTCCGGTACTACTACTTAAAATAGGTTTATAACGTACAATAATTGCAAAATATCATCGCTCTGGTCTTTTTGGACAGAGCAATCACAGCCATAGCGATCAGAAAAAGTCACAAAATCATAAATATAGCCGAATTGAAAAGCAGCAGAAAGTTGTGATTACGTCTCATAAAAAACATCATAACGATCACTTAATTCACGTAGCAAACACATCCACAAGCTTACTATTTAATTTAAATAACGTGCCATAGCAATCATAAAATTCGAGAACCAAATCCAGAGGAATCATAAACTTACCTTCGTAATGTTGGAGCAGGGGAACGTGGCACACAGGTATCCTCCTCGGTGGTTAGACCACCCCTGCCGTTGCCCCACGGGAGGGGAATAGAGTGTCTATAACGCGTAACTAGGGATGAGCGCGATGTTTTACCTCAGCGCAGAGCGATGGGATAAAATGCCCGGTCACAATTTTAAATTCAAATTGTGGCAAAAGTATTGTTAATATAACTAAAAATATTTTATTACCATGAAGATTAACTATTTGTTATGTAATCTAAATAAGTTGTTTCATATGAACCTTCTCATTAAAAAGTTAAAGAATATTTTTTTCATTCAATCGGGAGTTGGGTCAACCCAGAGCGATCAGGATTTTAGGGTTTAAGAATTTTTTTTCAATATTTAAAATAAACTTATTCATAATATTAGCCTTGTATCATGTAGATTAGACACCGAACTGTATATAAAAAAATATTTTGAATACGTTTTTCGATTTTAACATGGGTTTATCCAGCCCGACACGAAAAAAAAGGCCTCTGGAGATCGACCCACATACAACACAAATTGTCTGGAGGTTTGGTTTTGAGGAGGAAGCTGATTTATTTGACTGTGGTTCTCAGGGCATCAGGTACCTGCTCGCAAGGGCTCCAGTCGGACCAGGAGCTGACCACGCAGTCGTTGGGGCAGGGCGCGCGGCACGTGGCGTCGCGCGCCGGCGCCGCGCCCGCGCCCGCCGCCTCGCACGTGGCCGGCTCTAGCACTTGGCCTTCTGCGTCTACGCAACTGTAGAGGAAGGCGCTTTAGATTAGAACACCAATTCCCATTATTAAAACCTTTCAAAATAATAGCAATCTGATCTAATCGACAATCAATGTCAAGAACTCGTCGAAAATGTAGAAAAATTTGAGGCATTTTTGACAGATTGATGCTGAGATTTGAATGCGAAAGCTCGGGATTAAAATACGTCAATTGCCCTTAAATTTCTTTAATCGTTTTGTCTACGTTCACACTATCATCATCTGCACTTTTCGTAGGTATGGTGTTGCTTCTGTGTATTGTATTGTTACGGAACTTTTAACGCTCAGTGTTATGTAAAACAAATAATAATATGTTGGCGCCACTACTTCCGGCGATTAAACATAGTGCCTGTAGCACGAGTCAAGCGACGCACCGTGGGCTCAGTGCTGCCACCTGCACCGAACCGGACGTTGGATTGTTGCTGTCGAGTCACTCGCTACCCGCATTAGACGTCACTTCGGTGGGGGGAAGGCGACCTTTAAAAAGTTCGAGCTCAGTGGCCTGGACTCACTTGTTGCTCGCGCTTCGTCGGATCAACAACATTTATACTGTGCATTATTGTTAAATATTTATTATAATTAATATTAGTAGTGAATTAAAAGTGATTAAGTAGGTATACCGATCTATTTGCTTGTGCTAGCAGACTGTGTGCAAAGTAGACTCAACTTGCAAATACTACATGACATACATATAGCTAAACGTACTATCAGAGAATACTTCTAAAGCATGTGCGTGTGGTGTGAGGGCCACTTTGTTAAAACTCCTTAAAAATGTGCTTAGGATTTAGTGAACATTCCCAAAGAATTGTGAAAGTTGGAATCAGATTTTGTGAAAGTCAAATAACCGAGTTATGGACTGTAAAGTTGGGCCCTCAGTTCTCACATAGAGGATTGAGGGCCCACCTGAACCTGATTAACTATGGACACTACAGAAAAAGTATTTAAGTAGGTATGCCAAAATCTAAGCTAATGCCAAACAAAATTTGTGAAAACAAGATATTATCGCAAAACACTGTCCTACTTTGTATATCTTCGTACAAAATGGGCCCTCAATTCTCATACACGTAAAAGTTTATTACGCAAATAAAATTAAATCATTAACTTACAGCTACTGTTTCAAATCCTATATGCCACTAAATAAATTGTGAAAAATTGTGAAAGCAAGAACAGGTCACCACTTTTTGTTGTTTGAAAGTTTATGACATTGATAAAATTCGGGCCCTCAGTCCTCCATTTCTTTTGCTTTCGTTTTATTACGCTTATCGTATGAATGATAAGACTAATACAAAATTGTCTCTTTTTGTGAATAAAATTGTGCAACAAATTCAATACCAGAAAGAAATTAAAAGACCCTTTATTGTATAAGAAAATCGAGTTTTATTTTCATTCTCTGAATTAGGAAATAGGGTGACCACAATTTCTTTTAGATTGCAGTAAAGATAAGTAAATGTAGAGTCATAGGTGTTAATAAACTTTCTTCGATTTTTCGCTTATTATCGTCATAGCATTTGAAATGACTATTAATTAATACATGACATTTGTAATGACCAATATTATCAGCGAAAGGTGGATGAACGAATTCAATTGCTTCGATAAGTTCGTACACCTTTGATTTTATTCTTCGTATGTGGTATGTGGTATAGGTATATCCTGAAGGCAATACTCACCAGTACCGTTTAAATCAAATGCAATGACGAAATATAATTCGTAGTTGACTGCTACGTTAGAACCACAAGTAAGACAGTTTGTTAGCTTTTCACGCCTAAACCACTGAACCTTTCATCCCGAAAAAAAGTGTTGTTCCCGAGGAGAACAACAACAACGTTATTATGATAATGGATAGATAGAAAGTTAGTGGATCATTCATGTTAATAACTAAAATTTAATAAATTATAATATACATATAAATATAATAGTTATTCTTGAACAGTTATCACAGCGCTACAGTCCAACTTAAAGGAAATTTTATTAAACAATTAGGTACTTATAAAATTATGAGTACTTATGTATCAAAACAAACTTACCTTAAATGTATGATATCTTGACCGAAGACGAGTGAGTGTCTTGACCGAAGATATGTTTGCGTATTAAAAAATATAATTATTTTTATTCTAGTGAAGAATAAAAATAATAATATTTTTTTACGGTACTGGTGAGTATTGTCTTCAGGATATACCTCACATACGAAGAATAAAATCAAAGGTGTACGAACTTATCGAAGCAATTGAATTCGTTCATCCACCTTTCGCTGATAATATTGGTCATTACAAATGTCATGTATTAATTAATAGTCATTTCAAATGCTATGACGATAATAAGCGAAAAATCGAAGAAAGTTTATTAACACCTATGACTCTACATTTACTTATCTTTACTGCAATCTAAAAGAAATTGTGGTCACCCTATTTCCTAATTCAGAGAATGAAAATAAAACTCGATTTTCTTATACAATAAAGGGTCTTTTAATTTCTTTCTGGTATTGAATTTGTTGCACAATTTTATTCACAAAAAGAGACAATTTTGTATTAGTCTTATCATTCATACGATAAGCGTAATAAAACGAAAGCAAAAGAAATGGAGGACTGAGGGCCCGAATTTTATCAATGTCATAAACTTTCAAACAACAAAAAGTGGTGACCTGTTCTTGCTTTCACAATTTATTTAGTGGCATATAGGATTTGAAACAGTAGCTGTAAGTTAATGATTTAATTTTATTTGCGTAATAAACTTTTACGTGTATGAGAATTGAGGGCCCATTTTGTACGAAGATATACAAAGTAGGACAGTGTTTTGCGATAATATCTTGTTTTCACAAATTTTGTTTGGCATTAGCTTAGATTTTGGCATAAATACTTTTTCTGTAGTGTCCATAGTTAATCAGGTTCAGGTGGGCCCTCAATCCTCTATGTGAGAACTGAGGGCCCAACTTTACAGTCCATAACTCGGTTATTTGACTTTCACAAAATCTGATTCCAACTTTCACAATTCTTTGGGAATGTTCACTAAATCTTAAGCACATTTTTAAGAAGTTTTAACAAAGTGGCCCTCACACCACACGTACATTCTAAAGCTGTAGTCTTTAAAGTAGCACCCATAATATTTCTTTTTCACAAATTTTCCGTACGGTATCCGTACGGCGCAGTGAGGTGATTGGTACTAACGTGACAGTCCGGTTGACGACGGCGCGGCCGCACAGCGCGCGCGGCGGCGCGCACACGGCCCAGGCGCCGAGCGCCCAGCGCGGCTCCGACACGCCGCACGTGGCGCGCTGCAGCGTCGCGCCGCACTCGCGGCCTCCACCTGAACCTTCTTCTATCACCTCCCTGGATATTCCAATACGATTACGAAGTTAGTATTCTCATACACAGTGATCTGTCTGCAGCCAGATATGAAGGCAAATCTTGAATAGGGATTCTAGATTTTCCTTCGTATCTGACATTGTTTAACTTCACCAAGATGTGATTGTATGCCTATAAGTTTGACATACGCCTATATTTAAGTAAATATGCAAAGGATGTCAAACAAAAAAAAACTTTTTTCTAAACTTTAATGAGTTTTTACCGATCGTAACATTTTGAAATTGTTGATTAGTTCCACTCTACTTAAAGATATGGATACTGCCGATCGATTCTGTAAAAATCTCCCCGTAAAAACTTAGGTGAAGTGAGTTTGTTTTTGCTAGGAATTGACACTATTGACAGCTCACTCCACGCTCACTTCACCTAAGTTTTCACGGTGAGATTTTTACAGAATAGCACTGCTGTTTACAAATTGAAAACTCATTATGAGATGCATTGCTAGACATTTGAAAATGAAGGAATTGTGTCGGTCTCCTACCTTGTGCGGAATCGGAAAGCCGCTCTAGAGCCCGGTTCAGAGGCACAGGGCCCCCACTCCCCCCACTCGCCGACTGCGCAGTCGCGCGCGCACCGGACACTGCAAGCGCCACGTAATAGCGAAGGGAACTCAATGTCATACGAGTAACCGTCTGTTGAAGCTTCACGAACGCGACTTGGACCTGAAGAACAAAATACACATCCAAGAATTAAAAGAAGACATAAATCCAGTACAAGATATTTACAGATTGAAGATATAAAAGCACTTGTATAGCCGTATACAGTTTGATCACGTTATTCACAAGGTCATAGAATCCAAGCAGAAGACGACCTGTTCTAGACATTAGCTACGACACACTCTCACGAAGTCACGATGAGCTACGCGAATAAAATCGAAAAATACTTCGGCCACAGGAGTCCGCTTGATGCGGGAAGCACAGAACCGGTTGAAGTGGCGGAACTTGGGGGAGGCTTTTGTCCAGCAGTGAACGTCTTTCGGCTGAAATGATGACGTGATGATGATACGTCAAAGGGGACATACCAGTAAGTGGATGATATTTCTTGCACACGTCCATCGGCACGTCTCGTCCTCCCACCATGCATCTGGCGGCGCGTAGAGACCTGCCTTCACCGCATTCCATTCTGCAAAGAAACTTTGCATGTCAGTTACTGATAAAAAAAGCTTAACTGTCGGCAATCACGAAGTAGAGCAAAATTTGCTTGAAGCCTCATATTATTGCAGTAAGTAGAATGACTGAAGTCAGCTTTTTGTACTTTGATATTGACAACTAAAGGCCTTACCAATAAAGAATATACAGGGTGAAATAAAATTCATGGGCATCCTTTTAAGGGGTCATTGTACTCATCATTATGAACAACTTTTACTATGGGACCAAACCTGAAAACGCGAAAAAAAATCAGCTGTTCCCTACATTTTGACGACTCGTACGAACATAAATGTAGGGAACAGCTGATTTTTTTTTCGCGTTTTCAGGTTTGGTCCCATAGTAAAAGTTGTTCATAATGATGAGTACAATGACCCCTTAAAAGGATGCCCATGAATTTAATTTCACCCTGTATAATTCAAAGAAATAGTATCTTACCCGGATGGCAGAATGCAATCAGAGTCGGTCGGCAATAGCTCCAAGGAAACGTTCTTGCAAACGCAGTTTGGAATATCAGGATCTGAAGCGTCTAAGAATCTGAAAAAATAAAAATGATTGCAGACCTTTATATTTGCAAAGATAGAGAGATCGCTTTCTTTTGATAGTTTAAAATAATGTGGTTCAAGGAAATCGAAGTTGTTCGAGGCTTTAGTTATAAATTAAACTTTGTCTATCTTATGAACATACAGAAATTTAATCAAATATATCCTATAATTTAGTCACTAAGCTAGTCAAAACCCTTTGCGCCGGGAACACTCCACACCCGCCCCTAAGGCGGGATATTTGACTAGGTTGACTTGTTGTGACTGTTATTATTATTATATAAATAATTTATGACATTGTATATTAATATACATATGTTACTTATTTCGGTGTTAGAATTCATTTGATTGGTTCAAAATACTCCAATGCATTAGTATTGCCAGTGTTTCAAGTTAGTGTCATATTGTGGTCTTCACATTGTCTATGTTTAGGACCTTTTACTTCTATGATCGGTATGAATTATATGAGAGTATCTTAAGCAGTGACAAGTGCTGGTGGCCTGTCAGGAAGCTGTTAGCAAGACAACTAACCACTGGATATTTACACCCCAATCCAAACCTACCCCTGGTCTTGTAAGACACTTACTTGAGCGGGTCTGCGCATATGACGTCACAAGTGAGAGGCGTGATGTGTTCACAGGTGACGCGGCATGCGGCGACGCCGCGCGGTATCAGCTGACCGGCACAAGCTCCCGCTTCCACACGGTGCGACTCAGAACCGCACCATATACCTGGAAAAACTGAGTGTGAGCTGCCATATTTTGTGGGCTCTTTCCGGGATGTTGAATGGTACTGGTAGAAACGAGAAAATAATTATCTAGTCTAAGACATCAGTCTGACTAAGCCTCGTCCGTATTGCATATAACTCGTTAAAATTGTGTGTGTCAGGTACAGTTTTTTTCGTTCCATCGTAGACCTTATCCACCGCTTTCCACCAGGCGAGCTCGAGGTCAAGAGCTATTTATTAATGAATAAAATGTACAATAATTTTGTTTCGTTTTCATTATTGTAATTTTGTTTTGTTTGATCTGTTTCAGTGGCAATACTATAGCAAACACAGGGTTTAATATATCATTACGAGCAGTTACTTACTCCTGACTCTATATCCCACGCCACACCTCTGCATGGGCGGCAGGCGACACGTGCTCCAGTCGCCGGCCACCCAGGCGGCGTCGCGCGCGCGACACGTGCGCGACACGGGACAGTCGCGCGTCTCCATGCGCGACCCACAGCTTGGGCCTCCGTGGACTACGCGGACACGAACTTGCTTGCCTGGCTCTGTAGAATGTAAAGACAATATTAATGATGGTGGGTGGTAAGAAGGATGGCAGGAGGATGGAGGATGGTGCTAACAGGTGCTTGTACTAATGGAGGTAGAGTTGGAGTTTTAGGATCAGTGGTATATGAATATATATATATTTTTTTGTAGTTGCAGTGAGAGAAATATGTACTTAGTTTAAAAAATACAAAAAAACACAAAGTGCACTCCATCCACGCTTATAACGTGATTATTTTATCATTTTTAGCGCGTTTTTTTATACTACATATTTTTATTTTTAACTTTTGCATCTGGTATATTCTTCAATAAGATACCTAAGTATAAAGTCAACAAAATTATGACGATTCGAGGCTACTAGCAAACTCGAGGCGTCTACAAGTAGCCCCTAAAGAGTTCAACTGTCTACCTCCTAGATCCATCATCAGATCTTCGACACCATGTGCATATATTGGACTCGTCAAAACGAATCATATGGCCCCAGACTCACCACAAGTATTAGGGCAGGGTGACCAGGGCATCCAAGCTTCAACTCTGCATCCACGACGACAACGTACTGTGCACGCACGACGAGATGCAGGACGTCTTAGAGGAGCACACCTGCGGAGAATTAAAATTCAATGACGTTATTACAACTTGGATAGTTGAGATTTTAATTTTTTTTTCAGGCAGCAGTAGACATTGATACTTTTTGTTCGAACTATGTTAGCGCAACCAGCTGGGTCTAATAGGGTCAAAGCTAAAGCATATTGACTGTATAATGAAGAACAATTTGAATCGACCGTTGTCCTAATGAGTAGTGTCATAAGACCAGTGGTGGCAAGTGGTTCCGGCCGCGACGTAGTAGTTGTAGGTCGTAGGTTCAAACCCAGACAGGCGCTTTACTTTGTGTAAATTATTTCATCACGACTGCTCTCAAAACGTTGAAGGAAAACATCGTGAGGAAACCGGCATGTCCTAGATCCAAAAATTCGAAGACTGCCCGCGTGGTGGATTACAGCCCACTCCTTCTCACCGAGACGAGGCCTGTATCCCAGCGGTGGGAACATTATTAGGCTGATCAAGCTGCTGCTGGCTGGTATTGTAAGTACTTACAAAGCCTCCCGGACTACATCAGCATTGTTCTGGACGCACATGACGTCTCGCACCATTTCACCTTCTTCAATACATGGTTCGTCTTCGTCACTCTCGTTGTATGTATCTCCATCCTGAAACAATTTTAAAATGTGAGCCTAGAGAGCATCATTGAGAGTTTTTTCACACTTCGTTGTGTTTTGTTTTTTGTTTTTACATCACGCCTGTAATTCTCAAAGGTTTAGACAGAGGTGTACCTAAATAGATAGGTTGTACACCCGTCCTGATCTTTCTCCGGTCGTGTCGGATTGCCGTCCTTTTCTACGCCGGACTATGAGAGTGACGGAAGAAGGAATGCACCTGTGTCTTTGCGCACACACTTGTGCACTATAATATCTCCTGCGTCGAAAGCGTCCGTTGAGGTTGGCCGCCGTGACCGAAATTCGGTCTCAAGGGCTTTAATTTTCACCCATATTTATTTATTTTTACAATTTTAACAACAAAAAGAAACGTTGGTTGTTTATGCAAAAACAATCATGTGGAAAAACTTGTGAGAAAAATATGACACTAAATATTTTCTTATTTATTTATTTTACCATTTATGTACACACATATATAAAGTTGGTACAGACGCCAGCACATCAAGCTGCCCGAAACTGTCAAATTTTGCCAATCAACTTTGAACCTTATGCTTTAGCGATAAAGTTGAAAATCTATTAAAGAAATCTGACAGATTGTAGTAGGTTGATGTGCTGGCGTCTGTACAAAGGTGATGCTTATTTCATAAGAAATCTCTCTCTCTCTTTCTTGTTTTTGAAACTAAATAAGGTACTGTTAAAAGCATGACAACTTACCAGCAAGTCCGTATAGTTGTTGGCGGGCATGTAGTCCTGGCGCCGTCTCTCGCAGGGTCCCCACGGCGTGGCCAGCCAGGAGTACGTGGCACAAGCGTGAGTGTTGCAGCTCTCGTTCTGAAGCAGTTGGTCCTCTGGTGGGCATGGCCAGCCGTCTGAAAGAGGAAGTTTATTCGTCATTAGTTCTGCCTGAAGTTTTTGCAACCACCACGGGCTGGTGTCTAATGAAAGGTTGTTAGTATTATGGTGTACTGTACATCGTCAATTATACAGCACGGGATTTGTCTTGATAGTATAGTAAAAAATAAACAATTTGATTTTATGACGTTATTATTACCAACTATTTCGTTGGTTTGGTTGGTATTTGGGAATAGGATGTGCGGTCTACACTATAACGTATTCTAGAAGGTTGAGATTGGGCAACTGTAGCTAATAATGCAAGATAAAGAGACATTCCAGCACCCCAATTGCGTGATACACTATCAATCGAAATCTGAATAATTTTGAAACAAATTTGCTAATCCATTGCTACATAAGTTCGAAAAATTTGTCTGCTCAACACGAAAATAACGCAATGAATGTTGTTGAACTGTCAAAATGACACCGATTCCGATGGGTCACTATCAGAATATCCACGTTGCAAAATGACCATATCGCCTTAACGTCTTAGTATTAAATCGCCATGCTTACTAAATAGACATTACCGCTAAACGCCTTAGTAGCAAAACGTCTGGATCTTAAAATGTCGTAATTCAAAATACTCTAGTAGCAAATCGTCTTGTTATTAAAACGCCATAGTTACTAAATAGACACGAGGTATCTAGCTTTATTTTTTTACTAGCGACCCGCCCCGGCTTCGCACGGGTGCAATGCTGATACTAAATACACTACAGAAAAACTGTGAACGTTGTATATAAAAACATAGCGGCCCGCAAACGCTACGTCCCGCAATTTTTAAATCTGTAATATCTTCTAAAATATTCACTTAAATCATACAGTGTAAAGGGCCATATAGATCTATATTAAATGAACAATGTATTCAAGGTATTTAATTGGTTAAGGATTAATGCTGTATTGGTTAAAATCGCTTCGAAAATTAGCCATTATTTGTCGTAAAAAGTAAATGACAAAAAAAAGTTATTGTGGGTTATCCATAAGAGATAGACATATACCATCACGGACTTTTCTGTAGACCTTTTCAATGTGTACAATACTTAGTACATTATTTTGATAAAACTCGTACGGTTCAGCCTGCGTTTGCAATGTAAGCGGAAAAAATGTAATTATTTACGACATCACATTAGAAACCTCAAAAATAACAGTACTTCTCCATTATTTTATGGATGTTATTATACATATAAACCTTCCTCTTGAATCACTCTATCTATTAAAAAAAACCGCATCAAAATCCGTTGCGCAGTTTCAAAGATTTAAGCATACAAAGGGACATAGGGACAGAGAAAGCGACTTTGTTTTATACTATGTAGTGATAGTGATAGTGAAGTGATAATGAATAAACAATTTCCTTTTATTTCATCACGCAGGAGCTTGCTGAGAGAATACTGCTTTGTAAGAGACTAATACTTACTTGGAGCTGAATGAGCCAGTATATGCCGTCTTCTGGTCCTGGAAGGTCTTGGATGTGCTGCAGCGGCACATGGGGCCGAGCAGTGGCTCCAGGAAGCCCAGGATGACACCACGCAGTCGCCAGCACATGCAATGCGGCATCTCTCACTGCGAGGGGGCGCACCTGTTCCACTGCACCATGCGCGTTGAGCTTCCTTCTGTAGGAAAAAGAAACTCGATGAGAACAGTTTTAAATTTATTAGAAAGCGGGGTTTGACTCCAGTGTTTGTTATAACACTGGGTTTGCTTAGGTCTGGATCTGATAAACTAAAGGCATAAAAGAAATCCTTAATGTGACAGAGGATATGTAGCACCTACGTTAAAGAAACCATGTCTGTTAAAGTTTATTTATGTTCACATAGATCACTATATTGAGGGAGCATCAAAACTAGTGGTAATTTATGGTGGATGGTTAATGCTCATAAAGTAAAGAGGGTTAAAAAATCTGGAAAAATGTAGACACAGGTTAATATTATTTTTGTTACCCCATCGTGTCCCACACATCTCAACTCGCGGCTCCGCTTGCCGGGCCCGCACGTGCTGTGCGGCTGGCTGAGCACGCAGGGCCCCCAGGGCAGCGCGGCCCACGAGGCGCAGCGCGGCGTGCTGCACGTGCGCTTCTCTTCCAGCGGGGGGCACGGCGCGCCGCCGCCTGACGCCGCGGAGATCACTCGGCGGCGACGGACACTGTACCCTGGGGAGGAACTTATGAAATCAGGGCTTTGAAAGTCTAATAAGGTCCCCAAGATACAGGTAACCTAGTTAGGGGTCCACCGTATAAACTGATTGTCAAGACAGCAACAAATACAAACAATGTAATAGGTAGTTATAAGACCATCTTGTGTAACTTAATAAATGAACAAATAAATGTATTCTTATTCAAATGATGAGTTATCACCATGTCCTAGTGGTGTGGAATTGTAGTTAGTAAACTAAAAGAGATTATGCAGATATACATATTATAATCAGCCCATTAATATACCCACTGCTGGGGAACAGGATTCCTCTTGGTGAGAGGGAAGGGCCGTAAACCACCACGCAGGCCCATTGCGAGTTAGCGGATGGATCTTATGCAGATCTATACGCTTTCTTATATTGTAGCATTCCATCGTTTATTTAGGGTCAATTGAACGGTTATATCTACTAAGTAAATAATACCCGATTAGTAGGTTCTTTCCTTCACTAAGTAGTTTTCACTTGCTTGTTATTCACTTGCTGGGGTCTTGGTTTGCTTATCCATTTTATGAGGCAATCAAATAGATGATGATGCCCTCTTTGGTTTATATTTCATGATTTTAGTCAATTTTAGGATTATAATATTAGGGTGAATGAAAGGTGAGTTTCTACTCACGTCAGGCGTCAGGGGAAACGTGAGTAACGTCGGGAGGGGACAACCGGATGACATTAGTGACCTTATTGGTGATCAAGTCCTTCAGAAACGTCAGGTGCGTACCTACTACTCGCATCCGCCGTGTGTGTATGTCCAGAGGCGCAATTTCTCGTAATTTTTAGAACGTTCAGTCGGATGAACGTGCAGTCTCAATCTGTCAAAAATACCTTTAATTTCCCTACATTTCGACAAGTTTTTGACATTTTTTTGTCGCTGAGATAAGACTGCGACTAGATTTTGGACATTTTAAATTACGAGAAATTGGGTTTCTGATGTATGAACGTAAATAAGTATGTAAGGATCGTAGCAGATAGTGTTCTGTTGTTCCTGCCTATCCCCATGGGAAAAAGATGTGAGTTTATGTTATGTTATGATATTAATGGAAATTTACCAGTGGTCGTTAGTTGTTGTACAGGGAACAGCGGGCATCCGTCGGTTGGTTGACAAGCTCCCCATTCGCCCCATTCTCCAACCTCACAGTCACGTGGGCAGGGTACCTGCAATAAATATGACAAGTTATCATAAACCTGTACGAAAAAGAAATGAAAAAGAAATGCTTTCTTAACCTCATGCTTATAAAATCTGCAGCCCCTTAGACCACGTTCGCACGAACGTAAAAATAACGCTGCGGGATTTTATCGCGCACTGGATTTAGAACATTGATAATCCAATAAAGTGCATGCCAGCGCCGCGGAAAAACACTTTAGATTTTCAACTCTCAGCGCTAAGCATTACGTTGAAGATCCAGTGTGCGAAAATATGCCGCCGCGATATTTTCACGTCCGTGCGAAGCCGTCCGAACAGCACATCATAAAAAGAAGTCGGGTTAGTTACACTTACACCATCTAAAACTCAAGAACGGCTAGACCCATTTTCATGATCTTTGATTTGTTGGATTTGTCTCCGTCCCGGATAGCAGAATAGCTATTAAAACTTTGGGAAAATCCACGATATAAAAAATAATGAAGATAATTCATTTTCTGATACATTTTGTATGGAACGGCTTACTGATTCTGAGGCGGTACCAAGTTCGCCGTGTCAGCTAGTTTTGTTATAAAATCGATGAATTCAGAATGACTCAGTCATCATTAATGATACCTTCTGCTGAAAAGCATATTACTATGTGACTCAACTAAAATAAACATTTGTTCCTCAGAACTACGGCCTTATTGATTGGATTAAATGATAATAAGTTATGGCTGAAACTGAGTCATGGAACCATGAGTCATAAAGAAGCCTTCTACTTTTATGTGATGGTAGTCATCTATAGTGACTCATATTACTTTCAGGGGGCCTAAAAAGGCCACTTTAGCGGAATCAAAAAAAGGTAACATTATGAATTATAATAAGGCGAAGACAGTCCATGTTTTTCTTTTTTTCGCTGCACTACGTAGGTATAATCAAAGAGTTTGGGATTGGATTTGAATTGGATTGATTGGTATATTAGAATAGAAAAAAAAATTGAAAAATCCTTCACCAATAGGATTTGATACGATTAACTTAACAATTAGCTGTCCATTTTATTCATAATGTTATCCTTTTATGATTCTGCCAAAGTGGCCCTTTTAAGCCCCCTGTTCAGTTTACTTTCAGCTGACTAGAATTAAGACTTCGGCGGTGAAACTCTCGTAACTACTGAACCTTTATTTATTCGGCCTATACAGCGGTGATATTCTGTAAAAGTCTCACCGTGAAAACTTAGGTGAAGTGAGCCTGGAGTGAGCTGTCAATTGTCAATCCTAGCAAAAACAAACTCACTTCATCTAAGTTTTCACGGTGACACTTTTACAGAATCGACCGGCAGGATGGCAGGGACATCGCCGCTTTACCTGTTACCATGGATTAAGTAACTACCTACATGACTCGGAACCACGCTGCGTTGAAATTTATCTAAAAAAAAATCAAAAAAATCTGTGGTTTCATAGAAACAGTGCAATAACTCCGCGGTCAAAATGTATGGATAAGCATTTTTTTTTGGTCAAGTAGATATTGAAGTTTTGTACGGGACGACTGGTGTTTTTACGATGTTGGTCCCCGGGAAAAAGTGGTTTAGTTTGATGGCCTGTACCACACCCCCAAGTTTGGTCACACCCCTCTGAACACTGACACATTGTATAGGCATACACTAGCGTAGTATAATTAATTATTCTTCCTTCCCAATCACTTTCACTTGATAAGATTAAGTTTTAAAAGTCCAAGTAAGACTAAATTGTCCAGTTATCTTATGTTTATTGCCGAACTCGGCAAGGCCAGTATTCCACGTTATTTCGAGGTATTAACTGAGTTTATTCCCTTATACTAATTCTTACCTCACAAGGCTGCACAAGCGTTGGCATCGGCGCATGAGCACACTGCGCGGGATGAAGCGCCCGTCCATCAGCGCGCACGCATGTCGCATCTCTTCTCTGCACCCCTCCCCCGCACCCTGCATCCCTCGCTGCCTTCCCCTCGTCCTCGCCGTCGTCGTCATCATCGTCGTCGTCGTATATCGCGTCATTATCGTCCGCATCATCGTCATCGTCTGTGTTCACTGAATAAATAAAACAGTGACAATAGGTAATTTATTTTTAATCCTGGCGATTTTATTAACACACTATCAATCAAAATTGCTAATCCATTACTTCATATGTTTGAAAAAATTATCGGCTCAACAACGTAAATAACGCAATGAATGTTGTGGAATTTTCAAAATGAAAGCCATTCCTACTGTTATAGGTATGCAATTACCCCGCTGCGCTGGTCAGCAACATAGTTCTGAATTTAATTATTTTGATATTTTTGTTTAGTTCTTGATCAATTAGGAAATCACTCAGATCACGCACTAACAACTGCATCGCATCGCCCTATGTAGGGAAGAATTACACTGAGCCACCACTTAGCTCGCACTGAGCTGGGCACTTGTGGTTCGAATGACATCGATGGTACTCCATTCAAATGCGAAAGCGTCATTCGTTACAGTTCAATTCCAATACCGATATAGCACTTCACGCTCTTATAAATACTCCCAGATATCGTCAATTTAAGCCAGTCAGTAAAAAAAAATTTTTTTCTGGGGAACCGTAATAGGTACCTACAGGTTTTTTCTAAAACCTACTTCAGGCTCTCACAATGTGAAGTTTCAAAGTTCAAAACTGTTAAGGGGCTGGCGGAGCATGGGTAGTTCATACAAACGTAATACCAAAATAATTTGTAAATCAAACATTCTTAATGTAGTGTGTATTTATTCAGATTGGATTACAGAATATCTAGGTTCCCAAATATATGTATATTTTGAAAGGACACCGATATAAAGACGAGATATTAAGAGGAATTTCAAATTTCTATAGAAAAAATATTTTTCTCATAACTCGTCTTTAAATTAGTATCCATTTAATATTTGGGAACCTATAGATATTCTGTAATCCAATCAGAATAAATACATACTACATTAAGAATATGTTTGATTTACAAATTATTTTGGTATTACGTTTGTATGAACGACGCATGCTACGGGCGTAGCATGCGTTGCCTTAAGTGCTACAAAACCGTTGTGAAAGTAAACAAATAAACGTATTATGAGCGTTTATCCCCCGCGCTCTGGTAACGTCGTATTTCTAGTGGTTTTTTGTGATTATTTTATTCAATTTAAACCAAAGTACTATTTTTTACAGCCAAGTACTACATCGTTGTGATTTATTATTATTTTAAACTGTTAAATGAAAATATTAATCGTAATAAGTACTGCAAATAGAAAATAATTATTATTATGTATTTTTTTTTAAATTTGTCCAAAATAACTGAAAAAAATGTATAGTAACTTATAAATACCAATCTGGTACTTGGCTGTAAAAAAATTGTACTTTGGTTTAATTTAATAAAATAATCACGAAAAAGAACTAGAAATGCGACGTTTCCAGCCCGCACGAGATGAATGCTCTTCTCATTCTCTGCGCAGAATTAAGTTTATTTCGAATCACATCCTTCCACTGGCTCCTTCATCATACAAATTCCATGAATATGTAACAGGAACTAAATGATCAACGATGCAGTTTTAACATGGCTCACGTCCAAACGCCATATTCATCACGTCACCGAACACTTTAGGGTATCACGATAGAATTAATGGGCTTACAGATACATCACTTGTTATATTATGAGGCTACTCTGTTCTTGAAGAGAATGTTTTAAATTTAACAGTACTTTTTCTTTAACGCATTACTATTATGGGACTAAAGTATAATTATTTATTACTATAGTGCACGCGCGGAACAAGTTGGCCGCGCCTTAGGTATGTGAGCGGTGGGACGGAGGGGCGGGGGCGTTTTGTCATTACTCAGTACGTGCGTTGCGAACAATAGGCAACCCCGCCGCCCTCACGCCGGGCCTCACCCAAAGCACAGCCCAAAGCGCGTCCAACTAGTTCCGCGCGGACTATAGCACTGCCTGTAAAATCGGCCATTAATGTTTCCTTTTCTGAGGCACAGGACTCTTCTCTGTAAGTGTATGTCGTAAAGGTCGTAATCTACTTTGATGGATGCCACTTGTCAAAATAATGAGGGTTTTCTGAAATGATGTTCGCCAGGTGGCAGCACTGCCACGTCAGGTCCAGACATCTGTCAAAGAGCCTATATTTTCTTTAGTCATGACTGAATGATGAACGAATGAATGAATCGAATGATGAACGTCATCATATATTTTATATTGGAAGACCTCTTGTCACAGTGGTGCTAACTGGTGTCGTAAATTTTCACGAAAACCCTCATTAAAAAATCTTAGTAAGGCTTAGTAAAAAAAAACAGTGGCACTCCAGGAGTGCTGATGCTGACGACAGAAGTGAAAACAAAACACAAACAGAATACTTTGCCATCACCCACTGACATATCGTATATAGGTACTTTAAAACCGAGTACATCCCGAGGACAGCTGAACACATCCGAAGCGGGTATTTTTTTAATCGTCTTATAAACAAAACACGCGCGGTGTCGCTTACGGTAATAGTGACGCGAGTTCAATGGTTTTTTCCCATCTCAAAAATGCCCAACGCGCCTTAAGAAGTTCTCACTTCAAAAATTCGTACTGTTTAACCAAAATTTCATATGACAGTTACGTATTTTGACAATATCAAAAATATCCTACGTAATTTGAATCACATCAATCGGTAATGTGAGTGCTTATATTATGCAAATTATTCGTTACAGCACCCAGGTTATCAACCCCTATCTTCCTGAACACAAATTCATGCAACAATTCGCAGCCAGTTTTATCATAATTATCGTAACAAATTATGTCAGTTTATCAATTAATCTCGACAGAACAATGGGTCAGCAGCAGCGATGGTCCATTACTCATCAAAATTAACCTTATTATCGCTCCCTCGCGTTTCTCTAACATCGCCATTACGATTGGACAAAGGAACGACAATGACAGCCGATGTTATAGAAAATGAGATATTGTGTAGCGAGCAAATTAATTAGTATAGGTAATTAATGTGAATGCTTTAATTTGCTGTGGGCAAAGAAGAAATTTAATTAAGTGTAAACATCGGTGTTTTATTTTTTGTTGAATGTGAATAAAGATATGATTGATAAAATTGACGGAAATATCTTATTATATTAAAGGAGTTCGTATGAAATAAAATAAGAAAAACGAAGTGCTAGATTAGTTTTGTTTTCTTTTCTGCGCAAATAAGTGAAATAAGAAGATATTAAAAAATATTTAAATATGAACAAATCCGCTGCGACAAGCCTCGCAGTTTATTTTGGTTATGTGGATGTGTTAGTATTTTATGTATTAGTATGTATTAGTATTTTTTCTTCTAGTTTAGTATTTAGTATGTATTAGTATTTTTCTTGTAGTTTACAATTAGTTAGATATTTTCTTTATCTATTTTTTTGTGCATAAAGCTCTTCATTTTAACCAGTTGAATGCTGTAATTACAGAAATGATTAAAAAGTCTTTGTTTCTCGCGTTTATCCACGTTTGAAAGGTAGAGTTTCAATGTAACAGTACTGACCCGGCAAGGCAGTAGCGTGTCCAATCTCGATGGCCACGCGGCACTGGCCCCAGGGTCCCGGGGTCCAGTGTGCGCTCGCTTCCAAGGCAGCAGGCCTCACTTCCTCCACCACTTCGCATTCCCTGCCTCCTCCTGGGTAAATAATAAACGGTGTTAGATGGTTGAATATTCATTTTAAATTGGAATGAAAAACTTTAAAGTAATCTTTGTTGTGTTACATATAACGCTGAAAAGGATATTTATTTCATCAGTAATTATCAGAGTTTGCAAAACATTACTAAAAATGACCACAATAGATCGTTATTAGCCTCAATGAGGGAGACATGAGATGACATAACATTTTTATAGTTACTAATATATGAACTGTACACTATAACGCTTGTCTTGACTAATGCAATTATTTATCTATGATAAACTAGGATTTTTAACGATGATGTGACAATACAGCTTTATACATGTGAACAATCTTCAACCTTTGCAGGGCACTGTACGTATTATTATGTAAAAGACATAAGATAATATAGAGATCTCGTACAAACCTTGCGGCAATCGTTTCAGTCTCCGTGTCCTTACTAGCGCGCCATCTGGCCTCGGTCGCCATGGCAACCACTCAGCCAATATGCAATCTTCACGGATCACGCATACACGGGCTGTTCCTATCTGTGCCAGTGTCGGACCGCAATACCTGAGACGAATTAATGTTTTAATATATAATTCATAGGCAGGATTTATACCCATTTCCTATGCATTACTTAGCTATGTACAAGATACCTATATGTATTATACTCTATTGTTTAATATGCATCGTCTCATTTTTTGCATAACACGACGCTACTGTGGAACGCATAACAAACCTAACCTATATCCGTAACTACTTATCAATTACCTACCGTACAACTTACATACGTATGGTACATGGGAAGATGTTACGGACTCAAAAGGTTCAAGGACAAAACCCTGAAATAACATTAATTAAACAAAAAGTGTAAAAATCTGCTTTGGAGTCCTCGGATAACACACATTTTCGCATAGAAACAGATGACTGCGGGATTATAATGTGACGTAAATGAGGAAGTAAGAAGGCCAATTCTCGTAATTTAAAACGTTCAAAATCTAGTCGCAGTCTCATCTCGGCGACAAACAAATGTCAAAAACTTGTCAAAATGTAGGGAAATTAAAAGTATTTTTTGACAGATTGAGACTGAGATCAGACTGTGAACGTTGTTAAAATTAGTAGACCAGAGCGCTTTTGCAAATACCGTAATATTCGTAGCCGTTAACGGATATGGCCTTTATTCTTACACGCCACATTGAGTTCGATGAACACATCCTCTATATAAATCAGCATTTCCAAAACGCCGCACCGTCGTTTATTCTCGACATCTTTCAAGAAAGCGTTCGTAAAACAAACGTCAGCATGAACTCCAATAATGATCGGTGAAACTCTGCGTGGCACGTGACGAGGAGATGAAAAATGTTCCATTTCACCCCCATAACTTTGCACATAAAGTTTTTATGCGAGTGGCATTAGATCAATAAGTGAGCGAATTGACCCAGTTTCCATGTGTCGTAAGAATGCATGCATTGAGCCACGAGATCAGACAAATTTGAGGATGTGAAATTTCTTCCACAACATGTGAAGAATGAAACGTGTTTTGTTAGTAAAGTACGAGTATGCAAGAGTGCTTCATTTTGAAATGTTTTTAGCACAACATTACTTTATAATTATGATCTTACATTTCTTTCGAAATTTATATTACTTCTCCTCCTCCTTCTTCTTCTTCTCCTTCTCTCCTCCTTCTCCTCTCTTCTTCTCCTTCTTTCTTCTCCTATTATTTCTTCTCCTTCTTCTTCTTCTTCTTTCTTTCTTTTTTATTTATTTATTTATTTATTTTTAATTATTTTTTTAATTTTTTTTTATTTATATTTATATGGTGTACATAATAAAGAGTATTCTATTCTATTCTATTCCATTAGGTTACACTTTTTTGCAAGATTGAGGGGCTAGTGGCTAAGTAATAACAGTCGATCGATCAGGCTAAGCTACGCTTGCCGGGGTTGGTCCGTGGATGGATGACAATCTTTAGATACATACCGAGACCCCACCGTGTCTCGGTCCCGCTTGACAGTCGTTACAGGTCGTCAGTAGCCCGAGAGTCTGACAACCAGTCTTACCAAGGGGTATCGTATTACCCAGTAACTGGGTTGTGGTGGTCAGACAGGCAGTCGCTCCATGTAAAATATTGGTATTCAGCTGCATCCGGTTAGACAAGACGGCCCCAACATATTTAGGAAAAGGCTAGGCATCTTGCAAGGAAGTCATCGTCATCTATGATGACTTCCTTGCTTCTTACTATCATTTGGAATGTTAAGCGCAGTCGTTCTTCAATCGTACGTAATTTTTGTCTTATAAACAAATGAAATTCCGGATTATATGTGACTACGTTATGACTTTAACTTAACGCCTTGTCAAGCAATATCTAATGTGATATAGAATATAAAACTTAAATTTTTCTGTGGCTGGGTACGTTTTATTACAGGTATAAACTTACATGGCTTCGACAAACAGTCCATCCTTCTTGCGACATTGCACCTGCCTTCGCTGCAGACCAAGTCGGGGCGTGTGTACAAGCGAGTCCGTCTCCGTTCGCATATACCTGTAGGAAAAAACCAATCACGTACATAAAATTATAACATACAAAAGCATTCATATTTACGCTTTTTCTCTGGATTTTCTTTGCGGAAAAATTCAGAACGGAAGGCTGGCGAAAAAAGATACAAGAAAGGTCAAAATAACAGGAACGCCGGGAATTCTTGTAATGCTGTATCAAAAGAAGTATTTTCATCTTTACTTCCCGCAATCTCGATTACAGGCCGAGATTGGAAATGTTTTTTGAATACCTATCTATCTTTAGCATCGTCGATGGGATGTTATGCAATCGATAAAATAAAACAGTATTGATGTATATACCTATAGTAGAACAAGCAAATTGGTATACAGGCATCTTCCAATACACTGCTGATATTAATTTTGTAATAACTATTTGTGCCTGAAGATGGACGGCATCGCCGTTTTCTCTGCTGAACAACGCGAATACCGCAATGAATGTTGTTGAACTGTCAAAGGGAAAACCGTGTTAAGCAATTACCCTGCAACGAATCCTGCAAGATCTACATTATATCAACTGGATCAATCAAATAATTTTATTTGTTTAAAACCATTTTCTCTTTTTTTTCTCTCTTATGCACACTTGTTTTTTCAGCTCACTTTAGACATTGGCAGAATAGTCGACATCGGCTTTGCTTACCATTTATTAAAAATAGAAATTACCCCGCAGGTTTTCGATAATTACTACTTTATAGGAGTATAATAATTAGTTAGATCTAGAAAACTTAGATGATACAGCTATACAAAGTATAGAATCTAGTCAACGAAGATTAATGGAGTTTTTGAAAGCGAGTTACTTGCGCCATTGTGATGAATCGACTAGCATCGAATTTGTCAAAATGTTAAATAATAATTTGACGTTGATTTCTTATTATTGATGGATATTTATTTATATACGAGCAAGTTCCGAAGCTAAAACAGTTGAATGCACCGTGGGAAAACGCTAAAACCTAAAAAAATAATACCTAAAAATTGTTATTAATTTTTGTGTTAATGTATGTTACAACCAAAGACTATATAACCACACAACATACCTACTTCATACATATATTAATTATGTGCATGCTATAATTACATGGCGGAAGGTGTCTTTGTACTGAAATTTTATGTAACATCTTTTGTATCTAACACATTTAATGCAAATAGACGATTTTGATTTTTAATTTTGAAAAAAAGGCGCGAATAGTAATACGCATTAATATTGATTACTTTAAAAGTGATCACTACAAGTGTTAACCAATCGATCATGACGTTTACAAAACCAGTTTTAATACATACCTACTGACGTAAAACTAACAAAGTGCACCAGTTATTACAAAAATTTGATCAACTGGAAGCCCGACATAAAGCCCTCAAACAAAACAGCCTAAAAAAATATTCGAAAAAATACCAGCATGCCAAAGGCAAAAAATATTTTTTACGGATGACGTATTGTAAAGGGTCGTTGTCAAAGGTACTAGTGGAATGTATGCTATGGTACCTTTCTATGGTGCGTGCAGCGTGTTCGCCCGCACCCAGGGGGTTGCATTCAGTCCATTTGCCCACGTAGATGGAGTATTCCGAGTCATTTGTCGATGGTTCTGTAACAAACAACATAAAATGAATTACTTCACAATCTCGAAAAAAGGTCGATTTTCCGTTGGTGTTTGTCAAATATATCAATACAGAAAAGTTTTTGAATTGATGGAAATAGTACTCTATTTTTATTTCAATAAACTAGCTGAGCAGCGCACTTAGAAGGAGTTCAGTGAATAACACACGTATAAGAGAATTATAGGTATAAAGATGACTAGGTATGTAATAATAATTATTTTTGTGTTTATTAACGCACACGACACAACTCAATCTATTTAAAGAAAACAAAAGAATCTAAAAAAAAGTGTATTGTTTTATAAGGCATTCAAGCGAAGCGGCCAGTATTTTCTCAATTGACCTTTCAATACAATGAAACCTTTTTGAAGCAGGATTTAAAAGAAACCAATTATTCTTATTGTTCAAAAAAGGAGGTTGGTAATCAAGATTTTTTTAGGCTCATACCCAAAGGGTGCCAACGGGACCCTATTACTAAGGCTCCACTGTCCGCCCGTCTGTCACAGGGCTGTATCCTTAGGTAGACACTTGAAATTTTGTAAGTGTATACTAATTGTAGTACTTTATTTTATTTGTATTATAACTATTATAAAAATATTTTCTGTTAATATTGTACGGTGGTACGGAACCCTTCGTGTGCGAGTCCAATTCACACTTGGCCGCATTTTTGTGCATAAAACTCAAACGTGTCGACAATTTACATATCAAGT
Source organism: Luperina nickerlii (assembly GCA_963855955.1). Classification (NCBI taxonomy): domain Eukaryota; kingdom Metazoa; phylum Arthropoda; class Insecta; order Lepidoptera; family Noctuidae; genus Luperina; species Luperina nickerlii. The sequence continues at coordinate 6,055,881 of OY979665.1, forward strand.
CCACTGTAAATTAATTCAAAACTGTTAGCTAACAACGCAGTTGCTAAAATCTAGTACATTTCAAAGGTAAATACACACTCGGCCGAAATAGTTGGGAACAGTGACTTAATTTTCCGAAATTCAAATTTGCCGGCGAAGCTGGTATAAACGGAACAGTGTGAAATTGAATGTATGAGGCAGCTCGTGGACGGGCTTTGTGAGGCACCAGCGAGGATTGACACACCGTGTGTCAACATCACGGACGTGTAATTTTATTCACACGGACTTTGCTCAGTGAATTTGTGCGGTTTTCAGTTGTGTTTATTAGGAATTTTATTGTTAACAATGTATGCTGAGATTTGAAATGCATTTTAGTTTGCATTTTTTCGGTTTAAATTTTAAGGATGTTTTTGTTTGATTAATTTCTGTTCAGTGATTGCATAATTTTATTTCAGTCTCAGCTCTTTGTAGGTGTTTCAGTAGTATATAATTACAGTCAGTTATTTTCATCTCATCAAGCTTTGACAAAATATTGAGTTTAAGATCTATTTCACACTGCACCACAGCAATGTAGCGTCAGTGCTTAATTTGTACTCGTTTCAGAAACCACTTGACGTAATAGCTCAGTACAAAATGAAGCTGGCAGCACATTAATCATGAGCGACGCGGTAAGCTTGCCTTCATAATACACGAGCCTAAACGTAACGCTATTACTACGCGCGGAATAGCCCCGGAAAATGTTCTAGCTGGTAAGTAAAATGCTGGGTATTTATTTATGAACTGACTTGTAAGGCGCTGGGGGTTTTCTTTCAAAAGAATGGTAGATCTACTTTTGGGCTTTATGAAACTTAGTGGCTGCCTTGCAAAAATACTCTTTCTAAGATTTTCTAATAAAAGAAAAAATGTACGAGCTCTAAGGATTTCGTGTGTAAATTAATAAAACTAATATAGTGCGTACAAGCTCTTTTCTTAATCATACTAAATGCTGATTTTCCCTTTAGGACTGATTTTTCAATCATCTGATAACTTTATTCGAGGAATAACTTTGAAATTTTGACAGTTATTTCATACAAAATCTGTCAAACGTCAATATTATTCCTCGATTAAAAGTTATCTGGCGATGGAAAAATCAGCCCTTAGTCAGATATATTTTATCTGTGGAATGAAATTGACGTCTGACAGTTCTAGTATGGAAAAACTGTCAACAATACAAAATTTATTCTCAGGATAAGACTTATTTTAGGTATAAAAGTTTGGTGGAATTGGCCCCAAAGCAAATAATATTACAGACTCAATATTTAATTCATCCAATCACATTTTCGTCCTCTCATCACCAACCTAGCCTTTTCCCAATTATGTTGGGGTCGGTTTCCAGTCTAACCGGATGCAGCTGAATACCAGTATTTTACATGGAGCGACTGCCTATCTGATCTCCACAACCCAATTACTGGATAATACGACACCCCTTGATAAGATTTTCATGCTTCTGACTACCCGTAACGACTGGCAAAGATCCACGAATGACAGCCGGGACCAACGGTTTAACGTGCTTTCCGAGGCACGGAGGGGTCACGGTACCTATGTAACCAATCCACAGACCAACCACGGTAGGCGTAGCTTAACCTGATCTATCGATCTGTGTCACATTTTCGTCCTGTTTCGTGAAAATGAAATCGAATAAAATCCAGTTCACAAAAAAGCTGAGAAACAGCCAACGAGCTAAAAATCCTTAGCTGACAACAGACTATCTATACAATTAGTGCAGACTGAAGCACCTTTTTTAAAATCTTGCTTGAATCTGATTAGATGGTAGAAGCACAGGACAGATGGGTTCAAAGAGCAGTAGTCCTTTTTATTTAACGTTAACCCATACATATATTTATCAATATTTAGAAACCTAAATATTGATAAATATTTGTATGGGTTGCATTTTAAAACGAATAAAATCTTGGGAACAGGATTATAAACACAGCATAATAAATATGAGGATTCAGTTGTCACATAAGTACTGTTTGGATCTAAACTACTGTCAGAAGTTGTTTTTGTTTTACATATAACAACAAAAAAATTATCTTACAACTAGCTTCTGCCCGCGACTTCGTCCGCGTGAAATTTCTTGTTACTCCGACCCACCCCGTCGCATCGCATCGCCTGCCCGCGCTATTAATTCGTTTTTGCTTAGCGTTCTTTCTGACTGTTTTTCTTTTTGCTCGGCTCCTAAAGATCATAGCGTGATGTTAAATAAGCCAATAGCCTTCCTCAAGAATTGGGCTATCAAATGCAAAAAGATTTTTTCAAATCCGACTGGTAGTTCCAGAGATTAGCGCGTTCAACCAAACAAACAAACAAACAGAGTTTGTTTGTTTCAGCTTTATAATATTAGTATAGAAGTATAGATTGCAGCTGTTAAATTTCAAGTGGCAATTCTGTCTTTCCTTCAAAATGGCGGAGGAAGCGAGTAGTTCCCGAACGCGGGAGTTTTCACCCTGATTAATTAAGTGTACGATATCGAATTAGCCTGGCGAGAACGATTTGTTTGCATCCTAACCTTTAATGGAAGTGCTTTAGCGTTCGAGCGGATGGTTCGTGTCGCGCTTTGTAGCAGGAGGTCGGGATTTGAATTGGTTTTTGCTTAAGTGCTTCTAGTGTTCCCTTATTGGATTTACTTTGCATTTTCGTAACTTAACTGTTAGCAAGGAAGGCATTATTTTAATTGTTACACGGAATAGTATCGACTACGTCGTATTTATGCTGCTACGCCATATTTATACTGCTACGCCGTAGCAATTCTTCCACGTTGCTACGCTTCTACGCGTGCTGCGTAGCAACACAGCACTCGTACTTCGCAATAAACCCACATCCGTAGCCAGTGTGGAAAACAAATTTTTAATTACATTTTTTAAGCTTACTAAACATGCCTCTTGTTCTCAAATTAGGCAAAAAACCCGTAATTCAATTCAAGAGGCTTTTGCCGTCTTACCTTCCCGTAAAAAGTTGAAGAAACGGTCCTCAGCATAATAGCATCAACCAACAAACCCAGGACAGGTGTGTTCTCTATTCTGCCATGATCAAAAGCATTTTAGTGACCTACTTTTTCGAAATATTTATTTTCTGTGGCCCGAGGGGCGATAGCATCTATTTATGCAGCCTTGTTATCTTTATCGTTGTTAGGAGGCTTGTTATTTTTTATTTTATTTTTTACCCAACATATGTATGTGATTGAGAATTGAGGCGGCTTTGTTTATTATTGGTAACACTGTTTTATTTAGTTGTGGATTAATTATTTTCGGAGGTTAGTTTTCTGTCAGTTTTGGTTATTTTATTAAGTTCTTAGCAGTATTGACAGCGCAATATTTTAATAATAATAATAATAATTTTGATAGTAACATGTTAGTTTAACCTGCTGAACACAAGGTATAGTTTTATGTTACGTGTCGCTTTGTTTCCTGGCTACATACGAAGGCAAAAATGCTTTATAAACTGATAGTTTAGCCTAAAAATAAAGTTAAATGATCTAGATTGACGATTAAAATAACCAATTATTTCGCAGATTACTTTTAACATCGTAAATCTGTCTTGGCGAGCAAATAATTAACTTTATGCTGTATAAATTCTATTTAGGTAACTCGTTCGCAACTTTTTTGTTGAACAACCAAAGTTAAGTTTGTATCGTGATAAATTAAGTTATGCCAAACTTTGCTAACTGATTGTAATTTCTATTGTCAGTAGGGTTATTCAGCCTCTGTTGGATTGAAATAATCCTCACAATTTACTTTAAAAGTTCGAATTTGATTAGTTAAGAACTTCAGTGTGGACTTTGATATAAACTTTACATCTTGCAAATTGAAACGTAAAATTTAGAATAATTAAATAAAACCGACAACCTCATAAAATAATAACATGAAATTAAATTGATTTAATCATTGCGGCATCAAATAAGATTTCGTAATTGACAAAAATAAACGTAAATTTCTTAGAGAAAAATATATTATGAAAAGTGTCCACGGGGTGGTTCTAAGGGAATTAACAAGTAAACTCATTTGTCGAGTTCCGTTTGGGTTTCATCAAATTAATGCGAACGCCGCGCTACGTCAATAAAGTAATTTATTATAAGTGCCTGTTGATTGAAAACACTCATTTTCGAATATATTTGATTAAGTTTTGTATTTAATTTGGAAATTAATTAAAGCGAAGGACTGTTTCTATTTGTTGAAAAGTAATTATCAACTCACCATTTAATAATGAAACTGTATAACGTTACAAGTAATTATATCTACATTTGGTGCTAGACAAAAGTTTTCAGTAGGTACCTACCAAATATGGTTGCCAAACTTTGGCACTCACTAATGTGCATAACAAGAAACTAGAAACAACAACAACCTGTCAGACAGCAATGGAAAGGCATACAGGGGGCTTACTCTCCAAACTAATTTTAATTCCAATGAGATGCCAATATGATTCCAATGTTAATTTTACAGTCACGTGATTCGGTACTCTTGAAAACAATATTGTCAACAATTACCCCACGCCAAGCCCGAACCCAATTCCACTTAGTTCTCCAAAATGTACACCCAATCTAAAAATCATTTGGCGCTAGCATCGAACTCAAGAATACGAAACGTCACAATTCCAATGTCGATCTATCGGAATTGAAGAGTAAGCACCCTGAACACAAAGAAATCGGATAGGATAAGTAACAACACTATCAGGAAACGTACGAAAATGGAAGATGTAACCACGAGAATAAGAAAACTTAAGTAGAAATACATAATCAGCCTATAACGTTCCCATTGCTCGACCACAGGCCTCCTCTCTGTGAGAGGGAGTCGGCCATAATTCAACACGCGGGCCCAGTGCGGGTTGGTGGATGTTATAAGTCTTAAAATTTTTGGTTCTAGGACATGCCGGTTTCTTCACGATGTTTTCCTTTACTAGCTTCAGCCCGCGGCGTCACCCGCGAGGTATGTCGATAAAAACGATACTATGACCTTTCCCGGGATGCAATATATCTCTCTGCCAAATTTTATCGAAATCCGTTCAGTGGTTTAGGCGTGAAAAGGTAACATACAGACAAAGTTACATTCGAATTTATAATATTAGCATATACCTATTAATTTTCAACACATTATTGAATTTTTCATAACGTAAGTTTGGTGCTAGACGAAAGTATAGCACAATACGTGTGTCTATTTACTAGAAGTTTAGGCAAAATAGTTTAGTTTATTTTTGCAGTATTTTGACTATAACTAATAACGTATCTTGACACCTTTTCACACTTTGGAAAAAACAGCCAATTCAGAAATAACTGTTCCAAAAACTATATAACTCAATTCCTTCCACCATCCCTTACAAAGTGTCTTCAAAAAAGTCAGACGATACTGTTAACTTTAATCACCCTGACAAATAGGCTCCTAAGCCATCAGACATTGATAGACCTTGCTTCATTAAAGTTAGGTCTTATACATAGGTATAGCCCGGAGACATTGTAATATGTTGGCGGATCTTAGGCGTGTTATACACTTGTTCGGGTCAGAACATTCTATTCGGCAGTATTATTTCGGCTCCTGCCGATCGGTAAACTCTGTTCGGTATCTAACTATGGTGAATTGTAATGTTACAGTACCGCTCAACTCTGCTGAGCGAGCGGCCTCTGTCCCCGAACATATTTATGTCTCCGTAAGCCGAGCGTCCGATGGGATTTCCCATACTAAACTTTCTTTTCCACTTTTACCCCTTTATGGGATGTATTTTAAAAAATCCTTGCTTAGTGCTCACTTTCCTTATATCAGTAACTGTGGTGCAAAATATTTTTCTAAGCCCAGCGGTTTAAGCAGTGAGTTGTCTGTCAGTGAACGAATGAATTTAAGATTTTATCAAGTGCTTAGATGTATTCTATTTTGTCACCCGGCTGAGATTATACCGACCCGAACAAGTGTGTACCGAACCTTATAATCCCGTGTTTCGTGTGAGACCACGGAACCATGAGACGCCATTTGCATACAGATGGTGCGTTCAATCCAAGCCCGTAATGTAATATCTCGACTAGATAACGTTCGGAATATTCCTGCAATGTGTACAAGTTAGTTACGTTTCCTTGCGAGAACTTGATTTTAGAACGGGAGTGTAGTGTTGCTAGTTATAATGAGATTTAACTCTTGTGAAAAGGTAGTCTTGTTTTGATTGTGAATGTTAATTTGTACTTTATTGATGCAATTCACTTAATAGTTATATTTTGGCATGTCCTTTATTCTTTTATTTACATCAGAGTTCAAAGAGTATTCGTGTTTTTTTTTCATCTCTAAATTTAATTTCAAGTAAACCTTTATCTACGTTTTATAAGTGTCCATCACTTATGAAACGTCAGAAGCTAGGTATTTATTTCAAAACCCTTACAATATTCCTATTCCATCATCTATCTCAAAATATACACGGTAATTATAGATGCATTATAGTCTCTGATAGAAAAATGCGTACCAAATAAGGTGTCGACAATAATGGAGGTAAATGGACCATAAGGATACAAGGACGTCATAACGGCTAGCAAGACCGAGAGACCCTCGCATTAGGATAAGTATAATATCCTGTAGTACCTTTAACATTGTGTATTCTCCATAGGATGAAGTGTGAGTTTATGGATGTATTTTGCTATTGGTCATTTATGACATGTATAGTTTGCATGGGATATTATGAGCGCGTTTATTATTTGCCTGTTAAAGAGCGTCAAGCATTTTTGATCTTTACATAACATAAACATGATATAACATTAGGTCTATTTTCCCCTAAGGGTTGGGCCTCTGCCCAATCCAAATCAATATCTACCTATAGTATACCCACATTTCGCAAGTTCCATGTAATAGGGGCCAGCCTATTATTGCCATCAACACCGAACACAAATCCTACTGAAAAATTCCAGATAGAAAATCCAACAGAATTTTTCCCGACCTGGGAGGGAATCGAACCCAGGACTTCATGCTCAGCAGTAGTGCTTGTGACTACTATACCCACGAGTAAGTCATTTCAAGAAATTTGTAATTAGTTATTGCAATATAAGTTTAGAAAGTTAAAAGAGGTGGTTGTTTCTAAGCTAATTTCGGAGAAAGGTGCTCCCACCCACTTATTAAATTAATACACTTTATAAAGGTACCTGCGGTACCTTACTATGTTGTCAAGTTAATAGATAAATTGTTTGATATACAGACAACCTCACATCAACTATTTACAACTAGTTCAAAGTTTATAAATTTTACATATGGTAACGCAGGCGGTCTTATCTGATCATAATCATAAATATTTATTTGAAATGGGTACTGGTATAGTGTTGGTCTTAAAGACAGTAATTAAGTTTCTTAATACATAGTCAAACATTTGCATTGGACGTAGGATAAGACCGCCCATTGTGTCACTCTTTGTACAATTTCTAGATTTATGGCGTAAAGAGTATTCTATCTATATTGTATGTTTTAATATAACCCGACGTTCTACTGCAACATACTCCAAGCAAGAATGCTCCAATAACAAGGACATCTTGAACAAGGTAAACATGTTTTCTTCAAATTTTCACAGTATATTTTACATATTTATCATACAAACAGGGACATTTAGGAGACATGTCTGCATACAGCTTGAATTCTTACGTGCTATTCCACCGTGGTATGCTGACATGGTTTCAAGTGCTCTTTACATAATATAATAGTAAGTAATATTTAATATGAGTTTGTGGCTTTTCAAGACAGTAAAGGCTCCTGCAAACAGGCGCGACACGCGATATTATCGCGCGCGACACAAAGGCACCGCACGTTGCGCGACTAGCGGTGCCTTTGCGTCGCGCGTGATTTTATCGTGTGTCGCGACTGTTTGTAGGAGCCTTAATACTGTTGAATTTATATGTAGGCAATTGTAAGTTCTATAGTGTACCTATAGAAGATCTAGCTTGTATTTGTTGATGCTACTGGGAATTCATATTTTTACAGCATGTATCAAAAAGGTGTGGTGATATTTAAGAGTGTGGTACAGACTATACAACTGAACAATTTTCTCCAAGCGACAAACATCGTAATCGCGAAAAAATTTTTAGCTGTCCCGTAGGTACATTTGGTCTTGTAAGTAGTCGGGTAGGTCGAGTAACTCTTGTACAGGATAGCTGATATTTTTTATTGATTACGACGTTGTTCCCATAGAGAAAGTTGTTCAGTTGGACGGTCTGTAACACACCTTTAATTGTTTGGTCAGACTGGGGCGCGGACGCGGGGCGGGCGCGTGTGCGGGAACACGCGCAGGCTGCCTATCCGCACTGGCGATGGCGGCTGCGTTCTGCATGTCGTCGTGTCGTGTTTGTCAAAATATAAAATGGATGAAGAAAATTTATTTTACTAGAAAAAAGCTCGAACTAGTTTGAGAACCCCGGTCAGTCTGGCCAAGCACTCAATGTGACCACACCTTTCTGATACATGCTGTAGAGAAGATTTATGTTTTATTTGATAAAGCTACTGGAGAAGTAGGTAATACTTGTAGATGCTAGTGCTACAACACGTTAGGAAGCAAATTCTATTATTCATATTCATTTATTTTACCTACAGTTCAAAAAACTGCGAGTAACATGGTATGAAAATCTAAGGCTGGAAATAGTATTACGCCGATGTCAGTCGCCAACGTTGGACGCGTTTCGAGTTATATGGACTCGCGGCCGCTGACCCTCAGTGCTACACTACCTATATAGGTACGTCCACTTATCGTCAGAGTCTTGGTACGCGTGACCGAAGGTACGTGACCGACGTCAGTGTTACACTGTTTCCAGCGTAACAGAAGACTTGAAACCAATTTAACAGAGTGTCCTGAACTAAGCACAGCCTGAAACTCGGTGAGAAGGGATCATCATTCAATAAACTTTTTGGAATATCGTTTTGGGTTTCAGCGTAAACAACTAAGTTTCCTAGAACACATGTGATTATAAAGTTGAGCTTTGAAAATGATAAAATGAAAATATTATTTATTTTAGGTATTTTTTCTACGGAAAGTGTATTATCTGACATCTAGCTAGAGCCTTCTATTCGTTATACCACACAATCACACTAATATTATAAAGGCGAAATTTAGTGTGTGTGTGTTTATATGTTTGTTACTTCTTCACGCTCAAACGGCTGGACCAATTTTGATAACATTTGGTATGGAGGTAGCTGACACCCTGGATTAACATATAGGCTACTTTTATCCCGATATTCTTACGGGGTCGAAACTTATGCAGGTGAAACCGCAGGCGCAGCTAAATCTACATTAAAACGAGCTGAATTACAGTCCAACACAAAATAATTTTTAATGTAGCAGACTATTAATACAAGCTGTCATATTTGTTGAAAGCCTGCCGATATAATATCGATCATGATAACAGGGGCCATACTGTCTGACACGCACACCGCACATTTTTGTACCTACCAAAGTACAGAGTATCGACATATTCATAATTTATGTAAAATCGCCACACGCTGCAATTTACATGTAAACGCTTCGAGATTGAAGTGTTGTGTGGGGGAAGTATGAATTTTTAGTTTGTTAAAGAGATTTTTGTACCGTTACTAATAGAACGGTTTACCTAATCTTTTTTGATTTAATGAGTGGAAAATTCTGTTGAATTTTATTGCTGCATGGAATGGGTAATTTTCTATTTGAATGAGTAGTTATTGTATGTATTTACTAAAACGAGGATGTAGGTGTTATGACGTTTTAGAACTATTATTGTTCCAGTGTCAAGGAGAGATGGAGCTACACAGTACGGCTAGAACATCATCTAGGAACCTGTGATAGAAGAGTTTTGACCGAAAGGTTTGGTTTACCGAAGTTTTGTGGGAGGTTACGCGACACCACGCAGCGCAGCACGACGCCGAAACAGTCGAATCATCACTACCTGTACAATAATTTGATGTTAATAAAATAGAAGTATTTATGTTTAGGTTGATGTTGATGCTGCCTTTAATATATTTTTTAAAATTTATTCTTTACTAGCTTCCGTCCGCGGATTCGCCCGCGAGGTATGTCGATAAAAACTATCCCATGTCCTTCCCCGGGATGCAATCTATCTCTCTGCCAAATTTTATCGAAATCCGTTCAGTGGTTTAGGCGTGAAAAGATAACATGCAGACAGACAGACAGACAGACGGACAGACGGAGTTACTTTCAAATTTATAATATTAGTTATTGTGTCTTTGCATATCTCCAAAAAAGTTTTATGTTATAACGAGTGCTTGATATAAATCAGTGAGTAGTCCAGTCCAGAACTTTAGGTAGCTACTTTGTCCTTTAAATCAACTTAATCCTATATCTTTTCTACCAACCTTTTCCTGTCATGAATTACAGAAGTCCCTTTATCAAATAAATTAACTAATTTATAGACGTGTCCTAACTTCCTATGTCCAATACACGTGCCAATAAAAAAAAACCTTTAACTTTGTAGTTGTCTATGAAAACAGTAGCCATATAACTTTTGCAACCAGTACTCAGAACCTTTGTTTACGCATTGTGCCGTTTTTTATGTTCAAAAATAAGCTCCGATTATCCCTACTTTAAAAAAAGAAACAACGAGAGCTTTTAAGGATACCAAACAAATTCTTCATTGTGTTTAGGTTTATTGCGAAAGTATTTTTAAATTAGTAAAACAAATTGGATCAATATCTGTGAAGCCTTAGTTTTCTGTTCGGAATGAGCTATACCTACAGTAGGTACTTACTCTGTTTTATTTAGTTATCATAAAACGTGAAAATTTTGTATCTCAAGATTGCCAGTTTCGTTGTTAGTAATTGCTAGCTTTCTGCACCCACCAATGTTATAAGGGTGGTGAACAATATTTTCTCAATAGATATATATAAATACAATACTGAGATACATTTTCAGCCAACTATACGGCCTGGGCCCTGTACCACAAAACTTTGCAAGTCTACAATTCTACAAAATTGTAGAAAAACTGCGTAACATAGAAATTAGAAATATCCATGAGTTATAATTTACAATCTACGAATCTTTCGCAATTTTAATAGCGTAACACAAAGCATGAGGGCTATGTATAAATTATAGACTTGTGTTGTAAGGTTTACTGTACCGTTACAATTATTTGGCTATGAGTGGTTCACGTACCTACCTACAAATTAGTAAATTGTAACAGTAAACTTTTGGTATAGGACCCTGGTAGCATACCTACTCTTGAAGAAAAAAAGCTAATTTAAAAAAGAAAATTTATCAAAAGACAAAATCCATAACTCAGCTTATTGGTTAAGACCAATGAGCTGAGTTTTGGACTTTGTCTTTTTGGAGTTTGATTTTTTTGGAGGCTGTATATTCTAACTTATATATTACAATATATACTAATATTATAAAGCTGAAGAGTTTGTTTGGTTGAAAGCGATAATCTCTGGAACTACCAGTCGGATTTGAAAAATTCTTTTTGCATTTGATAGCCCAATTCTTGAGGAAGGTTATAGGCTATTAACATCACGCTATGACCTTTAGGAGCCGAGCAAAAAGAAAAAAAGTCAGAAAGAACGCTAAGCAAAAACGAAGTAATAGCGCGGGCAGGCGATGCGATGCGACGGGGTGGGTCGCAGTAACAAGAAATTTCACGCCGACGAAGTCACGGGCAGAAGCTATATTACTATAAATGCGAAAGTAAGTTTTTTAGTTACCTTTTCACGCCTAAACCACTGAACCGATCATCCTGAAATTTTATATATACGTTGTCAGGTATACAGAAACGAACATAGGGTACCTTTCATTCCAAAAAAAAAGTGTTGTTACCGAGGAAAACAACAATAACGTTATTATGATAATAGATGGCGCCACGTGTCTTTTGCACGGAATCGACACTTATGCGGGTGAAACCGCGGGGCGCTGCTAGTCTTAATATACAGCCTTATTCTGAATATACAGCCTTATTCTGAATATTCATTGGACATCCAATAACGCAGATAGGATCGACCTCTTAGTTCATTGAACCGATGTATATTAAGACAATTGAAGGCCTAATGGGGCAGAGGGGGATTATTGGGGTACAACAAGCCCTGTGGGTACGTTAGGACCCCGCAAAGCCTCGGCTTAGCATTTGGTTCGGGAACCGTTAATTTAATTCCGATGAGATGTTCAAATTACGTTGTTTACGTTTGCAGCTGTGTATATACTTACCTATTTGTATTATTCATGTAGATACGAATTTGTACATGGTTTGTAATGCCTGATTAAAGCTATTTACTGTGAATCTACATGTGCCATAAACACGTCTGCTGTCTGCTTACATTGTTGTTACACAAGTAGGGGATTTAATAGTGAGAAGAGTACAAGAAACTATGAAAAAAATAAAGGCTGTGCTATACATATAACACACGAACAAAGTTTTTCTATCAATTTAGACTCTAAGAAAGTGCTACGGAATTTGGTAAAACTGCAAATTTACGCTATTCTTAGTTATGAATTATGATATAATCTAAATCGTAAAATATTAAGTTACAGTTTTTTAAAATTGGTTATTAGTTTATTAGGCTAGATTGTTTGTAGTAGCCTTTATAATAATTTAGGTCGGGCTAAAAGCGGTCGGCTAGGGTGGGTTAAGTTTGGTTCCGTCACAAAAAAGCCTTTATCCCGAGAAGTGTGCGAGGAGGCGTAGTCTATCGTTGACTTTCGAATATAGGTATTCGAAAATAGATAGTCTACGTCTCCTATCAAACTGAGATTGAGACCTTCGTCAAACTATCACTTCTTTTGACGCTCTAACCCAAAATTTATTTTTAATGAAAAGTGTCAAGGCTTCTTCAAACAGGCGCGACACGCGATAAAATCGCGCGCGACACAAGGGCACCAAAAGTCGCGCAACGAGCGGCGCCTTTGTGTCGCGCCTGTTTGTAGGAGCCTGTACGCTCCGTAGGTACCTACCTATCCTTTACAAAACCACAACCTATTTGAAAAGCATTTGAATTTTCCTGAAACATTTGGAATGCACAAAGTCCCTCCTCTAATAAGAGCTTTGAGGCTGTCTGGAATACGGAAAGCGTTGAGAGCGGTCGGAGCGGTGAGAGCGGTGGGGGCGACGCGAGCGCAGACTGACCGACGCTAATGCAATCGTCGGCTCCACACCTGCCGGGCATTTAGTTCCCGCAACGCGCGCAGTACTGTTGAGTTGGTATGATGGACGGTAAATATTATGAAGGGGAATTTGTTGCGCTTGTTGCCATTTATAACAGTAGGTTGAGGGGCTTGTCTTTTATTGTTTACGCTCAATTAGTGCTGAGTTGGATGACATTGCATAATATACATAATGCTGTATCGCGATACTCGATCAGACCCTTTTATTCTATGTATGTGTGTATGTCCACTTCATACATACTACTTAGCTTTTTATCGTAGTTTCACTTACGCGTTATACATATACAGTGTAAAGGCTCCTGCAAACAGGCGCGACGCGCGACGCGAGTGAGTAGCGCGCGACACGCAAGGCACCGCTCGTTGCGCGACTTGCGGTGCCTTTGTGCCGCGTGTCGTGTCACGCCTGTTTGAAGGAGCCTTTATACAGCTCGGTAGGCCTAATAGTCATATTTGTTGACGAATGTATACGTACTTTACGAGATAATTATTAGTGAATACCTATCACGCCTGTATATCACTCAAGGGTTAGGCAAGGGCGATAGTCACCAAAAGAGATAAGTAACCAGTGTCGTCGGGATATACTTAGTTGAAGTTTAGTCAGAAACTGATGGATGTTATCGAATAAAATTGAATTTGATAAATGATTGTCACCCGGTGGGTATCTGAAGACGGGCGTCGTCACCGAGGCAAGCCTATGGAACGCTGGCGTGACGATTTGGACTCGTTTTTAACCGATTGGACGGAGAAGGTACAACTCAAGGAAAGGTGGAAGAATATGGGGGAGGCCTTTGCTCAGGAGTGGGACAGTACAGGCTTACGAAAAAAAAAAGTTTAACCGTTTTTTTTTTAATTTATTAAATTAAATTTTATTCGAAAACTTCCATCGGTTTCTTACTAAACTTTAACTATATCCGACGTCCGTGGTTACTTATCTCTTTTGGTGCCGCGGCCCACATTGAAGATGTAATGGAACCTTATTAAATTATAATGATGTCTGTTAAAATTTTCCTTTATATACAAATTGAAATCTTTAATCAACCTCGTCATTTTAAAGCAGAAAACTTTTAACAAAAAAAAAAACGGACTTCAAAAAAAAAAACACTAGATAGTGAAAAATAACTTTAATTTCGGAATTCGGTGTCTTTGGTTCTGTATTTTAGATTTTTGCCCCCGACTTCCGAAGGTAAAGTTATTTTTCACTTTGTTGTGTTTTTTTGGAGGTCGGTTTTTTTTGTTAAAAAGTTTTTATTTCTCGCTTTTTAGTGGGTCTGTTTAAAATTTATCTAAGTTACTATAGACTAATGTCAACTTGCTCATCGCTTTTTACAAAATATTGCTTTTCCCGATGCAGGGACGTTAATTGTTGAAGAGTTCTCCTGGTATTTGCATTTTATTTCCTGGTATTTCCAGTTAATTTTCACTATTCGCACTGTGACGAGCATAAATTGCTTAGCAACCATATTAAAGTAATCGAATCGCAACCTGCGAAATATTTATATTGAGTAATTCCGGTGGCCATCTGTGGTTTTCATCATCAGTTTCACTTTACCACATTGAGCTTTCCGAGAGCAAATGCACGAGTTATTATAAAAATGCACGAGTTACTATAAAAATACCCAAATCGCTATAGATGGTAGATATTTCTCCAGGATACCATCAGATCCTGACCTGCTGACAGTGGGACCACCTGGAAAGTATACCCATAAATAGCCATCTTCAAGTAATCGGGGAACATACATTAAAAAAAAAGGATTCCGACGAACTGAGAACCTCCTCCTTTTTTGAACTCGGTTAAAAATGTTTAATTGGACGTTTTTGTAATATACAAAAGTTTCTTCTCAATAATGATTGTTAGACTATTACTGTCATTGAATAAGATTATAGGCAAAAGTTATACTAATCACGGAGAGGATTAACGTAAATTGGAAACGGAAAGAAAGGGCATTATCTTCCATTTTCCGATAAAGGTGGAACTGGAAGCTCGTTATTTTAAGTTCACTGGGTTTAACTTAGATATTATGGTAAATTGTGAAGATAATAATGGATTTCATTAGGTCCTTTAAATCAAATGATATTGAATTTAATGATGTGAGAAATAACGTAGATATTGTTTCAAATTACATTTAGTATTTTTTTATTTATTACAAAATATGAAAATAATAACCACTGAAGGTATATAATTATCTATACTAATAATAAAGCCGAGGAGTTTATTGAAGTGAAAACTTCTTTAGCGGCGTTGTACACTTTTTTGTAATGAGTAAAAAATGTTAAACTCGCGTCAGGATACGTGACCTGATCGAAAATTCGTAAAGGCTCCTGCAAACAGGCGCGACGCGCGACGCGAATCGCGCGCGACCCAAAGGCACCGCTCGTTGCGCGACTTGCGGTGCCTTTGTGTCGCGTGTCGCGTCGCGCCTGTGTGTACCTTAAGACGGATGGCCATAGCCGGTACCGCGCGTTTTTTGTTTATAAGACGATTCACAAAATACACACGCAATTGTTCAAGTTTTCACTTCTGTCGGCACTCCCGGAGTGCCACTGTTTTTTTTCGAACGCGCTGATCTCTGGATTTATTTTTGCATATGATAGCCCAATTCTTGAGGAAGGCTATGGGTTTCTTAATATCACGCTAGGAGGGTTTAGGAGCAGAGCAAAAACAAAAAAAGTCAGAAAGAACGCTGAGCGAAGTAATAGCGTAATAGCGAAGTAATAAGGTCGGGGGAACAATCACGCAGACAAAGTCGCGGGCAGAACCTAGTAGAAATATAACGATTTTTTTTACTAGTAAATTAAATTCTATGGTGTCCTTCTTAATAATACCGTGAATCTATTTCGGTAATGATTTACCGAAATAGATTCACGATATTATTTCGGTAATGATTTACCGAAATAGATTCACGGTATTATTAAGAACGACACCATAGAATTTAACTTATCTAGTTCGGGGTTTTCCTTGTACACACATAATTCTGTGAATACAATGTAACAAAGCTTACTGATGGTTACCAAGCAACTCGATTCTCTTCAAAAGCCTAAATCCTCATTGTGCTCGCAGTTGAGCAACCAGTCGCCAAGACGACTCCTTTAGCAACCTATTGATAACACCACATTACCACGAAATGGGAAGCTCTAAATATTACAAAGGTAGGTACGTATCTTTTCCTCATCTCAGGATAATATATTTAAAAGCAATGCTCACAAAAACTCTGCTATACGATCTTTAGCTTTATATTGCGAATCCATTAAAACTTTGCAGAGCATCTCTATGATTTCTCGCGAGAGAACGCTTACTAGAGCAAAGTTTTCCAATTTAGGTTAGGTTTCTACCCCCCAATTCCAGCGTCCCGAGATCAGTGACCTTTGTCAAAAGAGGATTTGTTTTACAAAGAACTTTTGAAGGGCTGAATGTTATCTTTGTGGTCTTTGTGCCAAATATGGACCAATGTTGGATGTTTGGAAATTAAATGAAGGCATGGATATCCGTGGATGAAGGATTATTTAAATTTCCCTTTGAAGCCGGGATGATACAAAATCTTTTTGTTTCGACGAAGTTTCCGTAATGAAAGGTAATTTATTTAGCACTGGCGTGCTAGGCGCATTTGGTGTGAGATTATTTAGTACGCTTTTAACTGCGTTACGTGTCGTATTTACACAGTAACTGGGTTGTGGAGGTCAGATAGGCAGTCGCTTCATGTAACATTTTGGTATTCAGCTGCAATCAGTGAGACTGGAAACCAAATCGAACACAGTTGGGAAAAGGCTAAGCACATATTTTTTTTTCTAATAGGTACGTAGATATTATTAAACTTAATTCTATGTAATATAATTTTATGACATTTTACTACTTAAAACTTGCTTAATTGTAACCTAACTGGAAGAAGTCACTGGCTCCTGAAATACAGGTACCTACTCCCTAACCTACCTCTGGAGCCAGGATTCCATATTTTTTTGTAACCTCTATAGATAAAATATAATGACGATTTACTGGTTTTAAATTTGGTTTTGCTAGTATTTTCTTTGATTATAGAATATTGTAATTATTTTATGTTTATTGTAAGTACCCATAAATATACCTAATACTTAAAATATTTTAGGTAAGAAAGAAAGAAAAAAATACTATTACCTTCATTCGTTAAAGTTGTTTGGGACAGTCTGTATTGGTAGTGGAAATATCCAAAGCTTGACTCAACATCCCGGCCAATACTATCGCACAAAACACACGCGTAGATAACAGGTCATTAAACCCTGATGCCTGTGAAGTAGAACCGGGGCAGACTGTATTCGCACAGTTTGGTAAAAAATGGCCTCGGCACGCACCAGATTTATTGTGTCGCCGGGCCGCCATTTTATTTTTCAACGTTACGAGAAAGGGAAAAATCGAGTATAAGCCCAGGTACGCACGGGCGATTTTTTATCGCGCTCTGGATATTCAACGCACTGCCTTAACACCTAGAGTTGAAAGTCCAACAGTGTGTTTTTTTGACTCGCTGGGATTCGCTCTGTGGGATTCACAATGCTCGGCTCTACACCGAGAGTTGAAAATCCAGTGTGCTATAAAAAATCGTCACGATAAAAAATCGCCCCTGCGTATTAGGCTAAACGGTGCTATATTTCAGCCGGGTATTTTAACATTTCCTAGGAACATAGGGTGCTATTTACATATTTATTTCATTAAGTTCCCATTTTAGTTCTGAAGTAGGTTTAAAATAAATCTGATTAAATGCACTACTTTTTGGTAACTATTTCAGTGCTTAAGAGGTTCATCATAATTTTGTAGTTTATCGCGTGCCCCAGGTTCTCGCCACTTACTAATAAGGCTTGTTCTTACCTGAACAAGCTTATCCCCTTTTATTAAGATACTTCAACGCTAGAGCGATGGCTATTTCATGAATATACGAATTCAAAACGAAATACTTACATATAAGTCTTTTATACTTAAGATTTTATTATTAAATTATACAACTAACGATTTACACTTGGTACTAAATTAAAATAAAAAAAAATTTAAAATTAAATGACTAACTAACTAACTGTACAAATAAATATAAAAACCCCAACAAAAGGGCTTAGGCGTTGAAATACTCGTCCACATGGCTGTAAATAAAAGGGGCCGTAGACTGGCAGCATTGCCACGTTGAATGACAAATATAAAAAACAAATATTAGTTTTTTTTTAATTTATTATATCTCTTAAACGAAACAAGTTATTTTTTTACAGTTTTTTCCTCGCCAAACTTTACAGTTTGATGGCGAGAAGCGCTCTTTTATCATACATAACTCAAAATTATAAACTTAACCTAAAATCGAATAGTTTTCAGATATCTACACATGCATTGTATTTTACATGCTTCATTAATATCTACGTCTGTGCATTTTTTCCACAAAATGGTTAAGGCTACGCCGACCGCCTAGTGGTGCTCTTATCGTTTTTTTGGTTATTTCTTTTATTTAGGATGAAAATGCTTAAATAGTGCAATAATGAAGAATGCGAATAATAATCGCCACTATTTCCGGTTTAGTGATTATAATAAAACTAAACAATGTAAAACTACCGTTTATAATAATATTAACGTATAATCTTGTGGAGCACAACCTAACGTGCTTGTTTTCTGCATTTTCATTCTAAAATAAAAGAAATAACCAAACAAACGATGAGGGCGCCACTGCGCGGTCGGCGACCTCTTAACGAACAATTAACAAAAAAATACTCGCGTTACTGAATAAAGTAAGTTTCCACTCAAATTAGCCAATATGGCGGAAGCTGGCATTGTTCGCCTGTTATTTTCGCAAATATTCATTGCGCTTTGATTGGACGTGATGAACGAATACCGGACGATATTGCGAATAACTAAATAACCAATCAAATTAGTTCGGATTGCAGCTAGATTGCAATATATTCATAGTTTGATTAAATGGATTTTTAATATAATATTCTATGAATATTGGGTGAACATGAGGTAGGTAAATATTCCCTTTATACATATTTTATTCAAGTACTGTAGGACTCATAGACTAGCAATCAATAGATTAAGAGGCATTGAAGATCGTCTTGCAAAAAAACAATTTAAAAAAAGAAAGAAAATACGTTTATTTGCGGTAAAGACGCAGAGAAACTTTGCAGAGGAAGAACACAAAACACAGAAAAGAATACATTGGGGGAAAATATGCGTCACATGCACGCAAAACGGTCATCGCTCAGCATAATGCTACGACCCGATGCGAGACAGAGCCCTAGCGCTGGTTTTCAGCGACAGCCGGCGTTGACGTGACGACGTCAATCGGTGCAATATGAGATATAAATAACACAATAAGAAATAAAATAAATACACAATACCTAATTCTAAATGTTTGAGATATCACACGCGCCGATTCCGCGCGATTTCACGCGGAAGTGCCGCAGCAGATGCGACGAATCGAGCAAAATGGCCGCGACATACTAGAGGATAAACATAATACCTATCTAAAAAATGGTAACATTGCGGGCAACGCCTCACGCGCCGCCGGCTTATAGTACCTAATCTGTGCACGCAGCTGTCTTAAAACTATAAATATGTCAACCATTAGGTGGGTTCATTCTTAACACACGCAGCCTTAACAATATATTGGACTTGGTTACCATTTTAGGTTCGGCATAGCCACAAAACATCAACTTCCTGATACCACCACACATTACCATTATAACCCCATACAAAAAGAATTGGCTCACAAATGTCTTTCTGCCCTGTTTTGCCGCCAACGATTCGGCATGATTTATTCATTTATCCATAAATTCGGTTACAAGCCGGACATATTTATTTTGTATGAAATATCGGTTTTACCCTTGCCCGGTAATACGATATTTTCCACCATTGTTATCCTCACATTCAGACTTGACCCTTGATATTTTCGGCTATTACATTCCGTTTTTTTTCGGCTTTTTTGCTGGCGCAAAGTTTTATAGTCGCACTTAGAATGTACACACATAGCGTACGTATTTGGAAATCTGTAGTGGGCTTCTTTTCAATTCAATTTTTCTTCCAATATCGTATAAATAGACCAAAGAGCTTTTTGTTAAAGAAACCTATTCAATGTTTTTAATCTGTACGTCTCTATATGTCTCTTAGAATACACGTTACCTACAAACTTTATTACGTACCTACGAGTCTACATTGAAAGTCGGCAGCTAGGGGAGATTTCTTTTTAATTTGAAGATTAGACCAGCTGAATAAAAATGTATTTCTGAATTTAAATGGGTGCTACAAGATCTATTCGACCCATTTTTGATTAACGGGGAAAATTGTATGGTAAGACTGGTTACTACCTATCAAATGAAGATCCACATCTGAGAGCGTTTACTAAGCACTAAACTCAGGTTATCTATTCGTCACTTCACTGGAATTGAGAGTTATGCGAGTACTTTCTTGCTCGCGAACCGGAATCAAGTGCACTCGGGTATAGCAGCGGACTCAGGAGATGAAACTAAAGTGCATTCACTTAATTTAAACCCCTAAAACTTTGGAGATGTGACGCTCAAAACACAGGAGGATTAACGTTAAAATACTTCCGGAAATAACGCCATTGTCACGGTTGCTGAGCATCCAGGGCGAATCGTAAAAGTCGGAATGTTATGGATTTACCAAGGATAAGGCGTTAGGTGTTTTTAGGTTACCTTCCGAATCGTCCTTAAGAGTGTCAAGAAACCACTAAGAAAATGAAACGTGAGAAGCTAGGTGCACGGTTCTAATTGGTTGTTTCTTATGGAGAGGGGCGGGTAAAAAGCTTATAAAAATAATTGTATTTTACGATATTTTCAGATTACAGTGTAATAGTAGGATAGTGTAGGTATATCTAGGTATATAAAAGTATACAATAAGTACTAGGTGCTTAACAAAAAAGAAATGTGTCTTCTTGACATCCGAGTGTCACTAACGGGATGCAGCAGAATACCAGCGTCAGGTATTGTACCTGGCATATGCTGAGCTGGGATCCCCTTTTGGTGCAACCATGAGTGATCGACCGTTACAGATGTTTAAATGAGCTAGGTGTCTATGGGTCAATTTATCTTTTTAATCCTTGTTATTTTTTTTTACCTTTTTTGATGCTTTTAATACATGTATCGTGTCTTTTGTTGCACTGAATAAACGTTTTATCTATCTATCTATCTATCTAAATGTATAAAATGCATAATGATGAGCCTATAATGTTTCCATTGCTGGGAAACAGGTCTCCTCTCTGTGAGAGGGAGTGGTCCATTGCGGGTTGATAGAATTTCACAAGTCTTAGAATTTTTGGTTTAAGGTTTTCACATGTTTCCCTTTATCTTTAAAAAGAAAATGGTTAACAATAATTGCCACTTCAGTTTTTGAGGACCAAAATATCTATCATAAAGCCACTTTGAAAGTGTTGCGTGAGCATTCTTGCAATACTCATTAAAATCTCTGGAACACCTACAGCTTAAAATACCAACCCTTAACATCAACATTTCGTTCCATTTCAGGAATAAGCCGCTTACTTGTATAGCTCCGACAATTGTCGGTTTTCTAACGACAAAACAAACAACGCAATTTTATGCTCTACTGCTTGCAGCATAGGGTTGAAGTTTTCTTGACAAAAAATGTTTACAGTCGATATATTTTTTCAATTGTGCTAAGTGAATGGGCCCCACAAAATATCTTCGGCTCTACAAAGCTTTGAGATACAAGTTACACGTGTCAGCCACCATTTAAATTGAAGCCATACTTAACGTTACAAATTGCTGTTGGTGATTATATTAATAACGGATCGCTTAATATTTGACGAGATGGCTTTATAATTATATTGCGTTGGATAAACTGTGTTTAGGTTAGTGTGATTTCAGATGTGTGTGGGATTAATATAATAAATACATATATGTATATTTGCTATTGAGACAGCACACTTTAATCCATACTAATATTATAAATTCGAAAGTAACTCTGTCTGTCTGTCTGTATGTTACCTTTTCACGCCTAAACCACTAAAATTTGGCAGAGAGATAGATTGCATTCCGGGGAAGGACATATGATAGTTTTTATCGACATACATCGCGAGCGAAGCTGGGGGCGGAAGCTAGTAATTTATATACTTACTAGCTTCTGCCTGCGACTTTGTCCGCGTGAAATTTCTTGTTCCCGACCCACCCCGTCGCATTGCATGCACTATTACTTCTTTTGCGCTAAGCATTCCTTCTGACTTCTTTGGTTGAGTCCTAGCGTGATATTAACACATTGAAGGACACTGAACAAGACAAAATAGAAATTTTATTGTTATTACGTCGAGGGGCGTTAAGTGTCCCGCAAAGTGTTAAGTATCCTATATAATAGCCTTCCTAATTAGGCTATCAAATGCATAAATATTTTTTCAAATTCGATTGGTAGTTGCAGAGATTAGCGCTTTCAAACAAACAAACTCTTTTATCTTTATTATTAGTATAGATAGTAGATATAGATAGATGATAGTGTGCTGTACCAAGTCTCTCTGCTCTGGACCGAGATTGGCTGAGATAAGGAGCTTCCCTATTGACTTGTCATATTATCTACCTACAATCGCTTTAAAGACTCCTTCAAACAGGCGCGACACGCGATAAAATCGCGCGCGACACAAAGGCAACGCATGTCGCGCAACGAGCGGTGCCTTTAGGTCGCGCGCGATTCGCGTCGCGCGTCGCGCCTGTTTGTAGGAGCCTTAATAAACTATTTTAAAGTTTGTGTTTAACCTTTTTAGTGTAGGGAAGTGTGCTTTCCGTCTGGGGAAAACGGGTGTTGGACTCCTATGAATTAAAACCCCGCTTTGTTCAGCGAATGAATCGGAACAGAGGGATTGCAGCCTAACCAAACGCATTCGAATAGTAGTGCCTATCTTTTTAGCACTAGACGTTAGGCGTTCTTTGAGCATAAAGGCTCCTGCAAACAAGCGCGACGCGCGACGCGAATCGCGCGCGACACAAAGGCACCGCTCGTTGCGCGACTTGCGTTGCCTTTGTGTCGCGAGTCGCGTCGCGCCTGTGTGTACGAGCCTTTAAACGAACATTAACTTTTCAACACTCCATATGTTACAGACAAAGAGACATTTTACACCGACAATTTCTCAAAATTATCCAGAAATAGTTACAAGGAAATGTTCCTAAGTGGAAAATACGATGTCCCGTCGCCATGAAGATTACCGCCATAAATCAGAGAGTGGAGCCGCACTCATGCATACATCAGAGCACAGTACCTATACCTACGTGCCTCGTGGCGCAATGGTCATGTTCCCAGTTATTATATTTTCTTTATGACTTTGTGTAGGGAATCAAATATGGGGAGTTCTGAGGTGGTTTTGGTTGAATAGGGAGCAGTGTGCAGTGGCGGCCCAGTGGTAACGGCCGCGACATACGAGTTGAAGGTCGTAGGTTCAAACCCAGAAAGGTGCTTTGCTTTGTGTAAATTATTTCATCACCACTACTCCCAAAACGGCGAAGGAAAACATCGTGAGGAAACTGGCATGTCGGAGAACCCAAAATTCGAAGACATTTGACATCTACCAACCCGCATTGGGCCCGCATGGTATAGCCCACACCTTCTGACAGAAAGGAGGCCGGTGTCCCAGCAGTGGGAACATTATAGGCTGAGTATGCTTTGGTTGAATAAAAAAAAAACAGAAAATATCTATTTAATATTAACAACCAAAAAATATATGATTGTATTACGCTACGGTGACAGTCGAGCCTGCTTAGCCTTATATATTGTCTATTTTGGGTTGTGTAAGGAAATTGGATACACCTTGGGTATTTAGTTTGTATGGATGCTGATTTTAGGACAAACAAGTTTTCGGGACTATTAGGTTACAAAGACTAAGCTGAAGTTTCTTCTAAAGGTGCTATGAAACGGTTTTGTGATAGAATCATAGACTAAAAAGTCATAATTATAAAGATCCTTAAGTGAATGGAAGAGATGGCGGAAGTGCACTTTAAAATAATTCTTTGATCCACAACTGAACACTCCTTACAGGGGTTGGAGATTATAATGCAAATGACGTTGTCGGTAACAGCTAGCTGAATTATAAAACATAGAAGAGAGTATAATGATAGGTACTCGTATTTTCTTAAGCGGATTGTAAGTAGACCACAGTATATAAATACTGATGACTATCATACAGCTGCTTTCTGTTTATGAAAATCATCATGGGCGCCCCGGGAGGCTTGGGATGACTACAAAATAAAATATACTTAGGTGTAAAAACATTCAGAACTAAAAAAATACCCGAAAGCACCTAAAAAGGTCGCTTGGCTCGCTCTTGCATTATGCGATCTCTCGATTCTAAAGCTTTTTTAGTATTATCAACTAAGTACCGAATTCCTATTTCCGAAAATCTAATCGACCGACTGCTTCGCTCTTGCATCCTACTCTATCTTAATTCTTAAGCTTATACATAGGTATATACAAATCGACACAGTTAAACAAAATAAAACCTATCCCTATTCGAGGTGAAGTGCAACAATGATCGAGCTCCCTTCGTGGAACTGAAGGCAGGTCCCCCTAAAAATGAATTTGCCGGCGCCCATGAAAACCATCCATATATTTGTCTTTGAAGTTTATAACTTCAAAGACAACTGACAGACTGTAGGTCTATTTTACTTTTATCTCTCGAGCGATCCTTTGAATAACGTAGAGAGGAATACAATAGTACGACACAATTGTTTGGCGCGCCTTTGTTGTAACTCCTCCTTTATACTGATGCAATGAAGATATAGTTATCTTGTTCCACAAATCCACATGGGTACAGTCAATCAGTCAAGTATTTTATTTCCTTTATCAAGTCAGGACACATAGTACAGACGCCAGCACACCAAGCTACTACAATCTGACAAAATTCTTTAATAGATTTCAGCTTGATCGCAAAAGCATAAGGTTCAAAGTTAATTGGGAAAATTTTGACAGTGTCGGGTAGCTTGATGTACTGGCGTCTGTACCTATTGAAGCTACATGACTGATCAGACTATTGTATACAAAACTATATTAAATTACTTGAAAGCAAAGATTGAAGCTAGTATACTCCTTTGACCAATGTCAATTTGGCGTCAACCTTAAAGCTTCTTAATGATCTGAAGGCCAATTCTCGTCCTCAGAAAACGTTCAAATTCAAGTCGCAATATCATATCAGCGACAATCAATGTCAAAAACTTGTCAAAAATATATGAAAATTGATTGTATTTTTGACAGATTGAGACTGAGATTAAAATGCGAATGTTCTTAAAAATACAGGAAATGCCCCTCTAGCCATTTTATGAAAAATGATTTATTAAAATGTAATTGTCAGAGTCTGTCATTGTCGGTCTGACATGTAAAGAAGATGGCTGAATGTAATTCTGCGGGATTGACATTACGGCGCAATATACAATGCTGAGTCGGTAAAGCAGATTCAGAGCAGGCAAAAATGGCCCTTAAGGTGACGAACGTATTTTGGCTGTGACGTACAGTCACAACCAAAATATAAATACAAAATTACATAGGTAGATGTTACATAATATAATATTACGAGGAATAGAAAACTTTGACGCCGTGGTTGTCGTAGTGACTGCGATTGGACAGCGAGACGAGTCGTGTCTGTGATTCAATTTCCGCATGGAAACAATATACAGGTATTCGTATGAATAACAGATAGTCGATAGTCAGTCAGATAGTTTCTTTGATATCTGTGTGTCTGTGCATGTAAAATTTAAATTGAATATGCAAAACCACTCACTACTTTCATCATAGGACTAACATCAATCGCGAAAACATTACCATTTACCAGCTGTCTCATTTTGGGTCGGGTAGGTATTGCTGTTTTGTTTTCTTTAGTCCTATGGATAAAGTTGTTCAGTTTCATGGTCTGTATCACACACACATTTTCGAATCTGGCTGTGTGACCGCGTTTTTCTTCTTTAGCACGCAATGGATCTTGATGCGGTTTTCCCAATAATTTTGAGATTTTTTTTCCGGAAGGTTTATATGTGTACAATACATTCATATTTAACTTGCATATCTAGATATCTCGATGTTTTTTTAAGTCGTAAAAACCGTGCGAAGCTAGTGCTGTATAAAGCAAAGTACTGCAGTACCCAACGAGATGAATATAAATTCTCATCGCCCTTTCCTTTCACGAGGCGATAAGTAGATCCTTTTTGCTCGGAGTACGCGCTTTTATGATGACTGGCATTATTGATGACGTGCTTGTATTATTCAAATGTCGCTCCTCGGATTTCTATTCTTTTTCTTCGTAGTTTTTGGGAAAATTGCTTTGAATATCACGCCTGTATTGCTGAAGGGGTAGACAGAGGTTTATAGTACTTAACACCCACATTATACACACGCAATATAACGTTTACCACTTTTCTATTATAGCTTCTGCCGGCGCCTTCGTCCGCGTGAAATTTCTTGTTCCCCCGACCCACTTTAAAACTATAGTGATCTAAATGTTTGAACTACTATAAAGTTTTTATTGACTAATTCAACTACCTGTATATATGTATTTATTAATTATAAGTCCAGGTTTTCCTCACGTTGTTTTCCTATCGAACATTAATTAAAAGTAAAAATATACTTGATACAAGAATAATAGTAAACTAAAGCACAATTGTACGTCTTTACAAGAAACGATTTTCTTAAATCTCCACTTGAGCTCTCGACCTTTCCAGGAAATCCTTGCGAGAACTACGAATAAGTCTTCGATCCAATGAGGTCAAGGTTGCCTGTGACGGATTTCCTAGCAAATTAACGACGACACTGACAAGATAGCTGCAGATCCGTCACCCAACTACAGATCCGGGACTGAGATCCGGCTAATGAATTCCAACGATTTACCTCCGGCCCGCGACGGAATTAATCTCTTCTTGAAATCCCACTGTTACTTACCTACTTGAGAATTTTTACTTGCGGATTATATACGTTTTTGGGACGTTGAAAAATATCTGAATTTTGATGTTTATTTGATTACTTATTTCTAAGATACGTTTACCTTTGGGGCTTAACTTGAGGAATATTAATGAACTGTATCCGGATAAGTATATTTTTGTGCTCAGAATTGTAATTTTGGTTATTAAGACGGATTTTCTTCAATTATCACGCTTTTATTAGCTTCACTTGTCACTAACGAACAAAGAATGTAATAAAATCTTAGAAGTAAATTTTTACCCGCTTTTAATCGTCGTATCGAAATAAAATTTTATATGTGTATATAGTTCGTAAGACAAAACTATAATTTGGTATCTTGGAGCTGATCTGATAATGGAGCCAGGAGGTGAATAGTGGAACTCTTCAGTGTCTACTAGTAAACCCTTCGAGTTTGGGCTCATATGATTTGTTTTAACGAGTTCAATATTTTAGATTAGAAAAAAATGTTTTGTTTATAAAGCTAGGCTTGTTTTACCAGTAAGTGTCATTAAATAGAAAGCGCTCCTTACAAAAGTTATTGATGCTATTCAGTAAGCAGAATACTTAAAACCAGACGTGTCTCTTCGCCTATTTATTATGTAAATAAAACGTGGGCGGATGATACTTTTGTGTTAGTGAGCTGACCTCTTTAAAATTTGGGGTAGAGAGAATACAAAGGACCGTCTGATCAAAGGCCAAACTTTTGCACATATAGTTCTTTCAAACAAATTTTAAGATATTAAATAGCTGCCCTGACCTTTCGAAAGGTAAACCATGTTAATAGTTTAGGAGTAAGCTGAATAAATACCTCGCATTAATTTTAGTAAGTGTCTACCTTTTTAAGTAAGTGGTACCTATATAACTCTTAGACCGTTTTTTGATCCGTGGTTAACTCGACCAATTGTTAAAAAAAGTAACTATAACTGGATCAACTAATAGTTAAATTATTTCACAATTCAAAGACAAACAATTGATCAAAAAACACATTTTGCCAAAATTTTACCATTAGTTACTATTTTTTGAACAATTGGTCGAGTTAACTACGGATGAAAAAATTGTTTATTATTTATCCAACATAGTTGCGAAAAGGCTAGGCAGATGATGATGGTGATGTTTTATTTAGGGTCTTATAGTATTTCGGCCATGGCGGCCAATCTTAACCGAGACTAACCTTCGGCGATGGAAATTTTACAGTGTGTGTGCGCACACAGGTGCACTCCCTCTTCCATCACTCTCATAGTCTGATGGGAGGGCACGCAATCCGATACGACCGGAGAAAGATTAGGCCCAGAACCAACGACTCATGAGACCATCGGCTTTAAGGCTCCTGCAAACAGGCGCGACGCACGACGCGAATCGCGCGCGACACAAAGGCACCGCTCGTTGCGCGACTTGCGGTACCTTTGTGTCGCGTTTCGTGTCGCGCCTGTTTGAAGGAGCCTTTATTCAGGGTATGAGGGTACATAATCGAGTAATAAATTAAATATTTCGTTCAAGTTTCTAGTTACTGGACGTCACGTCTTTGACCTGTACAAAGTTGAGAAGTTTCACGTCTGACCTCGTTAAGCTTTCGGCTAGTCTATGAAGTATGAAGCTAACTGGCATTAAAACGCTAGTGAAGATACTAACTCCAGCTTACCCATGGGAAGCGACTAACATGTCAGTTGGTTAGGTACGGATGGTAGATTGCGTTAAGTATACACTTTACTGGTTTACTGGGTTCGATGGATATTTAATGTACTATCTTTCAATAATTGAAACTTGCCTCGATTCACCGGCTGATTAGGTAACAAAGTATAAACCTGAAGGCCGATTCCCAGTAATTAAAAACGTTCAAAACCGCAATCTCATCTCAGCGATAATAATCAATGTCAGAAATGTAGGGAAACCTTATGTTTTGCCTTGCAGGTCTTGTGGTCAAGGTTAGATTCTCGGATCGGATATTGTTTATAAGTTTTTCCTTTTGAAAATTGTTAGTTGCTCCTGTTACTAAGAATTCAAAAGTTCAGGCCTAAATCGAGGCCTTGATTTGTGCCTGATAGTGGCAAAAGGCTCGCTCCCTATTTGGTTTCATAACTGTATGTGGGTGTGGGTACTACATTTCTGCCTAAAGGCTCCTGCAAACAGGCGCGACGCGCGACGCGAATCGCGCGCGACTCAGAGGCACCGTTCGTTGCGCGACTTGCGGTGCCTTTATGTTGCGCGCGATTACATCGCGTGTCGCGCCTGTATGAAGGAGCCTTAAACCTTCGGGAACACCGGCCAGCTATTATATAGTAGGTACGTACAAACTTAAACACACATCCACGTTCGACCTACACTCAATTAGTGTTTCTATTACCCAACAAACAGTGAACGACACTGATCAAGTACCTAATACAAAATGGCTGCTTGCTTGGATTGGATCACGCTCGTTGGCGGGTATTGCCTCTTCTGTGTCTCGATAAATGTCGCAAGTTCGGAAATACAAATGTGACGAGATTGGTGTAGCTACATAACGTCGTTGGACGCTCGTGAAGCTTGCATGTTAACTTGATGTAATCGGTTAGATTCCCGGATCGCGCTGTATGAAAAGTAGTTGCTGAGTTGAAAGTAGTAAATTCTTAATAAGGAGTTATTAAGAATTTGCTACTAAGAATT
The DNA here is from genome assembly GCA_963855955.1 of Luperina nickerlii. Classification (NCBI taxonomy): domain Eukaryota; kingdom Metazoa; phylum Arthropoda; class Insecta; order Lepidoptera; family Noctuidae; genus Luperina; species Luperina nickerlii. Next base: position 6,085,507 of record OY979665.1, read on the forward strand.
CGAAATTTCAGGACACAAATCACTCAATAGTCAACGTTTGTCTTGATTTGTGCACCCATAAGTAAGCTTCGACTTCGTAACTATAACAAAAAATAGTAATAATAAAATAAAGTTAAAAATTAAAGGGGGGGGGGTCTCCATATAAAAAACGTCTTTTTTTTTGACGTTTTTTGTAGCTATATTCCATGAACCGTAACAGGTAGACAGTTGAAATTTTCACAGAGAGTATACTTCTATTGCCGCTATAACAACAAATAAATAATAAACATTTAATAAAGTTAATAAATGTGCCCCCTTAATTGGAGACCCCTTTTATTTTTACATACGAGAAACGTGTTTTTTGCCTAGTATATAATTTAGGGCTGATATTTCAATAGACAGATAACTTTTATTTGAAGAATAAATGAGGTTTAACGGCTGATTTTTCTAACGCCAGAGGAATAATTTTGAATTACTGAATACAAAAACTGTCAGACATCAATTTCATTCCACGTATAAAATATATCTGTTGATTGAAAAATCGATTTATTTCAGCCCTAAGAGATATTTTTAATACAAAGCCTGTCAAACCGCCATTGTTATTCCAAAGATAAAAAATATCTGAGGGTTCAAAAATCGGCCCCTAATCTATTTAATTAATTGCTATTTTAAGTTTTAATAACATAATCGGCCTATAATGTTCCCACTGCTGGGACACAGGCCTCCTCTCTGTGACAAGGAGTGGGCTATAATCTACCACGCGGGCCCAGTGCGTGTTTATAGATATTCCATGTCTTTGAATTTTTGGTTCTAAGACATGCTGGTTTCCTCACGATATTTTCCTTCACCGTTTTGAGAGCAGTGGTGATGAAATTATTTACAAAGTAAAGCGCCTCTATGGGAACCTTTTTGGGACGCATGAAGAAGCCTCCTCGTATAGCGCAGTTTGTTCCGCCAGTTACTGCACAACCGAACCGAGGGCTCGGCGCATCCTGGACAGTCACACCCAACACCTTATTTAACTGGCCAATTCTTCCCTTGCGCGGTGGCAGGGCTAACACCCGCTTGGGTTGCGACCACCATCCCACCGGAGTCCGGCGTCAAGCAGCCTGCTGTCTTTCGTCGATGCGTGGCAGTTCCAGTGCCTTAGACATCTTCTGGGCACGCTCGTTCCATCATAGACCTCATCGATCGCTTTTTATCAAGCGTAATCGAGATCAAGAGCGCGACGAGCCCATTCAGCAAAATAAAATAAAAACCTGTTTCCGAGCCCACGACCTATAACTCTTATGTCGGGGCTGTTTCCACCACTGCTCTATGTTTTAATAAATTGTGTTTTTATCTACGCACTAATATGCGCTGTGCTTTTCTTTAAGTAAGGGGGCACTTAGACGCCGGGGGGAAACTCGGCTTCCGCAGCAAATCGCGGCGGAGCGGACTGACCTCCGGCGCGATCTCATGGCGACATGGGATTGTCCGAAAGGGTTACCGCTGGTCCGGAACAAAAAGGGCTAAGGAAGGAACACGGGTGGGTTTTAGTCAGTAAGAGTCTGAAACTCCCTTCCGCTCCACCCAGAGCGGGAGGGGTCAATAGGTGATTTCCCATCCTGAAAAAAAAGGGGGGGCACTTAGACATAAGCTCAACATGTACAAATTGTTATGCAATAGCGTACTCATTGTTGAAGAGCCCAATAAATAAATAAAAAGTAATACAAAATGTCTGCTTGCCACTGGATCACGCTCGTTGGCGTGTATTGCCTCTTTAAATGCCTCGATAAATGTCGCCAGTACTGAAATGGAAATGTGACGAGATTGGTGTAGCAGTGTAGCTAGAAAACGTCGTTCGACGATCGTGGAGCTTGCAAGTTGGCTTGATGTATTTTATTTGATAAAGTGGTGTTTTGCTTGTCGAATTGGATTGTGGATGTTGGTTGTGAAGTGTTTTTAAATTAAGGCGTTGGATCTTGATATGTTACTTGATTTGTTATAAAAAGGATAGTAGTTAAGTACATGAACATCGGTAGAAAGTTGTTATATGTAGTTCAAATATCGCAATGCTTTGTCATGAACAGCGCACAGAAAATTTATTTTTAAACCTTATACTTACCCTTTCTTGGTTTTCTGAATAGTTTTAGTTAAGTTCTGATATACTTTTGTTATTTTTATTAATTCATTAAGTTTTAGTTGTTATTTACTTACATAATGTTACCTACATATTATTTTATTTCGGAATAAAAAATGTTGAACCGAAAAGTATAAATGAAAACAGACACTTTTGAATTGTCAAGAAAATTACCTACATACAACATCATATCAAATTGAAATCAAAATCGGCGTAACAATAATATGGTTTACAGAAGATCTAAAATAAGTCATCACTCATCTTAAAGTGACCACTTGAATTAGGTATTATTGCTAATAAGAATTAGGAAAACTTATTCAAGTACCTACCCAATAATCCAAGGCTTCGCTACGTTGCGAAAAATAAAACCCAAAATCAACAATATCATCAAATAATGACAAATCAGCAACATTGTCGATAAACAAAAGCCATCATCGATTCCCTGAATTAGTTACAGTCATTAATCACTTTGTCTATGGCATCGAGCATCAATATTCATTATATGATCAGACTAATTTGTACCTACTGAATATTAATCATTCGGTAACGAAATACATCAAATTATTGTTGAGTTGTAGCTTTATAAATAAAAAAAAAAACAGTGGCACTCCGGGAGCGCCAACAGAAGTGAAAACAAAACACAAACAGAATACTTTGCCACCACTCACTGACACATCGGATATACATTAAAACCGAGTACATCCCGAGGACAGCTGAACACATCCGAAGCGAGTATTTTTTTAATCGTCTTATAATCAAAACATGCGCGGTGTCGTTACGGTAACAGTGGCGCGAGTTCAATGGTTTTTTCCCATCTCAAAAAATGCCCAACGCGCCTAAAGAAGCTTTCACTTGAAAAATTAAATGTAACAGAATGCATAGTTTAAAAAAAATGTGGTGTGTGTTTATGACTCCATGATAGAAGCGAAAACTTACGACTGGAGCCGAGTATACGTTATTCAGCGTCACCAATGGACTGAAACCGAATATATCTATTCGATTCAATGTCACCGACCCGAGCGTGACTGTTCATTTTCGTTCACTGTTCAGAAAGAGCACAAACTGCATTTAAAGAAGTTTTCGCTTCAAAAACACAGAGTCGAAAAAAAAAAAGCTAAGAAACCTAATAATAATTTTCAGGAAATGTTCAAAGGGACACTTATGGCTTCGTCTTTATTTTTATACTAGCTGTGCCTGTGACTTCGTTCGCGTGCATATTTTTGCGCGGAACCCTAATTATTTTTCTAAATTAAAAGTAGACTTAGTTACTCCTAATAACATTAGTTATCTTCCAGTTTTCACTGGCTGGCACTGGCTTTCGTTCTGAAATACATTTTCCTTCCATAATAAATCTCGTACAGAACCGCCACAAAACAGACAAGATTATCTAAGCGTAAAAGACAGACAGCCGCCAAACCTACACGGTCTATAAAACCATAAACTTAACTTTCTACCGTTCCCACATCATTAATTCTACTCACACAAATAATTATTATCCTATCAACAACCTGTTTATACGTCTTCATCTATATTCTGCGTTTTAATCGGATTCTGCGTGACACGGAGTTGAGACTTGAGTTACACGATCCAACTTAAGGTGGATGTACATCAAAGACTTTAGGAAATTAAAGTCCAGACTTATAGCAAGTCCTTAAAAGTTCCGCGAATCCGTAAAGAATGTTCTAGACGGTAAAGGGTTTCAAATTATAAATCGCGAAGAAAATAGTTAAGTGGAACAACTCAAAGATGTTTAATTAACATTTATTCGTCCCAGCATCTTGCAATAAACAGGAAAGTAGTCAAAATATTTGTTCTGAAAAGTTTTCTTTACATAAGGAAAATATTTTCAGATTTTGCATAATTTCACATTTTTGCGGTTTTTCTTATGAAGTTTGTTTTGGGACGTCGGCTTTGAGAACGAGTTTGAGAAATGTTTACATTCTCATTAATAAAACAAGTGAAAACATCTGCAAGGATGAAAAGTCTGAATCTTTAACAAGTGTAGATATTTACTTGTTGAATACATAAGTATTCATACCTCAGAAACTGTGTTTAATTCACTTAACTAGACTCCATTTTATTCACCAAACACACAAATAATTCTCCTGTCGATTTTCAAATCACATTTGCTACGTCACACCTCAGCTGCCCCTGCCAGTTAAACACATTTATTTCAATACAGAGTCGACATCTCCTTAACACTGTATCCGGCAGAGAGTCGATCGATTATACAGGGAGATACGGGGGCGAGGGAAATACCCTCAGGGGTTGAAAAGGGGGGTAGAGGGGAGTTATATCTGCTGGTTTACAGGCGCGAGCGTCCACGGTGCGAGCGATAAAATGCTCCCGTCTGCTAGCACCAATACGTGGGGATCACTGTAAACAGAGGGAGTTGCGATGGAGCTGGGTTCATTTTTAGCGATGAAAAGAAAATTCTTTAGAATGTTGTTTTTTAATTTTTGCTCATTAGGGATACATTTAGATCCGTTGCGTATTTTTTGTGCTGTCTTATGATGATACTGTGGCTTTTACGCTTGCATGAAAGAGAAATAGGGAAACGAGATTATGATTAATTCTAGTGATGTCGTTTTTAAAATAAGTAAGTAATTACAGATCATGTGCGAGTTAAAAGACTGAGACTTGTGATAGAGATAAAAATAATTTTATTCTCAAAACGTGTTAGTAATACAGTGGTATGTTGTAGAGTCAATACAATAATGTGTTTAAATTATAGTTGGGTTAGTTTATATACTAAGTCTTATCAGCTAACACAGTGGTGGGGACAGGATGGTTCTCACCACAATTCACTTATCTAATCGCTTCCGTTTATTGATGTTGTTTATTAGGGCGGTGGTGGTATCTTCACTGTCTGGTCTCGTTATCTTGACTCAATATTAATATCCTATTTATATTTATTACTTTATTTATAATCGACTCCGCTTATCCCGTTGTTATCGGGTAGTAGCGTTATCTCTTCTGTTGACTGTCTGACCTCGTTATCTTGACTCTCCCCTCCTAGTCTTTTTGTACTCTGTCGGGTTTTTATGATTCGACGAGTTAAAAAGACGATAGTTAACAAGATTATGGTTACTATCGTTATGTAGGTCAGGATCCCTATGTCTTTGATCTTATCAGAGGTTAAGTCGGGTCTATTGATTGCTGCGATCTGCTCTTCTATGTTGTCCATATTTTCTGGTAACGTCATTGATAACTCGTTTGCTGGTTCTGTGACTTCAGTAAAGGTCTGAATATCCACAGGATCTTGAGTGCTTCCGCATTTGGTGTTGTCTTCTATATATGAGTCTACGATGGTCACGCTTCTGTCGGCACATCTATCATAGATTGTTGTTCCTTTAATCTGAACTGGAAATATAAGTCATTCTGAATTTTGTATGAGTATCGTGCTGCACAGTAGATTTTTATAACGCTACAGTTGTTGCGTTGTTTCAGAATGCTTTCTTCTACACATTTCTTTGTTAGTAAAGCTGTACATATATTGTTATTACATTTGTCTACTTTATACACATGATTGGTTCCCGTTAAATACTGGCCGTTCTTAATACTAGGCATTTGACAATATTGGTTAGATGGGGTGATTACGCTAACTACTGTTTCTAGATTATATTGTTCTTTAGAGACCATGGGTATAGCGAATTGGAATATTAATAGTTTGCTTTGTATAGCAACGCTTGGGACTATTAGGGATTGTAGTTTGTTTATGTCTCGTACTACGTTAATTTTGCTGGGGAATTACTCCTTTTGAGTGTGCTTTCTTTTACATTTTCTAATTTGTCGTTTATCTTCTTTAGGTAGTCAGAGGTTTGTTTGTTCTGTACGGGTAAGTTAATTTCTCGTAAAAAGTGTAATTCGTTAGGTGTTTTGTTAGTGGCACTATGTATAGTGGAATTATATGCTAGTACTGCTAAGTTAACATCTTCTTTCTTTAGTTCCTGTTGTACTCTTAATCTCTCTATTAGGGTGGAGTGAAACCGTTCTATGTCTCCATGAGACGTGTGGTGCAGGGGTGTTGTCACATGATGTTTTATTTTTAATCCTGCTAGAAATTCTTTTACTATTTCCGATATTAGTGTAGTCTCGTTATCTGTTGAGATTATTTCGGGGGTTCCTATTAGAGCGAAGAGTCGTAATAGTGTTTCTATTACTTGTAGGGAGTTGTTTTCAACTAGTTCTGTGGCGAAAGTCCACTTAGAAAATGTGTCTATTCCCGTTAAATAGGTTTTCTTTTTAAAGTGGAACGTATCTATTTGCCATTTTTCCATTGGTTTTGTTGGTGTTTTGGTTTTTTCAAAGGGCGGTTTAAATGGTTGTCGATCGTATTTTACTTTAGCACATGTTTCGCACTGATTCAGATAGTTTTGCGTATGTTTTTTGATGTTCTCGATATAGTATGTTTTAGAGATTTCCTTTATTAAAGCTGGGTTTCCTATATGTCTATCCATAAATTCATGCGTTGATCTAATTATTTTTAGGATTTCTTCTTTGTCTGTGATTTCTACACGTGGTTGTGTAAACCAAATGATTGTGAGTTCTTTATTATTGAAATGTTTCCTGTATATTTCAGACAGTTGTTCTATGAGTTTATTACTATTTCCTACTATAGCATATCTTTTTGATCCGAGATATTCTTTACAGAATTTTATAAAGTCTTGGGGATTGTTTATTTTTAGATTATAATCGTAGGTGTGGTTGTCTTTTTGTATTACTTTCACTTGATATGGTTCTGTCGTTACAAATATTCTATTCATACGCCTAGGGGGATGTTCTGATTTTATTATGAATCCTTCATCTGAGTCATCGAAGTTGCTATGTACCGTTGCTTGGTCTGAGTTATGCATTAGTACGATTCTAGACAGAGCGTCTGCTACGTAGTTAGTACTTCCCTTTTTATGTGATATTTCATAGTCGTATTCTTGCAGTTTTAACTTCCATCTGGTAAGCTTAGCGTTTGGTTCTTTAAGTTTGGTTATCCATATTAGTGGTTGGTGGTCTGTTTCAAGTTTAAAGTGTCGCCCATAGATGTATGGTCTAAATTGTGTTAGGGCATAAAGTATACCTAGTAGTTCCTTTTCAGTCGCGTTATATTTTTGTTCCGTTTCCGTTAGTGTTCGAGATGTGTATGCTATAGGATGATTTTCTTGTGAAATAACAGCTCCTAACGCTATATCACTTGCATCAGTCGTTACTGTGAATATTTTATTAAAATCTGGATATGCTAGGACTGGTGGGTTAATGATTAAGTCTTTTGCTCTTTGGAAAGCTTCTAAAAATGGTTTATCATGTTTTATCTCTTTTCCTTTCTTTGTACACTCAGTTATAGGTTTTACTATTTTGGATAGGTTTGGTATGAATTTCCTATAATAGGATACTAGTCCTAAGAATGACTTGATTTCTTTGGTTGTTTTAGGTGGTGGAAATCTGGTTATTGCTTTGATTTTTTCTGGACATGGGCTGAGTCCCTTCTCTGTTAGAATATGTCCTAAAAATTTGACGCTAGTTTGCATAAATTTACATTTTTCATGGTTAATCCGTAAGTTGTAATGTCTTAGGGTGTTGAACACTGCTTGTAATCTAGTTAGGTGTTCTTCCTTTGTGGCGGCAAATATTATTACGTCGTCTAGGTAGACTAGACATTCCCTATTTTCCAAATGTTTCCTTAATACGTTATTCATTACTCTCTGGAATGTAGCTGGTGCTGTTTTTAATCCGAAGGGCATTCGAGTGTACTCGTAATGTCCGTCAGGTGTAGAAAAGGCAGTTAATGGTATTGATTCAGGGTCCATCTCAATCTGATGGTAGCCGGCGGTTAAATCTAATGTAGAGAAATATTTGGCTCCATTTAATTTTGAAAATATATCGTCTATGTTTGGTAGAGGGAATTTGTCGTCTCTGGTTTGATCATTGAGTTTACGGTAATCTATAACTAATCTCCATTTCTTTGGTTTTCCTGGGTCTACATGTTTTTCCACTAGGTGCACTGGGCTTGACCATGGGGAGTCTGAAGGTCTGATTATTCTATTTTTTAACATTTCCTTAATCTGGCGAGTGACTTCTACTCGTTGTGTTTCTGGTAGTCGGTACGCGCGTTGGTAAATTGGTTCGTTTTTTGTTAACGTAAGGTGATGTTTAACGGCGTTAAATGAAGTTTGCGCCGCGTCTTCCGCGAATAAGTCTTCGTTCTCTTTTAAGATTTGGTCTAAGGTAATCGACTTGTTTTCTTGATAATGTAATAGTATAGTTATATCGTCTGGTGTTTTTATTTTGTTCTCGCTAGGAATTATTAATAGGTTTTGTTTAATTAATGTGTCCCATCCCATTAGGTATTCATAGTTATTAGAGAAGTCGAACATATAAAATTCTATTGGATTACTGTGTTGTCCGAAGATATTTACCATGGGGTAGGTTATTATTTTACCATTATGTTTTGAGAGTCCGTGCGGGGTTTGGACTGAAAATGTTTCGTCAATATAAATCGCGTATCCATCCGATATTAATTCTTTAGCTATATTGGGTTTAATAAATGAGCGTGTTGATCCGGTGTCTATTAGTATTTTTTCGTCTGTATTAGGTATTTTAATGTATGGTAGTTGGGTATGATTAGGTGTAGAACTTATGTTGGGGTATTCTGGGGTAAATCCGTCTGAAAATCCTCCGAGTTTGGGTCATATTCGTGTGTTGGTTCGCAAATTTGATCATTTTTTTCATATCTAGGGTTGATGTTAGTAAAATATTCGTTGGCGCATTGCTGCATGTATTCTTCAAAAGGGGTATCGGCATAGTCATCGCTATTACATTCAGGTTCGTCGATGTTAAATACTCGGTTTCTTTTTAATTGAGGTCGTTCTGTTACAGTTCGCATAGTCGCGTCTTTATCCTGTAGTTCGGGATTTTGTGGTTTTGGTTGCCAGTTTGGTCGAGTTGGTTGCCATGGAGGTCTTTGATTAAAATTATTAGCATTATTATTAAAATTACGCGTAGGGTAAGCGTGAGTTTGATTATTATTATGGTTGCCATACCAAGGTTGTTTAGCTTGTCCTGCTTGTTGCATCCGAATCCTAGCCGAGAAAGGTGAGATTGGATATGCGTGTCTTTGCTGAACAGGTCTATTACCAAGGTTTGAATTATACACAAGGGCGTTGTGTTGTTGGGGGGTTGAGCTCATATTATTTTTAACGAAAGGTTGAGTATGACCATTCGGTTTGTTTCCCGTATTTCTGATGTTAATTACATATCCTTCTTTGTCAAGAGTTCTAGCTCTAAGGCAAGTTTCTAGGAAGTCTAATTTTTCACAGGCTGGTTTATATTCAGGTGGTAGGAGTGATATTAACTTTTGGTTAGCTATTTCCTTTAAACCGGTGTGTACATGTTGGTTAATTGTACATCCTTCAGCTATTAACATTTGTAACTCGTATATAACGTTAGTTAAGCTTGGTGAGCTTGGTCTTAAGTTATTAATTTCCTGAAACACATCTCCTATCGTTCTATTCCATGATCCATACTGTTGTTTTAGGATTTCTTTAATTTCTAACCAAGTGAAGTTATGGGGGTAGCTATATATGAGAGTAGCCGCGTTGCCTGTTATCTTTGACAAGATTATATTGACTTTTTGCGCATCTGTGCCAGAGGTTATTTGAATAAAACGTTCTACTGCGGTGATAAAACCGTGTAGGTATCTTTCTCCACCTTCTCCAGAGAACTGGGGAATAGGAATATTACTTTCTGGTCTAATTTGAGGGTTGGAATCTACGGATGACGTCATTATTAACTTTGGGTTGTTTACTAATTTTCTACCTGAAGGAGTAAATGCCAGTTTGAGGTTGTTTTAACCGGGAAATAATCACGTGTACTTACAGTTGTATTGTGAGAATGATGAGGGCTATCACTGTCTTCATCTGGATGTAGTAGAGGCTTCGTAGAGTCGGGTCTTTGAAGTCCGTCGATTTACTCCGATGAGCTTCTATACTGCGATGTACGAAGAGAAGTTCTTCTTGGCCAGCGTCACCTTGATGTGTACGGAGAAGAGTTTTTCTCTGAGTCAGCGTCACCTTGCAGGAGAAGTCTTGAATCTTTTTCTTTATTTGTAGGTTCTGGGCAGGTTTGATAGAGTAATCTTCTTGGTTCGGTGTCTGGTAGCGGAGATACAGCAATTCAGCACGTCGCCTTGATTGATAATTTCTTCAAGAAATGCCCGTAACGTTGGGCGCCAGTTAAAAGACTGAGACTTGTGATAGAGATAAAAATAATTTTATTCTCAAAACGTGTTAGTAATACAGTGGTATGTTGTAGAGTCAATACAATAATGTGTTTAAATTATAGTTGGGTTAGTTTATATACTAAGTCTTATCAGCTAACACAGTGGTGGGGACAGGATGGTTCTCACCACAATTCACTTATCTAATCGCTTCCGTTTATTGATGTTGTTTATTAGGGCGGTGGTGGTATCTTCACTGTCTGGTCTCGTTATCTTGACTCAATATTAATATCCTATTTATATTTATTACTTTATTTATAATCGACTCCGCTTATCCCGTTGTTATCGGGTAGTAGCGTTATCTCTTCTGTTGACTGTCTGACCTCGTTATCTTGACTCGAACTACCCGCTTGGACGTGGAGTTGCGGACACCAGCCCGTTATACCATACAAAACAATTCAAAGTTCGTTCAAAGTATACTTCTTTTCATGAATAAAGATATACATGGTAAAAACCGTAGTCTTTGTTCATTCCACTGGCTTCAAAATCCCCGAATTCTCTTTATTCCAAATTCGAAACAGGAGTATTCAACCGTTTAAAAGGCAGACATTAAAAGACCGAATGCTAAAACAGGTCGGACTACAATGGGACTTCAGACCGGAATATCCGGTAAGCGTACAACAGCTGGTCACATTACTGAAGTCAGTCGGGACCGACGAGACCTTTTCGCTATTTAATTTCATGTCTTTATAAGCGTAAAAATGTTCTGGAATTGGTTAATGGATTTTTGTAATGGGTTTGTAAACAGTTTGGCATCCATTTTCTGTACATTCGCAATGTTTCTCCAACTGTCGGTCCTACTTATCCGAATTAAGTTTTTTTGAAGTGAAAACTTCTTTAGCGGCGCTGTGTACTTTTTTTGGAATGGGTAAAAACTTCTAAATTCGCGTCAGGTCACGTGACCCTGATCGAAAATTCGTAAGACGTAAGACGTAAAACGTAAGACGCGCGATGTTGAGGACAGCGCCATCTATGCACATCGGGAAGAACTACGAGGGCCTCGCGTACTAACTACGTAGTTCATCCAACAACGACGAGATGGCGCTGAACCACGGATATATAACTGACGACGAGCTCCATGCGAGCGGCTTGCTTCTCTTACCACTGCCGCGACCAACACCACGAACTGAAGTCTATCCTGTGTGCTTATTTGTAAATCTGAATAAATTCCTTTCACGAGAAGAATAAACCAGTCACTTTGGTCATCATACCTGATTTGCAAAAAACCCTATAAAATAAGGAACACACCTTAACACGCGTGTTTTGTTTATAAGACGATTCACAAAATACACTCGTAATTGTTCAAGTTTTCACTTCTGTCGGCACTACCGGAGTGCCAGTGTTTTTTTTTTTTTGTAATCTTTATTTTATTTCTGCTCTTGACCTCGGTCACGCCTGATGGAAAGCGATGGATGAGGTATTTATGATGGATCGAGCGTCGTCTTCTAAGTTTTACTGTTATAGTTAACCACTTCTTTCTTTCTTCTTTTCTTTTTTTTTCATTTAGCAGTACTGTTGTGGTCACTGACAGACAACACTGCAAGTACTGAATATGGTGATGTGACATTTGAAGAGGTTTTTAGAGGGTGTACCAGAGTATAATTGCACTAAGAAGAAAGGGTTTTCGGAACTCAACCTATGTACGGGCTATTGAAGTTTGTATGCAAACAAAGGCATGAGCAACGGCTAGTCTTTTATAAAATGGCCGACATTCTGACATTTCAAACTGTTTATTTTGTTATTAAACAAACTTTAGGATATTTTCGTCAAAAGACCGGTTTATGCCAACGGATTAAAATTAGTGGTCTGCGGGTAATATCAGTTGTGAAAATTAATGAAGTTGGCCGTATTGAAAATATTAAAGCTTTGGCTTTTATTACAGTTATGAACCTAATCTGCGTTCGCGATTTATTTGCCAAAAATGTAAACAAATATTAATTAATGGAAAAATAACTTTAATTCCTACACAATAAAGTTCAGCTTACGCTACAACTTCAAACATTTTTATAACTTTTTCAGTAGAGCTAGTCACTCTGAAATCAACTTAATTGTCATTGAAATAAAGTTAATATTTGTTTAACTTGCAATAGGGTGCAGCACTACGCACTTTTACCTTATATCTGATAATATTGTCTATAAATACACAATTTCCTACATTGCTGGCATATTTTCTACAAATGTGTAAATAACGTTAGGGAGTAACAAGTGGCACTTCTCGCACATTCCTAATAATACAACAGAGTGAAAAGGGGACCAAATAGGGGAGTTCATAGCCCAAAATATAGTATTTTAAGACTGATACATCCTTACAAATAAAAATAACATAACAACACATCATGCCATGCCAAGGGTTAGGTAGAGGTGAACCTATACCTACTAGAAAAAACCCAAATAAAAATATTATGAACTAGCTTCCGCCCGCGGCTTTGCCCGCGAGGTATGTCGATAAAAACTACCCTATGTCCTTCCCCGGGATGCAATCTATGTCTCTGCCAAATTTTATCGAAATCCGTTCAGTGGCTACGGCGTGAAAAGGTAACATGCAGACAGACAGACAAACAGAGTTACTTTCGAATTTATAATAATAAGTATGGATTGAATGCTAATCTAAGCTAGACAAACACTCGTCTATTTCAGAAATAGTTATCAGAAACTAAAGCAAACACAAACTATGAACGTGTAGCTCTCGCTTCAAGCACACGGGTGTATCAATATTCACGTAGGTAGGTAGGATAAGTATGCTTCCATGCGAATATCGTTAGATATATGCGAGGGATGATTGTAACAGACAAATAGGCAGGAGCATTGAGTTGTGCTTTAAAGTTATTTATGGAGTTGGTTGATTGTGTTTCGACTATGTGATAGAGCGAAATGATTATGTGGTGAAGGAAATATGGTACTGTGGTTGAGGTACATCAATATAACAATAACTTTCAGATGAAATAATTATTACGGAATCGTTTCACGAGTTTTACTTTCTTTTCCTTCTCACTTCGCTTGTAAGCCAACTGTTTTCGGCCTTCCCTATACGTATTGGCGTTTATCGTGTAATGCCATGCCATTATCTTATAATTAAAAACTTTTTAACAAAAAAAAATACCGACTTCCAAAAAAACACTACAAAGTGCAAAATTAATTTAATTTCGGAAGTCGGTGTCTTTGGATCTGTATTTTAGTTTTTGCTACTTGATCTTTGATCTGTATTTTAGTTTTTGTTTATAATATATCTAAGTTACAATAGCCTAATGTCAACTGGCCCATCACCTTTTACAAAAGATTGCTTTTACCGATGCAGGGACGTTAATTGTTGAGGAGTTCTCCTAGTATTCTACCATCAGCCCCATTTCACCATTCGCATTGTGACGAGCATAAATTGCTTAGCAACCATATTAAAGTAATCGAATCGCAACCCGTGAAATACTTATTATTGAGTAGTTCCGTTGGCCATCTGTGGTCTTCTTCATCAGTTCCACTTCACCAAATGGTGGTTTCCGAGAGCAAATGCACGAGTTACTATAAAAAATACCCAAATCGCTAGGTGTGCCTATAATATTTTAGGAGTTCCCTCAATTCCTCATGGAACCCATCATCAGAACTGGATTTTGATAAAAATGGGACCAATCTGGAAGTATATCCTTTTAAATAAAAAAACAATTTTCCAAATCGGTTTATAAATGACGGCGCGTACTGAGGTAACAAAAATAAAAAAAATACAACCGAATTGAGAACCTCCTCCTTTTTTTGAAGTCTGTTAAAAAGGTGCATGCCACAAATCATGCAGATCATGATCTCTACAGTACTGCGTACTGCTATTCATATTTATCATACGTTTTTAGCAGTGTGATTAGTTGACTGTCACACTATGATACTTTGCGCAAAATTGCAAAATGTAGTCGGCTAGATAACATTATTATCATTTAACAAAAGACCCAACGCGAAGACATAATGAGCATTTTTTTTTTCTCTTTAGGATGGGAGATCATCAAATGACCCCTCCCGCTCTGGGTGGAGCGAAAGGGAGTGTCAGACTCTTACTGACTAAAACACGCCCGTGTTCCTTCCTTTATGTTCTTCTCAGCATGACTTTTTAATCATCAATGCCACACGGTCAGACTTAACGCAGTTAATGCAGCTCATATTTTTTATGTGTTGTCACATAAAACGCTATTGAATCAAATTATTTATTATTGTTTCCAATTAATGAACAATTTGATTATTACAATTAGTGCGTTCATTTGCAGCACACAATGTAATTGTTATTTAATGAGAATGTTAATTATCTGTTTGTGAATGTGCGTAAATTATTTAGAGGCTCATTAGTTAGCGCTTGTTTATACAACTAATAGCATATCCTGGCACAAATTAACGTGAATATTTAATGAATTGTAGGTAATCTGAAAATCAAATCAAACTCGAAACTTACGCATTTTGAAAGCATTCAACACAATTTTAATAATAGTTGAAACCAGATACCTTTTAAGCTTCAAATAATTGCAATTAAAATCGGCTTATACTCGTACTTCCAATAAATTCAAAGAGATAATAGGATTTCTATTGTTTCCATAACAACAATAAAGATTGAGCTATATTGAGGCACTTTGGAGTCTGGGTACTCGAAGTAAGAGCGAAGCAAGTAAGTGCTTCGCTCGCTCGACTCGGCCGCATTTGCACCGTCATGTAACGATGTTATCTCTCCTCTATTGTGAAGACACGGCTCTCTTTGAGAGAAATGTTCGTAGTTTTCTATAGATTGACGACTGAATAAAACAGATGGTACAGAATAGAGAGATTTGTTTGTTGTTAATAGAGAGAATCGGTTTGATTGATATGAAACTTTCATTCACGATAGGTTTGTTTAGATTCTTACAAAAGAAAACAATGAAGAAATCGGAAATGCTCTTATAAATATAATCCAGGATGAGAAGTACCACATATTCTTTCTGGGTTTCACTTTGAATCACCATTGTCCTGCCCCTTATACCAATTTAATTGGGGTCGCCGCAAAATGTCTTTTTCTTTCATAGTTCTCTATTATTTGTCATTTCGGTAGTCACGTCATTTTAGTCGGGTTTCACTTTGAACCTTTGCCGAAAATAAGTCAACAACGGTCAAACGACCGTATTGATGTGCAAAATGTTACAATAGCCGACTTGCTTTGCCATTTTTAGTTTTTTTTTAAGTGATGCTTTGGTTTTAAGCATGACAATTTGGTATTTTCATCAGTATTTGATAAAAGTGACTAAAAACGCTCTGTATTTGGTCGGTAGTTATTGTGTGACTGTTCACCGCTTTCTCAGGAAGCCAAAGCTTAAGTGAAACGCAGTTTTTACTCGACTACGGTGAAGCAAAAAGGAGCTATCAAAACAATATATATATTCTTAACAGTAAGTATTCTGCGATTATAAACTTTAGGGCAAAGTGGCATATGACCACGGCTATCCTCTGAACATCACTATAAATATGTATTAAATACATTAATAGTACATTATGATATAAGTGCGGTAAGTTGAAAATTACAGCCGAGGCGATATTGCTTGCCCGAGCCGTAGGCGAGGGCTAAAAGAAAGCAGAGGCTGTAATTTTCAAAGCGCACGTATGTCATACGACGTTTTATAACATATTTGCGAGGAAATAAATAAAACTCGGACTGAACTTGCATATTTGCTTGTTTTCCATATGATGAAATTTTGATACGCTTGTAAGTAGGTATCCATCGGTCGATTTTTCGGGCGAGGCTTAGAGTAGCCTTTTTCGCTGCCTCTGAGACTTCTGGCGGTGTGGAATTAATAAATTCATCATTACTTAACGACATTTTAAATAAAAAAAGTACAGCGAAAAGAAAAAGCGCGCGGAATAATTTTTTCATCCCCCCATCTCGGAAAGAGTATTTTTGCTCTTCGATATCTGAGTGCAAAAGCTGTTTTTATCCGCTAGAGGATAAAGTAAATTGAATTTAGAACATCGTGTGCACTAAGTTTGTGAATTCAAAACATCATTAAACCTATTTACTTCTACCTCCATGGTGCCGAATTTATCATACAACTTTTTTTTAATTTTTTAAAAACTCAGACTCGGAACCTTCTTGGTGTACTTTTTTTTTAATTTGCTTTGCGCGCGCAATTTTCTTTTCACGTCATATTGTTAAAACCTTAGGTTAAAAATAAAAACAAGAAACTTGCAAACAAGTGAAAAATCTAAAATGAGTGAATCTAGCGACGACGAAGTTTATTTGACGCCAACAGAATTGACTGAAACTGTAAAAAATGCGCAAATGAGCTTTCTCCCTCAACAATCACGCGAGAAGTATTTGAAACAGTACGATATGTTTAACACGTGGCGACTAGCTAAAGGAGCCAAAACTTTATCAGAAAACGTTTTGCTGGCATATTTTATTGAATTATCCGAGACCAAGAAATCAAGCACTCTATGGAGTACGTATTCAATGCTAAAAGCAACAATAAAGATGAAAAAAAACATACATATAGACACCTATCCTAAATTAGTGGCGTTTTTAAAAAGAGCCTCATCTGGTCATCAACCAAAAAAATCGAAGGTTTTCACAGCATCTGAAATTGAAAAGTTTCTTAACGAAGCACCTGATTCCGTATATTTGGCGGCAAAAGTAAGTCAGTTGCACATTCAGTATCTACTATTAATTAACTAGGTACTTAACATAATCCAATACGTACTTAGTTAGTGTTGATAGGCATAATTATGCATGCATATCAATTTTATTAATTTATCTACTACAATACTCTTTACGTTACAGGTTGTTCTTATTATTGGTATAAACGGAGCTTGTCGAACTAATGAACTAACACAACTTAATGTCAAAAACATTGAGAAACATTCAGATGACTTACTATTAATTAATTTACCCAATACAAAGACAAAAAGAGACCGCAACTTCGTCATTCGCAAGGAATACCTAACAATTGTTGAGAAATATGAAGCCTTACGCCCGCCTAACACTCCAATCAATCGATTTTTTCTACAATATCGCAACGGAAAGTGTGTTAGACAGCCTATGGGTGCTAATAAAATTGGCAGTATCCCACGAGAAATAGCAACATTTCTTGAACTTCCAGAACCCCTGTTGTACACGGGTCATTGTTTCCGACGAACTTCAGCCACACTTTTGGCCGATTCAGGAGCTGATCTCCTGTCCCTTAAGCGCCATGGAGGCTGGAAGTCCAATGCGGTCGTAGAGGGATACATAGAGGATTCCATCCAAAATAAGTCTAAAATATGTAAAGGCATCGTAGGAGCCATTAAACTGAAAGAGCCTCAGTCAGATCCTTGGACTGGCCCTTCTACATCAAAAATGAGCCGTTACGAAACACCTATCAATCGCCCTCTCTCGCCAACATTTACACCAAGGGAATCCGAAGAATCGGTACAACTATTAAGTATGACAGATAGTTTACCGAAAAACAGTACACAAGTCACTAACACCAACATTACAGTACCTAACAAAAATATTACACTCAACATAAGTAACTGTAGCAACGTTACTTTCAATTTTTCTTAATTATACTTAGGTATTATTTGTTGTAATTTAAAGATTATTCTGTAAAACTTACCTATCATAATGTAATTAATACCTAAACTGAAATAAAAGTATCTTGTGATTGTAAATGTTTCTTTTTTTTGCATTTACTCATTTCCTCGCTGAGGTGGGATGAAAAATTACGTGTTGCACTCGAGTGCAAAGATTTTTCACCTCGTGCTCTTTTGATTCCCTCGCTAACGCTCAGGATTCTAAATTTTGAATCACTCGCTGCGCTCGTGATTCAATTTTAGAATCCTTCGCTTGCTCGGTCATCAAAATTGAGCACGCGGTTAAAAAGCAACTTTGCACTCTTGTATAACAAATAACTATTACTTCTTAACAGATAAGCGATGCGTGCGCGTTCGCGCTTTTTTTTTTTCAGGCATAGGCACAAAACAGCCAGTATTATTAATAAAGTAAATTAATATTTTTGTTTTTGTTACAGATATTAATGGTTGTAATTTATTGTCAAAATTAATTACATTAAAGAATTAAATGTTGATTTATTATATTTTATCTCCCAAAGTTAATTTTATTCATAAAATGTTGACATCTTTTCTGAAATAAAAACTCTTTGCTAAGATTTAAAAAAGTACCGTTCGTTTTGACGGAGCTTCTTGATAAACCGTGCGATTTACTTTACATTACCGCACAAGTGCGTAATGAGATACATTACGATATTGAAATTGGTGAAATAAGAGACCCTTTACGAGTAAATATGTTATAATAGTACATTATGATATAAGTGCGGTAAGTTGAAAATTACAGCCGAGGCGATATTGCTTGCCCGAGCCGTAGGCGAGGGCTAAAAGAAAGCAGAGGCTGTAATTTTCAAAGCGCACGTATGTCATACGACGTTTTATAACATATTTGCGAGGAAATAAATAAAACTCTGACTGAACTTGCATATTTGCTTGTTTTCCATATGATGAAATTTTGATACGCTTGTAAGTATCTATCGGTCGATTTTTCGGGCGAGGCTTAGAGTAGCCTTTTTCGCTGCCTCTGAGACTTCTGGCGGTGTGGAATTAATAAATTCATCATTACTTGACGACATTTTAAAATAAAAAAAAGTACAGCGAAAAGAATAAGCGCGTGGAACAATTTTTACTTCTTAACAGATAAGCGATGCGCGCGCGTTCGCGCTTTTTTTTTCAGGCATGGGCACAAAACAGCCAGTATTATTAATAAAGTAAATTAATATTTTTGTTTTTGTTACAGATATTAATGGTTGTAATTTATTGTCAAAATTAATTAAATTAAAGAATTAAATGTTTATTTATTATATTTTATCTCCCAAAGTTAATTTTATTCATAAAATGTTGACTACTTTTCTGAAATAAAAACTCTTTGCTAAGATTTAAAAAAGTACCGTTCGTTTTGACGGAGCATCTTGATAAACCGTGCGATTTACTTTACATTACCGCACAAGTGCGTAATGAGATACATTACGATATTGAAATTGGTTAAATAAGAGACCCTTTACGAGCAAATATGTTATAAAATATATTACGTGTTAGGTGTTTATTTAATAGACCCGTTCGCAATATACGCGCATTCACGTGGAGTTGCGGACTCCAGCCCGTATTATCTATTATTTAATAGATGATAAATATTGAAAAGTTTGTACATAACAATTTCAGATGAGAATATTTTCTTGTTTCATATTTTTTGGAACGTGATTTTTCAGTAGTTGGGTTTTAGTTTTTGAACTTACTTATACATGGATTTGCCAATTTCAGTATTCATTGACAGGCATACCAGCTGATAGTCAAGTTAATAACGAAGTAAGTTGTCAGTGTAGCCGCTTTGTATGCCATTCGTAAGGGCCTTCAGTCAGTGTAGTGACTGGCATATTGATGAGCTCGAGGAGGACCACTTGACAGTTTGTAGCTTGTGAACACGTTAGTAATGTGTTCTATACGCTTTTGTATTTCTTCATTTTCTTTTTAGAGTTTTCAAAAGTTGGTAAAAGAAAAATGTTAGAAGAATAGTCATGAACTTATTATTGCTAGTGCCATCTTTAAATTCGTAGCATTATATAATTAATTTATTTAATCTCATATAATAAAAAAAAAATAAGCATTGAATAAAATCGAGACAAAGTTTTGCTAAAAGCCAAGATTAGCTGATTGTAGTGTAATTAGTAACCATTAGCTTATGTAGGCTTTTAGCTACACTTTGTCTTTTGTTTTAGCTAAACTTTCCGCAGACGTGGTGGGTATCGCCATCTAACCATGATAGAACCATAAACAATATTTGATGATTTTTTGAGGTCATAGACCAAATGTGTTCACTGTTAATGGTATAGTCTAAAACTCAAGACCGTTAACTATCGATATCGATTAACTACGCAACTCAAGCCTTCAGAGGAGCAAGAATGACGTAAGGTGAAGGTCACTACAGATACTGCAGTTACAAGATGTTATCTTTGGCAAAGTTGCTGAAGATTATTATATAGGTATAATATCTCATTGTTAAAACAGGAGTAACTTGAAATATATTCAATATGTAAATTATGACGAGCCGAATTCTTCAGCACATTATGAAAATTAGATGCTGTGTTCTGAGTTGTAACAATTTAGAAGAATAATTTAGCTGAAAAATTATGGATTTTGTGGCAAAACATTAAATTACTGGAGGTGCACCAAAATAGCTATTATTTCAAAGTTTCAAATTCCATATTAAAAATCAGGAATGGCGTACTCCTACATTTTATTACTTTAGTCAAAGTGACCAGAAACTAATAAATCGTATAATTATCAAGACTCAATCTACCTAGCCTTTTATCAACTATGTTGGAGTGGGCTTCCAGTAAAATCAGATGCAGCTGAATACGATTATTTTCCATGGAGCGACTGCCCATCTGACCTCCACAACCCACTTCCTGATTAATACGAAGCCCCTTGGTAAGACTGGTTTTTAGACTTTATGGGCTTCTGACTACCCGTAACGACGATCAAAGTTCTACGGATGACCGGCGGGACCAACGGCTTAAGGTCGACCCGTGCGGCTGTTATCATTTAGCCCCAAGCCTCTTGTGTCCTTCATTATACAAGCGAATATAAATTGCTCCATAAAAAATGGGCATTACAGAAAAGTTAAGTCGTACGACGGTGTGACAAAAACTGAATTCAATTTATTCTGTCACGTTGTTTCGTCCTGTAATGCAGCTTATTTCGCTCCCTTTTATTTAGCTGTCAGGGACAGGGCGGTAACTCAGCCCGCTGAACACATAGAGGTCACATTTAGTTAACCGACGCAACCGAACGTTGAACCAAATGGTACACATTATATCAGAGTATGTAATTTACTTCTTTGTGCTGACCTTAATTTAGTTAACTTTAGTTACGTAAATATTAGGTAATTTGTGATGAAGGTAACTAATGGATACAATGTTATTTGAGAAATTAGTAGTCATTTGTTCTTATTACGTTTTAATATTTGTTTTTCATGTTGTGATAGCTAAAAGTCGATTTCTTTAATAAAATGTGTGACTGTTCCACGATCGTGCTACGACGGCGACTGCATAGCTGTCGTAGCAATGCTACGGCTACGGCGCGGCGCGTAGCAACTGCGTAGTGAACGGATTTCTATTGACTACGCAGTTACAGATAATTAAACTAAACAATGAACGAAAGGACGCTGTACATTACATTCAACAAGCTTGCGGTTCTTTGATGATAAAAGGGTTTGAAATTGAAATGAAATTCTTTTTCGCTACGTCGCTTATGGTCATACCTATGCAATACCAGAAAACAGGGGGCTGCAAATGTTTTGCCATTCCAGAAACAAACGAGCAATCTTATATGCGTGTAATTACTGGTTGAACCCGTGTAAATTCGTCTACGTGAAAATAGCAAACAACGAAAGGTGTACGAAAATAAGTTTTAAAATTTCATAACTGAGCCAGAAATATTGTAGCATTGAAACGTATATACAGAAAGCAATATGAGTTTTATTTACCTAATACCAGTCTTCCATAAACTTGTTGCTACATAGTGCGTAGTATATTGACCTTTAATGTCTTCACAAGTGTATTTAAAACTGACCCTTCGGGTGAACTCCTGGGTCGCCCTGACCGTGTCTTTCACGTCACTATCTATGTTCATATATATTGTGTATACGAGTATAATGTTCAATGAAAGAGAATTTTGTTTCAAAAGAAGCCTGATTTTCTTTACTAAGGTGCTTTTGTATGTCTACTGTATTTTGTTTGCCTTTTATTTAAATAATAAAATATACGTTTAATAGATAGATAGCTTAGTTGATAAGCTTACTGGAATAAGTTTAATATTTTCTAAATGGTATTTTGTTGTGCTTAAAGAATTTGAAATTTTATAAAAAAAAAAACTTAATTCATTTACTTTTGTCATTTACTTGCTATCAGTACATTTATGTTTTAATTAAAGGTTTGATTTTTCATTCACATATTTTATGTAGCAATCGTGCTTACTCTAACAAAGATAATTATTTTCGAAAATATTTATTATTGTGTGAAATTTCTATATTAATACTTATTATTTGATTCCAGAAATATGATAATTTTATTTACCAACTATATCGTTGATCTATTGATGATGTTGTTGTTAATGTATTAATGAGTGAGTGATCACAAGCACTGCAGTTCAGCGTGAGGTTCTGGGTTTGATCTTTAAGTCGCTCAGTGTTTTTTATTTCAAGAGTAAAAAAAATCTTCAGTAACAAGGAATAAAAATTAAATAGAAATAAATTTGGAAGTATTCATGAAAAGGTACTGAAAAAGAGAATGCATTTCCCATACTTTTCTTAGTCGTCTTCTTGTTAGTCACCCCCTTTCTAACCATATCATCATTCACACAGTCCATCCATCGTTTCTTTGGTCTTTCCCTCCTCTTATAGTCATCTACATTCATACTCAAAACTATCCTCATGACATTTTCTCCATTTCTCCACATCACATGCCCACTGAAAAATAATCCTACATGCTAAAAGCAATGCAGTCCTTTAAATTTTCAAAGGTTTGCCATCCCTGTGATACTGTGTTGGATACATTTCCCAGAGCTTCAACATCACGATTACAAAGCCTGAGTACATACGATACGTAACGGGTTCAGATGCAATTTTCCCAATTATTGCGGATGAAATGACGCTCGGAATTTTGGGAAGCTATTTCGAAATTGCATTTTCTAGTGACAGGTTTCCGGTTCAATGATTATATCTGTGCGTGATTCAGTTGGTTATTTTCTGTGATGGAGTTTTCCGAAGATGTGATGCTTTATTGAAACTGTACCCACGTAATTTAGTAAGCTTTATAAACAGCTATCAATTTCATACTGGAGGTAACAAAAGCACTTATCTGATTGTTGACAATTTAAGTGTCTGGTCTACACCTATTAGGTACTACAGTACATTTGTGACATTTCAGCGTGAAAATGAAGTTCCGAACAAACCGCGCCGCCCCGCGCCCACTGAATTCGTGTCCGTAGCCTTATAGAGATCGATGGTCAATATTTAAATATTTAACCTAGGGTGTCCTAAGACTGAAGAAGAAGGCGGTGGCAGCCACGTAGACCGCAATTGAAAAAAAAGCTGAATCTTCGTCCTAAAAATAGGGCAGCACTCTGGTCTCTTTTTTTTTGTGCTTGAACAAATTACTTGCATTTTCTAATCACTGTTTAGACTATACAACTTTATTATTGTTGCTTCAACTCATGGTACGCCATAGTCAAGTAAATCGCACAGTGAAAACCAGGCTTTTTGCGGCACCACCACCCTTGCATGCGACTCACACGATCCCTGAAATATCCTAAAAAAGATCCCTAAAAAAACTACGATCGTTTCCACGTAGTTTATACAATGATCTAAGGAATAAAGTTTGAAGTAAGATTTCTGCACAAACACATTTAGTTTCCCGGCTTATCATCCCGATCAACTGCTTCTGTATTTCCCTCAGGCAGCCTGCTTTGCAAGATAAATGTGATATTTATTTGTGTTTTAGATTTATTGCGAAGTTTCGTATTCTTTGGATATTGAGGGCTGGATGAAATTGAAAACTTGCGCCAAATGAAATAGAATGTGCATTAACTGCTACATAATGATTAAATAAAGTCGAACATAATAACCTCCTATTTGGAATCGGTTTAAAAAGGGCGCGCGACGACGTTCCCAAATCGCTTGCGTACGCGCACGTATGTGCATGCCTTTCCTTAATCAGATGCTCTAAATTTTCTTTATAACAAGTTGAATTAGATGTTTTAATTTGGCCACCTATTCAATTTCATCCCGTTTAAGAGGAGTTGAAAAAACACGTTGCCCAATAAAAATGGGGACACTCTCGATTTGTAACCGATATCCTCACCGATACCTAGCTTCTACTAGAAATAAAGTTTAAAAGACTTAATTTATTGTAACGACAAGAATTTACATGGTAACAGCTCATACCGTGTTTAACATATTAGTTAAACAGCAAAGTGGTAGCAGGGCAGACTGTCCAATGGCGGCCGAACGGAAAAAAAAATGTACGTAAAAAATATCTTCGAGTTGCCACTCGAGGATGATTTAAAGCAAATCCTATAATGAATGCAAGACTTTTAGAGTTTACATTACTAGAGCAACACGCCCTAGTAATGAGTAAGCTGTAAAACTCTTAATTACTACATGAATATACTTACAAACTATTATTCTTAGTAAATAAACAACCACGCATATTATCCTTTGCCTCTATTCCCCTGGAGGCACAATGTAATCAACATAACTCATGTGTTCCCCACGACCACAAACTAATTCACAATGAAAATCTGAACCCGTTGACGAGTGCATAGACTTATACGTGCACTGCGTGAAACGAATTTTCTACCCTTTCATATTATGTAATACGGTTAATTATATAACAGGGACTCTATATGGGGGTGACAAATACAGCAATAGAACATCACCTTTGAAAATTTGTTGTAAAATTTAGAGAATCTATTAAAAATCCATGGTTTTTTTTCTTTACTGTAGAAAGAGATGGGTTATGAATTTAAAAATCTTTGAATTCTCTAACAGATAATGCAAACCTTTTTTTTTTTTTGGAGGGGTAATTTTCAAATAACTTCTCCCGCTCTGGGAGGAGCGGGAGGCGTGTCGGACTTTTACTGACTAAAACTCATCCGTGTTCCTTCAGTTGCCTGTACTAGGGGCCACGGTATCTCTTTCGAACAACCCGCGACCCTGGCAGGCATCGGCCCTAGCGGACCCTGTCAGTTAGTGTTGACATCTCTTTGAGGCGCGCGTGGAACACAACGCGCCGTCGACCCGGGTCCTTACCGGACGGCGAGCTGCCCATTGCTCGCCGTCCGCAAAACCGCGCCTACGGTCGCCGTAATCGGCTATCGATAACGCAAAGCCTAAGCCTCTGTGTCTAGAAACATGGAATTTTGCACAAAAGTACCTTTTTAACGAAAGTAAGAACTGTGCAAGAATTTCTGAAAATGTGTCCCTGAAAGGGGTTTAATAGAGGATGAAAGTTTGTATGAAAGTTCGTCATTTTTGCCGATGGAAAAGCCTATCGGGCTTGGGTATGTATAAGTGCTAACAGCTAGTAAACAAATGAACAATAATTACTTTTAATGAGATCAACAGAATGTTTTAAGTACGATTGAAATAAACTGCAGTCATTATGTCATTACACATATATTTGTTCTCATCGTGGTTCTCATAGTGTGTTTACGCACAAGGAAAATATTCCGTTAGCGCAGGTTACCGTTCCGTTTTTCAAATAAGTCTATTAACAGCTTCAAACGAGCCTATTTTCAAGCAAACATTTGCGCCAGACGGGTCTCTCCTCGAGCCAAACACTTTCCATAACGGGCAGACGTCCGCGGTCCCAGTTGTGTCGACAGAGCCCCCTAATGCACGCTAATGGAACCAATTTGCCGTGTTTTGCTCAACTACGGAATGGGGAAGTAACATGCTTGTGGCTGGGACTAGATGGGTAGAGGAAACACACTGTGCAATAACGCGTATATGCATATAAAGATGAAAACTGCAGCGATAATGACTCTTGAAATGAAAGTAAGATAACAATCTGAAAAGAATGCGGCGGAATTTTGCTCTATGGTCAGACATTAAAATGTTCTAGTAGTGCAGCTGTCATCATCATAACAGCCACATTTTTATAAAATTCCTTCGGCCCCGACCCACCGCATCACATCACATCGCCCGCCCTACGCTATTACTTCGGTTTCACTTAGCGTTCTTTCTATCTTTTTTTTACTTGGCTCTTAAAGATCGTAGTGTACCTACCTAAATATAAAGAGCATTAATCTTCCTTATGCTATGAAATTAAAAAAAAAATCGAATCCAACTGGTAGTTCCAGAGATTAGCGCGTTCAAAAAAACTAACAAAAAAACAAACAAACTCTTCAACTTTATTATTAGTATATAGATTCTTGTGGTATAAGGTACTAGCTGCGTCCCGCGGTTTCATCCGCATAAATCTCGATCCCGTGATTTCTAATTTAATTTAATCATGATTCGAAAGACACGTGGCGCCATCTTTTATCATAATAACGTTATTGTTGTTTTCCTCGGCAACAGCACTTTTTTTCAGGAAGAAAGGTACCTTATGTCCGTTTCTGTACACCTGCCAACGTATAAGCATATAAGCATATAAGCAATATTCTAGAACAATATTAGATGGCCTAAAATAAAACCAACGAATTATCTCCATGATTTGTATGCATGGCATTGATTCCTTTGCCTCCTAATGGAATCTATGAAAATATTACCTGTGCGAGTAAGGTTGTCACACTTGTCAGTTGTCAGTACACAGGTGAAAATTGAATGGAATTTGACACTTGATTGACGTTCACAATTCACAATGACAATAATGACATCCAACCGAAAAGTGTTGCCAAAATCAATAATTACTGTGGGTTGCAATTTATTTTTTAAATAATAATTATTAAAAAATATAATAATTAAGGAAGTATCCTTAATGTATGTACTTTCATAAAAATATGATCTCTTCCCTGTTCACAGCAGCTTCGAATAAAAGCCCAGCCTCCATACAAAAAACTAACCTAACACCATCCTTTCAGGATGATCGGTTCAGTGGTTTAGGCGTGAAAAGGTAACAAACAAACAAACTTACTTTCGCATTTATAATATTAGTTAAGATAGTCCTCCTTCTTTTTGTGTCATGCTTCCCTCGTCTGTACGAGTCATCGAGGTATCATAATTATTGCTATAGATAATGCCAAATCTGGCCGGTAAAACGCGAGATTAACACGGTCAGCGAAATAACACGCTCGAAAATCCGTAGCTTTTTTCCGCGCTAATTTGTCCCAAGCCTTAGGTCGTTCTCTCATTACGCTACCCAAAAAGCAATTACGAACTCAGATTACTAATGCATACGGCCATTTAGATTACTAATCGTACCGCTATTTCGGGCCCGCGTTGATATAATGTGGGACTAAATAGTTACTCATTGGCAATCTGAGTTGGTAATTAGTTTATTTAAAGTTATGTGTTCGGTGTTTATTACGAGCTATATTTTCTGCTTCTGTCGTGGGCTAGTCTAATGGCTAAAGCGATATCTGTTCTCTTCATCGTCGTTCCCTCAATGCTGAGCATCACGATCACATACGACGCGTTTCCAAGTTATTTCCCACAGCTGGGACACAGACCTCTCGGTGAGAGAGATTGGGCCGCCACGCGGGCCCAGTGCGGGTTGGTAGATATCACAGTACGTCTTAGAATTTTTGGTTCTAGGACATGCTGGTTTTCTCGCGATGTTTCACCGTTTTGAGAGCAGTGATGATTAAATATTTACACAAAGTAAAACGCCTATCTGGGTTCGAACCTACGACCTACAACACGAGTCGCGGCCGTTACCACCCACTGGGTCACCACTGCTATCAAGGCATACAGCAGGTACTTAGTAAAAATCAACCTGTATCTTCTTACTGAGTTTTAGATGCGCAGAGAGCTGAGAGTCGAATAAAGGCTCCTAAAACAGGCGCGACACGCGATATAATCGCACGCGACACAAAGGCACCCCTCGTTGCGCGACTTGCGGTGCCTTTGTGTCGCGTGTCGTGTCGCGCCTGTTTGAAGGAGCCTTAAGGCTGAGGCTACAGTAGGCAGCGATTTGCGATGCGACTGGAAGAGCGAAACGAAAAAAACATGGTATGGCTACATTACAAGCGAAAAAAAAAGCAATTTTCTAATAAATTCGCTTCAATTTCGCTCATGTTGATGTAGCCGATGCCGTGATTTCAGTAATGTTGTTCCTATCGCATAAAGAAATCAAAGATCGCTAGTAATATTTGATGTACGGTGTAGCCATATACGTGAGCATTCATTTACTTGTTTTAATCGCTCATGTGTCGCAGGTCGCGTCGCGGCCTAATGTAGCCTCAGCCTAACGGTTAGATGATCATTTGTTTATTATACCTAGTCGATATGCAGTAACAAGGTTTGCTAGTTACGAGTATGCAAATAACGTCCCGTTTGAGTGGCAAATCGCACAATATTTAAATGTAGGGCAAACCACATTACAATCGTACGCAAAATACGCGCATTGACGTGGAGTTGCGGGCGGTGCCCATACATACCTATTAGCCCACATTCACACGGACGCGTAAAAATATCCGAAGGCATGTTATTGCGCAATGGATTTTCAACTCTCGGTGTTGAGCCGAGCATTGAGAATCCAACAGAGCGCATAACAGCGCGTAAAAGAAAAAGTGAGCCGTCACGGGACGCCTGGCAGATGTGAAACATCGACATTATTTTGTAAAAGTAATATGATTGAAAAGAACAGATTGCGATATAAACTAAATATGGCATAATGATAAAATAAAATATTACGATCGATTGCGCATGGCGACGCGTCGCCACACAGTACACAAGACTGTGACTGTATATATACACCATCACATAGCGTGGCGACGCGTCGCCACGCCAGAAATTTGTTTTACGTGCGGCTATAGATGTTTCACATCAAAAAACACACTGTTGGATTTAACAACTCTCGGCGCTAAGCAGTGCGGTGAAAGTCTAGTGCACGAAAAAAAAACGCCGCGGGACAAACACGCCCGTGTGTAACTGGGCTTACCTAACCACATCAAAATAAGTCATGTTTATCGATAAATGGCCATGTTTTGGCGAAAACCGATGGTAGGTAATTTAAAATCAGAATTTCAATCATGTCTGACGACGAACGCCCTAAGGGAAGAAAAGGGGTAATCTATTTTGAGCCGAAGATCGGCTTAATTCAATTCCGATTTGAATTATTATTTTATCTTTATAAGCAGATTCTGTCGGACTTATAAAAACGTTTGAATAACTGCCGCATCTTCTCTGTATTTTGTCATGGAGACAAGCAACTAGTCAAGGTCTACATAACTAAAATAAAAAAAATATATTTTATTACATATAATATAAATAAAATAAAATAACCATATGCATACTTGCAGACCTTTCCAATTAACTACCCGCTAGTAAGCGCTAAAAATATAGCTACTTATTTGCCTAGTGTTTTTATCTAACACATGTTATTTATTTATTTAAGTATACACACGCCACGTTGCAGTATAAAACTGATTTACATCTGTCACCTCATACATTGAAAACCAGCGTCAGGCACTAGTTGTCTGGCATTTTTGCTGAACTGGGCCTTCTTGGCGCAGCCGTGAGGCACACTTTCCTGCTAATTTCTTACATCGAAATTTACACTTTTTATTTGATCTTTATTTTTTTATCTGATGTATGTATCTGATGTATTGTGTGTTTTTAGTCTGTGCTAAATAAATGTATTTTCTTTCGTTTTGTTTCTTTCATAGAAGCACAAAATTATTACAAAAACAATTTAAGGTCAAAAAAGTTAAAACGGTTTAAAAAGGTTAAATAGGATTTCGGAACTTATACAGCTTTTGTTTAATAATAAAACAAAATCGCTTTTCGTGTCTGTCTGCGTATGCGCTTAGTTCTTCTAAAGTACAGACGCCAGCAAATCAAGCTACCCGAAACTGTAAAATTTTCCCAATCAACTTTGAACCTTAAACTTTAGCGATAAAGTTGAAAAACTATTTTAGAAATTTGACATTATACAAAACGAAATCTAATTTTATTTCCAGCCTTACCAAATAACTTTATTTCGATTTTAGAATGACATCTTAGCACCGAATAAGCTGTCATTTTGTATAAAAAACTGCATTTCTATAACACTTAGGTTCTTAATTCAATAAGTTCGGTGGTTTAACCCTGATTTAAAGAAAAACCTTGTTTTGTTGTAAGGGTCGACTTTGTTAATTCACTTTGCAATATATTTGCACTAAATAGGCTGTTATATAAAAGTTTTATTAATAATTTAACAATTACCCAGTATATAGCATAACATACCAGCCAAATACTTTTGAGTACCGACCCTGAAAACCTCCAGGGGTGAATAGTATCGTGTTTGAAACGACGCGTGCAAGCGTATATTCCAATGATTTAATCTAATAGGAAATAGCGCAAAAACAATTGGCCCAAAAAATACCCTACCCTTATACCAGCCTCAATATTTAGATCAGCTAGGATATTGGAAACCTCATCAATATCATTTAAGGGGCTTACAGGACCTAAACACAAAAAATTCAAGTTTTAGAAACAATAAAAGTATATGATCGACTACAGTAAACAAAATCAGAAAAACATGTGATATTCTTCAGGATATATGCTAGGTAGATAATGTATTGAAAACATAATACAACTAATTTGATACGATAGAAAAAAATCATGAAGATACCTCTAAAAACTTTCTTTTTACAATAAAGACCATACTAATATGCATACAATCATTCTGATTTTTTGTTAGATTATTCTACAAGCAACATACTAAAATACCAGTGTTTTAATTTTTTAGTCCAAACTATAGATTTTTTGTAATTAAATAATTGCTTCATATTTTGCAATAAGTTACCGGCGTTGTGTCATCGTGTTTCTCTTTCTTTTCTATGCAGTCCGACAGTGACCGCGCTTTAGGTCATGTAAGCCCCTTAAAGCATAACAATGGACTAAGATAACACGCCCGTATCCCGTCACATTGGATCCAAGCGTCCCACCACCAAACTAAGTAGAATTGGCAGGTGAAGTGATGTGCAGAGTGTGGGTGTGTGTGTGTCGGGGGTGTGTATGTGTGGGCCAATCTGATTACCGGCTGAGCGGATTATACGGGCGACGATACACGAGGCTGATGTTATCATAAAATTAACTTGTTGCTTTTTTATCACTAGACGAAGATTATAAAAGGTATGGGCGTTAAGCTTTTTGAAGGAGATTAAATCCAGCGCAAGCGCCAAGTGTGCTTTTAAAAAGATTAAAATAAAACTATAAGCGATCCGCCCCTACTTCGCACGGATTTTACGACTCGACAAACAATCAAGATTTCTTTATTGTAATATATAAAGTTTGATATTATTGTAAAATACACATGAAACTTTCGGAATAAATTCTCTGAATTATGGTGAAGACCGCATCAAAATCCGTTTCGTAGTTTTGAAGAACAACGCGGTCATACAGACAGACACGAAGAGCGACTTTAATTTATAATATATACTAGCAGCGCCCCGCGGTTTCACCCGCATAAGTGTCGATTGTGGGAATATCGGGATAAAAGCGTGAAGAGGTAACAGACAGACAAACAGACACATTTTCGCATTCATAGTGTCGGACAAGCAGAGCCACAAAAATAAAACAAAGAGAAAGATATTTACTAAAGTTTGAAATACACCGAATACACGAGTAAAAAATCAAACTAAGTACTGCTAGCAACATCAGGCAACATCCCCAGCTACAAAAGTAAATAAAACCTCTATGCTCCATAAAACACTGGCAACAAAATGTTCGCACAAAGCGGAACTCTGAAAATACATAAAACCGCACACAGACTGACTTTCGTTCAACCTTGTGAACTGTGATGAACAACCTGGGGGCCTAAAAAGGCCACTTTGCCAGAATCATAAAAGGATAACATTATGAATCATAATATGGCGAAGACAGTCCGTGTTTTTCTTTTTTTCGCTGCACTACGTAGGTATAATCAAAGAGATTGGCATTGAATTTAGATTGGACTGATTGGTATT
This sequence comes from Luperina nickerlii, assembly GCA_963855955.1. Lineage (NCBI taxonomy): Eukaryota > Metazoa > Arthropoda > Insecta > Lepidoptera > Noctuidae > Luperina > Luperina nickerlii. The sequence continues at coordinate 6,117,525 of OY979665.1, forward strand.
TTAGCACAGACAAAAAATATAACTGAAAAATCCTTCACCAATGGGATTTGATACGATTAACTCAACAGTTAACTGTCCATTATGATTCATAATGTTATCCTTTCATGATTCTGCCAAAGTGGCCCTTTTAGGCCCCCTGCTCTGTTGTCGGCAGTCGGCAGGTAAAAATATGAATGGGATCAAAAATACGCGGCAAAATGACGGATGAAGGGCGGACAGGCATGGAGCTCTATATTTGAGTGCTCGGAAGAGGCCAGTACCTACTAGGGAAGGGACACACGATTTCATAGTTTCTTTGATATTATGATTTTCATTCGTAAATGTGTAGTTTGGCTTCTCAGAGACATAAGTTTATATGAAGGCTTTATAAAAAACGTCTAGTTAAATGAAGACCATACGGATATTATTAAAATAAGCGAATAGGTGAATATGTATAAATCTTTGAAAGTAATATTTCCATATTTACCCGGGTAGTCTAAAGAGCTGGAAGAGATTTCTTCGTTATACTCAGGGCATCCAAAGGCAGAATAGAGTTGTGGGACAAACATCACCCGAAGTTGGGTGGTGGGCTGGTGGCACCCCACGTCGTCCAGCGCCAGGACCTGCCACCCGGACGTGACTGCAGTGGCCTACTTATAGGAAAAGCAACCAATCGACTGCGGACCCAAGTAGGCCGCTGCAAGCACAATCTAGCGAAATAAGGGATTATTGACCAAACCCATTATGAATGCGGTGCTCCTGAGCAAACCATGTCCCATATCGTCGCTTGCATGACTAAAAGTCCTATCTAATTTAACTCATTTTTTGGCTGATTTGGCTACATTTTCCTATTTGTGTTTCTTTACACTTTTCACTAACCGTCGTACAGTCAGCAACAAAATTCAATTAACACTTCAGTTTTTTTAATCTCAGTTATTGAGCAAAATATTTGTTAAAAATTGCATTGTACAGACGCCAGCACATCAAGCTACCCGAAACTGTCAAAATTTCCCAATAAACTTTGAACCTTATGCTTTGGCGATAAAGTTGAAAATTTATTAAATAAATTTGACAGATTGTAGTAGCTTGATGTGCTGGCGTCTGTACTTCTGCTGCAATTTTGAACAAATATTTTGCTCCATAACAGATTAAAAAAACTGAAGTGTTAATCGACTTTTGTTGCTGACCGTACCTCTATGTTATTTGGATCTCAAAATATAACCATTTTGAAAGGCAACAAAATGTAAAGAATCACGGATGGAAGAATGTAGATGTCCTAACTCAAATCGGCTAAAAAATGAGATAGGTATTTTAGTCATGCGAGCGACGATAGGTATGTTGGAGTCCAAAGTGTCAATACACCTGCACTTCTGAGGACCTAATACACTACTGATGCACCAGTTGGCGTGGCCACCTCCTGGATCCAACTCCACAAACTTATTATAATATTTTTACCTTTCCTATCGAATCGAAAAGAAGAAATTTCAAATTTCTCATTAATCACATAATTAAAAATTATGATTAAGAAACACAATTGAATATAAACATTATTTCGCCTAGTGGCAATTATTACACGATAAATATTCAACATGGCGTTACACCAGCTGTCCAACGTATCGTAACGACATAAAAATGTGCGGCGAATTGACCTGAATTTCAGTTATTACTGATTTTTGCCGCTGTCAGTCAGATTGGGGGCCGTTTGTTTATCGGACAACGGTTCACGCACCATTTGGTGCAATCTGTGGCTGTTTACACAATAATATTGATGGTGTTTAAGGAATAATATATTTTTAGAATTATTTGTATTCAAAGTACAACCATAACTGGCCACGGGTCATTTAATAAATACCTCTTTGTCGCAGGACTCACAGACACAGACAGTCTGCATAGAGGACAACGAGACAGCAGCTCATATGCTTTTAAACTACCCGGTGGTCTCCACGTACAGGGTAAAGTACTTCGGTAACCCAGGTACCCTACGTGATATTGTTAGTAATACCAAGGCGCTGCTGGCCTTCCTTGAGCTGGGGTGGATAGAATTCTATTTTCCAACCCGTACGCAACTACGCGCTTTACGGATACCAGGGGGCCTAAAAAGGCCACTTTGGCGAATCATAAAAGGATAACATTATGAATCGTAATATGGCGAAGACAGTTCGTGTTCATCTTTTTTTGGCTGCATTACGTAGGTATAATCAAGGAGATTGGCATTGGATTGATTGGTAATTTAGCACAGATAAAAAAAAAACTAACTGAAAAATCCTTCACCATTGGGATTTGATACGATTAACTTAACAGTTAACTGTCCATTATGATTAACAATGTTATCAATGTTATCCTTTTATGATTCGCCAGAGTGGCCTATTCAGGCCCCCAGGCCGTCTTACCAATACCAATACTAAATCACAACTTTTTTATTTTAGGTAATTCTCATTATTTTACAATAAAATAGATGTGTGACGAGTCGGACGCCCCCAAAGGATGAACCGGCTTCCTTAAGAAGGTGGCTGGGAGAGACTGGATGCGGAAAGCGGAGGATAAGGTGTTGTGGCGTAGCGTGGGAGAGAGAACTTTGTCCAGCAGTGGGCTGCGATAAGTAGAATTGATGATTGATGACAATGACATAGGCACAGCTCATCATCGTCATCATCATCAGCCTATAATGTTCCCACTGCTGGGACACAGGCCTCCTCTCAGTGAGAGGCACAGCTATGATGGTTTTTTTAATTTTTATAAATTACAGTTTCTTATAGTTAAACAAAGCACACAATTAGACCTCTGGGGTCTGTCCTAGCATGCCATGGCCTGAGACTTGACCAACGCGCTATTAACAGTTAAGTTAAAGTCGAGTTGATGTAATGTTCTTTCAACTTAAGCTTTATGTTTTTACTATTCATTGAGTCTCTAATGTCTACAGGTATTTGGTTTAGCAAATTGGGTATTGTGAAGGAAGCGGTACGCCTACCACAAAAGTTATTTTTGCGTGGCACTTGAAATGATTTTGATTTGGCTTGTCGTGTATTCACGTCATATTTAACTGGAATTTGAATATCATTGTTATCAAAATGTTCTATGAGGAACATATACTCAGCGCGCGCTAGAACAGGCAATACTTTGCAGTGTTTAAATAACCCTGTGTAATTGTCTTGGTATTCATTTTTTTTTTTCTAGTATATGACAAAATCTGCTTCAATCATTTTAGTATGTAAATATAAGTTACAACAAAATATTATCATCTTTTCAGATCTAAAATCAATTTTCAATTCGAAGATTTAGTAAAATGGTTTCGAATTTCTTGAGATTTATTAAATAAACAGGTTTCTCAACGTTTTCCATTATTTACTTCCAAAGTATTCCTTTAACTTAAAACTACTTGAAGGGAGAATTTCAGCTCTTTACAATGTTACACTAAACGTCTATTAGTATAACAGACACTTTATCCGCGCTAAAACCTTGTATAGATACTTTTAAACCAGTAAAACTTTCATTTATTTGTTGGAATATAATAAGGTACTTTATAAACTTGTTAATTTAAGTGGATTTTGTTTTAATTTATGTTGTGGTTATCATTTATATGATGGCAGTGGGCTGGTCAGTGGAGCAGAGGAGTCTTTGAGTGGAGACCGCGTATCGGTAAGCGTAATATGGGGCGCCCCCTCCAGCTAGATGGACCGACGTTCTTAAGGTGGCTGGGAGAGACTGGATGTGGAATGCGGAGGACAGGATATTGTGGCCCAGCCTGGGAGAGGCCTATGTCCAGCACTGGACTGCGATAGATTGATTGATAAAGGATATGAGACAGCTATCTTTAAAAAAAAAGTTTTTTTTAACCCAAAAGATTATGGGAAACCGGTTAGATTAGGTTAGGATAACAATGACAATTAACAGGCTAGGTAGGTATGTTGACAACTGTACAGGCTTTACTAGTCGCCTCGTAACAGCAAAGTAACGAGGTAACCAGCAGTAAAACCTGTACAATTGTCAACAAATTCTGTTACAAAATCACAAACAATTTCATTATGTTTCCATTTATTTCCAAAGCCTGTCCGTGACGTAAGGTCCGGTTGTGACACGTTCAGCCATCTCTGTCAGCAGCATTCGGAGCCGATATCCGGCGGGAACGGTAGGTGTCGCTGCGGTCGCTGGCACGTCTTCATTTCCTCTGTTTCCGGTGTGACCTCCATCGGAAGTGGACGCCTAACCGCGCAACCTAGTTTTTACAAGTACGTAACGTATTTTCGGGAGATATTTTACTCTATTTAATAAATACACCCGCACCCGCATAATTCTCGATCCTGTGATAATATCGGGATAAAAAGTATCATAAATGTCTTATGTTCTACCTTTTGTGCCAAATTTCATTAAATTCCCATCAGCGTGAAGGCGTACATACAAAAAATCTAATCTTTTCTTTTTTTAGTCAATTCTCTTTATGTTAAGAGCTATTTTTTTTTATAGAATTCTCAGCATGTATAGGTACATACATCTTCGTCAATATTTAATACATTTGACTAAAATAGGAAATATTTTTTTGGTATAAACATGTCATTAGAAAACCTTGTTTTTTAAGTGTTTAGGTACTTGTCAGTAAATATTGTTACGAGCTTGGGGTTCGTGACAATAAAAACTGCCGATTTAATAACCAAAAAAATGACACTTTACTCACCAACAATAATAGGGATGTTGCCTGGGTAAAAATAAATCGATTCGATTTAGTCCCTCAGTAAGATTATTAAAAAATATTGAACACGTATTTTTTGTTTTATCAATTAGATAAAAAATTACAAAGATATATCACATCAAAGTTCAGGAGTGGGGGGCTTTGACGTAATAACGTGCTAAAATTTGTAGCACGGCGTGACGTCATACGAAATTTCCAAGCGCTGTATCTTCGTAATTTTTTGTTTGCCAGACAAAAGAAAAAATACGTATACAATATTTTTTAGTAATCTAACTGATGGACTAAATATATTTTCTTAGTCAACTACCCTATTACAGCTCAAACACACTAATTAAGGAACACAATTTCACTTACTGATCACTCTTAGTCGCACTCGAATATCGCCTTCGATGTTATCGCTCGTATCGCTTAATCGAAACTATGTGTGTCTCGCGTCCCACCCGGCCTTATATAGTGCCGCAGAGCTAGTACATAAACATCTAGAACGTTCGAGTACATACCGGTCCCGACTGACTCGACGTCGATAGTTCTCGGAATTACTAGTACTTAGAAAGAGGTCAAGTAGGGTCAAGGTCCGAGTACCAAGGTACTAGTTCCGCTACCCGATACTAGATGGCGCTAGTAGTAACTAATGTCGCCATGTATCAAGCATTATTTGCGGCGCGCAACACTGCCCCCTCCTTAGACATGCTCGTCCCGAGCATTATTGGCCCCATAATAACGCGCCAGTCGATCCACATGGACGATCTTAGGAGTACCTCTTGCACCTTTCTGTATCCGGTAGGTTACATCATTGATCTTTGTCACAATCCGGTACGGTCCGTCCCATTTAGCTTGAAGCTTAGGAGATTTCCCTTTGCTGCGGACTGGATTGTGCAACCACACCAGTGAACCTTCGTCGAACCCTTTATTGTTCATTTTGCGGTCATAACGGGTTTTCATCTTTTCAGACATTTGCTGGCCCGATTGTCTGACGTGCTCATAAATGTCATTCATTTTGTTCCGTAAATCATTCGCATAATCAGTTACACTGCGTGGGGCATCAGGTGGTATTCCGGTGATCAGGTCTGCAGGCAGCCGTAGTTCTCTTCCGAAGTTTGCGAAAGCTGGTGTCACCGCTGTACTTTCGTGGACAGCACTTCGATATGACAACAAAAACGGTTGTATATGCTTGTCCCAATCTCGTTGCCGATTTTCCACAACTTTCGCTAGGTACCTCTCCAGTGTCTGATTAAATCGTTCCACCATTCCATCGGATTGTGGGTGGTAAGAAGTCGTCCTTGTTTTATGAGTACCCATAACTCGACAAGTTTCCTGGAATATTTGGGACTCAAAATTCCTTCCTTGATCACTGTGAATCTCCAAAGGTACTCCAAAACGACAGAAGACTTCATGAACTAATTTATCTGCAACTGTCGAAGCTTCTTGATTTGGAATGGCGAAAACTTCCGGCCACTTAGTGAAATAATCCATCACAACCATGAAATACTTGTTACCACTTTCACTCTCCGGAAACGGCCCCGCAACGTCGAGGGCTATCCTCTCCCATGGTGCACCAACATTGTACAATTTCAATGCACCCCTACTACGAGTCTGAGGTCCCTTTACAGCTGCACAACTTGTACATTTGCGACACCAATCCTCGACATCGTCCCGACAGTGGACCCAGTAAAACCGTTCTCGTATCTTCAGTAGAGTCCGTTTTACTCCCAGATGACCTCCTGAACAACCATTATGGTACAGCTGTAGAACATCCGGTACTTGAGCTTTAGGGACAACCATTTGCAAATGACAGCTGTCTCCCCGAGCATTTTCCCATTTACGGCACAGGACTCCATCCTGAACCACCAAGCTGTCCCATTGGGCCCAATAGCTTTTTGTGACCGAACTCATCGCTGAGACGTCACTCCATCTGGGCTTAGGAGCTCTGGCCTTCATCCACTCCAGAATTGGCTTGATGTCCGAATCTTCCTGCTGTGCACGTTGTAGGCTTTCCTTCCACTCGTTGTTGAGGTCTGTCTTAAGCATCCTCACAGGTACCACTTCCTTACTCTCCTGCCTAGTACAATGCTTGCAGTCTTCAGGACAAGGTCTTCTTGACAATGCATCTGCGTTGCCATGAGATTTTCCGCTGCGATGTTCGACCACGAAGTCGTATTCCTGCAGTAGTTCAATCCATCTCGCAACTTGTCCTTCTGGGTTTTTGAACTGCAATAGCCATTTCAGTGCAGCATGGTCAGTTCGTAAGTGGAATTTCCGCCCCAGAAGATATTTGCTAAAATACTGCAATGACTTTACCACAGCAAGCAGTTCCCGTCTCGTAACACAATAGTTCCTTTCCGGCTTTGACAATGACTTGCTGAAGTACGATATCACAACCTCTTGATCACCATTCCGTTGGGACAACACACCACCAAGTCCTATATCACTTGCGTCTGTGTCAACTATAAATTCCTTGTTCGCATCAGGGTACCCCAAAATAGGTGTTTTGCACAGACGGTCCTTTAGCTCCTGGAATGCGATGTCGCAACTATTATCCCAGCAGAAATGTCGCTTCTCCTCGGTTAGCTTATGCAGGGGTTTGGCTATATCTGCAAAGTTCTTGACAAATCGCCGATAATAGCAGCACAAACCCAAAAATGCTCTGACCTGCGTCTTGTCTTTTGGAACTGGCCAATCCTTGACAGCGGCGATTTTCTCTGGGTCCGTGCGGATACCTTCTTCAGACACTACATATCCCAAAAAGTTAACTTTTTGTTTGAATAGTGAACACTTCTTCGGACTTAACTTGAGGTTGGCACTCTGGATCTTCATGAGCACGCGTTCTAGGTTTTGAAGATGTTCTTCAAACGTACGGCCTACGATGATGATGTCATCCAAGTAGACCAGACAGGCATCGCCAATTAGCCCAGTAAGTACAAGTTCCATCAACCTTTCAAACGTTGCCGGAGCATTGCACAATCCAAACGGCATAACTTTAAATTGCCACAGACCCTTTCCTGTCGAGAATGCAGTTTTTTCCTTGTCCTTGGGGTCAATTTCAACTTGCCAGTAGCCACTTTTCAGGTCCAGCGTGCTAAACCACTTTACGCCAGTAAGCATGTCCAGCGTGTCATCGATTCTCGGCAAAGGATAGCTGTCCTTCTTCGTAACGTCGTTCAGACGACGATAGTCAACACAAAACCGCATGCTGCCGTCCTTCTTTCTTACCAGCACTACAGGTGAACACCATGGACTAGATGAAGGTTCAATAACACCATCCTTCACCATTCCCTCAATCATGGTTTCCACTTCCTTTTCACGTGCTACCGGCAATCTCCTTGGCCGCTGACGGATAGGCAATTCTTCTCCTGTGTTTATTTTGTGTTGAACTATGCCAGTCTTTCCGATGTCAGCATCGTTGGACGAGAAAACATTGGCGTACTTGAGTAACATCTTCTTTGCCTTGACCATTTCATTTTGGGACAGAGCGCTGCGGCAGTCTTCTAAAAGGGTGGTCACTCTCGTTGGTGCATCCTTGCTGAGGGTCCCAGTCGATAGATATTGGCATCGACGCAACCAATCCACTTCCTCGCAAGTACCAAGTAGTGTGCCTTTATCTATAATGTGTTCCTGATCACAAAGGTTCAGCACACGTACCCCTGAGATGTCGGTGGCTCTGACCAAAGTTCGTGCCACTTTCCATGGAAGGTCATTGTCTACCCTTTCCACGAGTACACAACGATGAGTTTGCCCAGGATTCCGAGGTAGACTAACCGGAACAATCGTTTCCGATCGCGGCGGAAGAACAATCTTCTTAAGGCTGTACACATTTCCTGGTAACGCCCCTTCCACGAAAACTTCCTCTTGTCCACATTTCAAAACACCTTGCTTGACGTCAATCTCGCAACAATTCTTCCTCATAAAGTCAAGGCCCAGGATGCAATCGTCCATTATATCAGCCACAATGACATTATGGTAGATTCTGTTGCCTAGCTTCAGCTCCATCTTCTTCTCTCCATGGACGGGTATGCGCTGACCGGTGGCTGTTACCAAATTAATGCGTTCTCGGTTGTATGCGGAGTCCCCAAGGAACCGACTTGTAAGTTGGGAACTGACGACCGTACGAGAGGCTCCTGTATCTATGGTCAGCTTACAAGGTGTTCCGTTGACCTCGCCCTTGATGATTAGGCTGTTCCCGTCATGGGTTTGTGTGATCGAAATTCTTGGGGCTCCTTGAACATCAGCCAGCACCCGCCCCGCAGTCCTGGCTATTACTCGTTTCCCTGCTGCTGATGTTGGGCGGTGCTGTTAGCCGCACTGCCCTCCGTGGATCGGCCGTCTTCTCTTTCTACAGTTCGCTTAGGGCAACTAGATCGAAGGTGGCCCCTTTCACCACAGCCGTAGCACCTAGGGCTGTATCCTTTATTGCGGTCGCGAACTGTAGCCGCTGCAACCTCCCTGACGCGATGGGAACGATGATCCTGCCGCACCGCTTCAACCTCCAGTGCATGGGCTAAGGCGTCCTTCAGCGTTCCGTGGTGACCGAGCCTTACAGCAGCTCTAACTTCAAGGTCGCGGATGCCGTCGATGAATGCCTGCAGCAGGTTCCCATCAATAAGCGCAGGTACGGACTGGTAAGCTTTGCGAACAAGCTTCTCCACTTCAAGGGCCCACTGCTGCAGGTTTTCATTACTGCGTTGCACGCGATCCTTCAGCTGCGCACGGAACACGTGTTCCAGGTGAGCGTCGCCATAAATGATAAATGATAAATGATAAATGATTTTATTTTTGTAAGTAGGTTTGTACAAACACTTTTACACGTCAATCATATTTTTTAAACTAGATGAGGTCGGCGTTTCCTATCTGACTACTCTGAGAAGAAAGGCCGAAACAAACTCAGAGGTCATAGTCTCTTTTAAAGTCCAGACATAATCTTGGTCAGGTTATATGAAGACCATGTAGGTCGATGTCTGAGATGGTCTTTTGAGGAAAGAACCACACAGATTGAGAGGACCTGTCCAGTCAGTGCACGCATTTGTCAGAAATCGTGCAGCTCAACTCAAGACTTAAGGAGCTCAACGATCCGACGAACAATACCAAAGAAAGGACATTTGGGTAGGCCACAAAAATTACTCAAACTGCCAGACCATGGAGAGAATAATAAAAAATATAAAATGAATAAAATAAATGACCCACATCGTCTTCATATTCACAAAAATTAAAATAATGTAATACTTTACAAGTAAGCAAATGTCATTGTTTTTTAAAAAAAATATATTAATGTCAATATGTATATTATATAAAAAAAAAAAACAACAAAAGAACAACAAAAACACTCAAAATGCATAAATTGGAAGCAGCTCAATCCCAAGCCTTTTTATCCTCAATATAATCTTTAACAGTATAAAAAGCTTTCTTGCACAACTTACGTTTAATTAATAATTTAAATTTATTAAGGCTAAGATCTTGAACGTGGCTTGGTAGTTTATTATAAAAGCGTATACATTGGCATCTGAACGAGCCACCTATTTTCTTGAGCCTTGTTGCAGGTACAACAAATTTGTGTTTGTTTCTAGTATTTACATTATGGATATCACTGTATTTTTTGAACAATTTTATATTTTTATGGGCATATAAAAGATTTTCATAAATATACTGAGAAGGCACAGTCATTACATTAATCTCTTTAAATTTGTCTCTGAGAGAGTGCCTCGGACTTAATTTATAAATTGATCGAACAGCACGCTTCTGCAAAACAAATATAGTCTGAATATCGGCGGCATTTCCCCACAATAGAATGCCGTACGACATTACACTATGAAAATAACTAAAGTACACTAAACGGGCAGTCTCTATATCAGTTAAATTACGAATTTTTCTAACAGCGTATGCTGCGGAACTTAGCTTTTTTGACAATTTATCTATATGTGGACCCCACTGAAGCTTAGCATCCAAAGTTATGCCCAAGAATACTGTGCTGTCTTCAGGATTCAATTCCTCGCCCTTTATCAACACATTAGTTTTCACCTGCCTAACGTGGGGTAGCGTAAACTTAATGCATTTGGTTTTCTTCTCATTTAGAAGCAAATTATTAACATTGAACCAGTGGACTACTTTCGAGATCGCGCTATTTACATCGTCAGTATCCAACTGCTGGCGTTTAAGTTTAAACAAAAGTGAAGTGTCATCTGCAAACAACACTATATCATGATTATCCTTTATGAGGTACGGCAAGTCATTAATATAAATAAGAAACAAGAAAGGACCAAGAATTGAGCCCTGTGGGACTCCCATCGTTACTATAGATCCGGGTGATCTTTCTCCATTAACGTCAACCCTCTGAATCCTTTCACTCAAGTATGAAGTAAGAAGATCCAGAGCAGTATTCCGGATCCCGTAGTGGTGGAGTTTCCTGATTAACGTTTCGTGAAAAACGCAATCGAATGCCTTGGACAAATCACAAAAGATGCCCAAGGCATCGCATTTATCTTCCCAGGCATTATAAATATGTCCTAAAAGTTCAACACCGGCATCAGTAGTTGAACGACCCCTTGTAAAACCGAACTGTTTGCTATGTAATAATTTATGTTTATTAAAAAATCTTTGCATTTGGTCTAAAATTAGTTTCTCAAAAATTTTACTAAAGGTAGGTAGTACAGAAATAGGTCTATAATTTGTGGGGTCTGATGTACTACCTGATTTAAACAAAGGTATTATTTTACTATGTTTCATAAGGTCAGGAAACTCCCCATTGTCAATACAACTATTAAAGATAAGAGCAAGAGAAGGTGCTACAATGTCAATAATAGACTTAGCAACTTCTACAGAATTACCCCATAGATCTGTAGTCTTTTTTACATTTAAAGTGTGAAAGGTTTTAATTATATCTCGACATGTAATATATTCAAAATGAAAATCCGAATCGCAAACATTAACATTTTCCTTAAGCAAAGACTCAGCAACAGAAGGTGATGAGTTTAGGGATTTAGTAGTTGAAACGGGAATATCTGAAAAGAAATTTTCAAATGCCTCGGCGACTTGTGAGTCTGATTTTATTATGTTGTCATTAATAGACAGGCTGTAGTTAGTATCTCGGTTACTAGACCTTCCCGCTTCACTATTAATAATATTCCAAGTTGTTTTAATTACATTACTGCTGTTTTTAATCTTTGAACCCAAATAACGTGACTTGGCTATATAACAAACTTTTTTAAATAATTTTGAATAATTTCTAACATACAAATTAAATTCATCAGTGTTAACATAAGTCCTTTCATTGTACAGTTCATAAAGCCGTGTTCTACTTTTATGAATACCAATGGTAGCCCAATCACTGAACGATGCATTACTATTAACCGAGATAGTCTTAGGAATAAAGGTGGAATCAAATTGTTTACAGTACATTTTAAAAAAATTATCATAAAGATGATTAGGATCAGCATGAATGGACAAAACTGGTAATTTATTAATGATTTTAACTTTAAAAACCTCCAAGCGACTTGCAGTTTTGGGGTTAACAGTGATATCCTTTTTAGCCACTTTTTTGTTTTGGTTTTGAATAGTAATCCTTTGCCCACAATGATCAGAATCTAGTAAATTTATAATTTCTTTGTGGCTTGGTATAATATCTGTATAAATATTATCTAGGCATGTGGCACTAGTTGGGGTTATTCTTGTGGGCTCCAAAAATAGGTTTACAAGATTGTAGGACTGAAACAGACTTAAAATTTTACTACAGGAACCTGAGTTTTCTAATAAATTTACATTAAAATCACCACAAATGATAACGGACTTGTTTGAGTTACAAATCCTGTGTAACACTTCATCCATTACCTTTTCAAAGCAGTCATACAATCCTGACGGTGGTCTATACACACTTAATACAATAGAGTGCTCCAATTCTATACAGGCAATTTCAACTGTACGCTCAACAGATAGGCTCACAATATCTTTACGATCTTTAAATGTGAGCTGGTTACTTACTAAAATTAATGAGCCACCGTGTATAGCATTTATTCTGCTGAACGAACTACCAACCTGGTGATTATTAAAATTGAACAAGAACTGATGGCTTTTCAGCCAATGTTCTGTTATACAAAGAATGTCAATACTATTAAAATTCATGAATAATTCTACTTCTAAATCTTTGTTCATAAATCCTTGAATATTCTGATGCACCAGGTTGATACTATTTACTGATTTTAAACTTCTTTTTGAGTTATTTTTGCAATTCTGTATGTTATAGCTAGAGGTGGCCTCTGTTGTCTTAATTTCTAATTTAAATTATTATCAATGTCATTAATAATGACCAAATTATTGGCAGAATTGTGTATAATGTCATTGCATTGCTCAAAAGAAGCAAGTTGTTTAGCCAAGTTTTTGGCTGTAATAGAAAAAAAATAAGATAGCGACACAGCTATCTGTCTTTTATAGTAGTCAGAAAGATAGTACATAACAATGTTATATCTATCTTTTGTCAAATACAAATTATTATTAACATAATTGTTAATATCAACTAAATGGAACTTGTTATTATTAAATGTCAAGTTATGCAATGTCATATTCAATTCAAATCTTAACCTATTTTCTTCCTGTGGCAAACTGTTACTGTAAGGGAATGTAAACAATACAACTTTTCTTAAACTAAGGTTGCATAAAGTTCTATGATACTGAAGCAGTTCTCCTTTGTTAACGTTTCCCCTATTACCCATAAAAATTAATAAAGTTGTATCCGGGGTAAAGTTACATTTAATAATTTCTTTCATAATATGAAACAAAGAGCAACCAGGCATGCAGTAATTTATTATTGAGTGTCCCGGATATTCATTTGTCAACAAGTGACCTAAGTCCTTACCAATCTCATCACAAAATAATATAATATCATTATTTAAAGTTTGTTTACAATGTTTATAGGAACTATTAATAGGAGGAATTACCAAATCAACACAGGGCTGCAGTAAGGTGGTATTGCATACCGAGCCTCCAATGCCTCCAGGAGCTGCTCGTAAGTCACTTCCTTTCCGAGAGCTTCCAGAACAGTTAAGGCCTGGTCGCGCAAGCCCAGGGTGAGGGCAGTCATGGCCTGACTTTTATTCCACCCGTTCGCCTTCATGACAGCCTCGAACTGGATTTTGTAAGCCGACCAGGAAGAAGTTCCGTCGAACGGTGGCACTTTGAATCCACGTAGCGAAGGTGTTGTAGCTACGGGAGCTGCGATTCCATCCCCCAGTTTAAGGTTACCTAACTCTTGCTTCACATTAGCAATGACGTCATTAAACTTGCTGATCTGAGTTTCAGCTTCTGACAGGCGGTTGTCATGCTGGGCAACCTTCTCCTTCACCTCCTTCATGTCTTTCCCCAAAGTTGCGTGAAGGTCCTTTATGAGGAGCATCTGCTCCTCCTGGCGGCGCACCTGCTCCTCCTTATCCCGCTGGAGCTGTTCCTCCAACCGACGAGCCTGTTCCTCCTGTCGGCAAGCCTGTTCCTCCTGTCGGCGGGCCTGTTCCTCCTGTCGGCGGCTTTGTTCCTCCTGTCGACGAGCCTGTTCCTCCCTGTCACGCAGCAGCTGTTCTTCCAACCGACGGGCCTGTTCCTCCTTGTCCCGCTGGAGCTGTTCCTCCAACCGACGAGTCTGTTCCTCCTGTCGACGGGCCTGCTCCTCCTTGTCCCGCTGGAGCTGTTCCTCCAACCGACGAGCCTGTTCCTCCTGTCGACGAGCCTGTTCCTCCTGTCGACGAGCCTGCTCCTCCTGTCGGCGAGCCTGCTCCTGCAGCATCATCATCAGAGCAGCAAAATCTGGTGCTGGTGATGCTGGAGCAGCTGTGGACGGGCCGGCCTCCGTGGTCGGTAGCTGGCCTTCCGACCCCTGTGGCATTGCTCCACCAAATCGCCTCTGATCCGTCTCTTGCTGGCGTTGACTCCGGGTACGGATACCCTCCATGTCCTCTTTGGGTAAAATCGGCATTTTAAACCTCGCTTCTGACACCAATTGTTACGAGCTTGGGGTTCGTGACAATAAAAACTGCCGATTTAATAACCAAAAAAATGACACTTTACTCACCAACAATAATTACAGCTCAAACACACTAATTAAGGAACACAATTTCACTTACTGATCACTCTTAGTCGCACTCGAATATCGCCTTCGATGTTATCGCTCGTATCGCTTAATCGAAACTATGTGTGTCTCGCGTCCCACCCGGCCTTATATAGTGCCGCAGAGCTAGTACATAAACATCTAGAACGTTCGAGTACATACCGGTCCCGACTGACTCGACGTCGATAGTTCTCGGAATTACTAGTACTTAGAAAGAGGTCAAGTAGGGTCAAGGTCCGAGTACCAAGGTACTAGTTCCGCTACCCGATACTAGATGGCGCTAGTAGTAACTAATGTCGCCATGTATCAAGCATTATTTGCGGCGCGCAACAATATTACTATTAACTATGGATGGATACGAATATGACCTATGCAGATTTAAAAAACTCACCCGCGAAATAGAATAGCAATTAAAAAAATATAAACATCTGAATTGAGAACCTCCTTCTTTTCTTAAGTCGGTTAAAAATAGGTTTCGTCGACTGAGGAAATTGCTACTGAAAGGTCATCTTGAAATTAAACTTCAATAAAATCTTTGAGTGCAAAAATGGCTAGACTATTTTCATAATGTTGTACAAGAAATACTATGTAGTACAGACGCCAGCACATCAAGTTACTACAGTCTGTCAAATTTATTGAATAGATTTTCAACTTTATCGCTAAAGCATAAGGTTAAAGTTGATTGGAGAAATTTGACAGTTTCGGGTAGCTTGATGTGCTGGCGTCTGTAAATAAGATAACATCACGCCTTTATTCCTCGAAGGGTTGGGCAGAGTTGTACAGACGCCAGCACATCAAGCTACCCGAAACTGTCAAATTTTCCCAATCAATTTTGAACCTTATGCTTTAACGATAAAGTTGAAAATCTATTAAAGAAATTTGACATATTGTAGTAGCTTGATGTGCTGGCGTCTGTATCTTGTAGTACACCCACATTCGCTAGTTAGGTTTAGATCCCATGTAATGGGGGCGAGCCTATTTCCACCAACGGGGCACGATTTCGACGAAGGAAAACATCGTGAGGAAACCGGCATGTCCTAGAACCAAAAATTTGAAAGCATGTCATATCTACCAACCTATAACACTGAGCCCGCGTGGTGGGTTACGGCTCACTCCCTCTCACAGAGAGGAGGCTTGTGTCCCAGCACTGGGAACATTATAGGCTGATCATGTGTGTATTCTGTGGGCACAATTCCTAAACCCATACTAATTAATAAGTTAGAACTGTTCGACGAGAGTGGATGAGGCCTGTCTTCAGTCCTATTGAAATTTGCCAAACTTTCAAGTTGAGACCATTCTAGTGTACTTATATTACCGGTTGCCATTGAGATATGGGTCATCCACATAACCTACAAACTTAACCAATCCCTGAGCACTCCAAAGCTTTCATAGAAGGATTAAACTAATTACTTTAATGTTCGAGCTGTATATTGAGTGAACAGTCCATTATACACAGACGGCATATATACTCCGCCATCTTGCAACCAATTATAGCTCGAAACAATAAGAAGTGAAGCCTCAATAATGGCGGGAACTCCTTGAAACTACCCTTGAAACAATCTGATTTGTAGCTCGTATTGGAATAAGATGAAATTACTGTACCTACTTCGTTTGTAGCCATCTTGTTTTTTTCTATAATATCTGTTGGATTTGATTGTTCTGTATCTGATGAGTGTAGGCGGTAGTGTTATTGTTATAAGATAGGACAAACTCGGTACTCAAGTGTTTTTGGATTTATTGGATCCGTGTTCATTACTTTTACAACATGCAGTATATTGTAAAACTAACGAACACGGATTCAATTAAAAACACTCCATATTCTTCATACTCAATTTTCTTACAGTCAACGTTTTTAACAAAGTCTTGATAAAAACCTCGAAACGAAAATCCAAAATGTGGCTAGAATTGTTCTAGGTGAATATTGTAAGCAGGCTTGCCAAAAAAACAATACTACAGTACTATTGTCCGATTTATTTTAATTTTAATACAAAGAACATTATTAAGTGTATTCCTTCAATTATTTATGATGTAGCGAGCAAATTTCGTTTATTTTTGCTTTCTCCTTTTAGCTAGATAGACGATCGCACGGCTACCCAGTCATAATCAGATGGGGTCTTCGTGTGAGGTTGTTTTTGTGGTGTTCCATTGAAAATTCACATTACACAATAATTACAAAAATAATTTTAATATATTCACCTTCATGTGCGAAAATCCTCCTCGGCACTTAATTCAGATTCACATTTATATTAACATTATTAGTTACGAGTACTTGTAACCTCACATAACTTCCACAAAGCAGTATACTCTGCCTCCCACGTTTCCAATTAGTGGCGAGGTCGTTAGAGGTCGTGAATATCTATGGGCACAATATGGAGCCCGTCTGCGTTCGACACTGCGCGACACAGTACGACACTGTACGACACAGCGGCTTATCGTACAGGAGCAGGCATTTTGATAAACATTCGTATACAAATTACTTATGGGTGCTGTTATTACATGTGTCGGTGATATTTGTGAGAGGCGCTATAGCTGAGTACTAAATTATGTTCACGGGTTATATTTTGGAGACGATTTTCAAAGTGATTTTGAATGAAGGATACATTCCTGCTGCTAGAATATTGTAACAATACATAGATAATATGTTTCTAAGGAATCTTACCAATCGTACGTAAGATAAATGTCGTACAAACTACATAATGTTACCCATTTGTACTCTTACATATTACTTTATTTCTTCTATTTGTTTTCTTGGGTGTGTTTTAGGTAAATACACCTCTGCTAAACCTTTCAGGGATTACTGGCGTTATACAGGGTGTTTGGAAGCTGCATACAAAGCCGTAAGGGGGTGATAGTTGACACCATTTAGACCATTTTGAGCCATACATGTCTTAGACGAAGTTTGTTTTTTATTTTTTTCGCAGTTAAAGTTGGTATGTTATTTTTGACTAATAGTTTATACTAAAAAAAAAACAAAAACATACTTCGTTTAAGACCTGTATGGCTCAAAATGCTGTGAATGGTGCCAACTATCTCTTCCTTAAAGCTTTGCACTCATCTTCCAAATACCCTGTTTAATATGTGTAAATAAATATTACTATATTTTTTATCACGCAAGCGTCAAATGGAAAACGTTAATTTAAACAAAGATATGATTTAATAAAATATTTATTTTATCATTTATTTTGTAAAGTTTCTCAGCTTTCTCTTTCCTCTCTTTGCTGTAAAGTGCTGATACATTGGCAGTTGTCAAAGCGGAAGACCACTACTGGAACATACGATCCATTTTCCTGTTTCCCTCCAGTTTGCAGTGCAAACATGTCGGTAAATGCTCCGACAATGTGCCACATACATTTCTTAGATATATGGGGCGCATTCAGCAATGTACAATGTACAAATAAATGTAATGTAATGTATTATGGACGTGGTTGCGGTGCTGTCGTGTGCCGTGTGTAACTGATGGAGATTGGTTTTGGTTTTGTTCTGCCGTATTGAAAAACATTGAATCGGAATAACTTTTATATTGAACAGAAGTTTATAAGCTATTCCTGGGCTATTACAGGTAAACATATTCTTCAAATAATGTCAATCCACGTAGAGTTAATATTATTCTATTTATTTTATTTTATTTTACTATTTATGAACATATATATATATATAAACAGACACGAAATAAATCAGAACAGAAAAATAGGTACAAAGGTGATGCTTATTTCATAAGAAATCTCTTCCTATTGTTTGGAGGTTCTTCTTCGTCGAATCGATGACTCCATTCTTCTTCATAGCGTATTGATGACAAATAAGAAAGTTTTTGTAAAAATTCAAATATTGTGTTAAGCCCAAAAGTCAGCCACGCAAACGCTTTTTCCTGATGCAGTTATAAGATCCTCAAGTGCACAGGTGATGATGTGTGCGACGCAACATGGAAGAAGATGGCCATTGTCTGCGGAGATACGCCGCAAATACAAATGAGATTCGAATAAGTTTTAAATTAGTTTCGACCGGAATTCGGCCACTTCGACAGCGGCAGTATTAGGCCGCTATCCCACTGGCGTTTTACGAGTGTTGACGTCAACGTCGCGTCTGCGCGGCGTCGACGCTGCGCAGACGCGACGTTGACGTCGCGTCATCGCGTAACAAGCATAAAACGTTCGCTGAACGCGACGTCAACGTCGCGTTTGCTTAACGTTAACGTCGCGTTTGTTGGCAATAGTATCATCTGCGCGACGTTAACGTCGCGTTCAGCGGACGTTTTATGCTTGTTACGCGATGACGCGACGTCAACGTCGCGTCTGCGCAGCGTCGACGCCGCGCAGACGCGACGTTGACGTCAACGCTCGTAAAACGCCAGTGGGATAGCGGCCTTAGCTTCGAACTACATCTGTAGATCTAAACAATATGTTCAAAGTTCAACAAACATCTGTTAAACATTCTCTCATTCTTTATAAACGTAACGGTTAGAAGAAGGTCACTTTCCAATGAGCCTGCTTCTCCTTTTCACTAACCCCCGCATTTAAAAACATTGCTTATAAAATTTAGAGACGTCGAAACGCAAAAAAAAAAATGCTTAAGTAGACGCTGATCATTACTTAATTTTAAACAATGTTTATAAAAAAGGGGATGAATCTTAGAACGACATAATCGCCATACATTTCTTTGATATCGAAAAATACCTTGAAACAAAACCAGTACATTTTATGAGTAAAGAAAATAATAAACTCACACTCCAATGTTTACAGGTGAGATATCCCGCGCGAATAACTACTCGCGTTTAGTTATTGAAGGTTGCCGCCCATTTACAGACGCCATATTGTGAAAATATTCTATTTATAGTTAGATATATTCTTTGGGGAAATTCACGCTTTCATCTATCGTTTGTATCATCTTCAGTTTCGCCTTAGGGTGAAGCGCGAAGGTAAAATTAATATTTGATCAAAAAATGGGTATACAATATACATTTTTACCAAGAATGCCAAGTTCTAATCTTTTTTGATAACACGTGCCTCGGAAAATATTCTTGGGAGACGAACCCCGGTTATATCGTAACAGTATTATGCGTTCCTTTTCGTGACATGTAATCCGTTTTTCGGTTGAGGAAGTCATGTTGATTTTTGTGATTATATTAAGTTGTCACAGGGCTTATATATCAGGAATATATTCGTTCGTTAGTCGCAATATCCTTAAATACTTTCATTTAACAACCGTAAATGATAGCTTACCAATTTTTATCTGAGAGTCAGGTATATTTGCCTGACACATGCTGACCTGGACATCCATTTGGTGTGACCATTAGATGCACACTGCACTTTTTTCGCTATTCGATTTAAAATATGTCATAATGTCACTTTATTACGTTTTTCTTTTATTTTTCTTTTTGTATATTGGCACCTTCGTTTTATATATATTAATGTAATTTGTTATCATTTAGTTGTGATTTTGTATGGTGTGGCTATGTCTATTGTGTGCACGGAATAAATGTAAGTATCTATCTAATTTGCTATTGCAAATATTATTTGTGAGGTGTACAGGAACACGACTAAACTGCACGATATTGGAGTCACTGCAGAAATATAAGCATTTTCATCGCTACATCAAAACATCGCTTAATAAGCTCTCAGAACCGTACACAAACTAATAAGCAGAATGAAATAGCGAACGTTCCGGAATATCTCGTTGTAATGCCAGCCTGCATCGTCGAAAACGTGTTAATATTGATTTAACGAAGTTAAGCCCATCTGCGGGTACTGTCTATGTATGTATTTATGTGAACTGCGAAACACGGAGAAGGTAGTACATGGAGTAGTTGATTTAGTGGGTTTCGACTAAAACATACAAAGTTCTATGTTATGTGTGTTGAACGTAGTCAAATTCACAGACCACTTAATTTTACATTTGTAAAGCTGTTGCTACATCGCCGCGCTTATCAAAAGATTCGTTAATGTTTTTATGCGGATGGGAAGATGTGTCCCCGTCGGTTTTGAAAAAAAAAATACACTTATTTAGCACAGACTAAAAGGCACACAATACAACATATTATAAAATTACTTGCTTGATTTGCTTGCCGTTTACGAGATCAACAGGTAGAGAAGGGTAGCAAGCCCATCTTGCACCGGAAACCAAATAGAAATTGAATTACACACATATTTTTATCACATTGAAGGCGGAAAAAAATGATGCTTTCGTAAGATTGTCGGCGTTTGGCAATCATGCCGCATTTCTGTAATTATCTATTGTGCCGTCCTCGCAATATGCCTGCCTACTCCATTTGCTTCCTACTCAGTGTTGCGTCCAAACTACATACGTAAGCTTGTTTGTAATGCTCTGGATCTGTTTACTGGGCTATTTATGTAACGGCACGCGTGCTTGTTTGTTTGTGTGTTCGTACTGGAAAATAGTATGTTGACTCATAGATTAATATTACATAAGTTGTATTCCCGTAGGCTGTAGTGTATACTACTGCTTTGGAACTTTTATTTAAACTGCTATGATGACCTTGTATGAAGACCACAGTTTGATGCGAATCAGCAGTGCGATTCTGTAACCATCTCACCGTGAAAACTTAGGTGAGGTGAGCGTGGAGTGAGCTGTCAATAGTGTCAATTCCTAGCAAAAACAAACTCATTTCACCTAAGTTTTCACGGTGAGATTTTTACAGAATCGACCGGCTGTTTAGTGGTAAAGGTCTCATTATCATCATCATTCTAATTTATTTTGGGTCGACGTAATATGATTTTTTCTTCCACTCTTCTCTGTTATTTGTCATCCCGTTAGTCTAGAAAGGTTTCAATGAAAAGAAAACAATTTATTGGAATGTGAATCGGGTCACATCAGCCCCGAAAGCGGTGGCGAGATGACCTGGATGCGTACCGCAAGGGCTGATTCGAGATGGCGCGGGAAAAGAGTTCCTGGAAGGACTTGGGGGAGTTTCTCCAGCAGTGAGACAGTGTAGGCAATACAAAAAAAAAGTAAATAAACAAAAATAAAGTGAAAATATAAGTTGACATAAATATGAGATGTATGAGGACTCTTTCACAAGGTTATAAGTAATCTTAACTATTAAATAAATAACTTGCTGGGAAGTTTTACGTTGCTTGTTGCTAAGTTAGTTACATTTTATTACAAAACTGCTGCAACATATTATCGTTCGTCTACCAAAAGATAACTGCATATTACATTTATTACCCAACCCTAAACTTGCTTCGTAATACCCAGCGACAGGATTTTATTTTTATGTAGGTCATAACATGACGTGTCTGAGGCAAGGGGACGTACGCATTCTGCCACTTTGCCCCGGATCATGGGAGATTGAATTTACGTGTAGACTTTTTTTGTGTATTACTTCCATATACAATATGTAGTGTAATGGTAGATCGAATCAACCTCTTTTTATTGGTATTTCTGCTTTTTGAGCGATAGATTGATAGTTTTCTTTTGCGATAAATTGATTTACTAAAAAAGCCATAAAATATAGGTATGGAATACCTATATTTTATGGCTTTTGCATTGATATGATTGCATATTATTTTTTTGGTATGGAAACATGCGATATGATAGTCAAATTGAGTGATTTTCTTTGTTTCTTTGAAATGTGTCGGACTTTATTCATCTTGAGTTTCCCTAAAAGCATATTTTATATATCGTTTATTTGATTTATGTCAGTTCCTTTTTCATTTCTCTTTATGGGAACTATAAATCCAAGGAAATTATTCGCCACAGCACGAGTTTTCCTGCTAATGGACATCGTATAAATTTTTTATGGTTTTAATGGTGAAAAATGGCCAGTAAATTTTATTGACTGACGACTGCAGTAAAACAATGTTAAAAAAAAGTACTTTTTAAATGGCATAAAAATAATGACGCGTATAAATCCTCGAATAAATCAATTTTGTTTTTGTATTGCATTTTAAGTTTATTACTAAGTTAATTTAACACGAATTAACTTGGTAATAACTATAATAATTATGATTAAATTATTTCAACGTCAAACTTATATGGTGTATTTTTTTTGGGTTGAAGTTATTTATTCGGTTTGCTGTAGGAGTAAAATGGTAGAAGTCATCACGTAACGAAAAAGCGTTATGCCCCCATGCGACTTTCCCTCTTTCTCAAAAAGGAGGCAGAGAGAGACATAGTTTTCATAGTTTTCGAGGGTGCTGAAACCAAGAGCGAGGTCAATATGAAAACCCAAGATGGCGGCTGCGAATAAATTTAAAATTTTCATCACGGGTGTTGTTTTCATGGTATTTTACTAGCTTGCGCTGCTCCAGTCTTGGGTAACTCCCTCCATCTTTTACGTGCCTGCGAATCGTGGTGGTATATTACATAATTAATCATACCAAGAATTATAAGTGGAAACAAAGTATAAGACAAGAACGGAAATAAAGCTACTGCGAAATAAAGTAAACCAAAAAAAGGGTTCGTGTAATAAATGGTATAAATTAGCATAACGTTACCTACAATCGTTTATACTTTACAGTACTTAATACGTTTGTATTTCTTTACTAACTTTATAACGTATAAATAATTTTGTATTTTTTTCCTTGATGTGGTTTAGTGTTTTTATGAATGTTATTCAAACAATAATAAATCGTTGGAAAAAGTGGTTAGGTAAAAGTTGAAACCTTCTTTATACACATGATGTGATTCCCTTTAGTGAGAGATTTATCCTGAACAAGGTTGGTTCACTTCTATCAGATAATTTTGGAACAGACTATACGTCCAAAGATGCTATTATTTGTCTAGACTCTAGAGGCTTTTTTTTTTTCTTTTTTTTTTTTTAAGGTTTGGTTTTTCAAAAACAAAGATCACTTCATTCGAATGTGCTTTTTTAAAGTTTCAATTATAGGTCAAAAAGTGATGCCATCAGAAAATATTTTATACGCAAAATTATTAATTATGCAAATCTTAAATGTCAGTTTATTAACAACTCCAGCCCAGCGCTCTCTGATATCGGCCCATTACAATAGAAAATCAATTGTATCTCATTAGCGGTGATTAAGGATGATCGAGTTAAGAGAAAGGCACGTTGTTCATCAGTTTAGTAATAAAACACAAAATTAAAAGCATTTATACACGTCTTAGAAAATAAAAATACTATTAATAAATACTTTGAAATACCAATACGCCGATAACCTTTGAGGGTTCTCAAATACGTGCAGACGTCATAAAATAAGCGTATCGTAACATCACTGCCATTTACTTCTGCTTTTATTGTATCCAGAATCTTTTTATTGAAGACAAACTATGACACTGAGTGTGGCAGTATGTGTGCACTGAAGGCTCAATTGAAACAGAAAATATTTATTGTCTAGGTCATAGATTCTCAACCTTATTTTGCCTACTGCCCCACTTTGAGAATATTTTTTTCTAGATCCCCCAATTTTGTTTACTTACTATTTACTATCTGTTGCGAATCTGAAACAGCTATTGTAACGATTATATTTAAACGTGTAATATAGTCGTAAGATAGAATATATAATTTTCTCTGAATCTGCTGCCCCCCTGAAAGTCTCAAACGCCCACGAGGTGGCGTTATCTCCCACGTTGAGAACCAGTGCCTGTTGGAAACATTAAATAGTCGATTGCCTTTTTAAATAATTCTGTTATCTGTGCCATTCTATTGTATAAGTTTTGTATATTATCTGTGGTCCCTCTCGAATAAACTACGAACCTGAGCACACGCAGTTTTTATATTTAAAATCCCTAAAATTGCTCCTACACGAAGAAAACGCCAGAAACCAAATAATACGGCCTTATACAGTGCCTAGGTAATACAGTAAGCAGGTTCACAGTTTAACAGCAAGTTGAGACTACATGAGTAGCTTTTAAGATACTACCTACAGCTAGGTTACAATATATTATTTGCCAGTGAGCCCCAAACTAGACTGATACCCCCTTACTAATAAATGTTGTGTAGTGTCTCCATAGTTACAACGCTTTGTCTTCTCAAATTACTGACGACAGAAAGAGAGAAATCGGTGTGTAACTTCCATTTGATATAATACGTTTGTTAGTAAGGGGGTTTGTCTGTATCTTGGGACTCAGGGTATGTATACCATAAAGCAAGTTTAGTTGTTTCTCTAAAAATTTGTTCGGAATTCAAATAATGTTAAGGTGTAAATCCGATTTCTTTGTGGAAGTAGTGAGATTGAGTGACGTGATTTTTTTTTCCAAATGGCGCCATAGAGTTGGTTACTCTATTGACAAATTTCAACAACGATCTTCTCTAGGTAGCTACTATGCTTTGGAATGGGCAACTAGCTTCGTATTTTCTGACTGACTGACTCCTTGAAAATTCAAAAGTACCTTGAAATAAATGCTTTGAGCTTGAGTTCAAAATTACCCTACTTTTTCATGCTATAAAGCTAACAATATAAAACAAGCTATCCTTTAAAACTTCTAGCACAAATCTGACACTCTTTCCTCAACAAGTAATCTCTTAATCTCTAATAAGTTCCCAACAAAATTAATCTAAATCCCGGCAAGAATATTTACGTAGCATTACCCGAGAAAACTGCCAAGTATACCATTTTTCACGGAGAATATCAAAGAGTTTTTTAATTAAAAATAGTTTTATCGCGATCGGACGGCACGGCCCGGTCCGGCACGCCGGTATCCGACACGGCACGCGGAAGAGAAAGCTTATGAATTTCAAAAAAGTGTTACGGAACGAAATATGTGTTATTATAAGTTTGATACGTGAGTTTGTGTGAAGATAAATTAGTGCCTGTGTAATGAATATTCATACATGATAGTTGTTTACGTTTTCGGTTTTATTTTGCAATTTTTTTTAGTAAAGAAAAGTAAAATCATTTATTTCATAAATCAAAATTACAATATGGAGATATTAAAGGTTAATGTGTCTCTTTTGCAGATAAAATCGATGAATTTTCTTTATTACCTAATAGCTATATTTAGATGTGTGCTATTTTAGTATCAACCCACACTGGATCCGCGTGTTAGATTACAGCCTACTCGGGATCTCGAAGAAAGGAGGCCTGTGTCCCAGCAGTGGGAATATTATAGGCTGATTATGCAATTTTTTTTTATTCAGTTTGGGAAATCATCAAATGATCCCTCCCGCTCTGGGTGGACCGGAAGGGAGTGTCAGATTCTTACTGACTAAAACCCACCCGTGCCCCTTCCTTAGCCCTTTATGTTCCGGGCCAGCGGTAACCCTTTCGGACAATCCCGCTGACCCAGCAGGCTTCGGCCCTCACGGGCCCCTTCGATTGCTGCTGATATCTCTTTGAGGCGCGTGTGGAACAGGTACGCGCCGCTCGGAATATACCGGTTGTATGCCGTAATTACAGAAAACAATTAAAAACCATCGTGTCTCGCGTAGATCTACGCTCCCGGCATACAAGGGGTAGGCTGATTATGCTTATCCCATAATGACTAATGCTTAAGCAGACATTGGTAATTGCAATATTGAGACCGATAAAAACTCTGCTACCCATCCCCTCTACAAAATCTCATAAACAGCACATCTATTATACCTACACGCGTAAAGCGATATTTACATTAAGTTATTTACATTAAGATTAAACGCTTTATCTCGTTACCCACTTTTATACATTTTTTAAATATGGCCGTCTACTGTCAGCTTAACTGCGTTATCAGACTACATAATAACCAGAGTAATGGCTGCGTACTCGCCGTACTCGGAGAATTATGTGCTACGCCGTGCTACGAGCGGTCATAGAGGGTGCTACGAGGCTACGGCGTAGTAATTAAGCCGGGTTTTATTGAGGAAGTAATCTTCGGATAGCATTTTCTTGTGTTCCTTTTCTCATTTGCCGTTAGTTGTGGGCGTGTTTTCGTATCTTTTAAATGGTTCAGTTTGCAGTAGGTTTAAGGTTAAACGACGTAAATTCCAATTAAGTTTAAGCTAAATTTATGTTCCTTTTGTGCAGTATTAAACTTTAATGTTTATTTCTTGTTAATTATGCCCCATAACTTCATGTTAATGATCTTGTTTTTAACAATCCTTCTTTAAAAAATGTCGGGATTTTCTTTAAGTTTTTCACGATATCGACTACTTTTTTGCCATTTCTCAATTAGGTAGGTACTATATTCCACTTACCAGCAACAGGTTCCAGCAGCCCCTCAGGGTCTGAAGCCTCATCAGCGGTGGCGGAGGCTAGCACCGCGGCCACCATCAGCCACCACCCGCGATACATTGTACCTGCAACGACGATAACTACAATTAGAACCATAAAGAGATAGTATGACATCCTAACACTGAAAGAAAATAAATTTGGTATTTTCTTTCCATCTAAGGGCTGGTTTTTTGAACCGACCTTACGAGGTAACTCAACCAATTGTTAAATATAGTAACTAATGGTCCACTAATAGTAAATTAATTGACAATTGAAAGACAAACAATTGATCAATAAACACATTTAGCCAAAATTTAACTATTAGTTAACAATTGGTTGAGTTAACTACGGATCAAAGAAACGGCTCTAAAAGGAGTGACCAGACTTGGAACAGGGAGAGGGAAACCTTTGCTCTGTGGGGCAATACAGGCTAGTTAGATTAGATAGATTTTCTTTGCGCTGCTACAATCTCATCATCATCTGTCTAACCTTACCCCAACTATGTTGGGGTCGGCGTCCAGTCTAACCGGGTGGAGCTGAGTACCAGTACTTTACGTGAAGTGACTGCGCATCTGCTGACCTCCACAATTATCTGGGTAATTACTACTATCTATTCAAAGAAAAGAGAGTTCAAAGTATTTTTGTCACAAAATCGGTTATGGATACTGTAGGATTGATTCAGATACAGCGACATAGTTACAGAAACAAATATCTTTTTTTTATTATTTTTTTTTTCATAAAAACGTTGCCCCACACTAGGAATTTCTCCTGTATCGTGGGTGCGTTTACAAAAATTTAAATTCACATACACAAACAGCCAGACCCGGAACAACTACCTGTAGGCAATACAAATATTTGTTCAGTGCGGGAATCGAACCCGCGACACGCAGCACAGCAGTCGATCGCTCAGCCACTGCGCCAACCGTGTCGTCATCTGATAGTACGCACAGCACGTAGTAGTTCATTAGAGTCGGAGAACTGAGCCAAAATTTATTGTTATACGTATTAGTATAATTTATCTTTTTAAGATTTATAAATAAACTAGCTTCGCCCCGCGTTTTCACCCGCGTAAATGCCGATCGACGTGGTAATATCAGTATAAAAAGTAGCCTATATGTTAATCCATGGTGTCAGCTACCTCCATACAAAATTTTATCAAAATTGGTCCAGCCGTTTGAGCGTGCAAAAGTAACAAACATATAAACAGACACACACACACACTCACAAACTTTCGCCTTTATAATATTAGTGTGATAAAAACAAATTATATCGATGAGAGCAGTGGCTGCCCAATGGGAACGGCCTCAACTTACGAGTTGTAGAACGTGGGTTCGAATTTGTTTGTACAGACGCCAGCACGTCAAGCTACTACAATTTGTCAAATTTCTTTAATAGATTTTCAACTTTATCGCTAAGGCATAAGGTTCAAAGTTGATTGGAAAAATTTGACAGTTTCGGGTAGCTTGATGTGGTGGCGTCTGTACATTTAGTATTTTATCTATGGTTCGAACCCAGGCTGGCGCTTTACTTTGTATAAATAATTTCATCACCACTGCTTTCAAAACGGTGAAGGAAGACATCGTAAGGAAACCGGCATGTCCTAGAACCAAAAAATAACACACACTGGGCCCGCGTTGTAGATTTTATCCCACTCCCTCTTGAAGAGAGGAGGCCTGTGTGCCAGCAGTGGGAACATAATAGTCTGATTATTAATGGCCGATAATTACAGTACCCGGCGATAAATATTGCACATCGACCTTTGGAAAGAGACAATTATCGGCTAATTTCGGTTTCGTAGAGCGTTATCTCTGTCGCACAAAATACAAACAGTCCGGTATCTATTAGGAGCTGTTAAAACAATTATGATTTGCTTCTTTTGATAATTATTTTTATTCTTTGTATAAAATGGTTTTGTGTAAAAAGGTCGGTCGATTTGCAATATTTATCGTCGGGAACTGAATGTAATATGCAGTATAGCTTTACGCGTTACAGGAACAGATGGAGGATAGTGGTGGCGCCATACTCGCAGCTGAATTCTGGGCCGAGTTCATTTAGATTGCCATCCACACGCTAAGAAGAAGAAGACTCCAACAATATAACTAAACTTTGCACTCCTTAAGAAACTACTTAAGGCGAAAGCGCCAGGGTAGCCCGCGAAATTCATTTTTTTTACGTTTTTTGAAATTTGCTGGTCAGTCTTAAGTTGTACGTTGATGAATATATAATTCGCGGCCGTAACAAATATGTATTTACAGAATTATAATCACTAAAGTCATCAACACAACTCTCTAAGACCAAGTAACCCCAAAGAATGACTATTTCATGAAATCTTGATATTTTGGGATTATACTAACCTAACAAGTTGTATTACTGATTCTAATGACTATGATTCTGTAAATACATATTTGTTACCGCCGCGAATGATATTTTGATCGACGTACAACTTAATCATTACCAGCAAATTGCAAAAAACGTAAGAAAATTTGAATTTCGCGGGCTACCTTAGCGCTTCCCCCTTAATGCACACATCTTCTGTAGTTTTTCCTCAGAAAAGTACTCAATCTGTCATAAGAGTTACTTTTACGCGAAAAAAACCGTTTCAAATAGCGCTACGTCATTGGCTCTCACTCTCCCACGTCAAGTATCAGTGACACTATGTTATGTGAGTAAGAGTGATCGTTTTCCTATGTGACCGGGGTACAACGCTAGTTAAAGTTTATGACAGGCTTATCTTCTAATATACATTATAAATTGTCGCGACTGGGTTATCACATTAATTAACACTACGTATTCTACACTTCATATTTTAAACATACACAATTAAAATAATTAATAACAATTATGTATTAACATTCTAGCCGTGGCATCTTTTTTACTTTTACAGTATTGTGAAGCTTACTCATAAACCACTCAAGCAAAGTCAATCATTTACATATATGGGACCACCGTGCGGGCTTCTTCTACCAAAATAAAAAAGCATCACGTAAGTCGACTCAGTAATCATGGAGAAATCCGTGTCAATAAATGAAAAAGAAACTTGTGCGGTCGGGGGACCCCCGTCAGAAACGAAGTTCAAGACAAGGAGAGAAGAAGACAGAGAGAGAGAGAGAGAGAGAGAGAGAAAGTGTGTATTTGATACTCGTTTTTATACAAAGCCATCTAGTTTTTAAAAGCTCTCATAACGTTGTCGTCATCTTGGATTTTCATTTTGAGTTAGTTATCGGCTCTAGTATCCTTGAAAACCATGACAACTAGGTATCTCACTCTCCGTATAATAGAAAGTCGCATAACGCTTTTTCGTTACGTGACGATTTCTACCAGTTTACTCCTACTGCAAGCCGCATTAAAGGACTTCGTTCCAAAAAAAACTCGTCGAATGCCCAACCTCCTCCTTTTTATGAAGTCGGTCAAAAAGAGAGATAGTCTGCAATCATACATTTACATACTCGTGCCTACATTTTACATTTCCTCAAAGCAATATGGATGTATTAGAATTCCTCAAAGCAACGGCACATGTATAATGTTTGTGTAACAGATTATACGAGTAACTTTGCCCTCGCTCTGAACAGGGATTTGTAGAAAATTAAACTCCCGTCAGCAAGATTTAAACCTACGACGGATCTTATTTTGTCATTTTAATATTATATGAACGTGTGTGTTGTGAAATGATATTTAATTCTACGTTGCTTCTCATTTATATTTTGTTTTGTATATTTTGCTGCCGGTATGTATCTTAATTATATGTATGTATTAAGTACGAATATATTTTCCAAATATTAAAACGCTCACTATACAGGGTGACTCGATGTAGACCCACCATAGCAAATTCGCATATAGAGGAGATCATTTGCTAATTATTAGACCTTAATTTCCATAACAAAAGTTTTATAGTTTAGGAAATATGTATGTGTAAAAAGCGTACTATCTTATTTTTTAACCCTAGTTTGAGGGAAGTTTCGAGGTATTTTAATCACCAATGTTTACCAACAACCAACAAATGTTTGTCTACCAACAAATAATAAAAAAAACTACTAAAATAATGCAAAAATAAAAAGTTATGAATACTTGAAACTATTATTGATCGAAGTACTTGAAGGTCAAATTTTGGAAAAATCTCAGTAAAGTATTAAAAATTACTTATCTTCCAAATTATAAAACTTTAGCTAGGGAAAGCAAGGTTCAATAATTAGTAAATGATCTCCTCTATATGCAAATACTATGGCGGGTCCAGATCCAGTCAACCTGTATACTAAACAAAGTGACCAGGATATTCTGTCTATGACAGAATCGTTAATGAATGAGCATTGAAGTAGGTACCTAACTTCAAGAATCTTTATGTCTGCAATAAGTAGGTATATTTCAACATAGACAAATTAGTGTCCGACCGAAACACGATTTTCGTAAACCGTAACCGAATATTCGGTTCCTCTTCTTGTTTCGTGTGAAACCGAACGTGAGTTAAATTGACATAATTTTCTGCGGTTTGTTAAAATATTATGCTGAAGGGCTAATTTTGCAATATCAGATTTCTTTAGTCAAAGATACAATTGACTTTTGGCACATATTGTGTAAAAAAACTGTAAAACTTTAATAAAGGGCTTAGCAAACGGCTGCTATTAACATCCGTAAACACCGCATAATTTTAACGCCAGTTTCGGACACCACCCACTTTTTGGCCAAAACCGAAACTGCAGTCGAAACCTGATTTTATGTCTGAAATTGGCCGTAACCGAAACCGAACCTTCGGTCGGACTATAAGACAAATACTTTATTTAATACCTTTATACTTACTATAGCTAAAAGTCATTAATGTTAATAATTTAACTGCATTAAACAACCCGTGAAATTGCTTAATCAGGAAATGTAATTTTCCGCTCAAAAGTTTTACATGTCAACCCCGACACATATGATTTTACATACGATTATTAACACATTTACAAAGTAATTACAAAATAACCTAATCAACCGATGTACTCGTAACTTTATCTTTAACTTAACCGAGGGTGTAAAGTTACGTGCAGAGACAACCGCGCCCGCCATTTTGGGTTGACCTCACCATAAATCTTCCAGAACCTAATTAAATAGGGAAACTTTAATTGTTTTAGTGTAACAACAACAATCTTAAAAGAGGTAAGAATGGTCTTTTTGGGGTTTATGTACAAAACATATAAATAAAATCTGTAAATTTTTCCGTTGAAAAATAATTGAAATGATTAAGAACATACAAAGTCGAAGTCAGATTATTTATTTTAAATAAGCAAATAAAAGCCACTTTTATACGTCAAAATTTGGAAAAAAACAGATTTGATTTTTATTGCCCCTTCCAAAAGATAGTTTCACACACAAAGTTAAAAGATAAGTACATATTGAAGTAAATAATACGACAGTTAGACCAAGACTGAATATTTATTCATATACCCACATTATGATATACATCATGTTACCCTTTAAAGACATGAAGTTTTAATTGTTATTATAAATTTAGGAAAGTTATTATTTAACATAAAATAAACAAACAAAACAACAAATCATACATTAATAACAAATAATAATTTAGGACTATCCATACTACTTACCCTCTCCCTTTAACAAAACTCAAAACAGAACTTTTTTTTTTTTTTTTTATGAATACCATTTATTAATTGTAATTTGTAACTCGTTCTGTTTTTTAATGATTATGTCTTGCATAATCGTTGTAATTGATATTTGTAATGATAGGTGCATGACTATAATCTAACTTATTAATTATGACCCGCATAATTAGCAGTATTATTATCAGCTTATTAACAGTTAGTGAATTTGAAATTGGAAAATAAATAAGTAAGTGAATTGTTATATTAGGAACATAATCTTAATATTATAAATACATTTACCATCCTTTACGGTAAGCAAAATATTTACTATCTATCATCTTATTCACCTAATCTTAGCCCTGTATCATAATCAACAAAAATATATAAACAAACATGCTCATAATTACATTTAGGCACACCTATATGTATCTATGCATAAACTAATTCTTGTGTTTACTAGCAAATATAAAGACGTGCTCATTCAAAGATCTTTTTAATTTTATCACGAGCCTGTAAAGCTGCTGATCTAGACTCAACTGATCGAGTTGCTTTTACACTATCTTCCGAATATACCGTGTCCTCAGAATATATAGTAGCAAAAGTATCATCACTCTGATTTCCATACATCAACGAATTTTCCTCACCAGACGCATCACACCACTCACTGTCCTCCTCCGAGACAAGCGATTTTTTACCTATCTGTGGATCCCCACGTGAGGCAGACGAAGATACCTCTGTAGCATTAGCAGTGTCGGACAACTCGGTTCGATCTGGCGTAATAGAATCTACTTTCACTAAATGTCTTCTATTACGCCTGTAGCGCCTTCCTGCAGTATCAGTCACGAAATATGAACGAGGCTGCTTCGACTGAGACTGCACCTCAACATACCTACGTTTTTTGTCATCTATCATAATAGCTCGATCACCTGGTCTGAGTTCAGGTAAGGTTCGCGCATGACAATCGTAACGTTTTTTATTTTCTATTTGATTGCGGCACATTCTTGCATAATCAGCACTAGCGTCATGATAAGGTCGCAACTTTGTATCGTGTGCAGGCAATCTAGTAGCAACCCTACGTCCCATTAAGAGTTCCGCCGGCGAACTGATCCCATCTCGCGGCGTCGCACGATAATTTAAGAGACCTAAGTAAAAATCTGTACCTGACTCGACTGACTTCATCAAAATATTCTTAATCGTTTGTACACTTCTTTCACTTCGGCCGTTGGACTGTGGATAGTTGGGTGAAGTCGTTACATGGTCAAAACCCCATTCCTTAGAAAACGTTGAAAATTCCCTTGAAGCATAGGCTGGGCCATTGTCAGTAACTAATTCTGAAGGAATACCGTGCCTTGCAAACTGATCTTTTAATGCAGTTATAACAGCTCGACTGCCTATACTCTTCAAAGGACTTACTTCTACAAAGTTTGAAAAATAATCAACCAATATAAGGAAGTAATTTTTCCTATATTGGAAAATGTCTGAACCCAACTTAATCCACGGCCCCTCCGGAATATTGTGCGGAAGTAACGGTTCCCGTTGTGGGCGCTGTGCCTTCTCGCGGCAGGTAGCACACCGTTGCACGGCCTGCTCGATTTCATGCGACATTCGCGGCCAAAACATCACCTCCCGCGCATGCCGTTTACACCTGTCAATGCCCATGTGACCATCATGCACACGTCTTATCATTTCCGCACGCAAACCGCGAGGAATAAAAACAAGATTATCTTTGAATATTATGCCGTCGACACATTCAAAACTTTCCCTGTATGACCATAAATCACGTAATTTTTCATGAACGTTATGTTTACAGTCAGGCCAACCATTCATTATATACTTTTTTAAAATACCTGATTCTTCATCTTTCTCCGTAGTTTCCTTGACTAAACGTAATTTACTGTTACTGAATCTAACATTTTCCAACAAAAAACACGATTGTTCGTCCAGTTCCTCCGACACTTTATTTGACATTAATTCCGGTATAGCCGCCCGGGACAACGTATCAGCCACAAACATATATTTACCTGGTTTATAGACAACTACAAAGTCGTAACCTTGTATTCTGAGCATCATTCGCTGCAGACGAGCCGGAACTGAATCCAGACTCTTCTTAAACAAGGCTTCCAGTGGTTTGTGGTCCGTCTCCACCACAACATCTCGCTTGCCAAACACATATTGGTGAAAGCGTTCTAAAGCAAAAACAATTGCAAGCAATTCCTTTTCTATTTGCGCGTAACGCTTTTGTGTGTCCGTAAGCGTAGTGGACGCAAACTCAACCGGTCGACCGGCCTGCAGCAGCACCGCGCCGAGCGCCGCTGCACTCGCGTCCACGGACAACAACACCGGCTCCCGCGGCGTGTACAGCGCTAACACCGGCGCCGTGCAAATAAGTTTCTTTAAGTGAAGTACGGCTGTCTCGTGCACGTCTTCCCAGCACCACAACACGTCCTTTTTTAGCAAACTACGCAGTGGTGCCGCTATATCGGCATAATTAGGAATAAACTTGCCTAAATAGTTGACCATGCCCAAAAACCGCTCCAATGAATGTCTATCACTTGGGCTGGGCATGTCACTTATAGCTCTTATTCTGTTACTGTTAATCTGCATACCGTCGCAACTGAACGTATGCCCAAGGTAAGTGACCCGTGATACCCGAAATTCACACTTTTCTTTATTAAATTTAATACCACATTGACGCGCCCTATCTAGTAACATCCTTAAACGCGCATCGTGTTCTTCCTGACTCGAACCCCAAACTATAATATCATCCACGAATGAATCAACCCCCTCAATATCCTCCAGAAGTTGCCGCACTTTCGAATGGAACACCTCTGGCGCACAGTTTATTCCGTAAGGTAAACGCAAAAACTGATACCTGCCGAATGGTGTTCCAAACGTACACAAATCTGAACTCTTATCTGTTATTTCGACCATCCAAAAACCTGAACGAGCATCCAATTTACTAAAAATGCATGCCCCTTTTAGCTTTGTTGCAATTTCTGTAACTGTGGGCAACGGATAATGTGCACGACGAACAACGCGATTCAATGGTCGTGGATCCAGACAGACACGCATGCTACCATCTTTCTTCGCAGCCACTACAATTGCATTTACCCACGGAGTGGGGTGATGCACCTTACGGATGACACCTAACGACTCCATTCTATTTAATTCTTTCGACAACCTATCACGAATACCAATAGGTATTTTTCTTACCGGACAGACAGACGGCTGAGCTCCTTCCTCTATGACAATGTCATATCTACCTGGCAGTTTACCTAAACCATGAAACAAATCTTCATATTGTTCTATTTTTATAGTAAACACACGTTTAATTATCCCTAGTTCCTCGCATGTATCTTTTCCTAACACACTTTGACAATTATTTTTTGTAATTATAAAACGTAAACAATACATTTGCTTTTTATATTCCCATTTTAATATACATGAACCAAGAATAGGAATATAGTTTCCACAGAAAGATTGTGCCTTTGTATTATCTAATATTAATATTGACCTTTTCAATCCTAAACTTTCAAACGTGTAAATAGACATGACATTTAAATCTGACCCAGTATCCAATTTGAAATTCTCACAATTGCCATTAACGCATAATTTTAAAGTTTCATACCATTTCTTAGAGTCCTTACTGCCAGAGATCGAATCAATCGATGACACAAAGTACAAATCCTTCTCACTTTCGCAACCGTCGCACTCATCTTCCTCGATTTGATAAACTTTATTTTTATCATTACGTGCACACATTCTTTTAAAATGACCATAGACTCCGCACTGATAACACCGCGCTCGTTTAGCTGGACACTTATCACCACGATCACACGCAAAACCACACGCATTACATATACGATCCCGTCCCGGCGGCGGCGCCCGGGGCGCGTCCGCTGGTGCATGCGCGCTCGCTGCGCCAGCACCGCCGCCGCCGCCGCCGCGCCGTCCGCCCGACGCCGGCGCCGACCGCCTGCGCCCGCTTGGTCGCGCTGCCCCGCGTGCGTACACCGCATCCACCGTGCTGGATGAGCCCTCCACCTTTGTATTGCTCGTCCTGGTCTCCTCGATCTGTTGTTTCTCCTCACTCGACATCTCACTGGCTTGACATATTTTCACAGCCGATGACAAAGTAAGATTATCGGCTCGTAATAATCTGTCACGAACTTTCCCATCTGTAACGCCACATACTATTCTGTCGCGTATGAGACCCTCCTCTAGGTGCTCGAACTCACACTGTTGACTAAGTATTTTTAATGCAGTCACATACTCATCAATCGACTCCCCCGTTACTTGTTGTCTAGTAAAAACCTAAAACGGCACATAGTCGTATTTTGTTTTGTACCAAAGTGCTCGTTAAATTTTTTCACCAACGTGTCAAGATCTTCACGGTTTTCATCTTTCTCAAACTTGAATGTCGATTGTATGTCATAACCATCTGACCCGATGAGATTCACCAATAAACACGCTTGCACATCCTTTGGTTCCTTGTAAACGGCCGACGCTTTGAGAAACACCGAGAACTGCTGGTACCATTTACGCCACGCTTGCGCACGTGCGGCTGGGCCGCCCTCCAAACGTAACTCAGCCGGTGGTCGCGCGTGTTCCATAGTTAGTTATTAATTGTTTACCAATACTAACACTGCGATGCTATCAAATCACCAACAATTAGCAGAAAATCCTGTTTTACACGTTATTTTACTGCACCGCTGTCACCATGAAGTAAATAATACGACAGTTAGACCAAGACTGAATATTTATTCATATACCCACATTATGATATACATCAATTAATTGCGATTACAATGTCATTATTATTGTTATAAAGCAAACTAATAAGAAAACAATTATTACGATGCTAATTGAAATTAAGATATTCGTATGAATTCACCGAGCCACTCGAACACCCCCCCCACCTAATTAAAAGTCTTGTAATATTTATTGCTATTTTTTTTTTGCTTTTTTTATTTATTTGCCTGTCTGCCTGACAGCTGCCACCGGTACTTTTAAATAAAAGTACCGGTGGCAGCTGTCCGATACAGAATAAAAGGAAAAACAACCCAACATACCACCATACATCTGCAAGCCAATCGGAAAACTAGGATACGAAAGCTCCTCTGCTATTTTGATTACTTTTCCCTCCGTTAAAATTAAATGCAATTCCAAAGCAAAGTCCGTTTGTTTTGGACGGGTTCACGGATTGTATGTTACGTACGGAATTAAAAGGAAAAACAAAAGAATCTTTAACACAACGACCTGCAGATGGCGTCTATGTGTAACATGAAATAAGCACAGCATATGTCATGTGTAACAATTCCGGAGTCGGTCGACGTAAGTTGAATGTAACTCTTTTAACGGTAGCCTACTTTCAAACAACGTCTCTCATTGTGCCAGCAGGGCGAGGGAAGGGGTGAGGACTCAAAGGGAGGTCACCTTTTATGTCCCAAGATGAGGCGCTTTCATCCGTCCCATGGTTTAACACAAAAATGTTTGGATGTAAATACGTAATCGGCGACTCTCGGAACATTTTATCCCCAGTGTTCCAAATGTCTTGCTCAATTTTATCGTAAATCGAGGTTGTTTGTTATCTTATATCGGATTTCTTGTTGTTTTCGAAGTCCTATTCAGCGTCATTTTATTTTATCATTCAAATCGCTTCGTTTATTTCAGTTTCTAAAGCCATTACAGGAACACTGTATAGTATCGCTACATTAAATAGGTTTCTTAATTAAAGTAACAATCGTTCAAACGAAATAGAGTACCTAGCTTGAGCTCTAACTGCCTGTTCATTATCACGAACTGTGTGGAACCGCGACTGTGTAGCTAAATCGAATTCAGGGGGCCTAAAGAGGCCACTTTGGCAGAATCATAAAAGTATAACATTATGAATCATAATGGTCAGTTAACTGTTTAGTTAATCTTATCAAATTCCATTGGTGAAGAATTTTTCAGTTATTTTTTTGTCTGTGCTAAAATACCAATCAATTTAATCCAAATCCAATCCCAATCTCTTTGATTATACCTACGAAGTACAGCGAAAAATAAAAACACGGACTGTCTTCGCCATATTATGATTCATAATGTTATCCTTTTATGATTTTGCTAAAGTGGCCGTTTTAGCCCCCCAATTCGGAATAGGAAGCTGCGTTGTTCTGGTATTCTCTGCACAGAAATACAGTAAAACTAGGCTAGCTTATTTGAATAAACTACGACTAAAACAACGTTTTCTCATTCATCATGTACCCTGAAATTCACAAAAATTATCCTCTTTAATATGCAAGGGGCGCAAAATTTATAATTTATGACGTAAAAACGCGAGGCGCAAACGTCCACCCCCTAGCGACCATAGCAACTCACTGACTCGGCGAAATTTTCAATTCAACAGTTTTTCTGGCGTTCATTAACTCGCTCTGATGAATTCATCTTGTACAAGCGGGTGGTAGTGTTTTTGTAGCAAAAAGCGGCGAGAAAACCCAGACGAATTGGAATAGATACGGGCAGGTGTGCTTTGATTAATTCTCAGTTCTGTTTGCTGTTTGCAAC
The DNA here is from genome assembly GCA_963855955.1 of Luperina nickerlii. NCBI lineage: Eukaryota > Metazoa > Arthropoda > Insecta > Lepidoptera > Noctuidae > Luperina > Luperina nickerlii. Next base: position 6,156,483 of record OY979665.1, read on the forward strand.
CAGACGATAAATACAGGCTTTAATGGACGAGAAAACTTTATTTACCAGCCAGTATTTAAGCTTAAGTAGTTAAGTAGTACCTAAATAATCTACGTTGAAAGCAATTTTCGCCGGCTTTAGAGAAGTCAAACTTTTAAAGGGACATTATCGCTCCGCAGCATTTTAGGGGCTGTTGCTAAGTGAAATCTTTTCTTCACCAGACCGTTCCATTAAACTTGCAAATGCTTTCCCTACTAAAGGACATCATGAAAGGAGCTAACGGAAATAGGTGACTAAAACGAAAGGGATGGCAGGTAGCTAGCTCTTGCTCTTTTTTCTCACATTTTGGTTCGCCTTTATGACAGGATATGCATCATGTTTTTGCTGCTACGCGAGAATCTCGGACAATTGCTCATATAAATTATAACCATTGTCGTCGTCTACGAGGTTTTATTATGAAAAGTAAATGTACCTACTGAGGTTGTTTAAAAAGGCAGGTTTTAAATATTTATTTACATTTGTTTAAGTTTGTCTTTTCTCGATGTTGGAACACTAACAGATGTTACACACTTTGAACGAAATATTATTTTATGATTTAAATATTCTAAGCTCGTTCAGAAATCCAATATTTTCTATTTCGAATTTTGATTCTCGGTTATCTGTACTACCAATCTTCTTTATAAATATTACACGATTAACTACTTTTCCAACATATCATATTACTAGGAGCGCCCCGTGGTTTCTCCCGCATAAGTTTTGATCTCGTGGGGATACCGGGGTAAAAACTATTCTATGTCCTTTCCCGGGACTCAAACTATCTCTATACCAAATGTCATCTAAATCGGTTCAGCGGTTTAAGGGTGAAGAGGTGACAGACAGACAGACACACTTTCGCATTTATAATAGTAAGCATGGATTACATGACGCCTGTAATCCCCGAAAGGTTAAGCAGAGATGTACAGAAGCCAGCACATCAAGCTACTACAATCTGTCAAATTTCTTTTATAGATTTTCAACTTTATCGCTAAAGTATAAGGTTCAAAGTTGATTGGGAATATTTGACAGTTTCGGGTAGCTTGATGTGCTGGCGTCTGTACACACCCAAAAATAACTGCAAATCTAAATAGATTTCGAAAAATTCGAATTAAATGCCATGCACTTTTCTTTCCAACTATTAAAAACTATACCACAAAGGAAAAAAAGAACAAAACCCATTAAAGAGCTCACCTTTATTTGTGTCCGCAATTATTTTCAATACTACTTCCTTAAAGAACAATCGAATAAAACTTCCGCCGTTCACTAAGAAGGCGGACTTTCGAGTTCCGAGGTATTTTAAAATAAAACCGCAGGGTTGCGGGCAAGAAATTCTCATTTTTTACCGGTTTCTTGCAAGTGCAGTGCGACTTACAAAGGCTGTGTTCCAGAGCCAGTCTAGTGTTCAACTGGTTAAGCAATTTCTGTACTGCTCGGCTTTGATGTGGTTTGGAACACAACGGTAGGTATATGTATGTGGAACCATATAAATAATATTACAAAGATTAATTAGGTCGTGTGTGAGACTATACGATCTTTATTATGAAAAGAAAATGCTTTTGCAATTAAATTTTCTTTCACTATTTAACCGCTTAGGCTCCGCTAATGAGACACAATTGATTTTCTATTGTTTCGTGACCCATTGGTCACGCGCGGAGCTTTACAGGTTAAATTAAGAAATTGTAATATTTAGTTTATTATTTGTTTATACAAAGGCAGCCAGAGCTGCTGCAAATAATCTAAATTAAACCAATATACATATAATGAAACTTCATGTACAGTCAGAAATTGACACCCTCCGTCAATTTGCCGTATTAAAGCCATTCCATACAACTGGTGAAGAATGACAGTTGTGTTTTGAATTTACGGAAAATTTAAGTCGGTAGTCATATTGATAAACAATTTATTTCCCTGACTTTACAATGGTGGTACAAGCGGACCATACAGGGTGCTGGGACATCGACGCAGGGACGCTTTTCTAATGAAACAGCATATTTTATTTTGATAACCGTCGAAAAATTTCAACTTAATGGTTCTAGAATCATATGCTGAAGTCATGGTAACAGTTTACGCGTTGATATCCCTGCCACCCTGTATATTAACAATTGACCTCGTTAGATATAGTCTCCACGGACCAATAAAAACTTTCTCACAGAGAAACTAGCCACCAGACTCAAACCAAACCAAGAAATACATAGTTTATTAGCAAAAAACTTCCCTTCTCTTCTCTCTCCTTCTCAGCTCATTTATTATTATTAGTTTTGGCAAGTTTTATTGTTTACGCTGTAAATGGTACATGATGCGGGTAGCGGGCAATCATTAACAGTTTGATAAGGGTAGGACGTGGTCACACTGTCGTGCCTAATCTATGCGCTTGTGATATATCGCCGGCCGTCATAATGACTTTCCACTTTGTTTTTTTACGTTGATATATGGTTTATTGATGTTTGTTTAAACGGGTGTTTTACGCACAGTGGTCCTTTTGAAGGACTAAGTGCGGAAACCAAACCCATGACATAGAACGGGTGTGTTTATTGGCCATGATACAGGGAATATCCTTTATCGCACTAGTGCACATTTTTCAATCAATGTCTGAGTTCAAAATAATTGATGAGCTGACTAATTTTAAGATAAGGAACTAAACTGTTTCTGGTACAGAAGTACATTAACAGGTTTTTCAATATAAAAAAAAACAGCCAAAATAAAGAATATTAACTCTTAGCTATTAAAAGAAATGAAATTCTTAAAACCAGTTTAACAAATAACCGTCAATTTTGATGATACGAAAAAGTGACACTTATTTGGTTGCTGACCGTATGTCACGAATTTCACATATTTTTTTTTTGTTTAATTCATTTTGTCAACTAATTTGTATTACAAAAAATCTCAATTTCACAGAGCCCCACGAATCCCCATGAATAAATACAGTACCAAGCCACACTTGTCAGAAGCTTGTTCATAAGACGATCAGTGTCAATCTGCAGGGTAAAGTCGTGTCGTCACGCTAAACCCTGCCAACCCTGAGGCTGTATACACATTGATTGACGTGCTTGTTTGCTTGATGAACGCGAGTAACTGTCATCAAGTCACTGTTTATTCGCCCACCTACACGGTGTACAGACGCCAGCACATCAAGCTACTACAATCTGTCAAATTTCTTTAACAGATTTTCAACTTTATTGCTAAAGAATAAGATTCAAAGTTGATTGGGAAATTTGACAGTTTCAGGTAGCTCGATGTGCTGGCGTCTGCACGTATGTATACACATATACAATGTGGAGACAAAAATACTGGCAACACAGCATATAGCATAGGAGTATTTCTAAAATTTCAAATAAATCCTAAGACCGAAAGGGAAACTAGAAAAGAAACTAAATAGAAGTGGTGAGCCGACTATGGGTTTTTGCCGATTTTTGACTAGCTATAGTGACTATTATTGGATATATTTGATTCAATTTTTGTATGCAGACTGGAAAGATATACGAAATTTAAGATATTGTCGTATAGTTGTCCCAATATTATACATTATGGTGCCGATTCCCTTGCTCACAAACTTAACTAAATTTAGGTTTAGTGCATCTTTTTCTTTCTATTTCATTTTGAAAAGGACAGAAGATAAATATTAGTTAAGTCCTGTCAAATTAAGATATTCCATAGACAAATTTAGACGTGATTAAAAAATTGGCTACTAAAAATACGTCAATTTACGCCAGGCGCTAAGTAATTTGACAGGACTAAACTAATATTTATCTTCTGACCTTTTCGTAATGAAATAGAAAGAAAAACATGCACTAAGCTTAAATTTAGTTTAGTTTGTGAACAATCGGCGCCTATATGCTGCTCGAGAACCTACATACACGCAGCCTTTGCAGCTACATACGCAATAAAGTGGCATAACATTCCAGCTCGTGACTGTATAAATATTTATGTAAACAGTACTTTTACACGCAGAGCTTTTTATGTGTTTCGTATTTATATTGCCCTCAATAATATGCATTTAGTAACGCCATCAACCAAAATGCGCGATCTAAAGTGCGTTGTTTTATTTATTTAGGATCTACAACAAAATACAACCTGTTATGGATTCGGTGCATGATTCTGGAACTGCCTGCGTTGAATTTTTTCGACGGTTATTTTAAAAGATAATTTGCTGTTCCATACATTTTGACCGCAATGGTATTGCACTTTTCTATGAAACAGCAAATTTTTTGAAGTGAAAACTTCTTTAGCGGCGTTGTACACTTCTTGTGTAATGGGCAAAAAATGTTAAACTCGCGTCAGGACACGTGACCTGATCGAAAATTCGTAAGACGGATGGCCGTAGCCGGTACCGCGCGTGTTTTGTTTATAAGACGATTCACAAAATACACATGTAATTATTCAAGTTTTCACTTCTGTCGGCACTCCCGGAGTGCCACTGTTTTTTTTTATAATAAACGACGAAAAATTTCTGCGCTAAGGGGTCTAGAATTATGTGCTGAATTCATGGTTTCAGTTTGCACGTCGATGTCCCTGCCACCATGTTTAAACACAATACTACACACAACACACACACACACACACACATAACACACACACACACATAACTACACACACACACACACACACACACATAACACACACACACTACACATAACTATTTATGGGCAACGTCGGGTATATGTATCGCGCCTGTAAATCCCGAACAGTTAGCCAGAGGTGTTCCTGTAGTATACCCACATTTCACCAGTTTCGTTTAGGTTCCATGTGTGTTGGGCGGAAAGTAGGTGTACTCCCTCACTTATAGGACACCACAGCATGTACCTACAATCAATTTAACAACTATGCTAACAAAGATTAATAATAAAATATTAATAATAATTTCATATTTTTTAACCAGTTAAATGGCGTATTTACATGAACAGGAAAAAGGAGGGAGAAGGAGGGAAGGAAGGAAAGGAGGGTCTCGTGTGGATCAACGTTCAAAGGGTTAAAGAGGAATTCCAACAAGTTTGGTAACATTTGGAAAATGTTAATAAACTGGAGGATAAATAACGAAAAATAACATAGAGATACTTAAATATACTCACGTCAACTAGTGTCAACGCACCCTTAGGTGTAGCGTGACTTAAAATCTATCACACATATCAGGGCCATGCTTGGGACGCAGACAGACCGTGCTTCGTCAGGGGCTCAAAAAAAATCGGTGTATACATTTTATATGAACTTGTTCAAACTCGTCCGTGTCCGCGTCGGCGACGGAGCTTTAGTACCTGCCGTGTGTGAGCCACGGTCTCGTCACGTCCGGGGTACGACCCTGAGATGTGTAGATAGACCTTTATTCAGCAAATCTCAGCCAAGCATCTCTGCCAATTTTTACTACCCTCGACCTATTTGGCTGTGGTTCTTGAAATTACTCTTAGAGTTGTAATATGCCCATAAATAAGCAAAAAGAATGGCTTTATGAATGAACTTACTTGCAACACATTTGTAGGCTGAGAAAGCGGAGAAAATATGAATGTCCGTCAGACACGAGAAAGTAGAGAGAGAGCAAAGATCACAAAAGCGATAAGCCCGCTACTGCATGTTTTGTAGTTTAATTTATTTCCTTTGTAATGTATTTTTCTGGAGTACACTAAATAATGTATAAATAAATAATATAATAAAGCAGAAAAATACGTTTCTATATGAAAAAAATATGAGACTCGCTATATCGAATCTCCGAGAAAATTTAATTTATTACTCACGTCCTTATAACAAAGCACTTTGCATTTTGTGAAAATAAATCATTTGTATAAAAGAAAAACTGGCCAAGTGCGAGTCGGACTCGCACACGAAGGGTTCCGTACCACAAGGCAAAAACGCTGAAAAAACACGTTTGTTGTATGGGCTCCCATACAACAAACGTGTTTTTTTCGGCACCCCTTAAATATTTATTTTATTTTGTTTTTAGTATTTGTTGTTAAAGCGGCAACAGAAATACATCATCTGTGAAAATTTAAACTGTCTAGCTGACACGGTTCATGAGATACAGCCTGGTGACAGACGGACAGTGGAGCCTTAGTAATAGGGTCCCGTGTTTACCCTTTGGGTACGGAACCCTAAAAACAAACCTGCCAGCATTCAGCAATAAAAATATAGTATAAGAAGAAGCAAAGAGGTTGGCTTCGACCTCTAGTAGACCGACGCGACGATGGAAATACGGAGAGAGGGATGCAAAGAGGTTAGTTTCAACCTCCACCGAAGCCGCCCGGTGCGGTGTCCCGATAATAATTTGGCACGCTATCAAACCGGCAGAACAACTTTAATTAAACAAGCATTAGGAAGTTTCTGGAGATAACTCCGCTGTTTTGAACTGACCGCTCTGTTTAAATACCTCTAAAGGTATACTGATGGTAATTAATCATATTAATGGATCGTCTGGCGACTGATTAAGGATTTTTTGGCAAGGACCACCTTAACCCCTCCGCTCATAAGCGTTGCTTAAAGTTAAGTAATGATTAGCGACTGTTTAACCATAAATTTTGACGTTTGAACTCTTAACTTTAATCATCGTTTATAAATAAACCCGTTCATGGGCGTTTAAATAACATAGGTACATAGCCACCATTGCGTCACAAAGGTAGGTAACCACGTAGCTGTACCCCTCTAACTACCCGTCGCGGAAATTTCAAAGATGACAACGGGAATACGTCAAGGGAATAAGAAGCTCCATCTTTCCTTTGTGCCAGTACAACAAAGTTTACAGAGCGTGAATATTGTCAAATATTCCTTTTATTCGTTGCATTAGATATGGGTCCCATCATGGGACCAACCCATGTGCATAGCGGCCGAGTTGGCTGACGTAGGTATTAGTAGTAGATAATGGTATGAAAGTATTGATATTCACAAATACAGAAATGCCTTTTAGATTCCGAAACAGTTTTAAAAATAAAGAACGGACAATGGTCAAAAGCAAAAGGCAAACGAGGCGTACTAAAATGGAATAACAATATTCAGGTACAAAAGCGAGAAAATTGTTACATTTATGACAATAACTGCACTTTCGAGATATTTTCGAGCTTTTACACGAGAATTCTGAACAAAAATTCATATAATTATGTACATTTAACTTAAAAGCGGGAATGTCACAGGTGCACGGCAAAAATTCCGTTTATTTGAACGTCACTACAACGATGACATAAAATTTTTGAACTTAGAATGTTTCAACTTCGTTTTTTTATAAAACATTTATGATACGTTTGAAATGTATGATTTCAATTGAATATTGGAGTTGGGCTCATTCTGATTGCACAGATAATAATGATATTCAAATTGATTATGTAATCTAAATAAGTTTAGTATGCATACTTAGAAAGTTTTAAACCCCATAAACATAGCATAGAATAATCAGACTATAATGTTCCCAATGCTGGGACAGAGGTATCTTCTCTTCGAGAGAGGGTGGGTAATCTACCACGCGGGCCCAGTGCGGGTTAATAGATGTCACACGTCTTCGAATTTTTGGTTCTAGGAAAATCCGGTTTCCTCACAATGTTTTCCTTCACCGTTTTGAGAGCAGTCGTGATGAAATAATTTGCACAAAGTAAGGCACCTGCCTGGGTTTAAACCCACGACCTACAACTAATACGCCTTACACCACTGGGCCACCACTGCTCTAAACATAACATAAAACAGTAATTACCCATCACAAGCGTCCTCTCTAACAATCTCTTCCAGACCATGAATAATTAAGAGAAACTCTCATTAAATTGTATCGTTAAAAATCTCTTGCTGGTTTTGTTAGTGATCTTGTGTGAGACAGTCCTTTTGTCCCGGCAGTGTTTGGTTTTAATTAAAATCTCTCGTCTGCCCGGGGACGCCGTAATTAATGAAACTTCAGATTATGGTTAAAGGACAGTTGCGTTATGACAACTTATTGTTTGTTTGGGTCTGTTGGCTGCCATGATTTCTTGTTTCTCTCAGCAATGTTTGGTAAAAATACAAGAAGAGGTATTTTAATTAAGTGTCACGAAGTTTAATTAAGTTTATGATTGGATGCATGATTAAGTTAGGTATATATTAAGTAGGTACTAGCTTGTGCCCGTGGCTTCGCCCGCGTGGATACCGGAATCCCCTGGGAATACACCTATTACCAGGATTAAAAGTTTATAACTTAGATTTCCAGATACGCTATGTCAGTGGTTCCTAACCTTTTCAATATTGTTACCCCTGGACCTATTAGGAAAATTGATTTTACCCCGACCTTCAAATGTTATTAATAAACAATTAATTAAATAAAAATAGTTCCTGTGATATGGTATTGTATTGCATTCACAATTTTTTTATATGTTAGGTTTAGTTTCGTTTAAAGCGCATCTTAAGTCGTGTTCCACATTGAGATGGTTTCTGGCCTGTTTTCAGTATAACCAAAGTTGAAAAACCACTCTCACAGCTATAGGTGGTGGCAAAGGGTATTAGCATTTTTGAAGCTCTGTTAGCTTTAATAGGATAAAACAGATATGGCGAGGCGACCCCGATGACAGCTTGAAAGAGAGCATATCTCTTATCTCCACGTGCAGTTCTTACTACGCGGTGATTTATCATTTGTTCTTTTTAGCTAGGTATTTTATTAGATCAGGTCTTAATTATTAGGTTCTTTGTTACCCCCACAGAATAGCTGATTTACCCCCGCGGGGGTCATTACCCCCAGGTTCGGAACCACTGCGCTATGTGGTAATCCAGGTTATAAACTTTTAATTTTAATCTATAATGTGTGCCAAATTTCATGCAAATCCTTTGCGCCAATCCGGAACATACATCCAGACACACGGACAAAAATTACGAGGTACGAGCCGAAAATATAGTATTTACATCCCGTAGAAATAAAAAAAAAATGAATGTACAGTTTGACTTCGTTACTATTTTATTATTATGTATAGATTCTAACGAGGTTAGGTCGTTACGAAGTTTCGGCCCTATTATGAATGGACAGAAATATCAGCAGCACTCTTATTGCGTAACAAACTATAAATCACAATCTCAAACATTTTGAAGGAAAAAAAAATATCCAGCGTGGCCCAGCGTGGCTAATTCTCAGCCTCACATGTTCAAAAAATTTGACTGCTCAACAATGTAAATAACGCAACAAATGTTGTTGAACTGTCAAAATGAAAGCCATTCCTGCTGTTAATGTGTTACGTAATGAGGGTTTTCTGAAATGACGTTCGCCAGGTGGCAGCACTGACACGTCAGGTCCCGACATCTGTCAAAGGGCCTATATTTTCTTTAGTCATGACTGAATGATGAACGAATGAATGAATCGAATGATGAAAGTCATCATATATTTTATATTGGAAGACCTCTTGTCACAGTGGTGCCAACTGGTGTCGTAAATTTTCACGAAAACCCTCATTACCCCGCTGTTCAAAGAATGTGGCATGCTCAGAGATTTCTTAATCTCTGAGCTTTACAATTAAATGTTAAATAATTAAAAATAATTAAATTTACAATTAAATTACAATGTACAATTGTAATTGTATTACAACAATTACCTCTACCTAGTATTGTTGAATGTGCTAAAACGCGGACGAAACTTTACAATACCTTTTAAGAGGGAATGCGGTCGGAGAGACTTTTGAAAAAGTCTAAGTAAAAAGTCATAATTCGAGGTTTCAGTCTCTCCTATTTCCTCATCCAATATTGGACCAATTTAAAAGATATTTCATAAACTGAATAAGAAATAAATATGCTGTGTCCCTATGATTTTCTTTTTTCATTAATAGTTATCAAACGTGTACCGTGGCCTCTGTTGATAGTGGTTTAAATCGGCATTTTTTTGCTTACAAAAATAATGTATCATCAAAAAGGAAAATCTAGGGACATAGAAGAAGTTAATATTTCTTATTCTGTAAATCATTACTTTATGGTCATTAACCAGAAAGAAAACAGGCGAGAGCGTTTCTATGCAGAATAGACCAAACGCATTTCGTCTTCAAAAAAATAATGGCCTACGTGCAGGTATGGCCAAATTTCCTTTGTAACATTCACGTCCCATTTTTCTTACCCAATTCCCACCCTCCATTGGGTATAAAGAAAGGAATTTTCTCGTGTTTAATTAAAAAGACAGTGATTAAGATCCGAAGACAAAGACAAAAGATAGAATGATGGATAAACGGTCGGAGGGGCAAGTGAATTGAACAGGATGGAATTATGTTTATGTTAGGTTCGCTGTCTTAAAAATCTTGATTAATTCCGCTTTAGTTTTTGAGAAGTATCAAGGAAAAATAATTGAAAATATGCTGCAAAAAACCTTATTTCCTTTTAACCCGAACTGTGTGATTAAAGCTTATACTGATCACAGTATAAGCTTTAATCACACAGTTCTTACCTAAGAGTAATATAAGTAATATGGTTCTTACTGTTACTGTACGCCCAGCGCATCCTAGCCAGTCAGTACCAACTGACTGGCTAGGAGGCGCTGGGCGTACAGTAAGCGTCTTTATCTATACAGGGTTATTTTAAATTGGCTAGCTAAGCTCCGCAGACAGATATCGATAAAAACAAAAGATTTAATGTTTTTTTGGGAGATCAACGGCCGCTGTTAGTGTTGTTAATTGAAGTATGAGTTGAGAAAATCTTTATTTTTATTTTTTATCGTATTAAGGTATCATACAACCCATCAAGTCTGTGATGTTTACAAAAAAAAAAAACAGATTTTCTAAACTAATATTCCAAGTGACTACAAAAACTTTTTTATTTTTTATTTGAAATGGGTTTGCTCTTGACTCTAGTCTAGGTCAAACGTGACAGAGACAAAGTCGGCGATGCGAGTGAGCTTACCCAGAAGAAGCCTGTTCACTCTTACTTCGGACAAAATAAACTGTGGTCGATAACTCCACAAAAATATAATCAAACTGGAAAAACTGGGAATTTATTGAATTTTGGACAGGACGACGTCTGCTAGTATATAATAATAACGAAACAAACAAAACAAACACAAAACATAAAAACAAAACAACACAAAACACAACAAAACAAACAAAACACTCCGAAACATTATTTATTTCACAAAACGAATCTCAGTATATAACTTTTTCCAACCATATTTTTGACTCTGTTCCACGAATAAAATATAAAATATGATTACTCTGCCAATAAAAACGTCACTACTGATAATATATAAACGATAATACGCCTAAAAGAAGCAGTTATAATAAATCATGGAGAACCTAAATACCTCTAGGACGAACATTAGACCTAGCTACAACTGTTACAAGGGTTTAGAAGGGCCACAAAACAAATTTATAGTTCCCGCCATTGTTGTTAAGACAGGTTAATAACTTCGTTAGGTTGGGACTGCTGCGGACTTGTTTGTGGAAGTAAGTACGGAGAGTGTCTGTCTTATACGTGCCTGGGAGACGGAAAAGTAAAGAAAAGATTCTTTAAGAGGAATTTAATTATCTTTTCAGAGATCCGAAAAAACGGAAAACCACTGAAAATCAGCGCTGTGCTCTCCCCCCCCCCCCCATAGCACCGTATCATGCTGAGTGGAAGTCTTCTTGTCACAGTCATGACGTGCAGCTGTCAATTATTTCAGCTTTGTGCTCTTGTTTATAGATTTTGTTTGTTTTTATTTTTCTTTATTATTCGAGTTAATTATCTGTTTGTATGCATACAGAAAAATACGTTTATTTGTCAAATAAACCTATTTTTCTTTCATTCTATAGGATTACTCGTGTGTCTGTCTGTCTGTCCGTCTGCCACAGCACATTTGCTCCGAAATTAATTTGAAATATGGTACATACTTATATGAATTTCTGTGACCCAAACACGAATGTGACACGTAAATAAATGAATTTTCAATATAGGGGTCACATATGGGAGGCAAATTAAAAAATAAAAATAAAAGTTTCGCAAACGGTACCGTCTTCTTCTTAGCTTCTTCAAAAATAGCACGAAAAATAAACATAGTCTTTTTTTTATTTGTTTGGCCCAAAATTCAGCAACGCGGATACTATTCGCTGACGCAACCTTTAGGTCCTCACGTGTGCAGGTGACATGCGGTGCAAGATAGGAGGGGAGCCATTGTCTATGGAGAGTCACCGCATTCACACCGGAGGTCTGAGCCTTCCATGAACCCCACTTGTGGAGGTTGTACGAAGTTCACGTTTTTCAAGTAGACCTCGATGATCGGTAACTAGTGCCCGAATGAGAGACGCTCTGATGGTTTAATAAAGAGATCAGGAGGTTTAAGCAGTTCTTTCCAAAGATCATATCTTTCCGTGGAGGCGTTGCGTGTGACATAAATCAAATGAAAGGGCTTGTTGTAAAGATTTCAGTACTTGGGTAAATTCATCCCAATCACGGAACCCTTCATTGTTCGTGATCCGACACGCATAGGGCCAGTTTGTTTTTTTAAGTTCGTACAAATCTATTTGCTAAGAAGATGTTTTGTTTGCTTGTGAAATTAACAAAATATTTCAATGTGAATTTATAAATTAATTACTAATTCGTTTGATTCAATTAAAAACCCAAAATTGGTGCACGGTAACAGCGAGACGGGGCCGCGGTAGACCACAAAGAAGATGGCGAGACTAATTGAACGTCTTCCTAGGGAAATGACATCGAGGACAATGGAATGAATGGAGGTGAGGCTTTTTCTAGCAGTAGAATAGTGCCGACTGAGTTTTACCTACTTAATTTCATCATCTACCTAGCCATTTCCCAACTATGTTGGGGTCGCCCTCCAGTCTAACCGGATGCAGCTGAATACCAGTATTTTACATGGAATGACTGCCTATCTGACCTCTACAACCCAGTTACTGGGTAATTGGATACCTACCTCTTGGTAAGACTGTTAACAGTTATCATGTTCTTTAACTTTGTTAAGGGATAAATCAAAACTTCTCAAAAAGAAAACTCATATTTAGAAATCCACTTCATATTTTCTTCACACAAATCCAACCTTCTACTCCGCAGTTGGCGAATCGAATCAAAAATACATGAGTCTGTAAAACAGGTGAATCCGAGATAGTTTGCTATCTAAATATAAAGTTACCGAAGTCGGTAAGTTGCCGCAGTCAAGTTGTTCTGCACTTCGCTCGGCGCCTCCTTTGGAGACGGCCCGTAATTATCTGATGTTGTATTACTAGTTAAGCGTGAGTTAAGTTAGTTGAGTAATTGCTACGTGTTAAGGTTTAGGTAATTTAGTATTAGAGTTAGTGGAAGCGAATGTTTGATTAGAAGTTGCAGGGTTGTTGCATGAATTTAAAGTTTCTGCAATAAAATTTATTGATACAATAAGAATCTAATTGATGTGGCTTTCTAAACTAATGCTTTAATAATTAATGAGGCTTTTTAACTATGCACAACTTGTGTCTATGAAGTAGTTTGTTGGTTATAGTATGTGTTATACTTTTTTTTTTGTTTTCGGTGGGCCTTCAAAAGGCGGTGCGGTCTTTAAGGATAAAACCAGGGAGTGTGGGATTTTTACCTCACTAAAACCACCCTGGTGCCCCTCAAAAGACCAATCCGGAGCCCCCTCTGTGCATCGCCTGTTAGAGCACATGTACTATACCACTCTTCTTTCGGATCGACGGTGCATCTTTATTATACTCTTTGGGTCCAGTTGCACAAAACCAGTAGGCCAGGTGGCCACGTTCATTGCGGCGTCAGAGGCGTTGTTTAGATCGTCAAGGGCAGGTGAACATTTGGGATACTACAGCAGATAGGACATGATCTGGAGCACCGCACTCGCACTGGATGTTGGATGCTTGTGGGAAAAAAGAAACTAATAGTTTGTCCTATCCATTCTTAATTAAAAAGAAGTAATTAGTTGCTTTTGACAGTGTTAATTAGTTGCTTGTGACATTTAAAAGACGTCCTTTTAAAATGTTACATAAATTACTAATTATGGCTAGCGTAAATTAATAGTTTAATACAGAGAGTACTCATAAAATTATACTCTCCAGTGAGTTTCTCCAATGAACCTTGCTTGCACTTACCGTGTTCAAGTTAGTTCATCGTTTTACTGCTAAGTCTTATAAACTTGTACCTTGTCCTCAGTATGTTAATTTGGCAGCGAAGCCAAACATAAAGTTTACGAGTGTCCCAGCTCGCTAGCTTAGATGCAAACATGGCAACTGGCCTAAGTCGAGTTTATGAAATTTATAGGAAGTCGTAACAGATGGTTTTAAGTGGGAAGTGTCATCGTCATTTCAGCCGAAAGACGTCCACTGCTGGACCTAGGCCTTCCCCAAGCACCTCCACTTCGACTGGTTCTGTGTTTTTCGCATCCAACGTGTTCCTGCGGCCTTCACAAGGTCGTCGGACCATCTTGTGGGAGGCCTTCCAACGCTACGTCTTCCGGTACGCGGTCGCCACTCCAGAACTTTTCGGCCCCATCGGCCACCTGTTCTGCGAGCAATGTGCCCTGCCCACTGTCACTTAAATTTGGCAATTCTTCGGGCTATGTCGGTTACCTTGGTTCTGATCTTTTCATTCCTGATTCGATCACGCAGGGAAACTCCAAGCATAGCCCTCTCCATTGCCTTTTGGGTGACTTTTAGCCTTCTTATAAGGCCCATTGTGAGCGACCACGGTTCAGTGCCATAATTCCCGAACGCTGCCCAGCCGAGTCGTATTCGACGATTGACCTTTCTCTCGAAGTTAGACCTACCTAGCTGGACAGTTTGTCCTAGGTAAACATACTCGTCCACGACTTCGAGTGTAGCGTCTCCGATCTTTATGAGAGTGGGTGTTACATGGGTATTTGACATTTCCTTCGTTTTAAGACCCACTCTTTCGGAGGCTCTACTGAGGTCATGTACTGAGGTTCTCCATAGTCTCTGTCATGACTACGATATCGTCGGTAAACCGAAGGTGAGTTATGTACTCGCCATTGATGTTAATGCCAGCCCCTTTCCAGTCTACACCTAAGTTTTCACGGTGAGATTTTTACAGAATCGCACTACAGACCGGAATAACTCAAAATCTCGGAGGCGGAAATGACGGCGCTCTTTACGGGAAATTGTAATACATATTTATTATATATATTAGGGATTTACGGTAATAAATAAAAATGAAATACTCTATCTAATAAATAAATATAAATTTACGGTATATAGGTGTCCATCGACCACACAGGTAATTTTAGAGAAAAGCCTTGAAAATAAACGGGTCTAGAGCAGAGCTAAGCACGTACCGAACTTATTAACATTTTGCGAGCCTCCTTGCGTTTGCAAATGCATTAATTATTAAGTTTATTACATCGTTACACTTAGTTTTATTACTGTTAGTAATGCCCGCGTAACTTGCCATTATAATAAACTTGTTAAATCAAATAGTTTTTACACCTTCACATAATTTGTTTTTTAATTGCTTAAAAACTTTAAAGAATTTCTATGTTTTAAAAAACTACTAAGGATCGAAGGTGACTAGTCTGGGATTTTTTGCTGTATTAATGCCTACTTCATTAGCAAAAAGCGCTTTCTTCACTTAAATCTTTCAACTCAAGCTCATTGATTTGGTTTAATTTCAGATGTTTCAGATTAATTAAAGACTTGTGCTAGTTGGAATCAAGTATTTTCTTTAAAGAATTTCTGTGTTTTAAAAAAACTCCTAAGGATCGAAAAGTGACTAGCCTGGGATTCTTGCTGTGTCAATACCTACTTTATTAGCAAAAAGTGGTTTCTTCAGTTGAATCTCTCAACTCAAGCTTTTGGTTTAATTTCAGATGTATTAGATTAATTAAAGACTTGTGCCAGTTGAAATCAAGTACTTTTTCATGATTTTTCATTACGTTTGAACAACTAATGAATTTTCCGACACATGTAATGAAAATATAAAAAATAGTCTTACATTTGCAACTGGGACACATGATTAGCATTTTCCATTTGCCGTGACAATGCAGCCAATGTTTTTGGTACTAACTCCCAAGATTTTGGCACGGTACACACAAATATGTAATGGTACAGTGCACAAGCCAAAAAATAGCTCCGGCGCTAATATTTTTATAATGAGCTCAACCTTTCTGTGTGTCTCATTATAATTTTATGAGAATAAAGTTACTAAGGACGACAATCGTACTGTAGGAATACATAATGAAAAACTCTCGACTGACTGCCTCGCTGGTCTAGTGGTCGTAAGCGCTACTGCTGAGCATGAGGTCCTGGGTTCGATTCCCGGATCGGGCGAAGTGTTATTGGGTTTTTCTATCTGGAATTTCTCAGTAGCAGCCCAGAATCTGGATTCGTGCCCAGTTACAGACTTAAACATAACTGGCGATATTTTGGTGTAATATACATCTCTGCGTAACCCTTCGGGGAATACAGGCGTGATTTTATGTAGTCTATATGTCATGGACCAAGTGATTATTAGGACATTATAAAAAATGCCCGGGCAGTATGAAAACTGCCCAATATGAGATGGCAGTGTGATAATAACTATTGAAATAATTAAATCGACCAGGCATTTTTATAATGCTAGTCACCTATGAGGCAGAACAATTAAAACCAGGTTTAATTACTATAATTTTTATTTCAAACGTAGAATCAATATTTAAAATCAAACAACATCTTTCCATTCATAGACACTCTGCTGGCGATAGGCGACTAAGGATGCAAGAGCATCCTTAGTGCATCCTTCGTCGCCCTTTACACAGAAATAGGAGCCCGTTGACATAGGATGCAAGAGCGAGCGAATGAGAATACAAATATCTTTAGTTACGATTACATCAGCTCAAATTATAATTATTTATTTGGCCCGAAGTAGCTTGTCATATTATTCATAATGCGCGGGCATTATGAAAAATGCCCGTATTTATTACTTGGTCCATAACATATATACTAATTATAAAGCTGAAGCGTTTGCTGTTTGTTTGAACGCGCCAATCGATGACAATACTAGTCGGTTTTGAAAAATTATTTTTGCATTTGTTAGCCCAATTCTTCAGTAGATATGTAACATCGCACGCTAGGACTTTTAAGCGCCGAGCAAGCGAAAATAATACCGCGAGCAGGCGATGCGATGCGACGGGGTGGTTTGGAGGAACAAAAAATTTCACGTGGACCAAATCGCGGGCAAAAACTAGTGTTGTTATAATGAAAAACAGTTTAGAACTTACCCCTAATCTTTGATCAATATGTCTCTGCTGTTAATTAATTATTAAAAAAAAATCTAAACCACCATATAAAGCCTTTTTCATTCATGACAATATCCATTTACCCCCTAAACCCACAAAAATATCGAATCAGCTAAACTGTTATAATAATAAACGTAAATACATTGCGTGCCCCATATCTTTATGAAAATGCCTTTTACTCGTACAACCGTCAGTAATGCCTTTAATCGCGGCATTGCCTTCAATATCTATTACGAAAGCAATCGATATCGTCAGCTTACTCAGCTAAGGTTCCGCCTTTTGTCTGAGTACAGGAGTAAGTATTTGACAGAGAACAAGCTTCACACAAGAGCGGTGCTGTGGGTACGCTACTAGGGACACTTATGTAAAATTCTAAAGCGATTTTCTCTAGTAAAATACCGATTGCGTTTTTGATAAATAGGTATGTACATATTTCATAATAATATGGTTTGGAAAATACTATGTTCGTATTTTCGTAACACCATTAAAATGTCTATCAATACTTTAGGAGAAAATCGCTTTTAAAACGCAAACGTATTTAATAAGGTATCTATGTTCGTGTTTGTAAGTACATAGATAAGGGTGGTATGAGCAATTAACACGTCAACATAAGTAGTGAGATATACTGGGATTAATTTAGCTAAACATAGATGTCTACCTTTCTTCGAGTAAATCGTGTTTAGTAATATTTTCAAATACTGTAAGTATAGTAAATGTGATGATCAACATGAAGACAGAAAGCCGCAAACCGAAAGCGACCAGCTTAGCGAGAAGACCATTCCCACACGTCACTAAGTGTGCATACACACGAGCGACATGCGTCGACGACAGAGGCAGCTGCATACGTCGACGCATGTCGACGGATGTATGAGCACTTAACTCACTACATACCTATAGTCGTCCTGTGAACGCTATACCTTAGAAGCCCGATTGTATGAAACTCGGTCTCTGTTGTATGCTACTCATGTACCGGGTGTCATTCAGTACAACATTTTAATATTGCTCAATCGATAGCTCACGTCTTAAGGGTCGTGACGCCACGTTTATGGGGTGTAATATATACGTATTTTCCTTTTCCTACTGCATTAGGTGTGGGGGAGGTGAAGTTTCGAGTTATTCGATTGATTTCCGCGAATTTGAATAACGAAGGCCACTTCTCGAAATTTAAAATGTTCAAAATCTAGTCGCATTCTCATCTCCGCGAAAAACAAATGTCAAAACATGTCAAAAATATAGGAAAATTAGAGGTATTTTTGACAGGTCAGACTGAGCGTTATTAAAATTACGAGAATTGTCCCTCTATTGTTAGGAACCTTAAAATGTTTCTCTCTAGCTTCTTGCTCGCTAACATACCTATTGAATTTATTATCTTCTTACCTTATTTAATTTACGACCAGGTAAAGACTAATAAATAGAAAAGACTGTGTTATTAAGAAGACCAACGATATGTCACCAAAATTCACTCCCGAATTAATAATTTACACCCCGTTAGATCACCATATGAACGCCCCATTAATTAGCCCGATCCCTTAATTGACATTTTAATCATGTCTAACCTCATTCCAACAGTTAGTTTAAAGTAATTAACAATCTAAACAAATTACCAAATTATAGTTTCTTTGCTCGATTTTAAGGCAAGCTCGGAAATCGTACTGAAAAGCGTAAGAGGCTTTTATTCGAGTATTTCCGAGCTTGAAACTGGGACATATTGAGGTGGAGCTCTATTAGAGCCAGTGCCGTTATGAGTGTGCTCGAGCCGCGTATAGAGAGGCAAAATTCCGTATAATGAACGGTGCAGTCAATGACACTCTAACGTGCAGGATGTTGGCTCAACAATGACGTATCGCCGCCATATTGCAAAATGATAGACTGTTGTAGAATGATGCAGGTTTTTAATACTTTGAGGATCTGATTTAAATACTTTTAAAACTACCTAAGGGCTAATTAATTTTGCTTTTTAGGCTAACAGCATCTTAATCAATAATCTTACACGGTATGAACTCAAACTCAAAGCAATTATTTCAAACTAGCTTCTGCCTGCGACTTTGTACGAGTGAAATTTCTTGTTCCCCCACCCACCCCGTCGCATCGCATCACCTGCCCGCGCTATTACTTCGTTTTTGCTTAGCGTTCTTTCTGACTTTTTTCTTTTTGCTCGGCTCCTAAAGGTCATAGCGTGATGTTAAATAGCCTATAACCTTCCTCAAGAATTGGGCTATCAAATGCAAAAAGAATTTTTCAAATCCGACTAGGAGTTCCAGAGATTAGCGCGTTCAACCAAACAAACTCTTCAGCTTTATAATATTAGTATAGATAAACCAATTACAGGCACTTTTGAATTGTCAAGGGGTCGTCGGTCAGTTAGAAAGCTGCAGCTAGTTTGCACATATCAAAGCGTAGCAGGTACCTATGATGAACAACGGGCAAGAACAAGAAACTTCACGGAAACTCTTTAAAACATAAAATTATTACAAAATATTGGTTACATCATGTTCGTACTTTACTTGTTCAATTACCTACAAACTAACACGTAAACAAGGAATAATAATGACGTCATACTACATCTACAATAACCACAAATTGTGTTTACAAAAAATGCTCAAAATAAGGCACCCTCAAAATATCAACTAACAGCTATTCTCTTCTCCATTAATTCCACCGTGTCCTTCCTAGTCACGTTCAGAGTTCTAAAATAACACAGAGTAACTACAAACATACAGACGTAGGAAACTCCACAATAACCAGTGCGACAATAATTCCGAGCACTCAGCATTTAATGTGTACGAAATGTCGACAACATGTAAATGTACCACTAGCAGCGCTCAAAACAGTAGTTTGAGCTATGTAAATAAATTCCCTATCTCCACTGAATAGGGTTGTCGAGTCGAATTATAAACCTGAGCAGACTTGGTTACTCGCTTGCTCAGTTAGGTGAGCTTGAAAATTCATTTGGAGCTTAAAATAGACTTGTGACACGGAGACTATTACAGGCTTCAGGGATTTAATTTGAAGTATAGAATTTAGTTTGTTATTTTCCTTCAACCCCAGAACCCAGTATTTATTTGGGTTGTGGAAGCCAAACAGGCAGACGCTCCATGTAAATAATGGTATTCAGCTGCATCCGATGAGACTGGAAGCCGACCCAAATATAGTTGGGAAAAGTCTAGGCAGCTAATGATGATTTTCCATCGAATAGACTATCTTTCATAAAAAATAGATTATCTTTCTTGTGTGTTCTATCTAGATCTAAACTAATATTATAAAGAGAAAAGATTTGATATTTATATGTTTTTTTGTTATGCTTTCAAGCTAAAACTGCTGAACGGATCTGGATCAAATTTGGCACATGGGTAGAAAATTACCTAAATTAGGACATAAGACACTTGTTATTTCGATATTCCCACGGGATCGAGACTTGTGCGGGTGAAACCGCGGGGCGCAGCTAGTGTTTAATAAAATAAGGTATTACTAAGTATTTATACGCCTTAACACGATATACTCAATCAATTCAATAGTCGAAATCACAAAAAAACTAAAGGAATTCCTACATTTTTGTTCCACCCGATCCAACCAAAGATATAAAAGTCCCAGACAAGTCAAGTCAAATCCCGGCGTTTAGCAGCCCTAGCCCGCCATTTAAAAATAATTGTCGTTCCAAACCAAAGAATGTTACCGCGGCAAACCACGGAGACTTTTCACTTTGGGCTTTTTAGTGCTACCCTTTTTTGTTCCTTTAATTTTTATGTGATAGCTTTACACGCGAATTTTGTGGCTTTATGTGTAGGATGGGGCTTTTAGTTCACCGCAAATATCGCTAGAGGGAACTATTCTTTGAACCAGTTCGTGGGTTTTTGTTTTGTCGAATGGAAATAAGAATTTTCATTCTATTGGTCTTATTTGAAGGCAAAAATTGGACATTGTAAAGGCCTAGAGACTTTTAATAGTGCACGGTGCCGTCGATTTTTTTCTGAATCTTTATTTTTGTGCATATTATGTCGGGAAAATTAACTGTCCCACAAACAATGAGGCACTTAATGTCGTGTCCAGCGTGTCCTGTAGTCTGCACGCTACAGGAGTCGATGGACTACTGAAGGTACCAAGCCCGTACCCAAAATCTGGGCTGACTTTAGATTGCCATCAACACGCTAAGAAGAAGATTGTCCGTATATTCAAATCACAAATGTCATTATTTGAAAGTTGTATGTAATGTTGTATGCAAAAGAAATCTATAGCTATATATATTGTAGAATCCTTGCCAAAAGTATAATATATTTGGTGCCGTTGGGTCAAGCAGTTGGTGCCGTTGAAATCAGTGCTCAGAGTAGAATACCTCATACTAAAAACCAAATCAATCGAAAAATTCAGTTCAGTTTTAACACCTAAAAGCTAGTTCAATCATTTCCCCAACACTAGCGTCGCGAAAAGTCGATAACTCCGGTCCAGTTTCACATTCAAGGTTAGCTTATAACCTTAACTTTGTATAATTTGTGTAAAAACTATGGGGGCGAAGTTTGGAAGTCTTGTTAAACTCGCATTATCGTGACTTATAATCATGTTAAGTGTGGATGTGTTAGTTTATATCTTTTGTAGTAATCAGCACTGTGGGTGGATTGTTTTACTGCCGTAGTTTTATCTGATTAAAGAGTTACCTACGCTTTTACGATATCACAGCGACTTTTATAGCAGTTTCTGTGCATTTCAAGCTGACTAGTTTTCTGTAACATAACGCTTGTTTCTCGGGTTGGGCAGACAGTTATGTTTAAGTTTCATTATAATAGGGGGTAAGCCTATTGCCATTAACTGGGCACAAATTCAGACTCCTGGCTGCCACTGAGAAGTTCTTGTGCTTTTTTAATTCATATAAGAGTATTTGTTCAGTAGTTAGGTGAGGTGATACCGTCAATCAAAACACAATTGAGTTTCTCTGTAATAAACGTTTTATGTTTGTTATTACATGTTTGTTTTACACTAATTACAAAATATATCATTCAATTAACTATTAAATCCTTACCTGCCGGTCGATTCTGTAAAAATCTCACCGTGAAAAATTAGGTCATACGAGTTTGTTTTTGCTAGGAATTGACACTATTGACAGCTCACTCCACGCTGTAATAAAAGCATCGACATTTTATGCTAGTAATTTCAATATCAATTCCTAACAAGTAGGTAACTTCGCGATGGTTCTAATTCGACCACAGATAAACTATAGGCTATACATTGCGGTCTGCTACCGTAATGGCGATAGTAGCGCCGCCTTTTACTAAAATGAAGAAAATATATTTTCATCATTTTATATTTAATTTCATTATATATTTATGTATAAATGTAGTTTTCTGTAATACTCTATACCTATTTTAAAAAGGATAAAAGCGAAGCTTTTCAGAATGTCAAATTACAAAAGATGGCTGCCTAGAGGCTTCTGCCGGTCCTTCCTAATAATATTTACTAACTGAAGTGGTGCCCAGTAAAAATGGAGGCAAAGAGAATGTTTTTAAGAGCACTATAGTCTTTATTTTTATACGGTAGAAGGAGCGTTGGCAGACCAATACCCAGGTGGGTGGACGACCCACAGAATATTCCGGGAAAGACCTGGATGAAGCTCGCACAGATAGCAGTGATGATGATGATGGTTTTTATTGTACGACTAGCTGCGCCTCGCGGTTCCACCCGCGTAAACGTTGATCCCGTGGGAATATTGGGATAAAAAGTAGCCCATATGTTAATCCAGAGTGTCGGCTACCTCCATACAAAATTTTATCAAAATTGGTCTAGCCGTTTGAGCGTGAAGAAGTAACAAACATATAAACACACACACACACGCTTACAAACTTTCACCTTTATAATATTATTAGTATGATAGTGTGATTAGCGGCTAAATTCTTCTTCCTTCTGGCCTTTTCCCAGTTTATCTGGGGTCGGACCTCCTTGCACATTTTCGCCAGGAACGTTGGTCCCGGGGCGCCCTAGGTGATAAGTTGTTAGGTCCTTCGTGACAGTTGTCCACTTTGTGGTCGGTGGTCTGCCTCTACCTCTTGGCTGTAGCTGAATATTAAGATCAGTCTTTACGGAGTAGTTGTCATCTCGGTGCATTATATAACTATTACTTTTTATTTAAGGCACTTGTGTCTTCTCTACTCTTCTACGTTGCAAAGTTTAACCCTGCATTCCTATCAATCTATTTCACCCTGTATATAAAACAAAGGCAAGTATCTAACATATAAACAACTAACGCTGATACACGATAGTAGGTAGGAATATAAAGCGAAGTCACACGAGGCAGACAAACGGTGTAAATGTTAGCAGCACGCGAGCATTCCACTGATGTGTTTACCCTTTACACTGTACGATACACGCCTATGTACGAGGTATGTACACGTATGTACAGTGCTATTTACTTTGCTTTATAGTTACTGATATTGCTTGATCATTTTTTGTGCAGTAGGTGTGTGTGCTAAGGTTTTCCAGTTGGCGTTTTATGAAAAGTGGGACTTAGAATAGCATAAATAGAACGTAATAATAATGAATTAAAAATAAAACGTGTGCGGTCAGGGTAACCCCTGCTAGGAACGAAGTTCCTTATGCGATACTCGCACGCACACACCCACGTACATAATGGAAAGAGACAGAGAGGGAGAGAGAAAGTCGCATGGAGGGGTATAACTAAACTGACCATACGTCCCGTTTTGAACGGGACTGTCCCTTTCCTCAATCATAATTATGTCCCTTTATCCCCAAACAAAGCTTCGGGACGCAAAATAGTCCCGATTTAAAAACATATGTCAGAGGAAATTTGATTTAATAAGAATAGTAAACTGATGATAGATTTTTATTTATCACAATTTGTTCGAATTTATTTAAAAGATTTCTAATGTAATGAAATTGTAATGAAACCTTAACTATTTATTTTCAATTTTCAATATTATTTGGTTATTTGTTAGAATAAAAATAATTATAATTAATCTGAATTATAGTTTAGCGAATAACACTAATGGTATTAAGTTACACTTTTTCTAAGTAAAGAAAATTTAAATGTTGTGTTTATTTTCATATAACTTGCTAAATGTCGTTTTTAAACCCATGTCCCGTTTTGAGTTAAAAAATAAATGGTCAGTTTAGGTATAACGCTTATTCAATTCAACAATTTCTATCAGTCAACTCTTGGCCCAAGCCAAGGCACTTCGTTTCAATAATACCAGCCAATTATTGGTCCAACTGCAGGCTTCTTCTCGTATAGAGAAGGCACGAGCATTGATCACCACGATTGCTCAAGGCGGGTCTAATCTGCAATCGCGATTGATTTGCCAAAAATGTAAACAAATATGAGTTTATGGAAAAATAACTTTAAATCCTACACAATAAAGTTCAGTTTACGCTACAACTTTATAAGTTTTTCAATAGTGCTAGTCACTCTGAAATCAACTTAATTTACATTAAAATAATGTTGATATTTGTTTAATTTGAAGTAACATCAATTTGAAACAAGTTTGAATAGACTTTACTTAATTTCGCTATAAAGTAAGTCCAGATTTCCTCACGATGTTTTCCTTCACCGATGTCGGTAATATCCAAGATAAACTCAGAAATACATTATGAATTGAGATAGTCGCATTGGTCCTTGCTCGAATTTGAATAGAAATACTCTTCATTTATGTCAGAGCCCTTTAACTGTGGAGTTCTAAACGGAATGGAATGAATGATAATGACATTAGCAACTCAGAAGTTTCAACGAACTAATCAATTAGTCGTGAAAACTTACCTGACAGAAACTTTCTTTCACATTTTGTAATGTTGGGCCTGAGATGTAAAGAACTTTTGATTATTAGGAAGCATCTATCTAGCCTATACTGTCCCACGGCAGAGCATAGGCCTCTCTCTCCCTTTTCCACACAATTCTGTCTTGCGAATGCCGGCGCCAGTCCCTACGGTAGGAGTCAAGCTCATCCCGCCACGTGCCGAACGGCGCGTACGTGTTCCACGCGCGCCTCATAGAGATGTCAGCATCAACCGAAGGGGCCCGTCAGGGCCGAAGCCTGCCGGGTCAGCGGGTTTGTCCGAAAGGGTTACCGCTGGCCCGGAACATAAAGGGCTAAGGAAGGAACACGGGTGGGTTTTAGTCAGTAAGAGTCTGACACTCCCTTCCGCTCCACCCAGAGCGGGTGGGGTAATTTGATGATTTCCCATCCTGAAAAAAAAAAGCTCATCCCGCCATCTACGTCTTGGCTGCTTGCCGCGATGGCATTGTGCGTTTAGTGGGACCCAATCGGTGGTTCTCTTAGCTCAATTGTCATCTGACATGCGGCAGACATGTCTGGCTTAGCCCCACTTAAGTTTAGTGGGACCCAATCGGTGGTTCTCTTAGCTCAATTGTCATCTGACATGCGGCAGACATGTCCGGCTTAGCCCCACTTAAGTTTAGTGGGGCCCAATCGGTGGTTCTCTTAGCTCAATTGTCATCTGACATGCGGCAGACATGTCCGGCTTAGCCCCACTTAAGTTTAGTGGGACCCAATCGGTGGTTCTCTTAGCTCAATTGTCATCTGACATGCGGCAGACATGTCTGGCTTAGCCCCACTTAAGTTTAGTGGGACCCAATCGGTGGTTCTCTTAGCTCAATTGTCATCTGACACGCGGCAGACATGTCCGGCCCAGTCCCACTTAAGTTCAGCAGCTTTCTGGGTAACGTCTGATATGTTGGTTTTGGCGCGCATTGTGTTCCTTATACGATCAGAAATTTGAACCCCTAGGATACTACGCTCCATGCCTCGTAAGAGTCGGAAGCATACCTTTTTTTTAATAATTATGTAGTTTACATCATCATCATCAGTTCAGCTCAGAGTCACCCACAGCTGGGTATAGGGCTCCTCTTTCTTCTGCCCTACTTCCCGGTTCCGTGTGTCCCTTATTTTTATTTATTTTATATACTGAAGTCACAATCGCCATCTGCCTAACCTTTTCCCAACCATGTTCGGGTCAGCTTCCAGTCTAACCGGATTTAGCTGAATACCAGTACTTATTTTACACGGAGCGACTGCCTATCTGACCTCCACAACCCAGTTACTGGGTAATACAATACCCCTTGGAAAGAAAATAGATAGACCAACAAAATATAATAATCAACGCCTACCTTCATAAATTTCAGAATGGATGAAACTTAAATCTTTCACAATACAATAAACTTACCTACCCCTTTCTCCTTTCTGAACAAATGGAGAGTAGTCAGAACGTACCAGTTTTACTTGTAAAACTCTATTGTGCCAGTTTCCGTAGTTCCGTACTAAACTTATGACTTAAACCTATACATAAACTTATACCTTCTTCCCATGAGGGTACGCAAAAGCTATAGAACGCCAGCTGCTACGATCCTTACACAATACACGTATTCCTTTGACTGCGTTTACGTTTATAAATCTACAACCCTAATCGCGTAACAGACTTTCAATCACAATTCGAGAGTTTTGAAGGATTTCGCTGATATTGCCATTGCTTCATAGGTTTGAAAAATTCGTTTGCTCAACAACGTACTCAGATAACGCAATTAAGGGTGTGTAAACTGTCAAAATTGAACTCATTGCGATCATTTTAATTTTATGTGTGTTAAGACTCCTAACAGCTCGTTGCGCGGCTTGCGGTGCCTTTGTGACGCGCGCGATTTTACGCGTGTCGCGCCTGTTTGTAGGAGCCTTTACGCAATTACCCCACTGTTAACCGATTCTGTAAAAATCTCACCGTGAAAACTTAGGTAAAGTGAGTTTATTTTTGCTAGGAATTGACACTACTGCAACTCACTTCACGCTCACTTCTCCTAAGTTTTCACGGTGCAATTTTAACAGAATAGCAACGCTGGTCATACATACACGCACGTTAGTTGCGAGTACTACGCAACTGACCTTTCTGATCTTCTTCTTTTTAGCGTATCAATGGCAAAAAGTTAAAATATTTTTGGCCCAAAATTTAGCTGCGTGAACTCCGCTCACTGACGCAGTCGTATGGCCATCACGTGCACAGGTGACAATGCGGTGCAGGAAGGAAGGTCACTATAAATGTCTTCCCACCTTTCTGATGAACATCACCAAGGTCACTATAAATGTCCTTCTAGGTCGTCCCCTACGTCTTCACATATGCCTTGTAAATACCTGAAGCCTGCCGGGTCAGCGGGATTGTCCGAAAGGGTTACCACTGGCCCGGAACATAAAGGGCGAAGGAAGGAACACGGGTGGGTTTTAGTCAGTAAGAGTCTGACACTCCCTTCCGCTCCACCCAGAGCGGGAGGAGTCATTTGATGATTTCCCAACCTGAAAAAAAAAACCCTATCTTCCCGGTATGAATAAAAATTCTTTATGTTTCGGATGCTATCGGAACAATTTATTTCGTACTAACTTGTTACTGCTACCTTGAGCGTTGCATGGGTGCTAGCAGTAAACTGACACTTTGCTCTTTATTTTTAGTAACAAAGATAAAGACTTTGTTTTCTTTTTATGAAAGACCAGTGATTTTGGGGTTGATTACAATGGGGGTTTTCTGAAATGACGTTCGCCAGGTGGCAGCACTGACACGTCAGGTCCAGAAATCTGTCAAAGAGCCTATATTTTCTTTAGTCATGACTGAATGAAGAACGAATGAATGAATCGAATGATGAACGTCATCATTTATTTTATATTGGAAGACCTCTTGTCACAGTGGTGCCAACTGGTGTCGTAAATTTTCACGAAAACCCTCATTGCAACTAAAATATACTGTTTTGTGATACTTAAACCAGTGGGGTAATTGCGTAACACACTTACAGTAGCAATGGTTTTCATTTTGACAGTTCAACAACGGTCATAGCGTTATTGACCTTGAGCAGACGAATTTTTCGAAGATATGAAGAAATGGATTTTTCAAAATGATTCAGATTTTTTTTTTTAAATAGTGTTACGCAATCAGAGTGCTGGTTTATACGGTGAGATTTGATTGCCCGTGATATACCATAAGTTGCCACAATGGGGGTTTTCGTGAAAATTTACGACACCAGCTGGCACCACTTTGACAAGAGGTCTTCCATTTCGACAATGAATATAAAATATATAATGACGTTCATCATTCGATTCATTCATTCGTTCATCATTCCGTCATGACTAAAGAAAATATAGACTCTTTGACAGATGCCTGGACCTGACGTGTCGTGCTGCCACCTAGCGAACATCATTTCAGAATACCCTTATTAAAGTTGCAAGTTCAAGCCACAATTAAAGTTGCACCGTCTATGCAGTGTTTAAACGATGCAAGTCATTTGTTGTTTCAATTTTATTGTATACCTCAGGCAAGAAACTTGCATCGTGTACACATACATATTTATATACATATTTTTATTCCTCAAATAAAAGTTAGATATCTGAAGATTTTGCCGCTCTTATATTTTTGCGTATTAAGGCTCCTACAAACCGGCGCGACTCGCGATATAATCGCGCGCGACACAAAGGCACTGCTCGTTGAGCGACTTGCGGTGCCTTTGTGTCGCGCGTCGTGTCGCGCCTGTATGAAGGAGCCTTTAGAGCTACCTAGTATTATTTACTTAGTAAAGACGTTTCTTTCTTTCGTATTATTCTGCTTATGAAGCCTATCTCTTGTGCTGACAACACCAAAAACGAATAGTATGGGTCTCTCATCTATAAGTAATCTGTAAGTACCTACTTAAAATGTTCAGCGTCATACAGATTTTTATGCAAATAATTATTAAACTTGTAATTATAATTATTCTAAAGTCTATTCAAACTTAGATATGTTTCAAATTAATATTATTTCAAGTTAAACAAAATAATAACAACTTTATTTCAATTCAATTAGGTATGTTGATTTCACAGTGACTAGAACTATTGAAAAAGTTATAAAAATGTTTGAAGTTGTAGCGTAAACTGAACTATATTGTGTAGGATTTAATGTTATTTTTGCATAAACTCATTGTTTACATTTTTGGCAAATAAATCGCGAATGCAGCTTACATACATACATACATAAATTCGCGCCCTTTTCCATAGGGGTAGGCAGAAACTATAGAAAACCATTTGCGTAAAATTCATTAATTTAATTAGGATAACAATAAATATGAATTACTTCACGGAAAATAGTTTGTTCACATACGAAAAATTATAAAATAAGCGGTATCAAATAAATTTAAAGCTGCTTCTGATGTGACCATGACACAAGTTCCGCATTCAGTGAATTTTCGCTTTGTTTGACATCAACTTTTTTTAAAATATCACCCAAAAATACCGTATTTTTGGGTGATATTTTTAAAAAAGTATGTTATTATTTGTATCGTAAGGCTCTTTGTGCACGGCACGGTTTCATGACGATACGCGTACGGCGTCTAAACCGCGCCGTAGAAAAAAACGCGTCTGTGTATATCTGTGTATGTCTGTGTATATTTTCTGACTGACCGACTTCTTGACAATTCAAAAGTGCCTGTAAATGGTTTAATTGAAATAAATGCTTTGAGTTTGAGTTTGTACAAGCTTCCATAGCCCTTCTTCGTTTTATTTTATTTACATTGTTCTCACATAATATATAGAAGCAACAAGAATAATGTACCCAGGATTTTGTAATATTTTGGGTTTAAAAGAGTGTCTTTGGAGTTTCTTGTCCGTTTTTCTCCACAGACATATACGTTTTGGAATGGGCAACTAGCTTCAACTTTCTGACTACCTGACCGACTTTCAAAAGCGACAGTTCAAAAGTACCTCTAAATGGTTTAATTGAAATTAATGCTTTGAGTTTGAGTTTTCATACTAATCTATACAACACTGACGAACCGTGCCAACACATTATCTATCAAAAGTCTCTGATAGTGCTAAGTTCATTACATTAAAATTCAGAAGCCGTAGGCGTGCTCATGTTTCTTCGATTTTCTTGGAAACCACTGGAACCAATCTCAATGTAACTTAAACTCGATTTTCACTTAATTTTGCTTAATTTTTTTTATTTTGTTTTTTTTTATTTTTTTTTCTTTTGTTTTGCATTTTTTTGATTTTGCCACTAAAATATTATATATCTTAATTACTTAGCCTCGTTTTTGAGCACAAGACTAGAATGATCGGACCCACATTTTCGTTTTTTTTTAATAGATTAGATCCTTACTTAATACTTAGTCCCGCTTACACCACAAGTCACTAAACACATTTAGCGCTAAACGAATTTAAAACATCGTTCTATTTCTGTCATTCATTTGAAGATGAAAAAAACATAATTGGTTTTTTATATTATGGAATATAAAACGAAATTAAATTTTATTCATGAAAATACATTTTTTTTTTCTTATAATTTTACTCGCCAAAATTTCTTGTTTGATGGTGAGAATCGCTTGTTTATTAATACTTCGAGAAATAAACTCCGTAATTTTAATTTGAACATACCTTTACTTTACTTTACTTTTCTTAGAACCAAAACAGTGCAGAAATGTTGTATGAAATCTCATGGTTGCACAGTTTCTCATTAATGCACTGTTTTTTTATTTTTTATTTAGATATAAATTTACCACAGAGGTTTAATGTCTCCCATTAAGTTTAATATAAAATGTATGCATTAGATCAAAAAGATACTGGCTGAAAAAAATGTCCGCTGAATAAAACAGACTCAGTGAAAAAAAAAAAACAAATGGCGCGCATTTTAAAACTTTGATACCTCATTTTAGCAAGAAAACATTATAAAATGGAAATAGCGATAGCGATATGAATGCAACTCCAGAAAGTATAAAAACAGCTGCAAATGAAATTGTTAATAACCTTTTGCCGCAAAAGTCGCGGGATAAATATTTAAAAGCTTAGGAAAACTTCGTTTTCATTAACTTGAGTTTTTATTTTGAGTAGATATATTTTATAACATATTTGCTCGTAAAGGGTCTCTTATTTCACCAATTTCAATATCGTAATGTATCTCATTACGCACTTGTGCGGTAATGTAATGTAAATCGCACGGTTTATCAAGATGCTCCGTCAAAACGAACGGTACTTTTTTAAATCTTAGCAAAGAGTTTTTATTTCAGAAAAGTAGGCAACATTTTATGAATAAAATTAACTTGGGAGATAAAATATAATAAATAAACATTTAATTCTTTAATTTAATTAATTTTGACAATAAATTACAACCATTAATGTAACAACAATAAAAATATTTATTTACTTTATTAATAATACTGGCTGTTCTGTGCCTATGCCTGAAAAAAAAGCGCGAACGCGCGTGCTTCACTTATTTGTTAAGAAGTAAAAATTATTCCGCGCGCTTTTTCTTTTCGCTGTACTTTTTTTTTTATTTGAAAATGTCGTCAAGTAATGATGAATTTATTAATTCCACACTGCCAGAAGTCTCAGAGGCAGCGAAAAGGCTACTCTAAGCCTCTTCCCTGAGAAATCGACCGATAGATACTTACAAGCGTATCAAAATTTCATCATATGTAAAACAAGCAAATATGCAAATTCAGTCCGAGTTTTATTTATTTCCTCGCAAATATGTTATAAAACGTCGTATGACATACGTGCGCTTTGAAAATTACAGCCTCTGCTTTCTTTTAGCCCTCGCCTACGGCTCGGGCAAGAATATCGCCTCGGCTGTAATTTTCAACTTACCGCACTTATATCATAATGTACTATTATCATGGTAGGTGGGTTGGTAGTTGAAAGAAAAGTAGATTACGCACCTTGCTAAAGTGAGTAATTATTTCACTCGTGTTAATTTATTGCATGCGCTCAGGCACCAACATAACTCTCGTGCATTAATAACTCACTTTGCGGTCGATGCAACAATCTACTATTAGTTATTTAGGGTGCAAGATCTCACTAAAAATGCACAGAAACAATGGTTCTAACTATACCTAACATATTAATAAACCCACCAATAAAATTGATTACTTAACATAAAACTAACATGTTAGTAAAATTAAACTATGTGTGGGACTAATGAATTTGTTGAAACCGGAGTCCCACCTACACATAATTATTTTAAAAGGTCCCTTGTTTATTCGGGTTTTTGTCCCGATCGGGCTGCCGAAGTTATTAACTAGATTACAATGCCAGTAGTTTTCAATTTCAATTTGGTTTTAGGAAAAAGAGATTGGTCTTTGTTTTTTGTTGTCAATTTGTTAAATGCAGCCATCAGTTTTTAGTGCTGCCCAAGACAGCTTTTTTCAGAATAAATAAAGTTTTTCTATAAGTACATAGGTACATAAAAATAAATACAATTGAAATGTCTGTTTGTAAATGCATATGAAAGTATATACGGTACTTATAACAAAATTTATTGTTTGTCTGTCTGTTTGTTCCGGTTAATAATCTCAGAAACTGCTGGACCGATTTTTTTGCGGGACTTTCATTGGCAGATAGCTGATGTTATAAAGAGTAACTTAAGTTTTATTCTAAAAAAAGTATTAGGGTTCCAGGAAAAAAAAAATAAAACCCTTCCGACATCCACGCGATCGAAGTCGCGGGCACAGCTAGTTTGGTAATAAAGTTCTAAAATATTATTCTATAGGTGCATGCTACTATACAATTCAAGTAACCTTGAGTCCTTTCGCATAGAGTCAAGAGTTTGACTACCTCAAATGAACCTGATATGACCTTCATTTACTTAGCTAGAAAACACACAAAAGATTATAAAAAATAGAACTATTAAATCCCTCATAGTTTTGAATAGAAATATCAATCGCTCATTTTAGAATAGACTTGCTTTTGTATTGTATCACAAAAGTATAGGCATAGAATTAGTACGTACTATATAAAGTATAGGTTATGTGTCATCATGGAACTAGTAAGTACTAATTTGTGATTTGTCATTGTCGTTTATTTGCGCTTCGATCGAACCTTTTCCAAACTACGTCGCGTTGGTGTCAGCCGGTCGATTCGGACAGCTCACACTCGCTCGGATTTTTACAGAATAGCAAGCAGCTAAATAGAAGAATTTTACATGGGGCGATTGCATGTAGATAAGCATATTACATATTTGAGCTACCTACAATAAATCAGGCTTAGGAAAAATAACCTCCATTTTTGTAATATTATCACCGTTCCTTTGTTTCACACCAAACATGTCCATTTATTCGCAACAGCGTCCTTGCATTACCTAGGATATTAATAACCGCGGCACAGCGCGGTCGATACTCAGCCGGTTGGCACAACGCGTGAAACTGAGGGCTCTTGTCCCACTGTTGTGGGCTGGTTGTGCGCTGTTGTGCCAACGTTGTGCCCTTACAGCCCTCTGTGCATGAGGGATTGAGGGCTATCGAATGTTAGTGCACTGGATTGTGAGAATATTGTGGTTATGCTTTGTTTATGCTTGGACTTTTTAGTGTTATAATTGTACAGAATTATGTTTTTATGGTTTATGGGCATCCATACTAATATTATAAATTCGAAAGTAACTCTGTATGTTTGTCTGTATGTTACCTTGTCACGCCTAAACCACTGAACGGATTTGACAGAGACATAGATTGCATCCTGAGGAAGGACATAGGTTTTTATCGACATACCTTGCGGGCGAAGCCGCGGGCGGAAGCTAGTACTTAATAATTCTACGATTAATAATGTAGGTAGTTGATTGGAATTTATACGTGAAAACGAAAGTTTACCGTAGGTACTTACCTAATCGATTTTAATGGTGTTTGGAATAGGGGCAGATTTGTAACTCGATATGGATACTTTACATAACACCCTTTTTTTTCCAGGATGGGAAATCATCAAATGACCCCTCCCGCTCTGGGTGGAGCGGAAGGGAGTGTCAGACTCTTACTGACTAAAACCCACCCGTGTTCCTTCCTTCGCCCTTTATGTTCCAGGCCAGCGGTAACTCTTTCGGACAATCCCGCTGACCCGGCAGGCCTCGGCCCTAACGGGCCCCTTCGGTTGATGCTGACATCTCTTTGAGGCGCGCGTGGAACACGTACGCGCCGTCCGGGACGGGCCTGGGTCCTGATCGGACGGTGAGCTACCCATTACTCTCCGCCCGCAGGCCCGCGCCTACGTTGGCCGGGAGTCGTCGCGCGGCTCCCGACCCGGAGCGTCTCCCGCGGCGCGGGCGGCTGGGACGGGAGGCTCTCTCTCTCTCAGCCGTCCCGCCGCCTCCTTCGCTAGCCCCTAACCCTTAATTAGAAATAAAAAGACATTAAATAATGAATTAAATAGGTAATTTAAAATTAATTAATAATGAAAATTTACATAAAATGTTCATAATCGAATAGTTCATAAACAAAACAAAATTGTGAAATAACGAAATTTAAAATAGAGTACTATTTTTCTATTTTAAATTTCGTTATTTCACAATTATGATATAAGTGCGGTAAGTTGAAAATTACAGCCGAGGCGATATTGCTTGCCCGAGCCGTAGGCGAGGGCTAAAAGAAAGCAGAGGCTGTAATTATCAAAGCGCACGTATGTCATACGACGTTTTATAAGATATTTACGAGGAAATAAATAAAACTCTGACTTTCTTAAACGAATAAATCTTTAATTAAAGTAAATGAATTTGCATATTTGCTTGTTTTCCATATGATGAAATTTTGATACGCTTGTAAGTATCTATCGGTCGATTTTTCGGGCAAGAAGCTTAGAGTAGCCTTTTTCGCTGCCTCTGAGACTTCTGGCGGTGTGGAATTAATAAATTCATCA
The DNA here is from genome assembly GCA_963855955.1 of Luperina nickerlii. Taxonomy (NCBI): domain Eukaryota; kingdom Metazoa; phylum Arthropoda; class Insecta; order Lepidoptera; family Noctuidae; genus Luperina; species Luperina nickerlii. The sequence goes on from OY979665.1 coordinate 6,191,223, forward strand.
TTACTTGACGACATTTTCAAATAAAAAAGTACAGCGAAAAGAAAAAGCGCGCGAAATTTTACTTCTTAACAAATAAGCGAAATATGTTATAAACTCTTTTAACAATGCAGTGCTTGCACCTTGCACTACATGGGAAAACGAACACCATCACCATTACCAACTCAACTAGGTACTGAAAGAGACAATTCCATTTCAGTGGTCTCCAACCCTCGACATCGGCTATCAGTTTGTTCTCGACAAAGACAGAATTATGGGAAGCAAATAGTGTACGATTGGTATCGGGAAATTCTTTGTTTCCACAACCAACAATAGGAAATGTTCCGAAGCTTTGTTGTGAGATCTGTCTCTTTTCATGCTTTCGTTGTTTATACCGACAAGCCATTTATATAAAGGTTGTTTGTGGCTCTTGATGGAGGAGGGGCAGTCGATGATAATGTCCATTGTTTGGGATATCGATCTTCAAAAATTGGTGCAGATATTCTATAGATATACCTACACTGTCTTCTGCCCGTGACTCCGTTCGCGTGAAAGTCGTAAGACACTACAATATAGGTTCTACTTAACGGGGGGCTATCCGAATTGGCCTGTTTTAGAATCAACTTTAAATGGTCAAATTGGTGTAGATACTTATTTAGGTAAGATCTGTTTTGTTTTTATTTTTCTTAGTTATTAGAGTTACTTATCTTGCTGTATACACGTGTTTCTGTATAAAATAAACCAACACCGACCCACCGCGTCGCATAGCATCGCCCGCCCGTGTTAGTACTTCGTTTTTGCTTACCGTTCTTTCTGACTTTTGTGCTCGGCTCCTACGGGTCATAGCATGATGTTAAAAAGCCTATAGCCTTATTTGTCACTTGAGCTGGTTATAAAATGCAAAAAAAAAATTCATTCCGACTGGCATTTTCCAGAGAATAGCGCGTTCAGACGGAATAACAAACTCCTCAGCTTTATTATGTTAGTATAGTATAGTTTAGTTTACAGTCTTGTGACATCATATCTACCTACATGTGTACGATGACCCCTGACCTCGTTATTTTCGCGCAAAAAGTTTAATTAACTCCGAATAACAAAACCCCGTGTTGTTACTTGTCAAACGGCAAACAAGGACATTTTAATTGAAACCTTCCTAAAAATAGCAAACGAGAAACGTTGATTTTAACAACACAGCACCGCCACAGTGCGTAAAAGCGAGAATTTACCGAAAGTAATTTCGTTCCTTATTTACAGAGCCGGAGGCTCCGCTATAAAAACGGTCCTCTATTAAAACGCTTTTAATAATCGTCTTCGATTTTGGAGCGACGGTAGATATAGAAATGGGCTGTTAAGCGCCGCCGTAACTCAATTATTTCGCCGCTGCTATAACTAACTTAAGAGTCGGTTTCGTTTGTGTGCAAATTGCGTATACACGAATTGTTTATCAGGACTAAAGAACATAACATCACGCCTTGTTTCGAAGGGTTTTGCAGCCATTTCGCCAATCATTTTTTTGTTTCGAAGGGTTTTGCAGCCATTTCGCCAATTATTTTTAAGTCCATATAACAGAGGGTGGACTGTGTGAATCTGTGGTGTGAATGATGATAGGGGGTGACTATTGCGATGACGACTAATAGACAAGTATGTAAGAAAAATACATGTTGCGACGACCCCAAATGAATTGGTATAAAGGCAGGAAAATGATGATGATAATAGGAGACGGGCCTATTGACATCAACCGGACACAAATGCAGACTCCAGCCTGTTATTAAGAAAGTCCATGTAGAAAATCCCAATAACTCTTTGTCCGACCCAGGCATCAAACCCGGTCAGCGGGATTGTCCGAAAGGGTTACCGCTGGCCCGGTACATAAAGGGCTAAGGAAGGAACACGGGTGGGTTTTAGTCAGTAAGAGTCTGACACTCTCTTCCGCTCCACCCAGAGCGGGAGGGGTCATTTGATGATTTCCCATCCTGAAAAAAAAAAAGAAAAAAAAAGGCATCAAACCCAGGACCTCAGGCTCAGCAGTAGCGCTTGCCACCACTAGAACAACGAGCGAGGACGGAAGTTTCGGATGAATTTCGGCTTTCGTTACCTTCACAAGTTTAGCGTATCCTGAAAGTTTCGCAACGTTTCGCAGAAAACCGAGCGCGACAGATATTACTTGATAACTTTCTTGACAGTAAGATATAGGATTCTTTTGACTTCGACGGCAATATTTTTTGTCAGTACATCACATACTTTTGACATGAATACGAGTTATGTAGAAGTTAACGTAACAATTTATTTTGTACACAACTAACGAAATCGTGAAAAAATTCAAACAATTTGTAACAACGTCTTTTAGGCTAAAAATCAACCAACTTATATGCTCCTAATTAATAAAACACGAACGAACGACCCTAATAATTAATTACAACTGAATTATCATCTCATTAACAGTGCAGAGCATTCTTAATTTGCGAGAGAGGTCAAGCACGACACAACAGGCGAGGGCCGTTCGAAATGAAAGGCTTTCAAAAGGGCTGTAGGGCCCCGAGTGCTCTCCACATCGCTCGCTCACTTTCCGCATTCCTGTCATTTCTAACTGCGAATTCGCATTCGGATGGCGTTTCGATTTCCCCATTCATGCAGGTTCCGAAAAGTCAGTGAAATAATGCGGGTTCGCCGAATTGAAACGACAGATGACGATAGCTTGGAAACGTTACAGTTTCAAAGTCCCATTCAAATATAGAAATGTTTATAAGATATCTCTCTGTGTTTTGTTATTGATGGTACTTTGTTAGAAAGTTATAAGATTTTAAATAAACAAATACTCGTATACTATACACATTTCTGCCAGCGATTTCGTTTCGTGAAATTTCTTGGTCCCCCGACCCCATCGCATCGTGTCGCCTGCCCGCGTTATTACTTAATTTTGCTCAGCGTTCTTTGACTTTTTTTTGTAATGTTACGTAGCCTTAAAACCTTCCTCGAGAATTGTGCTATAAAATACAAAGTATTATTATAATTTTTTAAATTCGACTGGTAGTTCCAGAGATGAGCGCGTTCAAACAAACAAAAAGAAACAAACAAAGTCTTCAGTTTCATTATTAGTATGAGATTAACCCATTCCATGTCCCATGAACCACATATGGATAAGATTGATTGTTTAATTATTGTGTCTACTTTGTGGACAGCGAAAGTGTTAATGTAAATACACTAAAAGAACACAATCTAGTTATTTCGCAACTGGATTATAAGCAGTTTATTTTGCAATTTAATATGACAAGAAAAATTACATCATTATTAGAAGTATGAAATTTAACCTCAGGAATAAAATACGACTAAATGACTAAAGTTCAGTGTTCGGGATTACCTTTAACAAACCCTCGTCGACAGCTCTGTTAGAACTTTGGGACTCCAGTCCGCTTGGGATACGTTAGAAATGTTTTTCGTTGCGATCTTGAAAGTTTCTTGTGAAGTAAGAAACAAGAAAAGTTGTAGGTGCAAAAAGGGGAAAATATAGTAGAGATATTTTAGTTTGACTATCAACAAACATTATTAGATAACGCCTGTATTTCTCGACAGGATAGGCAGATAGATGTGTTTAGCTTTAACCCAGGAGCTGCTACTAAAACTTCGAAATGGAAAAACACAATAACACATTGGACGACTTTGGGATAGAACTCAGGACTCCAGGTTCAGCAATGGCACTTTGGTCGCAACTAGACCAGCCCGGCAGCCACGTGTGTTACATAATTAGCCTATAATGTTCCCACTATTGGCTCACAGGCCTTCTCTCATCAAAAAGGATTGGACATTAATCCACCACGCGGGCCCAGTGCGGGTTGGTAGATGTCACATTTCTTCGAATTTTTTGCTTTTAGAACATACCGGTTTCAAGTAAAGCGCGTATCTGGGTTCGACCCTACACCATCAACCCGTAAGTCGCGGCTGTTACCACTTGGCCACCACTCTCATTTTAGCCGAAAGACGTCCACTGCTGGACATAGGCCTCCCCCAAGCACTTCCATTTCGAACGTTTCTGTGCTTCACGCATCCAACGCACAGTATATTATTACCGTGTCCAACGCGTTCCCGCGGCCGTCACAAGGTCGTCTGCCCACCTTGCGAGAGACTTTCCAACGCTACGTCTTCCGGTACGCGGTCGCCACTCCAGAACTTTTCGGCCCAATCGACTATCTGTTCTGCGAGCAATGTGCCCTGCCCACTGCCACTTAGGTTTGGCAATTCTTCGCCACCACTGCTCCATAAGTATTAACTAATATTATTTCGAGTACGTTTTCCAAATAACCTAGGGAATAAAAGTCATCTAAAGTAAAACGGGTTTGTGTGCAGAAAGCCAAATTGAACGGATAGAAATGTCGACAGCTTGACTCCATTACTAAAAAGTTTTAGTCTTGAAGGGTAGGTAGGTACGCTCGGAACTTAGAAATGTTTTTCTAGAAAGTTCTTTCTAAAGTTTCAACGATAATGGTTATTTGTGTGAGATTGTAAAAAGATGGCACACATGTTGGACCCTTTTTATGTTGGATTGGCTCGCGTATGACCATTTTGTTACTTTGAATTTGTTTGAATGACTTTCATAGTATAAATTATAATAATAATAATATATTATACTATCGTTTGTTCCGGATATTGCCCCGTTTGATCCCAATAGGCTCTCCTAGGGTTACCAAACCTACTACTTATATAACACAATATCTTGCTATATTAGAGGCTTAAACATGTCGTGGATTGATGGCGCCATGGTGCAACAGGCAGCGCCATCTAACAATTATTTTTGTAGTTCATAATAATATCGTTACCGGAAACGCAAGCGCGCCCTACCGCTTGGACACGATCGTCGGTAGAGGGGATGCAGCGAAGACTGGTGAAGGGGCGGAGTGTTGCGACAGTCAACCTCCGGCAGTCTTGGCAGACGCTCAGTACTAACGCACGTGTTTGTTTCTGGTACAACCGTTTGTGTAATAAATAAAGTTATTTTGATTTAAATAATCTTTTGTTCGAGTGCCCACATCCTATTAAAACCATGTCGGATCGTGAAGAAGACCCGATGCCTCGCATCTCGGCCACCCATGTTGCGACAAACATAACAATTTCTATTCTATGCAAAATGGCGAGATGTCCGCAGCAGGGGCAGTATTGGTCTCAATGGTATTTTGTAACCCTAAGAGGCTTAGGTACATGACCTAAAACGCGGTCACATGTCGGACTGCAAAGAAAATAAATAGAAGCGCGATGACACAACGCTGGTAATTTATAGCAAAATATGAAGCAACTAACCCCTTAAAGAGTGTAGTTTTGAATCTTAAAAAAACCTAGTAATAGAGGCTCAAAGTAGCAAAAAGTATGAAGGCTCAAAGTAGTAAAAAGTATGTATTTAAAAATAAAATATTTAGCCATCATAGTTTTTTGCCATCTACTATATTTTTACAGGCAATGATTTCGAAAATAGGTACTATATCTATATTGTATATAAAATTCAAAGTCCTGACTGACTGATATATCAACGCACAGCCTAAACCGCTGGTCCTAGACACATGAAATTTGGAGGGTGTGTTCTTTGTGAAGAGTAGGTATCCACTAAGAAAGGGTTTTTCGAAATTCCACCCCTAAGAAGGTGAATGGGGGGGGGGGCGGTGAAATTTAACGCAGACGAAGTCGCGGGCAGAACCTAGTATATAAAAAAGCTAGTTTTATATAAAAAAGTTGGTAACCCTAGACTCACCCCCTATTACACGGGACTTAAACATAACTGGCGTACAGTACCCGGCGATAAATATTGCACATCGACCTTTGGAAAGAGACAATCGGCTAATTTCGGCTTCGTAGAGCGTTATCTATGTCGCACGAAATACAAACAGTCCTGTATCTATGAGGAGCTGTTAAAACAATTATGATTTGCTTCTTTTGATAATTATTTTTATTCTTTGTATGAAATACAAAAAAGGTAAAGGTCGATGTGCAATATTTATTGCTGGGTACTGTTATATGGGGGTACTTAGTTACATCTCTGCCTAACCCTTTGGGAATCACAGGCGTGGTGTTGTGTACTTTATATGTATAATAACCACATTCAAGTACAGACGCCAGAACATCAAGCTACCCGAAACTGTCAGATTTTCCCAATCAACATTGTAGCTTATGATTTAGCAATAAAGTTGAAAACCTATTAAATAAATTTGACAGATTGTAGTAGCTTGATGTGCTGGCGTCTGTACTTGAATAAATATTTAGTCAAGCTATAATCAACTGTATTAGTATATAGATAGAACTCCTACAATTCATAAATCTTATAAGTAGCTAATTATCTCCTGAATTTTAAATTCTATTGAATTATCAAGTTGCTTTTCAAATTAAAAACAAAACTACATCGCTAATTAAATGCTACGGGAACTGAATACTGAACAACGTGTTGATTAAGTTCAAAATACCTCTTTGTGTTTATATTTGAATCTCTGTTATCCTACTATCCTACTAATACATATTATAAACGCGAAAGTTTGTGAGGATAGATGGATAGATGGATGACTGGATGTTTGTTTATACTCTTTCACGTAAAATGTACTAAACGAATTTGAATGAAATTTGGCACACAGATAGTTTATAACCAGGATTAACACATAGGATACTTTTTGTCCCGATATTCTCACGGGATCGATAATTACGCGGGCAAAACCGCGGGGCGCTACTAGTATTATACAATTTTGCGTCGTGTTTGTACTGGCCCCATCCCAACCCAATATTAGCAGATACTTTTGGGGTCTCCGTGCAACTTCCCAAGGCTTTGTTCCAATTTCGGCACCAAACTTTGCTGTTAGTATAATTTTTGTTGAGCGAAATATTGATAGCGGAAGTTTGCACAATTCACGAGGTAGGTGAATTATCTGTATCCATACTTCCATACTATTATAACATTATAAATGCGAAAGTAGAGTACCGGCGATAAATATTGCACATCGACCTATTCGATCCTATCGATTTTATACAAAGAATAAAAATAATTATCAAAAGAAGTAAATCATAATTGTTTTAACAGCTCCTAATAGATACCGGACTGTTTGTATTTCGTGCGACAGAGATAACGCTAGAGCGTTATCGAAGCCGAAATTAGCCGATTGTCTCTTTCCAAAGGTCGATGTGCAATATTTATCGCCGGGTACTGTAACTCTGTCTGTTACCGTTTTACGCCTTAACCGCTGAACGGATGTTGATGAAATTTAGCACACAGAACATGACTTGCATTGGTCCTAACCAACCCAAAACCTAAAAGTATCTTATATCCTAAAACAGGATATTTTTTACGACAGAACGTTCTCGTGGGATAAAATCCAACCTCCTCCCGGGTAAAGCCAGAAGAGGGCAGAAGTTGATATTGCCTATAAAATATAATTAAGATGAATGAATGAACGCTCCGTACATTATCTGATACTATGTCAATATAATTTCCGGAAAATGTTTAGAATGAAAAGTTATTTCGTGAGTCTTTCCAATTACGGATATTAACATCAAATGGATGAGCTTAAGTACAAAATGAGAGAAAATTGCTTTCTTGTAACTGTTATATTTCGATACCTATTAATTTGTGGTTTAGAAGCTTTCCCAGTGTAAATGTTAAACTTAAATTGATTTTATTGAAAACAAGCTAATTAAGTAATACTAAAGAGAAATGTTCAGAAAAATTACAGCAATGTAAGTTCCTAGTGCAGAGAAGATTTCTTTGACTATTTAAAATTTAATTTAACTTAAATGAAATATTGCACAAGTAAATTCAGTTTGTTTTGTGTGGTTATGTGAGAATCTTTACAACTTTGTTTTGTTTTGGGGGCATCGTTGGTCAAGTGGTTGCAAACGCTACCGCTGAGCATGAGGTCCTCCTGGCTTCGATTCCTGGGTCTGCCAGTCAGAATTTCTCAGTAGCAACCCGGACCCTAAGTCCCGGTTGATGGAAATAGGCTTGCTCCTTATTCCATTGGACTTAGAAAATAAAGCCAATAAAAGATGGCACTCAAAGGACACATTCAACACCTTTGATAAATAAATACGTGATGCTTTTAACATTTATACTATCAATATTAACAAAGCCAGTCAATCAAAAGGCGGCTTTCGAAATGCACAAATAAAACCATTCCAAAAATACACAACGCTCACAAAAAATTAAAAAAAAACGCTGCAGAAAAACATACGTTTCACTGCGTTTTTGGTTTTAAAAAAGCAGTTCGAAATGATAAAAGGCAGCTCGGTGTATCCCTCTCTAATTGGGCGACGTCGCTCCCACTAATTCTGTTACATCCTAATGGCTGCCTCTCGGTCTGTGTACTAACAATTACGGTGAATTACAGGCTTTAATGTCATATCTGCGTATTGTCTTGGGAAGTTTATTCTGTCCTTTGTTGTGGTTTAAAAGGTTTATATGGAGATGTAGGTATATGGCAGGTAATTACCTAGGATTCTAAGGTAAACGTTTTATTAAACTCGTGATAAAGGTTGTCTTCGTGACGATTCTAGCTCGTTAAAGCATTACCCCGTTATGTTGGTTATTAAAAGTCTGACCTTTTTCTAAAACCTTTCTCCTGCCCTTTTTCTTAAGAAAGTCTGTCCTTCCAAACTTCTCGATTTTAAACGAAACATTTTGATTTACGCTTATTATAGTCCCTACTTAGTTGTTATTTTAATGTATCATAAAATCAATATAACAATAACTTATTTGTCCTAATCACTTAATAATTGACCCATAAACCCAACCATTAAAAATTTCCTTACAAACATTGTCTCAACAATGTAGCTTCAATAATTTTCGTATAAATCTAGCAAAGACCAAAGTATAAATAATAAAGCCTGAGGTCCTAATAACACACAATAAATGCTCACTCCGGTGCATAATAAATGGGAACTTGAATGAGTCATTAGTGTGTTGCCATCGAATAACTAACAAGACGACTGCTTTTCGAATTATCTTCCTTGAATATTTTATAAGCTTACTTTATACACCAACATTCACCCACTACTTAACGTGTGACTAATATATCTTGGTATGCGGGAAAATAAGCAGCTAAAGTTAAATGTATGGAGTATGACGTAGCTATTGCTACTAGCGCCACCCCGAAATTTCAAGTTATAGTGGTCTTTCCCTAGTTAATAGTGCGCGTACAGCTGTTAAAAGCGTTTCCTTGTTATGTTTTCAACGGAATATATCGGAATTGCGATGTTTATAGTGGAATAAGTACTATAAGTGCATTATTCAGTTTTCTTCTACATACTCATCATTTTGTTAATGTGACGTTAGTTATTAATTTCTTCTTTGAAAATCGAGCAGGAAGTTTTATTTACTTGTGGCTTGCAGTTTTTAATATGTCCTTTTTTACTTAAATGCTTGCAAAATTGAAGCATGTTTAAATATGATGAGTACACTGTGGATGAGATTTCTTATGAAATAAGCATCACCTTTTTACTTATTTTTCTGTTCTGCTTATACCTACATAATATAATTATGTGTGAACACGTGTGTGTGCGGTTTCGCTTACGGTAACAGAGGCGCGAGTATTTTCCCATCTCAAAAAATGCCCAACGCGCCTAAAGAAGGTTTTATTTCAAAAATACCTTAAATAAGTAAAGTTTTTCTTTTCAATGCCTATTTATTTCTGACTAGCTGCGCTACGCGGTTTCACCCATATAAGTGTCAAACCGGGAGAATATCGGGATGAAACCTATTCTAACTCTAGGTTATGGCAAACCATGCCCATGTGCCAAATTTCATCCATATCCGTTCAGTCGTTTTAGCGTGAAACCGTAATAAACGAACATAAAAAAAACTGGCACTCCGGTAGTGCCGACAGAAGTGAAAACTTGAACAATTACGAGTGTATTTTGTGAATCGTCTTATAAACAAAACACGCGTGCTAAGGTGTGTTCCTTATTTTATAGGGTTTTTTGCAAATCAGGTATGATGACCAAAGTGACTGGTTTATTCTTCTCGTGAAAGGAATTTATTCAGATTTACAAATAAGCACACAGGATAGACTTCAGTTCGTGGTGTTGGTCGCGGCAGTGGTAAGAGAAGCAAGCCCATGGAGCTCGTCGTTAGTTATATATCCGTGGTTCAGCGCCATCTCGTCGTTGTTGGATGAACTACGTAGTTAGTACGCGAGGCCCTCGTAGTTCTTCCCGATGTGCATAGATGGCGCTGTCCTCAACAACGCGCGTCTTTCGTTTTACGTCTTACGAATCTTACGATCAGGGTCACGTGACCTGACGCGAATTTAGAAGTTTTTACCCATTCCAAAAAAAGTACACAGCGCCGCTAAAGAAGTTTTCACTTCAAAAAAACTAATATTTTCTCTTTATAATATTAGTTTAAATAGGCTTTTGTCACTACTTCATGTTCGGAATAAAAAAGCAATTCTGTCCCGACATAACAGACCCGACTTCATAATATTAATTTATATTATCGTTTAGGTACCTGAATTTCGATTATATTAAAAGACATTCTTATCAAAAGAATTCTAAGATGAAGCAAAGAAGAGTGAATTGAAGGACGCCTCTTGAAGAAGCTCTCGTTTTTTAATATTATAAAAGTAATATCTATCTATTAGGGATGTAATTAAATAAAGTTGATGAGTTGTCTACAGCTTTATCAAATTGTAGGGTCCATACCTAAAAATGGGTTAAGAAAATAAAGATAGTTATAAATAGTCGAAAAACACGATGTAAAAATATAATGTTAATCTTGTTTGTCTGTTTTGCCAAATAATGCAAAAATACTCAATTTGTTTTGATGAAAAGGATTCTAAATTGAGGGCACATTCATTTTAAAACCCCACGGCACAACTCATAGCTCCTAAACTTTATTAATTAAATATTCCTAAACAAAACTCGAGAATTCGGGCCATAACCCCCCCGTGCCGTGTCTCAAAACCGGAATGGAACAAACAACCCTCAGCGCTGGTCATTAAACTGGTAACAGTGGAACTACACTCGACGTTTTACGGGTTAACATTACAGCACATAAAAACTCCGCGATACGAGTCCGCTGGGACCCAAAAAATAAAATTTCCACCGATAAAAATAAAATTAAACTTTGGATTATTAGAATTTATGAAAATTATTAAACTATCTATGTTACAGTGTTACTTAGCGTATTGCTTGAAGGTAAATATAGTATTGTTGTAATAAAATCTACAGTTACCAAAGGAGATAAGTAACCAGGGTCGTCAGATATAGATGAAGTTTAATAAGAAACCGGTGGACGTTTTCGAATGAAATTTAATTGAATTAATAGAATAAAAACAGTTCATTTATACCTATGTATTCTATTTATATCTATTTTTTACCTATCTTCTTTGGTCACCGTACATACTAGAAAAATATAAGTCTTATAAAAGTGCTGTAAAAAGAACCAGTTGCTCGTATTACGACATAAATTACAATAAGAAAAGAGGGTAGTTTGTTATTACAGTTACTATGGCCAATAGGTTTATTCTCCTACTGCACATTATATCCATTGCGACTAACGTAGTGAGTTATAGTACAAAATTATCATAATCATAAAAAAATATAACGGTTTGCGATTAGCCATATAACTGCTACGATAAATTGCTACGCCGTAGACCTCGTAGCTCAGCTACGATGACGCTACGAATTATTGTGTTCATCAAAATTGAAAAAGAATGCAAGAATTTGTTCCCATTTTAATAATAAAAAAAAACAAAGAGATTTATAAGTCTTTATTTTATTTAAGACCAAGAGCTGGTTTGGATATGACCAAGGACACTGAACGCACAGTACGTTGACCCTTCCGTTTTTCTGATGATAGGGAAATATCATTATAAATGTACCTACAGTATAAAGTATATGAAGACAGAGTTAATAATTATACATTACGTAATTTAATTCAATGCAAGATTTTGTTTAAACACTATTAAAGAACTAATGTATTTATTATCATCTTGATTTATTTTTAGAAAACTAAACATAATTTGTGTACGATTTTGATACATTATAATCCTCATCCCTCAAAAGTTTTCAGTTCCTAATGTATATATAACCTTTTCATAAAAAATAACAAAAATATGCCGTAGCAGAAATTTTACAGTGCGTAACATTATACAACCTAAAAATAAATTGGTGACGAATACAAAGCAACCTTCCATTAAACGTTTCCATTACGGTAAATAAATAATTTCAGACAACATTTCACTGAAACTGAAGAAAAAACACGTGCCAATCCACCCTGAAACAAAATATCTTATGACTTACCTTGAAGAATCGCCTTCTTCCTATGCTCGCCTCATGTCTTACAAAAACACTGGTCGAAAATGAGAAAAATATTAAACGTCAAGCATTTGTCAATGGAATATTCAAAATTTCAAATATGGAATTATAGTGTTTTGTCGAAGTCGGGAACGCGTATCGTTCGGTACACGGCGCGCGGGGCACTGACCAACACTGGCTGCGCCGCGCCGCCCGCTGCGAACAACGCGCGAAAACCTTAAAGATGGCGGAGGGAAGATGGGTGAATAGGCAGAATAGGGGTTGCTTTCGTTTTTTTATGTTACTATTATTGGGTTAGTGGAAAAAAGTGGGGTTGAGAAGGGCTTGTTCGAAGTATGAACAAAATTTCGTAAATTGTCACAGTACTTACTAATCCAATTTAAAAGGATATTTTAAACAATCAGTCAACATTGTTTAGATCCAATATGAGTCTGCTAGGTAAATAGGTTCAATAAAGCTCATTCTTAATTGTACGAAACAGCGTTTTTCATGTTCATATTTTCAGTTTAAAGAAAGTACAAAATTCAGGGTTTTTCGGAAAGCTCGTGAAATGAGCGATCATATGGCTCTAAATTGTTTTTTGTCAGACCACTAGCAAATGTGTTCATGTAAGTAAATTGTTTTGATTGTGAAACTATCAAACCAAAAAAGTAAAAATATTTTGTGGAACAATTTTTCGTTTATTATTGTACAGTCTATCAGTCTCGCAACGTCTGCCCCCTACATAATCTGTGTCATCCACCCATCCGGGCGGGCGGGAGTATTCGATACGTACCCAGCACCCGGAAGCCTCGCTCGCCCTTTACGGACCTTTGTTTCACCTAACAGCCTCAGCCAATTATAATGCCTCATCATTCAACGGTTCAACCCTAGCACAGTTCATTTTTAATTTCCTTTCGAATAACGAGCGTTTATTTTGAATTTATTGTGCAGAATGATGTTAGTCATTTTATATTTTATGTTCTTTAATGGTGAAACTCTTTTGTTTAGATTTTTTCAGTGCGTAACAGACCAATGAGGGTTTTCGTGAATATGATGACGTTCATCATTCGATTCATTCATTCGTTCATCATTCAGTCATGACTAAAGGAAATATAGGCTCTTTGACAGATGTCTGGACCTGACGTGTCAGTGCTGCCACCTGGCGAACGTTATTTCAGAAAACCCTCATTCCCGTAGTTAAAAACATTCAAAATCTCAATCTCATCTCAGCGACAATCAATGTCAAAAACTTGTCAACAATGTAGGGAAATTAGAGGTATTTTTGACAGATTAAGACTGAGATCAGACTGTAACTTTCTTAAAATTACGAGAATTGCCCATCTAGTTTTTGCAAGACAAAATTAAAAGAAAAAGGCTAAATATAAAAATAATAAAAAAAACTGTGACGTACCGTAGGTATATTTGCAGAAGTATTTAGCAGAATTTTATTTTAGTTATAACAAATAACCCGGGTAAAACTATACATCACTATCAATATCTAAAAGAGTTTAACTTGATTACAGAGTACTAACGTATTCGTGGAAAAACTTTATCAACGTCCTACTTTTACCTTACAACAAAAATAACTTTATAAAGTTTTTCCCTAAGTAACAGAAAACATATTCCCAATTTTTCTATTACAGGTACAACATAAACCCATTAAAACTTTCAGAACGTCAATCACAAGATAATTCAAACTTAACAGGAAAAATGGAAGAAAATACTAACGTTCTTGTTTTCAAAATATATGTTTCCCCCTGAAAAACCAATCAGCAACCCGTTAAAGACAATAAAATATCGTAGAATACTTTTCCGATCACTCTATTATCGTTTATCATACCATAGACTGCCAGACTCTAATAAATTCGATGTTCGAACGACTTTATGATAACACTAGCTTCTGCCCGCGACTTCGTCCGCGTGAAATTTCTTGTTACTCCGACCCACCCCGTCGCATCGCATCGCCTGCCCGCGCTATTACTTCGTTTTTGCTTAGCCTTCTTTCTTATTTTTTTCTTTTTGCTCGGCTTGTAAAGGTCATAGCGTGATGTTAAATAGCCTATAGCCTTCCTCAAGAATTGGTCTATCAAATGCAAAAAGAATTTTTCAAATCCGACTCCGACAAACAAACTCTTCAGCTTTATAATAATAGTATAGAAAAGACTTGACCAATCAAACTTACAGCTTCACGTAATATTTTCCACCTGTACTATCTTCATCCCTTTCTTAAGCTATGTGTAGAAGGGAGACAGGATTAGTTCTGTTGAATGTAAGGTTTATACCGATTGAGGTGGGGATAGAATGCCTTTCGGATTTAAAGCCTCGTCGGCTGAAAGTTTCTACAATAACTGTCAAGGCATAATAACGGAGCCAACGGGGAGGAAGTTAGTCCTTTAATGTTGCCAGCGATGAAAATGTTTAATTTATGTAGGTCCCTAATAAATCTCTGGAGTCATTAATATCGATGTAGTACATGTGGGTTTGAATGGAGGGATCCTATTGATGGATGTGGAACGCTGGATCTGTTCGGTGATAAATGTCATCCATCTGGTTATAAATTATGAAGGTAGGTAAATGATTATTGGACTGTATTTTTTGTTTCCTTTTCTATTCTCGAATAACGAAAATAGGCATTTTTTACGGTTATATTGGTTCCTCCTTCCGCAGGATGTAACATCTAATTTCGTTGTGATATTATTAATTAGTAATTAACAGAAATATGGGATGACGCTCGACGCCCATCTGAGCGGTATTACCCCTCAATAATCTTGGCATTAAAGGTCGATATTTATTTATTTTGAAATGATTGTACCTATCTATCTTTATATATCTTTATATATACATTCGCTCTACAGATAAATAAATAAAGACTAGATGTCTTTATTTATTTATCTGTAGAGCGAATGTATTTCAGGATATCCTTTGTCATTATTTTTACGACCGGTAAAGTCTGAAAATACAGATATTTTCTATATTAACACAGATATCTTAGTTATATGTACCTAGTAAATTGTTATTAGTGTTAAATTAAATGTATTTTAACAATTTTAAATGTGTTTTCAAATATATCGATATAAATAAAATTCAAAGTCCTGACTGACTAATATATCAACGATACGGTGCCGATCCCTTTCCGATTTGATACGTGTGCTATGACCTTTATTTGGAGGATGTGTTCTTTGTGAAGAGTAGGTATCCACTAAGAAAGGGTTTCCCGAAATTCCATCCCTAAGAGGATAAAATATTAGGTTGAATTTTCTGTGAATAATTTCCGACCTCCACACGGGCGTAGCCACGGTCAAAAGCTTTTTTTTTTGTTTAATGGGCCTTCTCTTGACCTCGATCACGTCTGATGGAAAGCGATGGATGAAGTCTATGATGGTACGAGCATGCCTAGAAGATGCCTAAGGCACTAGAAATCCCACGCATCGACGAAACACAGCAGGCTGTTTGACTCCGGTGGGAGGGTGGTCGCAAACCAGGCGGGCGTTAGCCCTGCCACCATAAGGGAATATTTGGCCAGTCAAATAAGGTGTTGGGTGTGACTGTCCAGGATTAGTGATGTTCAAATCCGCTATAAACTGTAAACGTGTTATAAACTATAAAATATATTCATATAGTCTGTTATTTTATACGCTATAATTATAGCGCGCTATTTCAAAACTCGGGCGCAGTCTGAACGCGGTGACGCTATAATTTAGCAACACGCTATCACGCTAAACGGACTTGATGAATTGATGATGCGCGGTAGATGTTAACGCGCTATACATTATAGTCGCTGACGCTATCTTGCTATCTCGTTCTGGCCCCGCTGTGCGAACGCTATCTTGCTATCTCGTTCTGGCTCCGCTGTGCGCGTTTGAACTTTTATTCGTTGAGTAGGTCGAGGCGCTATAATATAGCGCGAAGTCCGAGGCGCTATAATATAGCGCGAAATCAGAGCCGCTCATAGCACACGCTATACGCTATGTACACATAGTTTGTTATATTTTGGCGCTATACGTTTTATTAACCACCACTATCCAGGATGCGCCGAGCGTTCCGTTCAGTTGAGTTTCTGGCGGAACAAACTGCGCTACACGAGGAGGCTTCTTCATGCATCCCAAGCTAATTACCTTGTTACCTATTTAATAATTGTAAACTACTACATAATACGAGTAAATATCATTATCATTATCCTACCCTTATACCAATTTATTTGTGGTCGGCGCAACATGTTTTTTCTTCAATACTTCTCTATCAGTCGCCATCTCGTTAGTAACCCCCCCTTCTAAGCATATCATCATTCACACAGTACATCCATCGTTTCTTTGGTCTTCCCCTACTCTTATAGCCATCGACATTTATACTCAAAACTTTCTTCTAGATACACTAGGACACAGGCCTTCTCTCGGTGAAGGGAGGTACTATAGATTCTCGAAATTTCCATAACATCAAAACTTTATAGAAAACCCTTCTTGCTTCCCTCCTAACACTAAATACTAAAACTAGTTGTATAAGCCACAGATGAAAGTTTGAGAGCGATGGATAAGCTCGAGTAATCAATCAAGATTTGAGCAGCCATCAAAGTTGTTGCCTGTGTATTGAGAACCAGCGCGGGAGCTCTACTATCGACACACACTTTATTTTAAAATATTATTTAAAGGTGAAACACGAGCTCAAATGAAGCTGGGCTAAAGAAATTGACTACTTCGAAATCGCTAGGTTCCGATAAAAAAAAAGTGTTGGGTCGAAGAACGAAATCCAAAATGAAAATCCAAGATGGCGGCGACGAAAATTTTAAAATGACAAAAACAAATTGCGTAGCCGCCATCTTGGATTTTCATGTCGACCTCACTATTAGATTCAGCACCCTCGAAGACCTTGAAAACTATGTATGTCTATCTCTGTCTCTGTCTACTATATAGAAGTAATAAAAAGATAGAGGGGCATACGACGATTCGACGTGACGATTTCTACCAGTTTACTCCTACCGCAAGCTCCGTTAAAGAACTTTGGTGCAATAAATTATTGAAATATAAGTAGGTAGTGTGTGATTGTTTCATCATCATCATCATCATTTCAGCCGAAAGACGTCCACGGTTGGACATAGGCTACCCAAAAGCACCGCCACGTCGACCGTTTCTGTACTTCCCGCATCCAGCGTATTCCTGAGACCGAGTGATTGTTTATTAAACAAGCCTTAAACACAGAAACACACGATAAAAACACGTGCTCGTATGCAGACCAGTTTCCAGTAAAGAGCTGTGCTACTTTTGGCCACTTAACGAGAGAACTATATGCTAACAAATAGGTAATATCGTAGAAGTGTATGTAAAACAACATCAGGACAAAACGGGCATGTACAGACGCCAGCACATCAACCTACCCGAAACTGTCAAATTTTCGCAATCAACTTTGAACCTTATGCTATGGCGATAAAGTTAAAAATCTATTAAAGAAATTTGACAGATTGTAGTAGCTTGATGTGCTGGCGTCTGTACTAGAACCAAAAATTCGAAGACATGTGACACCTACCAACCCGCACTGGGCCCGGGTGGTGGATTACGGCCCACTCCCTCTCACAGAGAGGAGGCCTGTGTCCCAGCAGTGGGAACATTATGGGCTGATTATGCTGTTCATGTAATTCATCATGCGGAAACAAATTTCTATGTTAATATTGAAATCCCACCCTTTCATTGACAAATATAAGCCGAGATGGAAAAATATTGACAGACATCTTAGACTGTTGGGCTACTTTTTGTTTCCAAAAATACAAGTTGTTGTTTTAAAATGACATAACCATTCTTCCATAGCAGAAATAAACTCAAATAAATATAAGGAAATATACATATTACATGCTCGAAGTAATCTTCAAACCCACTGAACCGATTTTAAACATTCTCCCTTTGAAAAGAGATGACACTCCGGATGGACATGGGTTAAATTTTAACCACACTAGCGAGTCTCAAGAGACGGTCGACAAGGATAAAAGAGGTTGGTTATTCTTGTAACGTAACAAACAGAATGAAAAATTGTTTGTGCTCGTAATAAAATATTTATATAGTACCTACATGGGGTTTGTACATGGATTACTACAAACAAAACAAGTTTTATCTTTAGACCCAGGTTAAAACCATCGAACCATTTTTAAATTTTGTACTATAATCAAAGTTAAAGTTCTTATTACAAAATCTGACGTTAACCCCGACTCTAAGTTGTAAATTTTGCATTAAGAACTTTATGCTAGTCGGAATGAAGTTTAAAATACAGTAACTGGCTCGAAGGTTTAGACTAGGTCTATGTTTAAAACTCGTTTTGTAATAAGGCGGTTATAGTTTCGCCATGTCCGTTCGTCTATCTGTTAGGTAGTCCACTCAGAGCACTGATTTGAACCGCACTTCGACAAACCGCACCTGAGACTTCCACTAACCGCACTGAAACAAAATTTTGTAACGTGCGGTTCGGTGGAACAATTTATCGTTCCAGAGACTCTTAGTACTAGAAAACTGTAATTTGACATGGGTATATTACGACACACACTTGGTCGGTTATTGTAGGATATTTTTGAATTTTATACCGCGAGGCTTGGTGAATAACCCAATTTCATGAAATATTCGTAAAACATCTTCCCGCTCTCAAAACGTTGCAGTTGCAGTTTCGTATGTTCTTAAATTTTTTATTTATCAACTCTTTCTGCGTGACTAAGTAGTTTTTTTCTGACTGAATGAATAATATCTTCTTATTCACATACCCACATGCAACAGCATAACTTGCATATACTGATGGTAGAAATCCTTGCTATGTATGTATACGAGTATGTTGCCCGATTGTGAAAAAAGATTATGTATAGTTTCATAAAAGAAAAAGAAAATACATTTATTTAGCACAGACTGAAAGGCACACAATATAATATAAACCAGATAAAAACAAATATAAAGTGAAAAGTCATATGTAAGAAATTAGCAGGAAAAGGTGCCTAACGGCTGCATCAACAAGGCCCATATGAGTATTATAATGGTTTCATTTTACTAACCACTGCACCTCCTGTTAGCTTAGATCGGATACGTCAGTTGGGGCTGGTCATCACTTAGCTGCCTCGGCTCATTTTTAATAATTTTATTTTTGGATTGTTATTTGTTAAGTACTATTTGTTGTACTCTGGACGCTTTTAACGCGTACGTCTTTCTTAATTTTTTACATCGTTTTCACTTTATATAATTTTAAAATCAAAAGTAATGATGTAACTAATATTTTTGTAAAATATAATTTAAAAAGAGTGTCCATGGAGTTTCTTGCCCGTTCTTCTCCATAGGTACCTACGCTTTGGAATGGGCAACTAGCTTCATATTTTCTGACTGACCAACTTCTTGACAATTCAAAAGTGCCTGTAAATGGTTTAATTGAAATAAATGCTTTGAGTTTGAGTTTGACTTTTTTTTTACCACTTACCCTGTCCCTCTCCTGGGCAAAGGTGTTTCTCCACTCCTTCCATCTTTTGCGAGCACGCGCGTCCTCCTTCCAGTTTTGACGGAACCTATCCAGGTCGTCCCGCCATGCCCTACGTGGTCTGCCGCGACCCCGCCTCACTATTTCAGGGCACCAATTCTGTGCTATTTGGGCCCACAGCCTGTCATCTTGTCCAGTCCCATTCGAGTTGATACTACTAAATAAAATCAAAGGTATTAAAACTAGGTTAAGAATCGGCACTTTTTTAACGTCTTTACATAGGACAGTCCCCCAAAACGCCCGCCCTTCACCACTTCCTAGTGGTTTGGGTGGGAAGAAGAAGTGCCGCAATAAACTCCCCGGCAGCACAGGGTATCCGTTAAGTTAAAAAAAAATACACACCGAGGCTCAATTTCTGTGCACTTCTAGACTAGACTGAACCTCCAATATTAACTGGTTAAAATACATGAGAGAAAAAAAAAACAGTGGCACTCCGGGAGGGCCGACAGAAGTGAAAACATGAACAATTACGTGTGGATTTTTTTAATTGTCTTAGAAGCAAAACACGCGCTGTGTCGATTACGGTAACAGTGTCGCGAGTTCAATGGTTTTTTCCCATCTCAAAAAATGCCCAACGCGCCTAAAGAAGTATTCAGTTCAAAAAAAAATTGGAGAAGTAAATTGACGGCTTCATACGCCACCGAACTATAGACAGCTTTTCCGACAACCTCTGGTAGAAGTAGCAAGTTAAATTGGATGCGCGGAGCGCCCGATAAGTTCGATGAAGCCTTTTAGAGATTCCATACGTTCACCTCGGGGGAGGTGGATGGCATGTTTTTATTGTTTGTAACCTGTTGGCTGTTTTAGATAGGATAGATGGAACGGGGGTTTTTGAGGTGAATTTATCAATAGTTTTGGGTGTTCTCGGTTTAAAAGATACTTAAGAGCATTTACGCCGTACGGCATTTCATATAAACTTTCAAGCCCTTGTTTTTCGAAATGAATA
Source organism: Luperina nickerlii (assembly GCA_963855955.1). Taxonomy (NCBI): domain Eukaryota; kingdom Metazoa; phylum Arthropoda; class Insecta; order Lepidoptera; family Noctuidae; genus Luperina; species Luperina nickerlii. Next base: position 6,211,891 of record OY979665.1, read on the forward strand.
AACGGATTTGAATGAAACTTCATACACATGCAGCATACAAAGGTCTAAAACGTTACTTAAGAACATTTTCGAAAAAAAGTGTTACAGCCAAATTAGACCGATTTTTAATTTTCCATTGAAACAGAGATTTCCACTTATCTTCTTTTAAATAAGATATTTCGAAAATGTTCTTAAGTAACTTTTTAGACCTTAGTATCCTGCTTATGCGTATGAATATTATGCTATTTCATTAAAATTGGTTCATTCATTTCGAAAAACAAGGGCTTGAAATTTTGTATGAAATGCCGTACGGCGTAAACGCTCTTAAGTATTTTTTTTTTCTTAAGGAAAAACAACCAGTACCACTTAAATGAATACATAAAGATATCTTAATATAACAAACTAATAACATGTTACCCATTACGTTCTGCACAGATGACTCCAAGTATTTATATCTAATTAGATAAGTAAGTAATATAAATAAATAAAAGTAAAATACTACGATATCTCGTCTCTTTGAAATGATAACGCAATCCAAGAAAAATATTCGTTTTAGATTCTTCTTTTTTCTGTGTCACGAAAATTACTTCTCATTCTTCTTATTCTGCCCTATCGATGCACAAGCACACAGCAATAGCACAAAGTAAGTACTAAATATTAAGCCACACGGTTTTTAGAACGGAATCAAATTAATAATGCCCAAAATAATTATAATTTTTCAAGTTCACCTACTGGGTCTAAACTGTTATTATCATCATCGTTGGCAGCCTTGTTCCACACAGTGAAAGAAAGAAAGAAAATAATTTCTTTTCTTTCTTTCCTTTTCTTTTTTTGTTTTCTTTCAGTGTTGACTGTTGACTTGTTGAGTATAGGCCTTCTACCTTTTCTTCCATGCTTCTTCTTGTCCTCTTCTTTATGGTCTCTACTGTATTAGTTAGTGTGGTGTTTACCACGTAATAGGGAGTATTTGAGTAGGTAAATCACTGTATAACAGTAGAGGTCACGCGTCCGCATCATTCGGGCGCCAGCAAGCAAGTGACCAGACCAGCCTGCGGGCATGCGCCACTGCGCTAGTTTATTATGTCGCTACGATCATCATCTGGCTAGCCTTTTCCCAACTATGTTGGGTCGGCTTCCAGTCTAACCGGATGCAGCTGAATACCAGTATTTTACATGAAGCGACTGCCTATCTAACCTCCACAACCCAGTAACTGGGTCCCACGATACCCCTTGGTTAAGACTGGTTGTCAGACTTTCGAGCTTCTGACTACCCGTAACGACTGTCAAAGATCCACAAATGACAGCCGGGACTACCGGCCCCACCCGGCGCCGGCTTATGTCGCTGCGCTACAGATACCTATATATGAAACCAGTTAGCTGCGACATATATAACATACATTTATGGTTCTTCTGTAGGTTGATATAATACAAGATGGCATAACCGATACCTCTGTTTTAAGTTTTGGCCATTATAAAGACACCAACGCGCGATTACGTAATCCTGAAATCCCCTGCGTTGATATTTTTCATCGGTTATAAAAAAAAATGCTGTTCAGTACATATTAACCGCATAAGTATTGCACTTTTCTATGGAATACTATAGATTTTGTTTTTGATAACTGGCGTCGCGAAGTCGGGGTCTAGAATCACATGTTCTGAATTCATAATTACGGTTTGCGTGACGATGGTCGTGCCAGTTGCAGCTGATGTGCAGTTCAGCGGATAGGCAAAAAAGCAATTATTTCATTCTAGGCTCAGAGTGTGCAATAAAAATTTAGTCAAGATATTCCATTTCTTTACCTGAACTACGACAGAATGAGTCAGACAGATGGGCGAATTTCTTTATAAAATTGACGAAATATAATTTATTAGGTGTATATAGTTATTTAACTTTTGATCAAAACAAAACTCCAGTTCTCACGGTCGTATAAGAAACCATTCTTATTTCTCATACAGGCCGCCCAAACAAAAAATCTAGACAAAAAAAAAGCTGAAATCAGTAACAATTAAAACTGGTAACAAAAAGACGTGCTCAGCGACGTGCATAGAGGTGCCTAGTGAAGGGCGCTCGATTTTAACGATGCGACGCGCGACGTCAAGAGTGCTCGGCGCAGCTCGGCGACACTACATCTGGGAAGTAGGAGAGATAGTTTTACCTTTAAAACCTTGTGTGTTTTTCTTAGGAAGATGAGGATTTCATCAAGAGGAGCAAAACTAGGTTCTATTTTTGTATTTCTAGACATTCAAAAAGGTAAAAAAAAAGAATAGGGTGATATTTCTAGTAATTCCGCATAGTAATACGGTGAAAGAAAGAATGAAAAAAAAGGTTTATTTGTCACAGAAACACGTGCACAAAAAAAGATAATTAACTCGAGTCTTCAGACAAATAAAACAAAATAGATCTACATAAGTAGGTATATAATATTAGCACTAAATAGAAATGATGCGAGTCGTATCTTTCAAACACACCCGTGCCAACCATTACTAATTTTTCACATACTTTCTTGTCGTAGGTCTTTCACAAAATGACATGCTGCGCTACAAAATAATCTACGATCAACAAATCACTCAATAGTTAAACTAAAGTACACAAGTCATAATCGTAATAATAATAAGTCATAATAGTAATCTGTAAACATATCCTATTCCCTGAACATAAAAAACATGAAAATAATAGTAGATTTTACAACAAGTGCACAAAACAAACCATTTTTATCCGAGACTTTTAGCAGCCCGAGCCGAAGGCGAGGGCTGATAGTAATGTCGAGGATAGAAATGGTTTTGTGGACGAGTTATAAACTCTGCTTTTCACTTCGATTGCGAGGAAATAAAACAGTAGTATAACATAACATTTCTTTAATTAAAATTCAAAGTAAAATTAGAACAGTTTTGAATACTGAAGGAAATTATTTTTTTTTTAATCTTACGACATTGATATTAGGCTGCAGACCTATACAGCCTACTATTAAATTAATTTTGTAATAATAATTTTCTTAAATCAACTAACCTACCGTACTTGAATTAAAATTTTAATATCTATTATATCTTAAAAAACACATAAGGCAAATAAATTAAAGTAAATATTATATAATAACAAATTCTATCTATGAACTTCTTATTGCATTTGGCTGTATGGCTCATTTTCTTTGCCTTAATATAATACATTATATGAGTAGATACGTTAATGCCCTTGTGCACAAAATTCGATTTTGTGCAGCCTATACCCTGCACAAAGAAGCACTTTCAGAGCATGAGAAGTGAAAAATTTATTTGCCAAAAAAGTTAACAAATATGAATTAATGGAAAAATAACTTTAATTCCTACACAATAAAGTTCAGTTTACGCTACAACTTCAAACATTTTTATAATTTTTTAAATAAAAAAAAATAGTGATAGACACTCTAAAATCAACTTAATGGTCCTTGAAATAAAGCTGATATTTGTTTAACTTAAAATAAGGTGGGGGTGTGCAGCACTGCGCACATTTACTTACCTATACATTAACCGACATTTGCAAGAAAATAAAAAAGCAAGAAAATATGATTGAGACAAAGAACAGAGGATAATGAGGTTTTCCTTAATAAATACGATGCGACTTGCTACCACGAATGGAGCAGCAAATAACGTCGTATTTATTCAAAAAAGAGTTAGTTTTATGAGCAATGGTGGCCCAGTGGTAGCAGTGGTATCGGCCCCGACTTACGAGTCGTGAGTTCGAACCCAGGCAAGCATTTTACTTTGTGTATTTAATTTCATCACCACTGCTTTCAACATTGCGAAGGAAAACATCGTGAGTCATGAACTTTTTTTTTGTTTTCTTGGTGGGCAACCTTCAAAAGGCACCCCGGTGATCACCATCAGCACATAGGGGTGATCCCGGTTCCTCTTAAAAGACAAATTCCGGAACAACGCCGTGCAACACCTAAAGGCACATCCCTGGGGAGACTGTAAAGGGGCCTCCCCTGAGCCTCGCTATGCACGGCAGCACTTGATCACTGTAGTGTTGCCCAAATGCAAGACCAAGACAAGACCTTAGCCAGTCTTGGTCTTGGTCTTGCGTCAATACACCTGGTCTTGGTCTTGGTCTTGGTATTGCGCTCTCAGTCTTGGTCTTGGTCTTGGTCTTGCAGCAAGAGTCTCGCAAGTCTTGCGAGACTCTTCTACTTAGACTAGACTACATTCAAATACCTATTAGCCTATTGCTCAGGGTGGCAGGGACATCGACGCGCAACCGCTTACCATGGATTCAGTACATGATTCTGGACGCCCCTGCGTTGAAATTTTTCTTCGACTTTTTCTTAATTTTTACGTTTTTTTCTGCAATTTTTTTTACTGTAAACTGTATTAAATCATTATTTCTATCTGACCCAATGAGATTTTTAATTAAAAAATAGTAAATTCTCTTGTTTCACTTAAAACAGCAATGTAAATAAAACTCGAAAGGGCTACCTGATCAGCTGTATTACTAAAGTTCATTTGCGAGGTCAACGCTGTCTTCGTACCTACGCTATTCGCTTTCAAATGCCGAGACAAAGAGACCGCAGCGCCAAACCGTCTGCTCGTATTATTAACGCACTTGAAAATAAACTTTAAAATTATTACAATAAAGTGCATAAATGCTTGAACCTGACAAAAAATGCGGAAGATTGCGGGAATCCCCGCGCGGCGTCGAGTCGGCCATGAATCCCAATGAATCTAAAATAACGTTATTGTTGTCTATATATCATCAATACAATACCTTTTAGTGTTATGACGATACGGTTTTGATACCTACTGGGGAACGTCTATCAAAATCGGGATTGAAACCAAATACCTACTATAACGCCCAAATCTCAGTTTGACTTAACTGCGAGACGCAAGAGTCTTGCAGGCTTAGTCTTGTTCTTGCTCAAGTCTTGCAGGGTTCAGTCTTGGTCTTGGTCTTGCTACAATAAGTCGGTCTTGGTCTTGGTCTTGGTCTTGCAAAAATGCAAGAACAAGACCAATACTGCAAGACCAAGACCGATTTTGGGCAACACTAGATCACTGTGCCGCCGTCTTCCCTGGGGTCAACTTGGTGGGCGGACAGAGACCCCACTTTGTGCGCCCGCGACCCCAAAGGTTGTAACGTTACATTTTCCTGGGTAGAGCAAGAAATTGTAAGGTCACATTGTGAGCACTCACCTACCTAACTTTCAGTCTGGAGGGGAGCACTGTTAAAGAAAATAAAGAGGACAAGTTATAAGAGTTTATTGTTGAATAACCTAGGCCTACCTACATGGAGCTAGAGGAACGAAATTAAGCTAGGTGATTGAAAATGAGACACTGGAGAAAGGCGAGCGTCTTCTGGTGTGATAGTGGCCGAGGGACATCAGCTTCAGGCTGTAGAGGGCCGAAGGAGGACCTCAGTCTTCAGGTCGTAGAGCAGGGCCGAGGGAACGTCAACCCTCAAGCCGTAGAGCAAGCCGAGGGAACGTCAACCCTCAAGCCGTAGAAGAGGGCCGAGGGACGTCAACCCTCCAGCCGTAGAAGAGGGCCGAGGGACGTCAACCCTCAAGCTGTAGAGGAGGGCCGAGGGACGTCAATCCCTCAAGCCGTAGAGGAGGGCCGAGGGACGACGACCCTCGAGCCGTAGAGGAGGGCCGAGGGACGACGACCCTCAAGCCGTAGAGGAGGGCCGAGGGACGACGACCCTCAAGCCGTAGAGGAGGGCCGAGGGACGACGACCCTCAAGCCGTGCAGGAGGGCCGAGGGACGCCAACCCTCAAGCCGTAGAGGAGGGCCGAGGGACGTCGAACCTCAGGCCGTGCAGCCCGAAGAGCCCGGTGCGGAGTCGCCTTGCTACGGCGTCTTCATAGTCGCTCCGGCCGTAGAGGAGGGAAACTGCCCTCCAAGAACACTCCTAATTTTCCCGAACTTGTGGCCGAGCTGAGCTCCCAACGTAGACTGACCAAATTCACCACCAGGCTCCTGACATCGACTTTTTAACATTTGAAAAGAAATTCTAGAACATAATAAAAAGTAAAAAATAATGAGGTCGATGTGATTTACCTATACGACCTACAACTAGCTCCAGCAATAAATTAAAAATAAAACTAGGCCTGTCACTAACTGACATTACAAAGGTAAACAAAGATTCAAGAGATAATAATCTACAGAAAAACTTAAATAACATGAATTACAGGTAAAAGATATGATAAGCCTCCAGGAAATGAGCATGAAGCTACCTAGGGAGGACGAATGCTTAAAATTTTCAGGTTAATATTTCCAAAAATGTAAGTAAAAAAATACATGTAAAGACATACATTACAAGGTTCACCTACCTTGCTTGGTAAGAGGGTTTTGGCGTATTAGGCGCCAAGGCGGTTTCCACCCCGACGCCTCCTTCTCCGAGCAGGATCAGCCCTCTCCCGGTCCCGCTCGGCGGCCTTCTTCTTGACCATCATGGTCTCACAGAAGGAGGCTGCTACCGTCGAAGTGAGCCATGTCCTAGAAACAATAATTTGAAGATATGTGACATTCGCCAATCCGCTCTGGGCCCGCGTGGTGGATTATGGCCTCTCCCTCTCAGAAAGGAGGCTGATGATGTATTATACTGTACAGTACCCGGCGATAAATATTGTACATCGACCTTTGGAAAGAGACAATCGGCTAATTTCGGCTTCGTAGAGCGTTATCTCTGTCGCACGAAATACAAACAGTCCGGTATCTATTAGGAGCTGTTAAAACAAATTATGATTTGCTTCTTTTGATAATTATTTTTATTCTTTGTATAAAATGGTTTTGTGTAAAAAGGTCGATGTGCAATATTTATCGCCGGGTACTGCATATGTATGTCCTCTGTATATGTATGTATTAAAAAAACCTTCCGTCTACCTTCATATACCATCGGTGAAAACAAAATAAAACTCCAAATAAACAGTTTTTTTTTCCAGCACAGAAGATATCCATGACAATATAGTGAATATACCTAGTATATCGAGCACAAACGGTTTATTGGGAACACCGTGCCGGCTTCTATTCTAGATCCTTCCGCTCACAGTCAGCCGGTGAAATTGGATGCACGTATGTACCTTGATTCACGTATAGGCCTTACTATGAGAACTCCCCTTTATTCGGCTGTTTTTGGAATAGTTTTGTGCATTTGTTTTTTTTATGAGATTTTTATGCTTCTGTATCCAAAGGATGCCAACAGAACCCCATTAGTAAGCCTCCGATGTCCGTCCGTTTGTCATTTGTTTTTCAGCGAGCTGTGTCTCTTGAACCGTAATAGGTAGACAGTTGAAATTTCCACAGTGTGTATTTCTATTGCCGCTATAGCAGCAAATAATAACAACAAAGTTTTTTTTTAAATATGTTGTAGGGTTAAATATATTGTACGGTGGTACGGAACCCTTCGTGTGAGAGTCCGACACACACTTGGCCGGGGTTTGAATAGGCTTGACTTGAATCACTGGAAACGGTAACCGAGGATGCTGTAGAATACTTTTTATCCTGATATTCCTACGGGATCAAGAGTAATGCGGGTAGAACCGCGGAGCGCAAGTATATATAATATTCCAATCAAAAGTGTAACTTTAGTTCACGACCTATAATACTCGAAACCCGAAAAATGATACGTCTAAAATCTCCAACACGCAATGAACAAACGTGGTGAAGCAAACATATCTGTGTGAGAAGAGGTCACTGACCTACTGTGGGTCAATGATAAGCTGGTTTTATTATACACTTAGACCCCTGCCTATCCCCCTCTAAGTATAACGCGTAAATTTTTTATGCCAGATTAATTAGGGCCGACTCATCGTGAAACCTCACAAGCTCCGAATACGATCATAATATCTTCCTACCCACTTATGACTTTGTTTAATTAATCGTGTAGTCGTATATGGGTAAACTATGTTAATTAAACATTTTAGTTTCTCAATAAATCTAATAATAGTTGGGAAGTTTGTTATACGTATAGATTTAATGAATATTTAGAAAACCCCGAGGCACAACCTCATAACGAATCATTTTACAAAAACACACAAAATAGTAGTACAGACGCGCCAGCACATCAAGTTAGCCGAAACTGTAAAATATTCCCAATCAACATTGAACCATATGCTTTAGCGATAAAGTTGAAATCTATTAAAGCAATTTGACAGTTTGTAGTAGTTTGATGTGCTGACGACTGTACATAGTATTAGTTACAAAAGGGGATTCAAGATTTTTATATGGAGCCTGGCATACCTATTGTCCGCCATTTTGATTTTTTAAATAATTATATTTGTCGGAAATACGTCATTCGTTTGACTGATCGGGACGCCAGCGCCATCTGGTGGCGCTTGACAGAGTCTAGCGTGAGTATGTGGGAGTCGACGAGAACGCTACAGAGCGGTGTGGACTCACTTGGACATTGGACATCGTACGGATAACATGTCGCGTTTCGTTCCGTATCTAGTTGTGTCGTGTACCTACAGTGTGTGATTCGCTAGTGTGATTAAATTGTTCGTAAAATTATAATCTGATTTGAACTGCAGTCCTTTTTTCTATTGCGCAATAACCAACACTACCCATAGTACGCCCACAACAGTTAAAATATAACTGATGAAAACGAGAGACACGTACCTTCTCCGTGATAATTAGTAAAATGACTATTTATTAAAAAAAAACCTTAAATTATAATATAACTAGCGACCCGCCCCGGCTTCGCACGGGTGCAATGCTGATACTAAATACTATCTACTAAATACTATCTACTAAATATATAACTTCTTATCTCACCTTATGTAGGTACTTATAATTACTATAAGTGCGATTTAAAAATTCAGCCTGCGTTTGCAATGTAAGCGGAAAAAATGTAATTATTTACGACATCACATTAGAAACCTCAAAAATAACAGTACTTCTCCACTATTTAATGGATTTAGTTAGTTATTATACATATAAACCTTCCTCTTGAATCATTCTATCTATTAAAAAAAACCGCATCAAAATCCGTTGCGTAGTTTCAAAGATTTAAGCATACAAAGGGACATAGGGACAGAGAAAGCGACTTTGTTTTATACTATGTAGTGATAATAAAGAACAAACAAATTAAGAAGAACAATAACACTGGTCTACAAAATGTAACTTTTTGTGTGCCTTTCAATTGAATACTTTATTTTTATATTGCTTTAAGGTTACTGAATAGAAAAACAAGAATATGTTTTTTTAATTAGCTCTTATTTTGGAAATATACCTAATATACAAAATTTGGCTTCTAGTAACACGTTAAAGTACAAAACATTTTATTAAAAAAAACTATAATAACTATTTACTATTATTTTTTGCTTTTTACTTATATAAAATTGGAAATATTACAATAAAAAAAATAACGTATTTATTTAAGATTTTCTCTTCTTTTTCGTTTGTCTTTTGTAATCACTGTTATGGGTATCTCTTTTCAAATTCCAGCAGTAGTCCGCTAACATTGACGCATCCCAACGGCCCTGGTATCTCTTTTCCATTGTCGAGATATCTTGGTGGAATCGTTCCGCTTTATTTTTTGGCAAATTTAAATCTCGTATAAGGTCGCTGAGTTCATCTTGCGAAATTCTATGAGGTTCGTCACAAACAATATTGTCACGCACAAACTGTGACGATTGTGACGCTGTAGGCTCATTGTAATCAACTTCCATTGAAATCATCACTTCATCAGAATCTTCCTGGTATTCTTCGGGAGGTCGAGGAACAGGTAAATCGATTCCATGTGGTACAGGTCGCGATACAGAGGCTACGTCAGGGTATACTACGCTTCGTTTCTTTTTTCGTGATATACCGTGCTGGATGAGTGGAGTCAAGCAAAAGTAACAGTCATTCGCATGATTGGTAGGTTCCCTCCACATCATTGGTACACCAAAAGGCAATGAACGTTTCTTTTTGTTTAGCCACTTAATCAGATTTGTGGAGCAAGTTGTGCAACTAAAATGTGGTACCCACGATTTGTCTTGGTTTTTAATTTTAATTCCAAAATAATGGAAGTAAGCAGTTTCTAAACGTTGTGTTATTGAGCATCTTTGGTTAGTAAGGGTCACCTTACCACAAATGTAGCAAAAATTGTCTGCACTATTAACACATTTACGCGACATAACGAAAACTGTAGATTTTTCACTAAAAATGTAAAAAAATGGTAACAATTTCACGTTTTAACTGTTGAACAAAACACAGTCAGCGTTAAACGCAACAAACAAATGTGAAATAATACAATTTTTCCGTGGGTAATCACTAAATATTTTGAGTTATCATCATTAATGTGATATATCTGTCGCGCTACCCGCTATTATATTTATATGGCATAAATGCACAATAAGAGCTAACTATGAATTTTAACTTGTATATTTATGTTCAGCGAGTGGAATACAATCAATATAGTATATTTTCATGTAAAAGGCAATTTTGATGTAGACCAGTGTAATTAAAGTTAGGATAAGAATTTAGTAAGTACACTATCGCATTAGGTTACCCTTTCTTTAATGATAATTATAGATATATAGATGTAAGTTGAAATATGTATAATAATAAATTAAGATTTATGATACAAATATAGAGGAATGAGGAAAAGGGTGTAAAGTTTACTCATACTCTATAGAAGGGGGATGCCCGAAGATTCATGTCGGGCGTTGTATCTATGCTAGTTGCGCGGTAAACTCTGCTTGCGAGATGCAGGATTTTGCGTGACGTCAGTATGATGCGTTGTTCGCATGTGGCGTTGTAGATACCGCTACACAAACTTAAGTACATGTTTTGCCATATTAGGGCTGATTTTTCAATAGTCAGATAGCTTTTATCAGAGAAATTAAATTGCGTTGCGGTTTACAACTTTAAAAAAAAATGTAAATGTCTGTTCTAATGTCAAAATATCAGCTTTATACTAAATGCCTATGAAAGTATATAGGTACGGCACTTATATCAAAAACTATTTTAAATTTTTTGCGTGTCGGTCAGTCTGTTTGTTCCGGCTAATCTCGAAATGGCTGGACCGATTTTGTCAGGACTTCATTGGAAGATAGCTGATGTTAAAAGGAGTAACTCAGGCTACTTTTATTTTAGAAAAAGATCATTATTGTTTTTCAATGTGCACGAGAACGAAGTCACGGGCACAGCTAGTAGAAAATATATGTCAAACTGTCATGTTTATACTTCAGATAATAAAATACTGCATAAAAGATTATCCGACTAATGAAAAAATTCCCTAAATCTATTTTCATAGTGTGTGTACTCTTTTACATTCAATACCTAGTTTTAAATTCTCAAAAAACAAACGGTCATAGCAATTCGTTGATTTTTCACTCGTATCAATATACCGAATACCTTCAAAGAGATTCTCAGAACCAATAGTTATGCGAAAGCACCAGGAAGCGATCACGATTGCCTGTAAAAAACATTTCGCTGCAAATATCTCCTTTGATAGAACGCGAACTTTCACGGAACTGTTTGATTAAAAATAATGAAAAAAACAACATGTTTGTTTTGTTTCTCGAAAGTACACTATCGCTGGGAACGGCTGTAATGAAGATTTTGATTGAAAAAGGAGCTTCAACGCTATTGCTATAAGCAAAAGGCTCTTGCACTCATTTCGCGTGCCCCACGATTTTTTTTTTAGTCTGATCAATGCCCTAGATTGATGAGGAAAGTGATATGACGACTGGTACCTAGGACCTTCGGAATTATTTTTTTAGCTTTTAAGTATATTATCTACATCATTATTCTCATGAAAACCGTTTAAAAAAAAATTACTTATTTTAATTAAGCTCTATGATCCGCCATGCACTGGGTTCTACTTATAAAGCCCTTTCATTTGATCTCCATTAGCCATATTGAAACAATTAAGTACTTAATATGAAATTAGAAATATTGAAACAAATATGAAATCTGGCATCTTGTGCCAGCGGCCATCTTAGCTTTGAAATTTTTCATTATGTACAGTATTCACTAGTCAAGCCCTTTCATTTGATACCCATATTCCTCAAAATGGCGGATTAATCCGCCATTTTGTAACGACGGCCATATTGGATTTACAATAATACTGATTAAATTAAATTGTATTGTCATCAAAACTAAAGGTGTGTACCAAATACCAGATCAATCTGCCAACAGGAATGGAGTATAATGTTAAGTACTAAATAAATAACAAACAGGGCAAGTTAAAAAAACTTTATTGTTCTATTATCTACTTTTGCCGACCAGCACGGAGCACCCACCGATGTCTTTTAGACTACTAGGATACAGTAATATGCTGCTTAAAGCAAAAATAAGAGATAGGGTGACTACTTAATTTATTTATTCTCTTTGTACAGACGCCAGCACATCAAGCTATCCGAAACTGTCAAATTTTCCCAATCAAATTTGAACCTTATGCTTTAGCGTTAAAGTTGAAAATATATTAAAGAAATTTGACAGATTGTAGTAGTTTGATGTGCTGGTGTCTGTACAATAAACATAATATATATTTTTTTTTTTACATAACTCGGGACGTACGAGGGTCCGAAGCCAACTCGCAGACTCCTCTTAAGAAATTTTAATGAAATGCGCCACTATAATTATTTGAAAAAGGTCGTGTGGTACTCAACACGAACTTTTTCAAATAAATGTAAGTAATCACCCTATTATTTGCCAAATAAAAACCAATTACCCCAACAAAAAAACACGCAATTAATTTATTCTAAAAACATCGTCATTTTCTCAAAAAATTCTCAGTCGGATGTCGTCGCATGATTTGCAAGAGGTTCAGACAACAATGCAAAACGTCGCCACCGTGAAGTCAAGCTTGCGGTTATATTAAAAAGCGGGGGTGAACGGGAATTGATTAGCTGTCAGCAGCGGCAGCCGGCCACCACTGGGCTATAAAACCCGCGGAATATGGCCACAAGTTTGATTTTAAAATACTGCACATGGGCCAGCCTTTATTACTGGGAAACACGTTTTTGGGTCAGGGTGTAATATATGGACTATTATATGAATGGTCTGTAGGGATTGTCTGTCTTTTTATTATATCTACTTGTGGAAGTATAATAAAGCTATTGTCGCTTTATGAGATGTGTCCTAGAAGCCACGCGCACTTGACCTTTGAATTTAATATAAGAATAGTCTATTCCTTTTTATTACAATAAGCTCGCCCCCTATTACATAGGATTTAAATGAAACTAGTGAGTGAAATGTGGGTGTATTATGAGTATGGCTCTGCCTTACCCTTCGCGTATTACAAGCGTGACGTTATGATCATGAACACTGAAATAATCGCTTTGTAATGGAGTGCTACGCGGTCTGCTACGCTCGTAGACCTTCTCGTAGATGTTCTACGCGCGTAGCAGCTCTTCCTTCTTGGCTCCATTTAAGATTTTGTTGTGAGGACACTTTAACTAACGAGCTCTGACGCCGTCAATCCGGCTCAGCTTTATATTTGTTTGAACAAGTACTTACTTACTACAGTTTTCTTGGGAGTGCAAATTCCAATTGAAATTAATGCAGCTATAAAAGGTAAGAAATTGACATTTCAGTTCTTATTAAAAAATATCTGTCAAATAACTCTGTAAACGGGCATCCGTTTACAGAGTATAGTAGAATACTCGTATTAACTACTAAGTTTCGCAATAATTCCGAAAATTCACTGACTACAAACATACATGACAATAAGCAGACTTTTCAAGGACTTTTTGGCAGAAAATACGGAATCCTACACCGTTATTATTGCAAAATCCTAGATTTAAATGATAAAGACGTTGCTGAGAGGTTTCAGATAAAAAGCTTTCAAAATGCGATGCCATATCTTGTCAGACGAAATTTCCTCGAACTCGTCAATCACCTGTTGTAAGCCTTACCCTTGGTCAGACGGGAAATCCCCGTAATTTTAAGAACATTCAGTCTGATCTCAGTCTCAATCTGTCAAAAATACTTACCTTAATTTCCCTACATTTTCGTCAAATTTTTGACATTGATAGTCGCTGAGATTACATTATGACTAGATTTTGAACATTTTGAATTTGGAGAATTGGCCTTATAATGATGGTACAGACGATAGCACATCAAGCTACCCGAAACTGTCAAATTTTCCCAATCAACTCTGAACCTTAGGCTTTAGCGATAAAATTGAAAATCTATTAAAGAAATTTGACAGATTGTAGTAGCTTGATGTACTGGCGTCTGTACATTGCGAGGATGTATGTAACGCACTTCACTTAAACAAGGAGGTTAGAGAGGAGAATGATTGACAGACGAAAGGTAAATGTGACCTTTGATATTAACTTGTTTACCATTTAAATCTAGGTTTTCACAACGGTGTTTAACGTAGTCCTAGATTGCCCTAGCCAGCATAGCTGGAGGCTTTGACCTTGAACCTTTTTCCACCTCACTTTTTCTCAAACACGATGCCTCTAAAGTTTAGAATATAACAGGTTTTACTCGAAAATCGGTAATGTATTAGTGAATCGCGATAACCTTGTAATCTTACTCACATACATAGAGTAGTGCATAGTCTGCAAAATAAGTAGGTCATCCCTAAAATATTTTTTCAGAAAAGATTTTTTCTGAAACTTACTAATTATTATTACTAGTTTGTAACAAATTGTTGAAGGGTCTACTTTGAATACTTACAATTTATGTTTTAAACTAACGATTAATTCACACACATAAACGCACGGTTGGCGCAGTGGTTAGGCGATTGACTGCTGCGCTGCGTGTCGCGGGTTCGATTCCTGCACGGAACAAATATTTGTATGACCTACAAGTAGTTGTTCCGGGTCTGGCTGTTTGTGTATGTGAGTTTAAATGTTTGTAAACGCACTCACAATACAGGAGAAATTCCTAGAGTGAGACAACGTTTTTTTTAAAAAAAAGGGGTATCCATAAGATTTCAGTCTCTCATAGTAGAAGACGAGCTTATTGCCATTCACTGGGCACAAATCCGGAGACAGGGCTGCTTCTGAAAAAATCCTACAGTTAAAGTCTAATAACACTTTGCTCAACCTAAATGCCAGCAGCGTGATGACCTATGTCACTGAAACGTGGTCGCTCATAATGGGCCACTAGATTGCTGAAAGTCACCCAAAGGATAATGGACTATGCTTGGAGTTTCCCTACGTGATCGAATCAGAAATGAAAAGATCCGTAGGAGAACGAAGGTAACCGATATAGCCTTTAATATTGCCAAACTTAAGTGGAAGTGAGCAGGGCACTTGCTTGCAGAACAGATGGCAGATGGAGCCGAACGGTTCTCAAGTGGCAACTGCGTATCGAAAGACGTAACGTTGGAAGGCCTCCCTCAAGGTGGACTGATGACCTAGTGAAGGCCGCAGGAATCCGCTGGATACGAAGAGCACAGAATCGGCCGAAGTGGCGAGGGCATAAGGATTAGGCTATGTCCAGCAGTGGATGTTTTTCACTTCAAATGATGGAATGATAGCTCCAATTACTGCTGAATATAGGCACCCTCCATTTTATAGCACGCTATCCTAAGAATACCCCATACTAAGTTCCATGAAATAAAAAAAATCTAACCTTGATAAGATCATCGACTGTTGTATCTGACCGTACCTTAGCCACCTCGATACCTACATTTCTGAAGCTCAAAGCTCTTTGTCGCAACACAATAGCGTTGAGTCACAGTATCATGAAGTTACTTCTGGGAAATAGCCGTATCATGGAGTAATTCGTTTCAAAACCTCTATTGAATTACCGTGACTCACAACTATAATATAGTTAACTTTATTTCACTAAGGTTGTAGAGGTGAGTTAGTTATTTTATAGTAAAAGCTTCAGCAGAAGTCATTATTTATGTATTGTTATTGGGTTGTAGGAAGTCTGACGAATCGTTTGATGATGTGGTTAAGCCTGTGACTCAGTCGGTTTAACTTGAATACCATATTTCAAGGCCTATCGATATTTCATTTTTATGTTTTTTGTACTTGTTTTATGATTATTATTGTACATATTTATTTATAGAGATAAGTATATGTTAACGTATGTAAATATTTATTGTATCTGTAAATGGTACACCACAGACTACCTGCAGTATTGTTTTTTCTTTCTCCCTTAATCTATCTAAACGTTGTCTATAAACAATCGCTTTAAGCGATAAGACCGTCTATTGCATCACCCCTTGTAAATTTTCTACTATACTTTCTAATATCGGTAACATTTATGGTGTACATAATAAAGAATATACTATTCTGTTGTAGATACAATTATGCGCTTTATATTCACAGACACGTTTTTCTCTCCTTTCAATAAACACGTTACCAAGTCAAGGAGTTAGTATTTTCAGCAAGAAGGCTGGTTATATATCATAATTATCGCTGCTTTATAGGTACACCTACTATTGTAATTGCAACTACCATACAAGAAAACCATACTTGAGGCGTAGTTGTTACAATGAAATGGGGATTGTGATTCACCTTAAAATACTAATATATATTGTTAGCTGTTAGATTTTAGGAGTTTGCTAAAATAATCTCAGTGGTACATATTATCATCAGGCTTATGACGCTTTTACCAGATAATTAATAATATTATTAATATTTTTAATGTTCTTGCTAACTTATTAAGAACTTAATAAAATTATGTAGTAAAAAAGTCACATTTTGTTAACTTGACTTTTTACCACCATGTACAAGATTTCTCCATCGTACTGTCTTATTCGTTTTCTCGCTAGCCGCACTAACCACAGTCCGCTAAGCTTAATTAATTCCTCGCTTCATCCAACATGCAGGGAGTATTTTTAAAAGCTTTAAGAACTTTTCTCTGATTTGTTTTAGTCTTAAGAACATCGACTACTTACTTTATTTAATTTAATCTGGGAATAAATGTAAAGAATTAGGGAAACTTTACTGAATAATATCATATTATTCAGAAGGGGTTGTATTGTATAAGCTGTCATGGATTTATCATCGCCGGAGCCGATTCCCGGCAAACAAGGAGGTTTCCTAGCTGATGTAAATGGTCCATGGAGAGTGTTCATGGAGTTCCTTGCCCGTTCTTCTCCAAAGGAATCTCCTACGCTTCGGAATGGGTTACTTCATCTTTCTGTCTGACTCCTTAACAATTCAAAAGTGTCTGTAAATGGAATAATTGAAATAAATGGATTGAGTTATGAGTTACTACTACTGCTTTTTTTGGGACATTCTCTCCACTCTATTTCCAGCCACAGTAACTCCTGAAAGCCAGAAACGACAGTGATGACCACCAGAAAAGTTCCGAGGCTATGAAGCTCGATGAGTCCCGGAGAAACGATTCAGCTGTCTTGGAATCTGCAACAAAATTACCACTGCCTATCAGCAATAAAGCTAGGGTTTCCTAGAAGAGCGCTGACCGCCACATACGGCCGTAAAACAGAGTGTTTTTTGACACCTTAACACCTTCCGGTGCGGTAACGGCTGTAACCGTATTTTAAAAGTTCATGGAATGACAGTACAGCGACAGCCATATAATTTGGTACTTTCTTTACGTCAAACACGGCTACCGCAGTGTAAAATTTATTTGCCTATTGTATAGACTTTATGCTTAAAGCAATAAGGCTAAGATCATGTTGATTTACTGTAAAAAAACAAGTGGTACTGCCATACCCACCAGTGGCGAAGGGTGAATTTATAACAGAGGTAAGCCGGAGCTAAAAAAATGCCAAAAAAAATATCACACAACATTGGAACACAATAACTTCACTTGGTGACAGAAATCTAGGTATAATGGTAGTACCTATATAAGCGTGTATTTGGATACTGCCCATATATGATTGTTCCTTATATATGTTTCTTTTAGGATATTTGAATTTTAATTAAAGTTAGGCGAGTTGTTGATAAAATAACAATAGCCTGTAAAACTATCTAACTATCGTCGGACTTGCATGCGGAGCTGTGTCAATTATTTGTTCCTTATAATTACAATCGCTATAGAAAGCATACATTATTTAACACTTTGCGGGACACATAACGCCCCTCGACGTAATAACAATAAAGCTTCTATTGTTTCTCGTTCAGAGTCCTTCAATGTGTTAATTTCCCATTGTGTCGTACTGTATTATGTACGTGCTCGATCCACCTTCTTTATGCTGCGTATGTTGGCGATGCTCAACGCGCTCATGGAGACTAGGAGTGGACTGGTTTGCTCATGAATGGAAGACGATAATGTTAGCGGTTTTGTGAGAAGACGGAGTGATGGGCATACCTTAATTTAGTATTAATGGCTAATTTTCTGAACTGAATATATAATAACTAGCTTCTGCCCTCGACTTCGTCCGCGTGAAATTTCTCGTTTACGCAGACAAAGTCACAAGAACGAAGAACACACTATCAATTGGTTTTTGCTTGTCGTTCTTGCAGATTTTTTTTCTTTTCACTCACCTCCTCAGGATCATATCGTGAAGCTAAGTAGCCTAATATATAGCCTTCCTCAAGAATTGGACAATCAAATGCAAAAATAATTTTTCAAATCCGACTAGCAGTTCCACAGATTAGCGCTTTAATACAAACAAACTCTTCAGCTTAAATAAACTTAACTCAGTCATCATCATCTGCCCAGCCTTTTCCCAACTATGTTAAGGTCGGCTTCCAGTCTAACCAGATGCAGCTGAGTACCAGTATTGTACATGGACCGACTGCCTATCTGACCTCCGCAATCCAGTTCTCGGTAAAACTGGTTGTCAAACTTAACTCATAGTATAGATAAACAAAGACTTCCCCGGAAGGACTCCTTTACAAAGAGCTCTATCATTACTAAAGTTCTAAATAGCCAATAGAGTATTCCTAGTTTTTACGTTGAGCTACAATATAAACTAGTTCTTTGTTTATATTTCTCTCCGTTCAATCAAATAAAAACGTTCGTATCGTAAACATAGCGTGCCTGTAATAGGTTAGCTCAAAGAAAAGATAACCCGTTTATGTAAATAATAGACTTTATGTTCAACACGAAAAGAACTTACCTACATAGATACAGACGCCAGCACATCATGCTACTACAATCTGTCAAATTTCTTTAATAGATTTTCAACTTTATCGCTAAAGTATAATGTTCAAAGTTGTATAGGAAAATTTGACAGTTTCGGGTAGCTTGATGTGCTGGCGTCTGTACATTTAAAAAAAGAGGTTGTGTGCTTCTGATCACACGATAGAACTGAAATATTACGATTGGAGTCGACTATACGCGCTTCAACGCCGAGTACTGATGGCTATGATACGCTAAGAAGAAGCGCCGAGTATACATGATTCAGCGTCATTGATCGATTGGAGCCGAGTATACCCGATTCAGTGTCACCGACCCGACCGTGACGGGTCAAATTCGTTCACTGTTCAGAAAAAGCGCAGAGTGCGCATAAAGAAGTTTTCACTTTAATATAAACTGTTTAACCGTTGAGGTAGACGTTTTTAAGTGGAGTCCGCGAATGGGCGAGCATAGGAGAGGACCCTCAGGCTAGGCTGGTGGAGCAACACAGGGTGGCTGGTAGCCGAAGATTGAGATAAATGGCGTGCGACTGGAGACGCTTATGTCCAGCAGTGTACTGCTCAGCGCAACATTGTTATATTTGGTACGTGCTAGGTAAATTATTTTTATTAGGTAAACACCCAAAATAACACTGTTTTACATTTTCATCGATATTAAAATACAATATTTTGTATTCAAATTATTGTAATATTATTCGATTTAAGTTCCAAACCTTCATTGATGAATAATGCAAACTTTATTAATAATCTTTGATGATTAACCCTTATAAATAAGCTGTATTCAAATTGAGCAAGTAACAAAACCAATATTTCAAGATGTGCTATTTTGTGGAGTCTTATTATACTGTTAGAATGCCTTTTGATGTTTTTCTACAGAATTCAAAATCATGAATCAAAGAACAATGGGTTTTTGACATTATAAACATGAGAATAGTTTCTGCTTACCCCCATGCCAATAAGGTGTGAGTTTATGCATATATGTGTGTAAACGCGAAAATATAAAAATAATTCGAGTACCCACGCACCTAAGACCCAAATAAAATTAGAGACTAACTCTCTTTTGTTTCATTGTTACATTTTCCGCAAAAAACGCTTTAGACTTCTTTTTCACAAAGAAAAAATAATTAGGGAGCAACAGACTGAGAAAACAAGCTAAAAGGTTAAAATAACTTCCTTTAAGAGACTGTAAGGCAAACAATAATCATTTTGAATGAGTTCAAACTTAAAATGAGGTTGCAGCTTTTGAATATAATAACAAGGTTCACTGACTTCATGCCCTTGCCAAAAGTTACCCATTGCCACAAAAAATCAATACCGTGTCTATGGTTCAGTATCGCGAATGTGTCATGTCAAGAAAGGTACATGTTCACACAGCAGGGGGTTAGTGGAATTGTTAAATTCGCACAATGTAGGAGATAGGTATTGGAATAAACCAACATTTCAGACGAAAAATATATCTGGTTGCCGTAACGAGCTTTTTACGCTGATGATCACAATTTTTGCTTTTTGTATTACATAGTACGATTCAGCTATCGTTTTTTAGGGATGATTCACGACTAGCTGTGCCCGCGGCTTCGCTCACGTGACTGTTTTGAGTATATGAATGTTAGAAAATAATTGTCACTCATGATTTCTCCTGGGTTAAAATCGTTGAAATAAAAACACACCTTACGCCGACGAGAGAACGCGTTTTTGATACGAATTATTATTTTCTATAATAGCATGATGAGCTCATGTAACAGATACTCCTGATACCTGTCAATTTCATATAAAGCAATACGTATTTTGCG
Organism: Luperina nickerlii; assembly: GCA_963855955.1. NCBI lineage: Eukaryota > Metazoa > Arthropoda > Insecta > Lepidoptera > Noctuidae > Luperina > Luperina nickerlii. The sequence goes on from OY979665.1 coordinate 6,232,589, forward strand.
AATTTAATATTTTGTAGCTACTAGAATTGTCGCACTGACAGGTGTCAGGAACGCTTTGTCTCAACTGTTGTTATTCTTCGAGAACTTGTTCAGCCGATTGAAGAACGAAAGTGAGAAAATGCCGAAATAAGCATTTGAGAAAAGTTCTGTAATCGCTTGAATTTAATATTATTTCAAATGTGTAGTAATGCTGACGTTTACTCCCAAGCAAAGTTCAATCACGACAGACTTTAGAAGAAAGCATTTGCATAATAATACATAATTATATGCAAAACGTTCTCATTATTATGTAGATAGATATATATTAGACCCTAAACTAACATATTCAGCAGATGATCAATGGTTTCCGTCTGAATCCTCGTTTAATTACAGCTTAATTAAACCGGCTTCAGACAGATTAACTTGAGTTACTGTGGTTATATTCATACCAACTAGTTACTTGAGATTAAACAGGATATAAAGATAGTCTGGACAATTCAGCATCATCATTTCAGCCAAAAGTCGTCCACTGCTGGACATAGGCGACCCCCAAAGACCTCCACTTCGACCTGTTCCGTGCTTCCCGCATTCAGATGATTCCTGCGACCTTCACCAATTAATCGGTCCACCTTCCAACGCTACGTCTTCCGGCACGCGGTCGCTACTCCAGAACCTTTCGGCCCCATCGGCCATCCGTTCTGCGAGCAATGTGCCCTGCCCACTGCCACTTAAGTTTGGCAATTCTACGGGCTATTTATATTATTCATATTAAAGCCATTATTCTGCATTAGAAAGCAAGGAGCGTAAGTATTTAATAAAAGTGATATGTTATATATAACCACCTCCATGTGATTTTTTTTTAATGTTTTTCTGTCCCACTGCTGGGAAAAAGCCTTCCCCATAATTTACTTTAGGTCATATTTGTACTTTTGTGTATTTTGTCCATAAAAATATTCATCACGGATCCTCTGGTGAATCGTATGCGATAAAAGTGACTCGACTGATTGCCATCAATAAGGTCATTTCGTAACTCACATTACATTATGTGTGCTCTGTTTATTTCAAGTGATAGTGAAGAAAACTTTATCCAGCCGGTATACAGCGTGTATGAGAAATGAGTGGTCATATTTATGGGTGTGGTAAAGACCATCCAACTGAACAACTTCCTCCATAGGACCAACATCGTAATCGCGAAAAAATAATCAGCTGTTCTATACAAAACTTCAATACCAACTCGCATACTATTAGCAAATAATTATTTCTGATATGGTGTACGTACCCAAGAACTATACGTGTGCATCCACAGTCAGTCCAGTGAAAAATAAAAAGTCCATAAAGCAAAAGTGTTGCCATTTCCAGAGCACCGCTATTCCGAAAAAGTTAAGCAGAAAAACGCAATAAAGATAGGTTTTTGCGAGTATTACTCACATTTTTTGCATAATTTCTTGCAGGACACCTATATCGGCTTCTGTAATGTGCTGGCCAGCCGCCAAGCGTTCGAGTTCATAACTCAACTCTCGTATTACATAGCACGATTAATATTATAAATGAACATGAATTTCAAATGATAACTTGGGTAGTTTTTTCGAAGAAGAGATTTATTAATGTTTTTAATAAAGGCTTCTACAAACAGGCGCGACACGCGATATAATCGCGCGCGGCACAAAGGCACCGCTCGTTGCGCGACTTGCGGTGCCTTTGTGTCGCGTGTCGTGTCGCGCCTGTTTGAAGGAGCCTTAAGTTTATTTAGGGAAAATGTTGAAGCGTTTAACATCCTTCTTTCCTCTTAGAATAATTAAGTAAGGACTTGATTTATTTTGTTGAATTAGTTGTGTCCTTGCCTCTCCCTTCAGTCGTGACTGTACTTAATTCTTCTATAATAAAGGATGAACATAACTTTTAAAGCCTTAAAGTAAAAATCTAAATTAAAAGACAGTAACTTAGCATAATTAGCCTTTTCATTCCAGGGGTACAGGCCTCCTCTCGGTGAGAAGGAATGTGCCGTGGTCCACGCAGGACCAGTGCGGCTTGGTATATGTTACATGTCTTCGAATTTTTGTTTCTGGGACATGCCGGTTTCCCCACGATGTTTTTCTTCAGCGTTTTGAGAGCAGTGGTGCTGTATAATTTACGCAAAGTAAAGAGCTTATCTGGGTAACGTCGTAAGTCGCGGCCGTTATCAATGGGTCACCACTGCTCCTAAAAGAGACAATACCCTTCTTTTTTATCAAAAACAACGAACACCTTTTTCAGTATCTACTAAAATAAATAGCTTGTCCTGTACTAACTGACTACAATGTTGGTACAAAATACATTACCCCATTTAGACTAAACATGTTAAACTGCAAATTCAATTTGACCGTCTTACGCTTCTATCAAGTTTACAACCAAAAAGCTTCACTCCGACCGCAGAGCCTGAAAGCCTCAGAGCACAATCCAAACCCAACCATGTCATGTCCTAACCCTACTAATATTTCAATAGTGAATGTTCGTTTGTATGTTTGTAACTCAATCACGCTTTAACGCCTAAATGTATTTAGATGAGATTTTGCACACATGTAAACTGTGTTTTATTTTTAAACTAGCTACCCGGCGAACATTTTATTTTGTACCGCCTCAGATTTTTTCTTGTTTTTTTCCATGTTGTAATAATAATTATTCTGCTATTCGAGGCGAAGACAAACCCGACTTTGTTTTATATACAGTGTAAACTCTTTATAACGAAACTCAAGGGACTGAGCATTTTTTGTTGTTATAGAGAGTTATCGTTATATGGAGTGAACAAAAAAAACAACCAAATTAACAAGTATCACACAAACTTTTTCGTCAACACTAATCGCTTTCCGTTTACTGGCCATGTTAACAGTTTCAAAGTAGGTTTACGAGATAGGTACCCAGTATGCTTGGTCGAAGACCATCACTTCCGAGAAAACAATGCGTCACACTGCACGTGTTCAAGGCAATTAAGGATAACAAAAGCTAGACCGACCTCGGATGTTTCGGAGCTTCAAAGTCTTTTGTTACCTGATAACATAACATAAACAATAATACCGATAATAAATATTTACTGTCTAAAAATATGAACACATTTTTTCGTAATAGAGAATGGCGTATCGCTATAAAGAGTGTTTCAATATGTGGGTTTTAACACAAACCAACCAAGTTGGGCTCACTTCAACGTTACAGGGAGTTTATTGTTATAAAGGATGACGTTATAAAGAGTTTACACTGTACGAGTATATAAATATAGGATACTTTTTATCCGGGAAAGTGTAATAGTTTTCCTAAAATGTGAGTAAAACCGCGGCCAGAAGCTAGCGGGAGTACACAAACAAAAGCTCGACCGTATCCCAACTTGTTCCAATTGTTCCAACTAACTTAGAACGACATAACAACTTCTAGCGCTCGTAAATCTAGTCTGAATTCTAGACAGTTGGACAATAAAGACAGGGAGATGGTCGTTTTGTGCTAAAACTTGGTTTATAGTTTATTGCAGGTAGAGCAGTGGAGCGCCGCTTTCAAATGAATTCTGATGAAACCTGAATTGAGATGAGTGGTGCTCGTTTAAAAAAAATAATTCTTGGAAATTTTTGCTTGTGTCATGTGCAAGATATAAGTATAATACGACAAAAAGGCACCGCTCGTTGCGCAACTTGCGGTGCCTTTCTGTCGCGCGCGATTTTATCGCATGTCGCGCCTGTTTGAAGGAGCCTTAAATAATAAAACGTCTAACGGACCTCTGCGCGTTGGCTTCGGCGCCTCGTGCGCCTTTCAAAGGTCCAGGACCCCAGGGTCCCGAGATATGTCAAAGACACTAATGACGTCGCACTAGAATGAATCTGCCTTTCATTCTCTTTCAAGTTTGGAAGTAGGTAGGTAGGTATTATTTCATCAAAGCATTTAAACCTGGCATTATTTCACAGTGCGTGTCTTTCTAACGTCAGAATCAGGGTTGCAATGTAACGTTATGCATGGCTTGCTTTGCGGTCCCTAATCCGCCTTGCCTGGGGGTGATAAGCTTTAAGAGGTCAGTGCACCCTTCTGGGAGACTCCTGTGTCGAGAAGCTGAAAGAATACAACAACAATTTTATCATTAAGAAAAGTGGTTTTTTATCTTAAAATGTTTACATGATTTAATAGCGGACAGTCTTAAAATAAATAATATGTACAACATATAAAAAGGAAATAATCATAAGGCATCAAAAAATTGGTCGGCATCGTTGTCAATAGGAAAAGTGCCCACAAGGCTGGATAAAGTATATACTTAGGGATAAATTCAAAGATAAAACGACCACGTTAGATTCGGACGCATCACTACGTATAATCATTTCTGCAAAAGACTTCCGCTGGCGGGACAAGGTTTGCCCCAAAAATTGCCACAACGCCGTCTTGCGCTGTCTGTCGTGAGTTTCAACTACCAACACGAATAACTTCGTACCTACACTGTAACACAATGTAACTAAAAATAACCTCACCCTATTTCACAACTCACAAGCCAAGAACGGAAGCCAACCAGCTGACCCAGCGTCCTCACCTTAAAACTTGCTCACTCCCGACAATCGCGTCGTTAACGAGAGTGCTCCCGAATCATTCGCTCGAGAGCACACCGTCCCAGTAGTTTCTCATTCACTCACATAATAGTCAAATTGTCGTCTGCACAGGAACACTTGTGTCTAATGGATTGATGACGACTTCTTCGGGACGTCTTGAGAAAATTATGGAGTTTTGTAAGTGTCGTTCGCTTTTGATAGTATGGAGTTCTGGTTTTAAGTGGAATTAGTAACGGTTTCGCTCCGGTGGTTGGATGAATTTTAGGTAGATAATGTTGTACTAAAATTTGTATTTTCTTTATTTACAAGCCTTGTGTGCCGATGGAATTTTCCATCAGCAAACATGAAATTCCTTACAAACTTCCTTACAAACTTTTATCCCGAAATTACGAAATTCCTTACAAACTTTTATCCCATATTTTACTCCTTTTGTAAATATGAAGGTGAATTTTCAAAAAATCTTCCTTTTGTTCAATTTCGTTAAAACTAACTAACACTTGTGCAAAATTTCTCGCTTCTAGACACAGCGGTTAAAGCCGTACGTTGTAGATTTTTACGGAATAGATTTTGCAGTAGGATACTCTATTTCTTTTACAAAATCTTACGTTCAGTCCTGTGTTATGATGTAGTGTACTAATGTGGCTTTTATTTTTATACTTACAATGAAATAGCAGCCGCGAGTGCCGATAAATATGTACAGACGCCAGCACATCAAGCTACCCGAAACTGTCAAATTTTCCCAATCAACTTTGAACCTTATACTGTAGCGATAAAGTTGAAAATCTATTGAAGAAATTTGTGCTGGCGTCTGTACTATTACTATTACTATATTAGGTAGGTACCTACCTACTTACGTCCGACACATTTTACCTATCAATCAACCCCACTTCTACCTCGCTGACTGGCTAATATTGTTACCACTGTAACGGGGTTTTTGAGTCACAAGTCACAACAGAGTGTGCATAAGCATGAGCATAATGGTCAGCGAGATTCTCCGAAAGGGTTACCGCTGGCCCGGAACATAAAGGGCTAAGGAAGGAACACGGGTGGGTTTTAGTCAGTATGAGTCTGACACTCCCTTCCGCTCCACCCAGAGCGGGAGGGATCATTTGATGATTACCCATCCTGAAAAAAAAAGCATAAGCATAATCAGCCTATAATATTCCCACTGCTGCGACACAGGCCTCCTCTCTGTGTCAGTGAGTGGGCTGTAATATACCACACGGGCCCAGTGCGGGTCTGTTTCTAGGACATGCTGGTTTCCTCACGATATTTTCCTTCACCGTTTTGAGAGCAGTGGTGATGAAACAATTTATACAAAGTAAAGTGCCTGCTTGTGCTCGACCCCACGACCTTCAATTCGTAAGTCACACCCGTTACCACTGGGCCACTAGATATATGTATAAAAATATTATAATATTAGAAATTAATAAAATACTTTTTTTAAATATTTGTTATTTACAAAGTGTTAGAAAATATTATATTTTTCATCGTAGAAATTAAAGCAACAAAAGCAACCTGCTATATCGCTTCATTGTCGAAGGTGTACAAATTCCACATGGATACTATTATAAGATAAGGTAATATCGATATCACTTTCGCTCTGAAATACCAGCACTACGTGCATACATCGGAAGCCGAACATTCCTTACGATGTCTATACTTAATACTGTATAGCTACATCGGTGTCGGTGTCTTCAATCGAGTGGTTTGGTGGCAACAGAATGCATAACTAGGCATACGAATAGAGGCGAGACGAGAGATGACAATACACTGTTTATAACATAGACCTCGTGTTACCAATCACACTAATATAATAAAGGCGAAAGTTTGTGAGGTTGTGTGTGTGTGTTTATATGTTTGTTACTTCTTCACGCTGAAACGGCTGGACCAATTTTGAAAAAAAATTGTATGTAGGTACCTGACACGCTGGATTAACATATAGGCTACTTTTTATCCCGATAGTCCCACGGGATCGACACTTATGCGCGTGAAACCGCGGGACGCAGCTAGTATACAATATTGTGAAGTGTCACCACAAATTGGCGGCCTTAAGGCTCGTACACACTGGCGCGACGCGACACGCGACACAAAGGCACCGCAAGTCGCGCGACGAGCGGTGCCTTTGTGTCGCGCGCGATTCGCGTCGCGCGTCGCGCCTTTGTGTAGGAGCCGTTACTCTAAGCCCGGATCTCTCTAAAAGTAAAACCTTTTACTTAATTTTGTAAATCATTAAACTTTTATTTTCTCTTGACTGTAATTACCTGTCAAAAAGAGTAAACCTACTCGTAGACAAAGTGGAAAAGACAGAGATTAAAACAGAAGACGAATTAGCAGGGGGTCGAGGAGGGGGAGTTGGAGAGGGGTTCAGGGGATCAGACCGGAATAAATCTGAATTATTTCGTAATTTTAATGAGGATAACTTCAAAATGGATTAAAATTAAGGAACAAAGACAAACATGTGGGCTAGAAATACATGTTCAGTAGGGAAGGAAAACCGAAACATATCTCGTTTCACTAAATGATACTAAGGCTTTCACAGATCCTTGACTACTGCTAAAAACAAACTTGTTGCCGAGAACTAAACATTTGTTCGAAGATAAAAGAAGTATTATCGGGTAATATATTCCACCAGCAGCAATGAATACCGTCACATTTGGTATAAACTGGCACTTCCTCAACTATATTCACCATTAGGGCAGCCATTTTATATTCAGTAGGTATCTACGCTCAACAAGTAACGAAATAAACAGAGAAACGGAAACCTATACATACCATAACATCACGCCTGTATTTCCCAAAGGGTTAGACAGAGGTGTGTCTACCTATAGTACACCCACATTTATGTTAAAGCCCCATGGAGCCCCGGTGGCCAGTCTATTACAGCTCCATGGGGCCCCGGTGGCCAGTCTATTACAGCTCCATTGGGCCCCGGTGGCCAGTCTATTACAGCTCCATGGGGCCCCGGTGGCCAGTCTATTACAGCTCCATGGGGCCCCGGTGGCCAGTCTATTACCATCAACCGGGAACCAACCAGACTCCGAGTTGCTACTGAGAAATTCCTAACGGAAAAACCCAATAACACTTTTTCAAACCTGGGCATAAAACCAGGAGCGTTTGAGACCACTAGACCAATGGGCAGCTTTCCTTAAATAAAGTTACCATTACGGTCCATTCGGTTTTTGTGGAAGGTTACGCAACACCACAAAGTGCAACATAACGCCGACACATTCATCACTTCGTACACAAGTTTGTTTTTATAATTAAGGGGCTTACATGACGCGCGATGACACAACGGCAACGCTGGTAATTTATTGCAAAATATGAAGCAATTATTTAATTACAAAAAATCTATTGTTTAGACTAAAAACTAAAACACTAGTATTTTAGTATGTTGCTTGTAGAATAATCTCACAAAAGAAACAGAATCATTGTATGTACATATATTAGTATGGTTTTTATTGTAAAAAGAAAGTTTTTAGAGGTATCTTCATGATTTTTTTAATCGTATCAAATTAGTTGTATGTATTATATTTTCAACACACTATCTACCTAGCAATATCCTGAAGAATATCATATATTTTTCGGATTTTTTTTACTGTAGTCGATCATATACTTTTATTGTTTCTAAAACTTGCGTTTCTTGTGTTTAGGTCCTGTAAGCCCCTTAATATGTGTACTTATGTTTAGGTTAAGATAATTATTTATCTATGGGCCTGCATCGCTTGAAATAAATGGATTATTATTACAGCGGCCATTCTACATAAGTGTACTACGCAACAAGTAACGAAATAGACAGAGAAAATTTCCTTTTCTCTGTCTATTTCGTTACTTCCATATAAAAACCTTTTAATATGCACACAATAGCTCCATAAAAAAGCATAGTTAAAAACGGTAGCTTGCGGATCAAAAGTTGGGTCACAAAGACCCGAGGTGAATGCTTAAAGTTGTGGGAAACCCCCCCCCCCCCTTCACCCCTAAAGTTACGGGTTCTGGGTCGGGGTGAACACCGGACCGCTTTATTTCATACCTCGAGAACTTTGCAATCATTATTTTGCGTTTGGCAACTAATTCGTATGCTATCGGGGTTGCCAGCCTTAGGGACACTTAATTTACGTCTATTTTACTACCTGTGAAAGCTTTCGTATTGTTTTGAATAATTAATGGTGTCATACAGTGTGTTCGTGTATATTTTATTATGAAATAGGACAAAATGAAACATTTCCCGTGACAATGCTGACGTTTGAAGACAGGCCCAAAAAGAATTACATTTTCATATTATGATAAAATTAAATTTAAATATGTGGTGGGCCAGAGGTAAAGGGCCCGACTTTCAAGAAGTAAGGCGTGGGTTCGAACCCAGGCTCGCGCTTTACTTTGTGTGAATAATTTCATCACCGCTGCTCTAAAAACGGTGAAGGAAAACTACCAATCCGCACTGGGCCCGCGTGGTAGTTAGGTACAACCCACTCCCTCTCGAAAAGAGGAGGAGGCCTGCAGAAGTGGGAACATTATAGACTGATTATGGTTTATGTAAACATATTGTAAGTAAAGATAAAGGGTCCTGTTTCAAAGTATCCAGGGCACTAACTGCCGGAATAGTAACTGAAAATAATAATGTCTCTGAATGTAAGAATTAATATAATTATATAATAATAATCGATCTCTTACTGCCAGACAACTACTGCCGCGGCAGAAAGCACAGGCTGTTTGTTACGTCGTCGCACAGTTGCGCGTGCTAAGTCCCCCAGTACCACGTACTCTGGCCGCACTTAATGATCTCTTGGACTCTAATCCAACAAAAGATCTCTTTGCGGACGAATGGACGAAGATTTTGTCAGATGTCAGAAGTACTGTGAGAGGGATTTATGAAAATGTTGTTAACATTTTACTTGATGATTTTATCTTTTATGTGTATATACAAAATTACAAACTGTGTTTAATTGCTGTGATTGGTTGTAAACCGTTTTAATTATAGAAATAATAGTACATTATGATATAAGTGCGGTAAGTTGAAAATTACAGCCGAGGCGATATTGCTTGCCCGAGCCGTAGGCGAGGGCTAAAAGAAAACAGAGGCTGTAATTTTCAAAGCGCACGTATGTCATACGACGTTTTATAACATATTTGCGAGGAAATAAATAAAACTCGGACTGAACTTGCATATTTGCTTGTTTTCCATATAATGAAATTTTGATACGCTTGTAAGTATCTATCGGTCGATTTTTCGGGCGAGGCTTAGAGTAGCCTTTTTTGCTGCCTCTGAGACTTCTGGCGGTGTGGAATTAATAAATTCATCATTACTTGACGACATTTTCAAATAAAAAAAAGTACAGCGAAAAGAAAAAGCGCGCGGAATAATTTTTACTTCTTAACAAGTAAGCAATGCGCGCGCATTCGCGCTTTTTTTTCAGGCATAGGCACAAAACAGCCAGTATTATTAATAAAGTAAATTAATATTTTTGTTTTTGTTACAGATATTAATGGTTGTAATTTATTGTCAAAATTAATTAAATTAAAGAATTAAATGTTTATTTATTATATTTTATCTCCCAAAGTTAATTTTATTCATAAAATGTTGACATCTTTTCTGAAATAAAAACTCTTTGCTAAGATTTAAAAAAGTACCGTGCGTTTTGACGGAGCATCTTGATAAACCGTGCGATTTACTTTACATTACCGCACAAGTGCGTAATGAGATACATTACGATATTGAAATTGGTGAAATAAGAGACCCTTTACGAGCAAATATGTTATAAAATAAATAAATGTTTAAAGTAATAATTTCAGTAATGATATTAAGCTAAAAATTTATTACTGTGGTAGGTGGTAGGCATACTTCGGCTAGTTATAAATATGCTAACATTCATATACAAATAATAATAAATTCTTTAAAAAAACCTGGTGTCACTACCTGACTGACGACCTTAGGGGCAGAAGAGTTCTCGAATTGACCAAATTGACAGTAGTGTTATGGATGATTATTAAGGTGCCACTAGTCTATATTTTTTTCTATACAAATTTCGGGAAAGTACCTATTACTCCACTGTTTGACATTGTGCATCCAAAGTTAAACATAATATCGTTTTGAGTAATTATTAATTTTGTCTGTACGGAAGCAGAATAGTAAAATAAAAAGACATTAAAAAGTTATGAGCCAACAAAGATTCGTTATTCTCGCTATTTTTAACGTAACTTTGGGTGTAAATAAGTAATAAAAGAACTGTAAAATCATCAAAACCAAGTCCGTACCGATAAAGTTCAGTTATCGAAGAGTTTATTTGTAATTGATTTATGCAGTGGTTTTTTCATAAAACTCGATTTTCCAAAGTACTTTTCGAATTTTTTCCGCGCCTATCAGTTCGGAACGATGTTTCTGTGCGTGAGAACTAGACGTTGTGCGTGTAGACTGGCGTCTAATTGGTCATCATTAATACTAGCTCTGTCGGATACGAAGCCAGGTGAGACTGCGTGCTTTTTTAGCCAGGACCACCAGTGAGTTCGAGCTCGCGACTAGTTTATTCTTAAGAGTGATTATTTCAAACATCTATGCAGCAAGTTGTACGCTATTTCAAAAAATATGGATGTCACGTAATCAACTTTGAACGATAATATCTCGGAATCGTTACGCTTTACAGGGTTTGGTCCTATATTTTCTGTTTGCCTCGAAGTCAGCTATCGATTTATATGTTTCATACGTGACAGCCATTTTGAAAAAAAAAAAACAAAATGGCGGTCAGTAGGTATGCCAAGGCTCTATATAAAAATCATCATTCCCCTTTACCCGGAGGTGGTAAGTAAAAAGTGCTATAACAGTCTTTAAATATGAAATAGAGTAACATCATATCCTACATAATTTGCATATCTACTGTGTTCTGCATCTACAAAGCGCTATATCAAAACAAGTGCAGGCGTTTACGTCTGCAACAGCAGTAGAAACCCAAGGGATATGCAAATGTATATTCATTTCGCTTCTCCACTCCATATTCTACATTAAAATATATCACACAATATAAAGATACAATGTAGGTATTGTATTTGTAGAGATAGAATGGAAAATGTAGAGTTACTTGTAAGTTCATCAAATGCATTCCACGTTCTGTGCACCAGTGCTTTTATTTTATTACCGACTTTTGATGGACGATGTTAGGAAGCTGTACTTCAGCTATTTCTGCGAAGCAGTAATGCTTGTGAAGGAGAAGGCGGAGTGCGTGAGGGAGAAGCAATATCTGAGCCCTCACGCCCCTAGTTACCGCAGGAGACACCCTGGGCGTCGGGAGTCGAGAACCGATTCCCGGCCACTGTTGGTGCGGACTTGCGGACGGCGAGCAACGGGTAGCTCGCCGTCCGGTAAGGACCAGGCCCGGGTCGACGGCGCGTTGTGTTCCACGCGCGCCTCAAAGAGATGTCAGCACTAAGTGACGGGGTCCGCTAGGGCCGATGCCTGTCAGGGTCGCGGGTTGTTTGAAAGAGTTACCGTGGCCCCTGGCACAGGCAACTGAAGGAACACGGGTGGGTTTTAGTCAGTAAAAGTTTAACACGCCCTCGGGAGCTCTGCCCAGGGTGGGAGAAGTTATTTGATAATATAATTTGTCACCCAAAAAAAAAAGTTGTACTTACCTAGCTTCACGTCGCTAACAATGTAGAAAATTGTACCAGTCCACACGCCTATATTCCCCAAAGGTTTAAGCAGATGTGTACCTCTTGTACAGACGCCAGCACATCAAGCTACTACAATCCGTCAAATTTCTTTAAGAGATTTTCAACTTTATCTCTAAAGCGTAAGGTTCAAACCCTTTGTACAGTTTCTATATTTATGTCAATTGTGTATTTATTTATGTCAACAATTTATATGGTGTACATAATAAAGAGTATTCTATTCTATTCTATTCAAAGTTCATTGAAAATTTGACAGTTTCGGGTAGCTTCATGTGCTGGCGTCTGTACATACGTACATTACATTTCGCCAGTTATGTTTCCCATTATCTCATGAAATAGGAGGTGAGCCTGTTGCCATCAATCGCGTTCAAACCTAGACTCCAGGCTCCTACTGAAAAAATTCTGATGTCCTGACCTGGGAATCGAACCCGTCCTGGGTTCGAGACTCATGCTCATCAGTAGCATTTGCGACCACTACAGCAACGAGGCAGTGTGGATGTTTTAGGTTATACAACATTTACACACTCCTAAATATGTACAGACGCCAGCACATCAAGCTACCCGAAACTGTCAAATTTTCCCAATCAACTTTGAACCTTATGCTTTAGCGATAAAGTTGAAAATCTATTAAAAAAAATTGACAGATTGTAGTAGCTTGATGTGCTGGCGTCTGTACCTATTCACAGGTTACCTACCTACTTCACTGGTACTGGTTACTGGTAAGGGTAAGCCTGCATCATCCCACTGCTGGGCACAGTTTTCCCCATGACTTTCAGTTATGATTCATATCGAATACAATCCATGGCCTCCCTAACACTATCGATTATTTTAGCAACTCGAATCGACAAAAATCAACCGCTAAATATTTTACCCCAAATGATTTTGAACAAGTGACAATCAGCTCTTTCCCGCCCCACTGTAATAATACTTCAGCATCTATACGACCCCTAATCTTTTACCGTAACATCTCAAACGTCTCAAGAACGTTGGGTACTATTCACACTTTACTGTGAGCGGCTTCAACGGCTATAACTAGTCGCCCGGCCATAAAGTCGCCGTGAAAACTTTTAACGATCGCAGCACACATATTGGAGATTCTTAGGAAAAGTTTAAATATGTAGGAATGCATTTTTATAGATTTCCTTTAGAAAGTAGGTAAGGGTTTTCTGAAAAAGACTTACAACACTGGTGTAAGTACTTGGTAAGTGATTCTTTAGCAGTTTGCAGGTGATGGGCAATTCTCGCAATTTTAAGAATGTTCTCAGTCTCAATCTATCAAAAATACCTATACTTTCCCTACATTTTTGAAAAGTTTTTGACATTGATTGTCGCTGAGATGAGATTGTGACTAGATTATGATTTTGTCCACTGATTACGTTATTACGTACATACTGAATTTTAAAATTCTTGACACTAACGAAACAGTCACGTGAAAATAACTAAAAACGATATCTATCTATAAATAGCAAATGTAGAAAATTGAATTAAGGCTCCTTTAAACAGGCGTGACATGCGATAAAATCGCACACAACATAAAGGCACCGCAAGTCGAGCAACGACCGGTGCTTTGTGTCGCGCGCGATTATATCGCGTGTCGCGCCTGTTTGTAGGAGTCTTTATTGTAACTAGCCTCTAGATTACTAGCCTTTAGATTACTTACACCTAGACTTGAGTACTAAATACGAAGACAGCTTAATGGTCTAAGCTAGAGAGCTTCATATTACCTACATACTTGATTTAAAAAAAACTTTTATAATCCATATCGAACAAACCGGAAAATGCCCGCTATTTTCAATGCTAATGCCTAATATTCGGTTGAGAATTATTTTAAGCTTGGCCAAATTAGATTTCCGTTCAGCGAATTATTCAAAACATCCACAGGATCACAAGCCAACGAAATTAAATTCCGACAAGGCAACACCGATGACTTCGAGGAGGCTGAATCGGAAAATAACTTTGCGCAATCTGGTACAATTAAATCAAAATTTGACATTTTCGCTACACTAAAAGGTTACATGCTCTGTGTGCTACACACCTTTATGGCATATTAAAAAAAAAAAAAATCGGTTAGTTACCCAAAATGAAGATATTTCATCTAAAAGTCAGTAAAAACGTATTCTACATAGCTTTACCCCACTTTCTAACACTTTGTATTAAAACAAAGATAAGAAAGCAGTGAAAAAAAATGGGGTTGCTTGTGGGCGGTCGCGGAAGAGCGTTTGCAATGCTTTTACTTAATTTTCTTTTAAATTAAGTACAACCATTTATTTAACTCACTCTGTGCCAAACGAAGCTTAGCTGAGTGCTTTGGCACTGATTGCATGTCTGCTTATTTTGTCGACAGTCATAAATTTAGGTAGGTACTTTTAATGTCCTTCAGAAGGAAAAAGAAAGAAAATGCGTTTTTTTTGCGGTAAACATGATGCAAGGAAAAAACACAAAGATAAAAAATGCAAGTTGAGCAGTTTCTAGTCCAGCATGAGGTCCTTTGTACACGGCACGGTTTCTTTGCCGTACGGCGTATTATATAAACCGCGCCGTAGAAAAACGTGTCCGTCAACAAGCTTCCATAGTGATCCATACACTTCTGACGACCGCGCCTACCATAGACTATTATATTATATTAACATCTTTAACAACCCGCACGTGGCCCGCGTGCTGGATTATGGCCCACTCCCCCTCTCCGGGAGGAGGCCTGTGTCCCAGCAGTCGGAAAATTATAGGCTGAGTGATTATGTTTATGATTTACACCTAGCGCCTACGCAAGGTGAATAAAAAAAAAACTGGCACTCCGGTAGTGCCGACAGAAGTGAAAACTTGAACAATTACGAGTGTATTTTGTGAATCGTCTTATAAACAAAACACGCGTGTTAAGGTGTGTTCCTTATTTTATAGGGTTTTTTGCAAATCAGGTATGATGACCAAAGTGACTGGTTTATTCTTCTCGTGAAAGGAATTTATTCAGATTTACAAATAAGCACACAGGATAGACTTCAGTTCGTGGTGTTGGTCGCGGCAGTGGTAAGAGAAGCAAGCCCATGGAGCTCGTCGTCAGTTATATATCCGTGGTTCAGCGCCATCTCGTCGTTGTTGGATGAACTACGTAGTTAGTACGCGAGGCCCTCGTAGTTCTTCCCGATGTGCATAGATGGCGCTGTCCTCAACAACGCGCGTCTTTCGTTTTACGTCTTACGAATCTTACGATCAGGGTCACGTGACCTGACGCGAATTTAGAAGTTTTTACCCATTCCAAAAAAAGTACACAGCGCCGCTAAAGAAGTTTTCACTTCAAAAAAACTAGTAGCGAGCTCGAACGAACTCACTGGTGGTCATGGCCAAAAAGCACGCTGTCTCACCTAGCTTCGTGTCCGACAACTCTAGTATCAGTGATAAGCAGTTAGACGCTAGTCTACACGAACAACGGCTAGTTCTCACGCACAGAAACACCGTTTCGAACTGAATGGCGCGTAAAAAAATTCGAAAAGTGCTTTGGAAAATCGAGTTTTATGAAAAATCCACTGCATAAATGAATTACAAATAAAATTTATTGAACTCTTCGATAACTGAGCTTTGTCAGTATGGACTTGGTTTTGATGATTTTACAGTTCTTTTATTACTTATTTACACGCAAAGTTACGACAAAAATAGCGAGAAAAACGCAAATTTTTGCTGGCTCACAACTTTTTAATGGCTTTTTGTTTTACTATTCTGTTTCCGTACAGACAACATTAATACTAAAACAAAACGATATCATGTTTAACTTTGGATGCGCAATGTCAAAGAGTGGAGATAATACTAGTAATACTCTCCCGAAATTTGTATGGAAAAAATATCGACTAGTGGGCCGTAGTCAGTACAACGTATCTAAGTAATATATTATTATCACATAACCAAACAAATCGAAAACCTGATCAGCCAATCATATCCTACTTGATTGAAAAACCGTTTCGTAACAGTGTTCGTAAATCTTCCAAAAACCGTTTCAACACCAACTCTATTTACTAAATGATGTTACCGCAACTTGATTAAATGATTACCAAACGGCCACATTCAACAGACGAACGGTAGCCAATTTTACATATAATAGTCTATATAGCCATATAGCCGGGGTAATGGGAACCTCCCTTCATTCGCTCTTCCCAGTCCTACAAAGCCTTATTAGGTTGTGTTGTGCACGGTGCAAGATGCGCCCGGCGTCAATCGATGTGGGTAACCATGGCAACGGCCGCCAGCCCACAACCAGACAAGACCTTTATGTTTTACGATGTGGCGACGATTGGTAACACGATTTTTGGGCGTATTTTTATTTTGTTTGAGAAATATTGGGTCTAAATCAGTAAAGTGATGAAAGATAGATCTTATACAAAGGCTACATTTTAATCAGGCAAAGTCGTTATGGTCCTTATCCTTCCTCCTTTCTCCTGGCTATTATCCCAAATTATTTGGGGTCAGCTCTCCTAGTATTTCTGAAACACACCGTACGGTTGTGGGTTGTTATGTGTATGGTAATAACTAATAATTCCTCATTACCTTTCGGTCTAGCTAGCTGTTATATAATGCTATAACAAATCGAATGTCAATTGCTAAACATGATAACCCATTATAAAATACCTATTGATCGTTCGAAGTATAGGTTACTAGCTTCCGCCCGCGGTTTCGCACGCGAGGTATGTCGATAAAAACTATAAAATGTCCTTCCCCGGGATGCAATCTATCTCTCTGCCAAATTTTAACGAAATCCGTTCAGTGGTTTAGGCGTGAAAAGGACAGATACGTCTGTATGTCAGTAACTCTGTGTATCTGTCTGTCTAGACAGATACACAGAGTTACTTTCTAATGTATAATATTAGTATGGATAGATCTAAGGCTAACAGGGACCGTTTAATCTAAATTTTATGCAAATCTTAGGAAGCAACATCACAGTCAGAGACTCAGGGTAGAGAAAAACAAAATGAAAAGTGATCAACGCTGAGGTCGAAATAAATAATGTGACGCTGTACCTACTCGATCCCGTTCCAGCAATTGTTGATCGTCATCACCATTAAGCCGTAAAATGTCCTTTGCTGTTTATTTGACCAGGTCGTCAGGTGGGCAGGCACCTTGATGATTGATGGACAGTTATTTACTCGTGGTACACAGTTAATAGTAGCGTGTCACACCTTTGTTTACAGCATTTTTCAGCCCAAACGTACTTTATGGTAAAAAATCTGCCAACACCATGAAGCACAACACAATATGAAGAAAAATGAAGACATTTTTTTTTATATTCTTTAGCAAAAGGTCAACCTCCATATCTCGCTCTGCGTGTCTATCTGTTTTAAGGAATCAATCCATTTTATCCCGACATCTCCTTCGTGGCTAGAACTGCAGGCCCTAAACTTACTTCCTACTGCACAAATAAGAACGAAGTCAATCTGCCTAGCCTTTTCCCAAATTTCTATATTAGTATTGGCTTCTAGTCTGTAGATACTGCTGTATATCAGTATTTTACATGGAGCGACTATATATCTGACCTCCACAACCCAGTTACTGCTGGATAATACGATATCCCTTGGTAAGACTGGTTGTCAGATTTGGGCTACTGATTACCCGTAACGACTGTCAAAGATCTACGAATGACAGCCGGGACCAACGGCTTAACGTCCTTTCCGAGGCACGAAGGGTTCACGATATATAATGGATCCCATACACGAATTGGCTGTGGTAAGCGTCGTATAACCTACGATCGACCCGTGTGGCCGTTATCATTAAGGCAGAGTACAGTGCTGTCGACAGCGGACAGAGCCAACTTCAGCTGCCGCAATTGGTCGGCGTTTGCCGTCGATACGTGGACAGGCCAATGGTGACGGCTACAGTATTAGCGCAGCGTTCGCGCTGCCTTGTCAGTCGACTTCAAATAGACTATAATGACGTTCGCGGCGCGCTACAACAATGCTGTCGACATGGTGGACAGCAGTTGGCGTGTCGAATACTGCAGCAGTTGCTTTTGTCGACAGTAGCAGTTGCCTCTGTCAACAGCTGAAGTTGGCTCTGTAGACAGCTGAAGTTGGCTCTGTCGACAGCTTAAGTTGGCTCCGTCGACAGCAAAGTGCTGCGTCTGTTTGACGCCTTAGCCACGAGCCCCTTTAACATACCTAATATATTTAAGAACAAGCACACCAATGGCTCTTACGCTCTCTTCGACCCAAGGTAGGTACCGTTTTGAAACGTAGTCGTCACACGATTGTCGATCGTACGGTATAAAAACCGTATCGTGCCCACGCAAAATTGGCAAACTATACACAGATGAATGGGATCCTCGCTTTCAAACTTTTGCCCTGGCTGTGACGTCATTGTTTATTTGACATGTCTCTGTATGGTCCTGACCGCAAAATGTATGCACTATGCAGACGATCAGTTGGGAAGGTAGGATAGGTCCCAGACTTGCTGAATAGATTTTTGGTATCCAGCGTTTTGTTGAATACTAATTTCTGCCCGCGACTTCGTCTGCGTGAAATTTCACCCTCCCCCATTCACCCTCATAGGGGTGGAATTTCGAAAAACCCTTTCTCTTTGGATACCTACTCTTCACAAAGACAAACCCTCCAAATTTTATAATATGTCTATAGGACCAGCAGGCTGTTGATATATCAGTCAGTCAGGACTTTGAATTTTATATAGATACATAAAAGATTTTAGAAGATAGTGTGAAAAGTTAGAACGTTTAATTATATTGTGTTTATAAGTTCCGTAAACACCTTATAGTCACTACTTTAACAACAAGAATTATCGCGCAAATAACCAACATTTTCTTTTGCATTTCGAAGTTAACCTCATTTTAATTGGAGTGAAACAAGCAATTTTCCATCGTACGGTTAGATACTTTCATTCTTACATCGTGCGTCCGCGCAGTATGAATTTGCTTATCTGTTAATGTTACGGAAGAATAATTTTACTTACTCAACATTGAAGAGATGACTATTATCAAATACCTACGGAATCATGTTCATATTATTTAGGTGGACATGGATAATATGTGTAGCGAAGCGTCAACGATCCCTCAATGAGACAAAGCCCTCGCACCACGACCACACAAATGGCCCAGAGCACAGACAATTTGAGAGTCGAACAATCAATAGACAACATACAATGAATGATTGACATTCAATTATGAGCTCCATATCCATAATATTCGAGACACGAGACAGTATTGAAGCATTATCTGTGTGTGTCTGTAGAGATAATCTCTAGAATATGTGATTAAATCGAGCCAATTAGGTAAACTGTGAACAGTGAACATGGCGACTAAAAACAATCTTCAGTGTAGTTCTCGGGCCAGAACAATAACACAATACAAAAACAACAACAATACCATTGACTTATATATTACTTACTTTTGAAATCATTGAACAATACCCAATGGTGAAGAGTGCTTACTCCTGGGATCTACAAGAATAACGAAACAGAGATACACCTAAATATTAACTCTCTAATTATAATAAGACAACATTCTAAAAGACAATTATTTTTTAAAAGAGTAACCGTGGATTTCCGCATTGGGCCCGCGTGATGGATTATAATAGCCCACTCCCTCTCACAGAAAGGAGGCCTATGTCCCAGCATTGGTAACATTATAGACTGATTATTATGCTGTAACCGTGGATTTCTTGCCGGTTCTTCTCCGTAAGAAGGAGCCATACACCCAGCTTCTGACGTTTCATGTGTCCATGTTGGTTTGTATGAAATAAAAATAAAAAATTTCATTGCCTTACAGCTAGGTTACTTAGGTTGGTAATCTAAAAGTGTAGAGGCACCAAAAGTCGAAAACGTAAGAAATTATGCAGAAAATCGATGGAAAAGTGCACATCATTTTTATATTCAGCGAAAGCTCCATTCACTTCGTATTGGAAGTTCCAATACATATGTTTCAGTTTCTTGTGGCTATTCCAATTAAAGATAATTATAACAAATAGGTTATTACGACGCGCCCTTTTTCTATTATTATACAATTTATGAACAAGCACACATAGGGTTACCATATCTCAGAATTTGTCCTGACATTTCAAGATTTTTAGACTTCTAAAAGGATTGCGGGTGGATTTTGGAAATCCGAGGATTTTTCGAAACGATAACACTTACAATATTTTTTTTATTAGAAAATAACAATCATTAACTTATAGAAAATCATATTTCTTTCGTTATATTCACAAATAAACGTAATTGACATCAACATATTTAAAAACATTGTAATCTATTTTACCCTCTTTGGTTTTTAGAGTTAGAATCAAGGCACCGCTCGTTGCGCGACTTACGGTGCTTTTGTGTTGCGTGTCGTGTCGCGCCTGTTTGAAGGAGCCTTAAGGATTGCGTCCAAGATGCGAGAATGAGTGGGAGCATCAACGGTATTCAGGGACCTAATTCACTACGATCAAACAATGACTCCTTACTTCTCTGTGACACAATGACCAATAACTATTTTTTCCGCAGAGTTTTACGTATGTGACAAAATCTCAGGACTTTTCTATGGAAATCAGGATTTTTCAATTTTCCATCTGGTAACCCTAAGCACATATTTTTTTATGCTATGTTTCGTTTAAACCTTTCAATAATTGTCAAGAAACGCCTGTTTGAACCATATAAATATACATATAAATATACCTACCCGTAACTCATCTGCCCTTCATAGTGAAATCCTCTCATCTTGTTTCCGCTCCAGTGCTCTCAAATCCTGAAAGGAGACTGTTTTCAAGAGAATGCTCTGGAAAATCTAAAACAATGTCTGCCTCCATCCTGATCATATCTGGTACAATCTAATTTGCAATAAGAATCTTCGGGAAACGTGCACGTGAAAGTATCCTGTACTTCGTTTTAAAATATGGGTATTGAAATGTTTGGAAAGTCGATTTTCTTTTATACCTACGACATTGAGGAAATAATAGATTTATTTTTCAAAAAATATTTATTCCTTCAGTATTTAAATTAAATGTACAGACGCCAGCACATCAAGCTACTACAATCTGTCAAATTTCTTTAATAGATTTACAACTTTATCACTAAAGCATAAGGTTCAAAATTGATTGGGAAAATCTGACAGTTTCGGGTAAGTTAATGTGCTGGCGTCTGTACATAAATAACAACTTATAAATACTTACTTAATTGAGGGGCCCGTGGCTAAATAATAACAGCCGTACAGATCGATCGGCCACGTTAAGCTACGCTTGCCGCGGTTGGTCTGTGGATGGGTGGACCATCTTTACATACCGAGACCCCGTGCCTCGGAAAGCACGTTAAGCCGTTGGTACCGGCTGTCATTCGTGGATCTTTGACAGTCGTTACGTGTCGTCAGAAACCCGAAAGTCTGACAACCAGTCTTACCAAGGGGTATCGTATTACCTAGTAGGTAGGTTGTGGAGATCAGATAGGCAGTCGCTTCATGTAAAATACTGGTATTCAGCTGCATCCGGTTAGACTGGAAGCCGACCCTAACATAGTTGGGAAAAGGCTAGGCAGATGATGATGATTTGTTTAACTTGAAATAATACTTTAATAGACTTTTCAAAGCAAAATAGCCCTTCTGAAGTTAAGTATCTACCAAGTAATATCGGCAGCCTGACTTCACCCACTACTGGGTACAAGCAAAGAGAGGCTCTTTGCTTTTACCAATCTGTCAAAACTTGAAGTCTTGAAACAGGTCTATCGACACAGCTATAAACACGTGGGATTTAGGATTGAATATAGATTGCTTCTTACATAACACTTAATTTCCCGTTTTCACTAACACTAACGGCGCCTAAAATAATGCCTAAAAAAAGCGTGCTGTTTAATTTTCAACTCTCAGCTTAGACCGGAAAATTGAAAATCCATAGCGCGCATACCTTCAGGTGCCGTTAGTGAAAACGGGCAAATTGAGATGACATGAGTAGCTTAAAATATTACCTACCTACTCTTACAATAAACCTAGCTGGGTACATTAGGTATATTATTTGCCGGTAGACCCAAATATAATAAAATGAGCCTAAATTAAAATTCCACAAACGTTTCACGTTTACTTTAGGTATTTAATTTATTTCACAGATTACTAAACACAAAGCGAGAATTCCTACGTTGCAAATTAATACAATACCTGCGGTATCACAACACGAACCTCTCATTTACTGAAACTGAAACACCAAACAGAAAGATGCAGAAGATCTACGCCCTCCGGAGCAACTGGACAGATTCGCAACTGGACAGATTCGCAACTGGACAGATTCTCACCTGGACAGTTTCGCAGTTGGACAGATTAGCAACTGGACAGAACGTGTACAGTCCATGACGAGTTGGGAAAATGAAAGTTATGAATAAGTGGTCGAGATAGGAAAGTGGGCGGCTTGCTACCTACTTAACACTTATCTACAAGCATAGTATAGCTAAGCAAGCGGGAGGGGTCATTTGACGATTTTTTCCCATCGTTAAAAAAAAAGGGGGGCAATGCCTACCCTAGAAACTTCAATAGAGTTTTTATTAGAGCCGTACATTTTCACCAAGATGCCAGGTTCGTAGAATTAGGGGCTTGGCTCTACAATACAACAGTGAAAACGTTATTCAAGTTTAAGTCTTTGCACTACTTTACATGAAATGTTTTTGGTGGGATTATTTAGTACGAGGCGACATTTATGATCTCTTATTAGATGACTGCGGTTAGTTCAGCTGGACGTCTGCGCACCCCTAGACAAAGTCCCTAGCTATGCCAATGCTGATTCTCTCTCCGTTCTGCCCCAACCCAAGCACAAAATTTACACTAAATCGTGGTAGAAGTCCTCTTTCAAATTGCAATTCGGACGGTTTCGGGTATCATAAGCCCGAGTTAAGAATAAGAACCGAAAACATGGATCGAAATGCCCAGGCACAATGCGCGGTTACAGGATATGGATTATTGCCTTTCATGCCCTTTATTTTCAATAACTCGCAACCAGCGTGTTTGTATAACTACATGTATGAACCTAAACGAGGTAAAATTAGTATGTTAGAATCGAAACAGGTGACGTTCTTTATGTAGTTCCTGCATACAGTCATGTGAAGAAGGTGTGAATGTATGTAGGTATGTGTTATTTATCAACAACTTGCACCGGTAGGTACCGTACCATCCAGGTAGTACCATGGATCTTCGATCGAACAAAGCGTCCTAAAGTGTCCAATTCTTTATAGACTGGCATCTTGGCCGTCCAGTACCTACCTATTACCGTCCGAGGAGAACAGTGCCATGTTCCCTTACTTGCTATAAAGATGAGTGATCATAATAGATATTTTGTGGAAATATTTCAACACAAAGAAAGAGGGGCCCGTGGCCAAATAATAACAGCCGCACAGGTCGATCGATCAGGTTAAGCTATGTTTGCCGCGGTTGGTCTGTGGATGGGTGACCATCTTTACATACCGAGACTCCTCTGTGCTTCGGAAAACACGTTAAGACTTTGGTCCCGGCTGTCATTCATGGATCTTTGACAGTCGTTACGTGTCGTCAGAAACCCGAAAGTCTGACAACCAGTCCTTACCAAGGGGTACCTATCGTATTATTACCAAGTAACTGGGTTGTGGAGGTCAAATAGGCAGTCGCACCATGTAAAATACTGGTATTCAGCTGAATCCGGTTAGACTGGAAGCCGACCCCTACATAGATGGGAAAAGGCTAGGCAGATGATGATTTTATCACAAAGAAAAGGTTTCTTATTGTAATATCCTTGATAATCCAATCGTCGCCTCATCAGAGTACAGTCAACCGCCCATCCGTGATAACGCACTACGAAAATACGGCCTTACTGCTACGACATAAAGGCACTGCCAATGTCAAATTGTCAGTTGTTAGATATTAGAAAGAAAGAAAGAAAGAAAGAAAATACGTTTGTTTGCTGCGGTTAACATGACGCAAAAAAGAACATAAACACAAAAAGAAAAGGTTGGGGGAAACATGCGTCACATCCACGCAAAACGGCTATCGCTTAGCATTATGCTGCGACCCTATGCAAGAGCCCAGCGCTGGTTTTCAGCGACAGCCGGCGCTAACGTAATGACGTCGTCCGGTGCACAGCAAACAATTATTTATTACGTTATAATATACCTACAACACCCCTCCCACATTTTTCTCCCACAGATTAGGCTGGCAACACTTGTTTTAACTAAATTAATTGTTGTTTCTTCCCATTTTTAACCGACTTAAAAAAAGGAGGAGGTTCTCAGTTCGTCGGAATCTTTTATTTTACTGTTATTAGTTTGTCCTTTGGCTAGATTAACGTCCTTCATAAATAATTAATTAGGTATGATCAAGAACGAACCAACTTGAAATGTGGACGCAAATATATTCAAATGCAAGGACAAAACCGTAGCGATACCGACGTAATTTTAAGCCTAGTATTATGTAAATATGTTTGTTATGATTCGCTGAATAAGTATTTTGTTTCTAATGAATGTTTCTAAAATGGGTCGCGGGAGATATTTTAGTGCACAAATGTGTGCGCAGACACAGGTGCACTCTCTCTCTCTTTCTCTCAGGCCCTGATTAACCCTTAGGCTAATTAGGCTGCAGCCTAGGGCGCGAGGATCGGGGGGGCGCGCTAAAATCGTGTCTTCGCATGCACTAATCTAGCATCATTGCATCTACCCTACATATTATTTCAACCAGACCACGACAAAACACTAAAACTAAATGCGCTTGAGAGTCCCTGATTTTAACAATAAATTTTGGAATTTTAAAAAGCGTGCTAAAACAAACTGACTTGTTACTCGAATCAGTCGGTGGTCGAGCGAGTGGGTGAGCAACAGAGTGCCTAGTTCGAGTTTTGTTTAATCCGCCTCGCAATAATATAACGGGCGTAAATTTTAACTTCCTCCTAAACCTCGTACTAGGCACCAGTGTTGCCGACAGATAAACTAGCTCTCCACCAGATTCAACTTCGAAAACCACCAGAAAACCACTAACAAAAATCGGCCCTACTCCAAAAATTGCTAAAATTTCCACTAAACAAATTTTTGGTTTTTACGAAAGAAAACAGTACATAATTAAAGTAGTTATATTAGTAAAAAATGTTCTTTATTAGAAGGTAATAAAATATTTAAAATCAGTTAATCAACATAAAATATTATTAGTAAATTAACAAGTCATGATGAGGAACATAAAAATTGTTCAATAAGAACAACAACTATAAAAAGTAATATTTTAAAATTCCTCTTCAGATGATTTTTTTGTCCATCGTCGGTTTCACATTTATATGACTCTTTGGTACGGATTTTTTTATAACTTCTATTGGAATTTACCTACACAGTAAAAGTAAATACTCCTGCCTGAAAATTAAATGAAGTAAAAATAATATATTTGGTAACCTTTTAGTCGTCACTTGGAAAACTATCAGCCACTAAAAGCAATTTTTTGCCACTAAAAGGGGTGTCGAAACCACGACTTTTAGTGGAAAACCCACTAATTTGGTAACACTGCTAGGCACTCAGCGCAGCGTGCCATGAAACACATCAACGATGTGCGGGGACTCCCCGGTGTGGTTAACAGTTATTATACCCTGCCTCGCTTCATTCATTCATCTCTTTCGAAATCGTCGTTCGTCCGTCATATCACGCACTCGCGTATATTCGTGTTTGGGATTGATATTTATTGTCCTTTCCTTAGTGTTTCCGTGTTTTTTTAAGACTATGAGTGGTAATGAGAGTAGTTCGATAGTAAAAAAGCCAAGTGGAGCAGAATACAGAAAAAAGGCAAAAGAAAAGGAAAAGAAGATAGAAAGCATTTTAAAACATACTCGAAAACTAGAAACATTTTTTACAAACTCTGCAGAAAGGAACGAAACGGTGATGAATGTTGCACTACCTATCGCCAGCGATTTCTTGCTCTGGTTTCTCTACCGTGGACTGTTACGTTTCTCCGTCCAACACTAGCCCTATAGTAGCGACGACACCGACGATCTACAATGAAGACGAAAATCTAATAGAAGAAAAGTCGTCTATTCCGTCAAGTGACCCTGCACTGTGGCAAGTAAATGATGAATTTCGAGATTATATTGTTAAAAATGGACTGCAACAAAACGAAGAATTAGATTTTTCCAGATCAGAGAGGCAGTATAAAAATCAAAAAAGATTTATATCTAAAAATATGTTTGAGAAAAAGCTTGTTAATGGCGAAAATGTGAAGAGGAAGCTGGTTAGTATACTCAGAATCCACAGGTCACCTGTTTTGTGGTCCTTGCAAATTATATGGAGGAACATCCGTATATTTGACAGAAATGGATTTAATGACTGGAAAAATTCTAACTTAATAACTGATCATGACAACTCTCCGGATCATCGTAAGTGTTTGGGACAATATGTATGTAGAGGTAAACTTTTACAACAACTGGATACCCAAATAGTCAAACAATATAATGAAGAAATAACTTATTGGCGAAATGTATTACTAGGGTAATAGAAACAATTAAGGCGAAAGCGCCAGGGTAACCCGCGAAATTCAATTTTTTTTAGGTTTTTTGGAATTTGCTGGTCAGCATTAAGTTGTACGTTGATTAATATATGAATCGCGGCCGTAAGAAATATGTGTTTACAGAATTATAATCATTAAAGTCATCAACACAACTCTCTAAGACCACGTAAGTCCAAAGAATAACTGTTTCATGAAACAGTTATTCTTTGGACTTATGTTCCCGAATGTGGAGATAATATTAAGAATTTTTTTGACAATGAGTGTTACCAACTGCAGCGGCGAAAGGTCTTTTTCAGCACTTGAAAGAGTAAAAAATTACTTGCGCTCCACACTCCGCCAGCAAAAACTTGCAGCGCTCTCACTAATGTACATAGAAAGTGATTTTTTACAAACTATTAAAATTGAAAAAATTGTGGAAAGATTTGCAAACGCTAAAGCACGAAAAAGGACTTTTGTATAATCTAATATTAATTAATTACTATAATTTTCAAATAAATCATTAATCAGTTGCAAAAATGTTTCACTTGTATGATGCCTCTCCTCTTTTTTTAACAATAACATAAGTGTAAATATTTAAAAAATAAAGTCGAAGCAACTTCATACGCTAGATGACCACGCTTATGGTCAATGGCAATGGCAACTAAATTGTCTATAGAAACTAAGTCAATACAAGTCATGCGGCCAAACACCACATGGATTTGGTTTTCTACTTGGTACTTGGTAGCCTGCAGTCACTTGTCATGATTTTGGTCTTATAATGCGTGAGGTACTTTGCCTTTATGTACGATCAGCTTAAAAAATGGTTTGCCACCCTAAGGTTAAATGTCATGCAGATTAAAGGACAACGTTAGTTTCGCTTGGAGATCGATCTGAAAACTTTTATAGGTAGTATGACCCATGTTAAAATTTTCACTCTACTACTCTCTACTCATTTACTACTTTTAAGGCCGTCCGTAACACACCTGGCAGGGGCGCGTCCTCATAATTAGCCTAGGGCGGTCAGAACGCTTGATCAGTCGCTGCTTTCTCTCTCTCTTCCGTCACTCTCATTGTCCGTTGGGACGGCAATCCGACACGAACGAAGAGGGATCAGGCGCAGGGCCAAAGGCTTAACGTGCTTTCCGAGGCTTCAACTTCCATACTCCGAGCTGTTACTAAGAAATTCCCAATGGAAAAAGCCAATAACGCTTTGCCCAACCCGGGACTCATTTCCGGGACTCCGCGCTCGGCAGTCGCGCTTGCGACCACAAGCATGTTACTCGAAGGCGATATGACGTACCTACAGCAAGGTTTTGACAGTCAGCCTCGCAGAATTATACAGTAAGTATAGTAACAATACCAGCCTTTTAATAACCCACTGCAGGGCTATTAAAAGGCTGGTATTGTTACTATACTCCACCCAGAGCGGGAGGAGTCATTTGATGATTTCCCATCCTGAAAAAAAAAACCATCTGCAGGGCGACGGCCTGTTCTCATGCTTCAAAGCTCTCTTCTGCTAGCTCAACGCGGATTGGCGATTGAACCGCAGCTTCCGCCCCAAATTGCGAGTTCAAACCCAGCAAGTACCAATGTGGTTTTTTCAAAGTTGTACGTACTTTCTAAATATCTTTTTTCTTAGACACCACATACTGATTACTGACAGTAAAGGGACACATCGTGAGGAAACCCTGGACTTCGGTCTGAGATCACCAACCCGCGCTAAGTCCGATCCCCGAGACATTACAGGCAAACCCCTTTGAGAGCAAGCGAAGCGGGTCCGAAAGTTTGAGCACGCCGCCGTGAATGTTTTGTTTTCTTTTGACCATCAAGTATACAGAAAAAGAACTTACTTTGTCAAGTTATGCTACCTATCCCAAACTAATTCATTTAATCTGTGTTTAAAAGCTTTCTGTCACTGATATTTACATAGCAAGTAGTGGTACACAGTAGTGAACATCACGCCTGTACCCTTCAATGGAGTAGGCAGATGCCTACCCCTTTAAAGGGTAGGTACATGCGTGATGTTATGTTGTGTGATTGCGTAAACAATGCATACATATGCTATAGCAGCAATCACGGTTAATTTGTTGGCATTTATTGAAGAGTTCCGTTGTCTGTCTCCGAAACTCATCATCAGATCTTTACGAAATTTAAATGGGACCATTTCGGAATAAAGCTCTATCGAACAAAAAAAAATTTGGAAATCCGTGTATTTACGATGAAGTTATGCCCGAACATACCTACATTAAAAAAAATAGAAACATGCGAATTGAGAACCTCCTCCTTTTTAGAAGTCGGTTAAAAAGCAAACTTTTTTAAAGTCAAACTAAGCATTTATTTAATTTAAAGTTTAAACCATTTACAGGGACTTTTGAATTGTCAAGAAGTCGGTCAGTCAGAAAATATTAAGCTACTTGCCAATTTGTACATATGGAGATGAACGGGCAAGAAACTCCATGGACACTCTTTTAAATTATATTTTTACAAAAATATTAATACCTAGGTATTAGTTTTGGAATTTAACCTTAGCCTTTCGAACCTTACGTACGAGCGGGGTGCTCAAATTACCGAGTTTGCTTTGCTCGCTCTTGCATAGATTCTCTATTTTTAAAACAGGCTTTTTTTGCAAATGTTTTTGTACTATACCCATCGGGGTCACCGTGGTTCATCAAGTAAAGTTTTAAGTTAGTAAGACGAGTACCTAAATCATTCAGGCTCTCGGCAGCTGGAATGGTTTGGGGGGGTCATGACCATCCGGTCGTATTCTGTGAAAACTTCAACTGGTTATTTAAGCATTATCGGTTAAAAAGATAAAGAAACAGTTTGCACCACTGACTTCTATCATACAAATGTATGGTGGTTTGCACACATCGGGTACAAAAAGGTCTACGGAAAGAATCGACCATAGAGTAGATATATTCTTTACAGTGCGTGCCACGTAAGAAGAGACTTGACCCCGCCTCCCCCGCTCTTTCCGCTGCCCCTATGACGTCCGGTCCCGTCCCGCACTCAGACCTCATACCGCTAAAGATACCTAAAATCGTGTTCTGCGCATGTCAGACCACGTGGTGTGTCAAGTCTCTTCTTACGTGGCACGCACTGTACCACTCTATAGCTGACTGGTAGGGTGGATATCGACCCACTATTAGATATAAGGCTTCGTTTCCCTTGTGCCAATCCTGTGTGAGCTGTAGTAATTAATTAGGTAACCTTTTGACCGCCACGTCAAAAAATCAAAAACGTGCCCTCGGCATCAGTCTGTTAGGTATGCAGTCGAACTGGGCACATTTTGGTTTGTCATCTAAACATGACTGCCACAGTCATGTATAGATGACAAACCAAAATGTCGAAAAAAAAAACAATTTTTTTTTGTATAATTCGTACTATCCAGAAGATACAAGTTTCCCTCAAAACAATTCTTCAGTTTACTTTCCCGCGAATAACTAAACCGCGGTTTTTTGATATGAGTATGTATACTTTAGAGCAGTGGTTCCTAACCTTTTCAACATTGTTACCCCTGGACCTATTAGGAAAACTGATTTTACCCCGACCTTCAAATGTTATCAATAAACAATTAATTAAATAAAAATAGTTCCTGTGATGTGGTATTGTATTGCATTCACAATTTTTTTATATGTTAGGTTTAGTTTCGTTTAAAGCGCATCTTAAGTCGTGTTCCACATTGAGATGGTTTCTGGCCTTTGTTCAGTATAACCAAAGTTGAAAAACCACTCTCACATCTATAGGTGGTGGCAAAGGGTATTAGCAATTTTGAAGCTCTGTTAGCTTTAATAGGATAAAACAGATATGGCGAGGCGACACCGATGACAGCTTGAAAGAGATGCCACGTGCTCTTACTACGCGGTGATTTATCATTTGTTCTTTTTAGCTAGGTATTTTATTAGATTAGGTCTTAATTATTAAGTTCTTTGTTACCCCCACAGAATAGCTGATTTACCCCCGCGGGGGTAATTACCCCCAGGTTCGGAACCACTGTTTTTGTCACTGATTCAAAAAATACTTACCGTATTTTTACAAAATACAACGTTAAATTCTACTTCATTCGGTAACACGTATGGCGCTTATTCATAAATCCATAGCATGAATGATTTAATTTAAGCTTACTTATGCTATGAAAGCCCTCAAAAGACTACAATACGTTGCGGAAAAAAAATAAAAACCCACCCCTCGATATTTGCAGAGGGTGGCAACCACAGACTAAATAAGGAGGATTACGCCGGCTGCCATCGATTGCTAGTACCTACTGAGTACATGTGACGAAAAAGACCTCCTCGATCCTCGATTCCTTTTTGTTACAAAAATAAAATGAGTGTGTCATCTCTGGAAGAACAACCTTCGGTGCGTTTGACTAAACAAGTGTTTTTTTTATGCTTTTTGCAACAATGTTTGGTTATAAAATGCTGTGATGTTCGCACACCGTGAGAATTGCAATTTGTGCAAGTGTGATTGGAATGAAAATGCAAATTGGTCCCGCAACCAGAGTACCTGTGCTGTACAGTAAACATTGATTTATTTATTCCGTGTGTTTGTGTAAAAGCGCCTGGTAAAAAATAAAAGCAATATGTAACTTTTCATTAAACTGATGTCATCACACCGCTTCAACGCTTTGTTTTATTTGTCGCATTCCATTTCACAAATAGCATAATATATGCACTTAATCATTAGCTAATCATTATTTTAAATGTCTATAAATCTAAAAAGGAGAATACTTTAAAATATGAAAACCCCTTTTTCGTTTTTTAATAATTGGCAATACATAATATTACATAAGCTGTGGTAGTATCAGACAAAAAAAATGTGCTGAAAAAAATTTATGCGCATAATCATAATGCTTGTTGAAAGAATGAATACATATTTTTAATGTCAATTGAACAATATTTTAAGGTTTCCAAACTACAATTTGTTATTCAAGATTATTTGTAAAAGCATTCTTTGAGAAAGTTAAATCAATATCTTCAATTTCAACTCGATCAACGTTTTTGAACGCACTGCAAGCAAATGTTGCAACTAAAAAAAAACAGAAAAATATTGCGCTTTTTTACGAATGATTTGTTCTAATTGTAAAAAGCTACACGAATTCTAAGGTCTGCTTTGTTAATTCACTCAGTCGTTATTTACTACAGCGGTTCAGAATACCCTAAGTAGCAAAATATGAAAACCAAGCTTACGAACATTGGTAGTCAATGCTTGGACAATTAGCATACAAATTACAATCTACGCATAAAGTACCTAATGCGAACAGAAAATCCTACTATGCAAACAGCTGTGATGAAATCTTTAAAAAAAATACGATTATTTAATTAGCACGCTATGGGATAATTGAATGCAGTTGGTGGCAACACATAAAACCAGTCACGTCACTTTGCAACGTTAGTGTGGGTGCGTTGTGCGTGCGTGCGTTCATGAATTTGTGAGTAGGGATGTGACATTGTACATGAAAAATCGATTTTTAATTAATCGGATTTTTTTTTAGTATGAAAAATCGATTAATAAATAATCGATTTTTCTTAAGAAAATAATCGATTAATAAATAATCGATTTTTCTTAACAAAATAATCGGTTTTGTTATATTATTTGTTTTTTTCCTAATTTGCCAATTAATTTCATAATAAACGCCATAAATATTATATCAATAGATTTATGAATTAAAAATAAACAACAGAAATTGTAAGTTCTTATGTAACCAACACGAATTAAAGTTCTAGAACAATCAAATTATAAAAGGTTCAAATTAAAATGTTTTTCTCATAAATCAACAAAATTATTATTCAAATAAATAAAAATTAAATTATTCAAAAACTAGAAATCCGTAGGCAACGAGTTCAGGAATAACAGCTTCGGTAAGTAATATAAAAAAAAAACTAAGATGGTGAATAAGAAAAACTTTCGAAATTGTCGTTTGAAAAATGAAGTTTCTCCAACGAATAATGAATGACATATCAACTAAATGTCGGTAAAATAGTACAGTTCGTAGACTCGTATCTAGTGAAATCTACTAAACTGTTTCAAAAGCACAGAAGGAATGCCATCACAGATGCACAGATGGCGTTAATGTAATATTATGGAGATAGTATTCATTGGCAGTTTGCGTTCCGGGCTCCGGGCCAAAAAACCAAATCCAATGTCGGGGGTTTGCAGATGAAAAATTAGTAATAATTGATTGACTGATTATAAAAAAAAATCGAATATTAATCGATTATTCATAAAAATAAATACACGTACAAAAATCGATTTTTACTTTAAAAAAAATCGATTTTAATCGATTATTACCATAATCGATTATTTTTTCACATCCCTATTTGTGAGTGCTTTTTCATGTTTGTGTGTATTTCTGACGCCGTTTGTGACTTGCCTGTCATCTCTCTAATTTTGGATTTTATCACTAAAACCCTTCAAACTGTCGTCTTTGGGTATGTAAATTTTAGTTATCATCAAACGCTCATTCATAGGTTACCCAAAACATCGTATTATTGTTATACGTGTAACCTGTCGGGCAGGCGTTGTCTGCGGTCAGTGGCCATAATTCGAAATTATGTTAGAGACGCTTTAAATTTGATGATTTTCGTAATATTCGGCTATCGATCGTGTTATCTTGGAGCCGGTTATCTTGCGATTCCAAGTGAAGCTTGTGTTATTATCTCGGTGCGGGGGCTAGGCGACCGTATCGGCGGGTATGAGCTACAGCCTTTAAAACTCAGTCGGCTTTTCGGTGCCGGTCGGTATACTAGTGTTCGGTTGCTCGCGCGTCTAAGCATGAAATTATAATGGTGGGGTAACGTGTTGTCTGTCTGTTTGTTGTGTCGTGTGTGAAGAGTGCTAAGTGCTTGTTCTGTTGCAGGCCGGCAGGATGCTAAAGTTCATACGCGGCAAGGGGCAGCAGCCCTCTGCTGAGAGGCAGAAACTTCAGAATGAGCTCTTTGCCTTCCGCAAGGTATGTACCTAGCATATAGTCATTTGTTTATGCATAGATAGGTCTTCGCTTTAGAAAGTTTAATTCAAAAGTTAGTTCAACTGTTGTTAACTTTCCATCTGTGGGCTGACATAACAAACTTATTGTTTTGAAGAACAACACTTGCATAGAAGGTCCTCTGTAATGTTCGCTTGCTACTTCAATAATGCATTGTGTCATTAGTTTGATAACACTGCCTTTCTGAAGCTTATCAGAACAGGAATGTGTTTAAAATCCTTCAAGTTCTTCAAAACAATTGTCTTTGCCAGTATTATCTATGTGACATTCCTTTTTTTTAGATAAAAAGATAAAATATTTTTTAAAAATTGTTTGTTTTTTAAAATCAATTTAAACTAAAATACGAACTGAACTAAATTGGCATTTTTAAACTAATATTGTTAAGTCCGTAGATTATCAAATTAGGTTAATATTATTATACTACTAATTATTATGAGTATCAACATAAATTATACAGTTTCAAAAGAAACAAATCATTTTTATTTTCAAGTGCTGTTTCAACCTATTCAAGAATGCTAGTCTTAGTTTGAGAACCTGAATATTTTCGCGTTAAATGGAACACTTCAGCGGATTCTTAATTAATAGTGACATTATCTTGTAATATGTATGTTTTGTACAAAACATTAATGTGATACATGATTAGTGAAAGGATGATATTCTCTGAATCCATACTAATAAATGCGAAAGTGTGTCTGTCTGTTACCTCTTCACGCTTAAACCGCTGAACCAATTTAGATGAAATTTGGTATAGTTTTTATCCCGATGTCCCCACGGGATCGACACTTATGCGAGTGAAACCGCGGGCCGCTGCTAGTACTAAATGTTTTACTTATTAACTTAACATAAACTGGGCTCATATGAACTAACAATGTCAAACCAAAACATTTCATTAAGATTTTTTCTATTTAATAATGTTTGTAATGCGCTGTCCTGTTATTACCAATCACTGGATAGAACTTTCAAAATAAAAAACCTGAATTATATTGAATACAACTCTAGAGACAGATAAAAATGGCCTTTACTATTGTTTCTATTAAGGCACAAAAAGACAGGCAAAGGCACAACCTCTTAGAGCCTTCTATTTATTCATATTCATATACAGCCTTCTATTTATCTTCTAACATTCAGAGAGTAAATAACCAACAATACTGTTGAGACTCTAGTCCATTTTGTCTGCAAACCGCAGCTAGCAATGACAAAAACTGGTATTTGCTCTATGACATAATGCGTGTACTGTGAGAATCCTCTACAGTACTACAATGATTAATTATGACGCATTTCTTCGTATTAAATAAATACTAGTCTGTCCCTATTATTATTAGTCTTTGAATTACCTATTTCTCTCTCGTGGATATTCTTTCAGTTATTAATGTTTCATGCACTACTAATTGTTGTAGCCAATCAAATGTAAGCATGTCGGATGGGTATGTTTGGGTTGGCAATAATTATTCACCAAGGTCAGAATATATTTGAATTACGACCTTCTTGAGTACACACCCTGCCTCTATTGTTATCAATTTGTTTGGGTTGGCAATAATTATTTAGCAAGGTCAGAATATTATGAATTATGACCTTCTTGAGTACACAGCCTGTCTCTATTGTTATCAATTTGTTGATAGATTTGCGTGCATTGATTTTACTCAAAGAAATAATAGGAAAAAAGATGATAGTAGAAATGTGGGTATACTACAGGCATACTTGTGACTTACCCTTCGGCCATTACAGGCGTGTTGTTATTTATGTGTTATGTAAATAATAGAAACGCATTTATTTTAGTTTAAAGGCTCCTACAAACAGGCGCGACACGCGATATAATGCCGCGCGACACAAAGGCACCGCAAGTCGCGCAACGAGCGGTGCCTTTGTGTCGCGCGCGATATTTCGCGTGTCGCGCCTGTTTGTAGGAGCCTTAAGACAGTTTAAGATCTAGAAAAGTTAATGATATGTTTTGTTTTAAGGCTTCAACTTCTAATCTCAACCAAGTTTATTTCTGGACTTAGATCTGAGTTTGTTTCAGTCTTTTTTCTCAGAGTAGTCAGATAGAAAACGCCGACCTCGTCTAGTTTTTAAAATATTATTGATGTGTAAGTGTTGAGTTGTACAAACCTTACAGAAATAAAATCATTTATCATTTATGGTTCTTTTCTACTTAAGAGCGTTATTACAAAACCGAAGTGCTCAGTTTTAGGTAAATTCGACGGCGCGCGGCAGCAGATGCGCACGTGTGCGTCTAGGGAAGAACGCTATGCACACATACAAACCGCTATGCGTCGGACGCCAGGATCAAACCAACAAGAGCCTTCGTTTTCAAAATAAATTAAATTACTGTTATTATAGTTCATGAAATGTTATTTGTACCGATGAGTGTTACCTACAACGGTTTGAGTTACAATAGGGTCATACAAATTTACTTCACTTTTAATTTTTATTTTATACCACTAAAGTGACAAACTAGCATACGGCCCGCTTGATGGTGTGTAGTTACCGCAGCCTAAAGCAGTGTTGCCAGTGACAGATAGTCAAATGTAACATGAGAGAGCTCAAAAAGTAACATTTTCACGAGAAAAGTAACATTACCTTATTTTTTGTGGAAAACGACTAATAATAACATGGCACTTTATTACATAAAAAAAAGCTGTCCCCTTAGTAGGCTTCGAAAGAATCGTAATAACAAACTGAACTGAACCAACACGGATGCCACTACTAGGCTGTCGCTCACTCGCCTAAGTAAGCGGGATGGGTCATTTAGAAATTCACGCGAGTGAGTGAATATGCGATACGACAAACGAAGTGAAAAATTTTCGCGCTGTCGTCGCGTCAGAATTTGGTCACAAAATCAAGACAATCAAGTGCGCCAACATGACGAACGAAACCTTTCTTGTATGCGTTCCGTTTCATGTTTATTTTTTGTTTTCTGTGAAATATTTTTTATTAAGTCTTAAAAGTAACATTTTGAGGCGTGTAACATGGAGGTAACATGAGAGGGTCAAAAGTAACGTAAAATGTTACAAAAGTAACATACTGGCAACGCTGGCCTAAAGACGCTTGCATTGCCAGAAGCTGCATTACTTGCGCGTTGCCAGCCTCTAACATTACTTACAAATACTTTTGTGCTACTTTTATAAATACTTTTTGTACCTACTTTTTTTACGAAGTTTAATATATTATGTAATTTATTTAGCAGGTAGGAAGACATTTTAGTACTTATTTATAGAAATAAATGCAATGTGATGTTGTTTCTACAGTTTGGATAAAAATCGGTTGTCTGTAAAGTCGGTTTACGGACGATAGTTTAACGTGACAACGTCATAACAAAACATTAATGAAATTGCCGAACGCGGAGGCCGATTCGGCAGCGTTCGACATCATCTGTCTCTCATCGCTCGTTCCGCGCTCTCGCTTGC
The DNA here is from genome assembly GCA_963855955.1 of Luperina nickerlii. Lineage (NCBI taxonomy): Eukaryota > Metazoa > Arthropoda > Insecta > Lepidoptera > Noctuidae > Luperina > Luperina nickerlii. The sequence continues at coordinate 6,269,585 of OY979665.1, forward strand.
ACTTCAAGCCGCCATGGCGTACAACGCTACAGCAGAGCAAGGCCGCGAGGTAACGCTACATGAGTCATGTTTTTTTCGTGTGTGCAGCCAGCTTCATCGATTTATTAGACGTTGTCACGTCAAAAAAGTCAAAAGAAAATAAAAAAGACAAATCAAAAGTCGTTTTATTAAAATTAAAAATTACAACTGTGAACTTGTAACGGTTCATGAGACACTAGCAGACAGACGGACGGTCGGACATCGGAGCCTTAGTAATAGGGTCCCGTTGGCACCCTTAAGGTACGGAACCATAAAAAACCAGTATAATAATTGTAAAATAATTAAAATAATATTCTCCGAAGCGGCATAGACCGTGCTTTCCTCGAATCTATGATTTCAGGAAGCACGCACTCCTCATAAAATTCTTACCGCTGAGCTTCTCTTGCGCGTTTCAAATTATCGGCCAAAACCTTTTTTTTTATTTTGACAGCACCAAAAGTTCTATTTTGCCCATTATTGTGAACTATTGTCTGAAAATAATTAATTAAATTAATGTTGGAGATAAATAAAAAAGTCAGAAAAATTAAAAACAACAACTATATTTACGTATGTTTTTTTTCTATAATTATATTCGCGTTGGAACATCATAGGAAAATAATTATATTATATACATTACAATCAGAACATAACTAATTAAAAAAAAAAACTCACTTGTATCAAGAAGTGTTGGTCGCTTTTTATTCGTGGCGAATTGTCGAACGAGATCACGTGACGGCAGCAGCGAGTGAGCGCTACGTCCTCCCTCTGAAAGCGCTCGGCGCGGACTAAAGCTAAGACCGTGCATCCCGAGATTTATATTGATAAAAAAGCATTGCATAAAACAATTCCTTAAAAATATTATTTTACTTTAAAATAGAGTATTTTTTTTTTTCAAGCAAGGTGACAAAGTAACCTTAGTTATTAAACACTTTTTGTTTGAATTTCTATTAAATAAACAGAGATAAAAAATATCATTTCGGCTGAAAAAATATCATTAACTCTCTGTTTTACGGAATTATTTTTGGTTTATTACTGTATTAAACATAATAAATTGATGTATGCATTCCAAAGTAGAAGATACAGTTGTACCGTGGACATTTTTATAAATTATTAAACTATTATATCTTCGATGTAACAGAGCATCGCGAGATGCCCGAAATTAAATTTTTATGAAACAGCCTTTGCAGGAACAAGTTTTTTACTGATTTATGTAAACAAACTGAAATATTTATTGAATGCGCTCCCAAAAGAAGGAATTAAACTTTCTCGGGCATGTATTTTTTTTACTATTGTGACTTTAGTTAAACCATAATCACAAATCAAAACTCGAGTCAAACGCTCTAAACAAGAAAAACTTGTGATAGCGCTCTTAACTTTCCTAAGACGACAGTCTAACGCATATAGAATCCTTTATTTATATCCAACTTGGTCGTACTCTACCAAGCAGCGTGCATTACAAAAATTTAATTAAACATAAATTCTTTAAATAAAAAAATACTAGGCCCCATATTACACAAAGATAGCCAGCGTAGATTACGAAACTGTTTGCTGCAGTTATCGCCCTTCATTATTTGTTTTCAGATTAGATGTGGCACTTAATTTTTACAGTACTTACCTGCTTTTTTCGTGTTCAAAAGTGGGCCATGGTCATATTTCAACATGGACTTTATCTTGATTCATTAGGTTTGCAGAATCGTGTCAGTTTTGTTACATATGTGATAAATTTTAAACGTACCTAAATGTTGCCCTTGTTAGTAGGTAGGTACCCTTTATAAGGAAAGTAGCTTCTGCCTGCGAGTTCGTTCGCGCTGTACACAATTTACTAAAATAATAGCCACACATTTATAAAACTCCTTCGGCTCCGTCGCATCGCATCGTCCGGCCGCGCTATTACTTCGTTAGACTTTCTGACTTTTTTTCTTTTTGCTCGCCCTAAGGGTCGTAGCGTGATTATAAATAGCCTATATCCTTCCTCAAGAACTGGGCTATCAAATGCAAAAATATGTTTTGAAATTCGACTGATTTTGCCAGAGATTAGCGCGTCTTCAGCTTTATTAGTTGTATAGGTATATTATATGATAACACCATAATTTTAACTGCATGTTTACGTTTTAGATTCATCGTCACGTTCGCAGTCTACCCACAGGTTCGAAAAGGCAACATTATGCTGCAAATACTCTCAACTTCAATTCCAAAGGTCAACTTTACCATCTGAACCAATCGCATTCCCGTTCATATTGAACTGTTTACTACAATGACAAGCAGTAATAGAAATCATCAGTATTAATATGCTCTATTGAACCGCTTTCAGAAGTAAGCCTCTTTCTTATTGGAATCTATTGAAGATGACGGTCCCAATTGTGCGATGACACCACGTAGATTGGTATCAAGGTCGAGCACATTGTTTCAAATCAACATTCAAGTGTTATGACGATCGATTTCATCTTCGATCTATCAGCTAAACGGGTTTCAAATCAAGTTATTGAACTCTGAAGTCGTTCGGTCCAGTTGTAATGGTCGAAAGTTTTGAATCTTACGCTAAAATTTTTTTAACTTGTTTTGAACTAGCTTTTGCCTGCGGCTTTGTCTGGGGGTCGGAAAATATCCTACGGGAACGTACTACCGGGTCTACCGGGGTTTTCACATAAAGGCTCCTTCAAACAGGCGCGACACGCGATATAATCGCGCGTGACACAAAGGCACCGCTCGTTGCGCGACTTGCGGTGCCTTTGCGTCGCGTGTCGCGTCGCGCCTGTGTGTACGAGCCTTAACTCTAATGGTTTACGCGGTGCTTGCCAGAAGCCCTCAGACGGCATTGTTTTTTCGAAATCTTCAAAAATCATCGTCATATTTCAGCCATTTTACTCAAAACTTTTAATTAATTATACACCTAAAACTTCCTCATGAATCACTCCGTCCATTGGACCATTGGTCAAAAACGTAAGAAAATACGTTCGGTAATTTTTGAGTTAATCGCGTTCAGACAGGCAGGGGCGGCGGGGGGACTATGTTTTATAATATTTAGTGACAGTGGCTAGAATGGAGACGACCGAATGTTAATAAGAAGAATTTCCTTAATGACTTTATTTATCGGATGAATAAAAGGTCATTAGTTTGAGGGCACTAAGAGAGAAGAGAGGCTTGTGACTAAGTAATAACAGCCGCACGGGTCGATCGATCAGGTTAAGCTACGCTTGCCGCGGTTGGCCCGTGGATGGGTAAACATCTTTACATATCAAGACCCCTCCGTGCCTCGGAAAGCACATTAAGCCGTTGGTCCCGGCTGTCATTCGTGGATCATTGACAGTAGTTACGGGTCGTCAGAAGCCCGAAAGTCTGACAACCAGTCTTACCAAGGGGTATCGTATTACCCAGTAACTGGGTTGTGGAGGTCAGATATGCAGTCGTTTTATGTAAAATATTGATATTCTGACTAATAAAATGTTGACTAAAAGCCGACCCCAACATAGTTGGAAAAAGGCTAGGCAGATGATGAGTCTAAGAGCACGAAACACAACTTAAATGATGTCTGTCTAAATATTCAATTGAAAATTATTTCATCTACTGTTACAATTCAGTCGTCAATTGCCCCATTTGAAGTAGACACTTCGCTTGATTTCGTACTAATCTCTTAAGTAGTAACGAGAAACAATTGATTAAATCTTCATCGCTTGAAACACGGTGTCATCAACCTCCAACAAGGCTGTCGAAGTATGTTGGGGTCGGCTTGCAAACTGACTGAACACCAGTTATAAACTTATAATAAATAGTCACTACTTAGATAAGTATAAATTATCCTGGTAGTACTCGCCACCGGCGTGCGTGTATGACCAGATGTATGTACAGTCAACAAAAGAGATAAGTATGCAGGATCGTCGGATATAGTTAAAGTTTAGTAAGAAACCGATGGATGTTGTCGACTGAAATTTAATTTGTCAAATGAGATGTTTGTCTTCTATTAATAAAATTTTATTTTATTCTAGAAGATCCATCGATTTCTTACTAAACTTTAACTATATCCAACGAACCTGCATACTTATTATCTCTTTTGTTGACTGTACGTAAACGAAGCAAGGGGAGTATGGAAGGATCATAGCAAGTAACGTTCTATAGTTTCTATCTACCCCATAAGAAAAGTCTTGAGTTTATGTATGTTATGTATGTATCCGAACTGTATATCCGAACATCAAAATCAATTAATACAGATTCCAAAAACATCAACTCGCTCCCGAATACAGAATATCCTCACACCCAAAAAATCCGTTTTCGGGTGTGAGCAAACAGAAGGCCAATTCTCGTACTTTAAAGACTCTCAAATTCAAGGCGCAGTCTCATCTCAGCGACAATGTCAAAAACTTGTCAAAAATGTAGGGAAATTACGACGTATTTTTGACAGATTGTATTGCCCCTCTGGTTATTCTGCGTCCCAATATCTTTCATCAACTAAAATTTCTACTTTTCATTTTGCTACTATACTTATCCATAACCAAGTAGGTACAAGGTGCGTTATCGTATTTTATCCGATAGCGAACAGATAACACCATACAATCGATATCTTGCAGTTGGTCGTCAATGCTATAAGGCCGGGGTTCAGCACTTGTTGGTACTGTGCTTTGTCTAAAGAATTAACGCTTCTTAATGCTGAAGAACATCGCTGTTGCATAATCAGCATAATAACGTTCCAATTGCTGGGTCAAAGGCATCCTCTCTTCGAACCATAATCCACCATGCGGGCCCAGTGCGGGTTAAAAAAACGAAGATTTGGGAATAGGTTTCCTCGCGATGTTTGACCATGATTCAGCCTTCATCCGTCCAAAGCTTTTACGCTTATCTCCACAATGGCCTCATACTCAATGTCCTAGCCGGATATTTATATCTCATCTCTATCACATAGGTCCAAAATTTCCGAAGGCCAACCCTGGTTTGACAACGTTTTATTTTTCGATTTTAAAGTATCAGTATTTTATCAAAATTAATTAGAAGTGACCGACTGAGTAGAAAATGGACTAAACCTAGGTGCTGTTTGTCAACAAAGAAACTGAAATTCCATCCATCTTGTATGTACACCTAGTTCTCTTTGCCAAAAATAGTTTGTGTTTTCCATATAGAGGCCTCCAGGGCCTAGAATAATCATGTTAACTATATAGTTTCGTTTACTAATTGTTGTAAAAAATTAATTGGCACTTACTGTTAGCTTTTCATAAGTTGCCCGAACACCTGGCCAATTTGGACCAGTGTCGATTAACATAACAGCTGCGCAAAACAAGTAACATTGTTGTCCAGTTTATTTCAATCTAGTTTCATTGTTTGGTTTGTTGATTGGATAGCACTATTCGAGACTGAGGCATTTTTTGACATCTTGGAACCTAAAATAAAAATACATTCCACTTCGGTTACTGCGACAGTTTGTATGTTTCTGTTTCGTTTTTGACGACTATAAGTTACCAGTTGACTTCTTGGAAGCCAAAATATTAACCCTGCTGTTGCATTTCAGTAATAACTATCAATTAGGCTTTGCTCTCTAAGCATGGTTGAAAGATTCGCCATTTCGCAAAGTGCTGAGTAGAAGATCAACCTGAAATCTCTACACAGCGTTCTGTCTGCTCGCTGGCAGACTTCGTCTTTAGACTAATACGTCCAATTCGAAACCATTACCACTATATTAAATCAGTCTTTACGTTTACATAAAGCGAGGCCAAATCTATTAAAAATTATTAATATACTCAACACACAATTGATTAGAACTATAGTAAGCGTTTGGAAGCACTCCATAGTTCCCATATCTCCACTATTTGCCCAAGTTCTTACCGTGGTTGGTCGCTATCTGAACCGAGGTGCAATAAACGCCGCGCCCTGCTCCGCCTGACCGTTAATTTTTATCAATAACTGATAATAAATATTTATCACCTTTCTAAGTATTGAAATGAATGTTCGGTAAATGAGCTGTGTTTTGGTATGAAGTGGCTATAGTGTATTGGTTTTTTATCGAATCACACGAACTTCTCGAAATAAAATTGAAAAGTTTCTGATATGTCTTTTCGTAGAGTTGCTACGAATCCTTTGCGACTTTTTAAAACCACATAATAAATTCAGAATACCTCACAATGTATTTAATGAAAATGCTATTTAAAAACACGCTGTTATACTAACGTCTAATTTGTCATACCATAACTGCAACGCCAAATAAAGGTATATGAAATCCATTCGTGTGAAAACATTCGCGCTCTTATCGGCAAAGTAACAAGGCACTGCAGAAGTTTCCTTACAATCTCGGAAGGAGGAAATTTTAAGTGAATTTCTTCGTTCCCGAAGTTCTGCGCAACATCGTGTCCAAGTTTGTTATCAGTTCCTGCGCCAGTTTACTTAAACTTGAATGCTGTTGTAGACTTGCATTCACTAAATATAATGCTGAGAAGTTTACGATAAGGCTTTCAACTTGTTATACAGTTAAGAAGTTCTTAGGCTTCACTTGGTGTTGTCACATTGCTTGCTTTGTTTATAGTTTTCTTTATGTGCTAGATCTTGTTCTTTCTCTTATTAGTTATAGTTCTCTTTTCGACGTCGTTTCTGTCTGTTACTTTTTTCCGCTTTTTAGCCATTACTTTTGTTTTCGTACTGTGTTATAAACACCGACATGTATTCCATTGCAGTAGCTCTAACGTGTCCTAATCACTTGTCCGCTCTTTAACATTCTCAACATTCACTCCATTGGTTTTCATATCATTTATAACACGATTGTATAGTCCATTGCTGTGAATTGCCAGCGTAACAGTGATGAGACCGAATAAATGAACTGCGAATTTATGGTTTGAATTAATTGCTGAAATTCCGATACGGGTATTAATAAAGTGCTGCTGCTAAAAGCTAGTAGACAACCGCCAACGATTTGCGGCTAGACGAAATTATTGACCTTACTTCCGAAATTCTGTCCTCTTCCCAAATTCTGTTTTCATTTACATTTGTTTGTTCAAGCAGAGTTCATTATTTGGAAATTATATTCATCATCTCTTGAGTCTTCAAGGATCTTCATTGTTGTGTTGTATATAATCAGGGTAATGCCATTGTAGTAACAGAGATTAGTTCAGTAATCCAATTGTTGACTTGCCATCGTCGACACCAATAGAGACACAACTGATAAAGAGATAATGAACGATTTACTCCTTTACTAAATACTATAAACTCTATACGGTTGATTAATCCCTTTATATCATACTAGCGACCCGCCCCTGCTTCGCACGGTTCTTACGACCTGAGAAAACAAGACGATTTCTTTATTATATCTAGATTAAATATGTATGTATTACCTATATACATAAACTTTATTTATTTATTAAATACTTTAAGCACACAAACGTACAGAGGCGGTCTTAATGCCATAGGCATTTTCTGCCAGTCAACCTTTGGGTGATGCAGAGACAAACAGTGACACACATAATTTTTCGGAATAAATTCTCTAAATGATGGTAAAAACCACATAAGAATCTGTTGCGTAGTTATAAGAACAACGCGGTCACAGATATATACTAAAAAAGACTTTTTTTTTTTTTGTTATAAGAACAACGCGGTCACAGATATATACTAAAAAAGACTTTAATTTATAATATGTATAGATTACGCCTACACCATAAGACATGACTGAAATTAATTTCAAATTTGCTACAACAAGGAGTGCTTACGGGTTTTGCAAGATTTCGCAAAATATTAAATTGTAATTAAATTATATTACTTCAGTTATTCGTTTATTTAGGTTGATAATGAGAAATCCAGTTCATTCGATACTGATGCGAAAAAAACAGCGTCATTAGTTTAGCAAAGCCATTTTTTCCTGTATTTTATGTATATAGAATAGAATAGATATATACATATTTAATTACTGGTAACAATTTAAATTTTTTGTTCACAACGTATTATATATTATAGATTGAAAACGTTGATTTGTAGTGCTGATACTCACTGTGGGAACTGGTTTGTCATGCCCTGTGGCTGTCGCAGCTCCGTAATAAAGGATTACATAATCAACAGGTTATGTTATAGACAGATACTTCTCTCGTTTTTCTATAACAACATCGCCTTCTTGGAAGAGCACTTGATGGGGCATAGATATTATTTTCGAAATAGAGTTGTTTTGATGTTCCTCAAATTAACGTTATTGTATTTTTCTAATGAGAGCTATTTATTAATTGCATCGTTACGATGTTGCCATTACGTATTTCTTCATTCCATTCGATAGCGTCATCGAAAAAGGAATTTATAATATTGTCATTGGTCATCGGACTTCCCCTTGCTTTCGAACCTTTTGGTTTTCCTTGTGTTTTACGTGCTTATGTTATTAATATATTAATTTCAATTGAAGTTTTATAAACATTCAGGTGATAAATTAACATAAGGTGTAGGTTCTAGAGCTCTTGGTCACAGGGTCGCCCAACACCAAACTAGCAACATTATACATAGTAGTGATGTAACGGATATTCGCATTCGCATTCGCGAATATCCGCATATTTTTCAATATTCGCATTCGCATTCGCATTCGCAAAAATTATGCGAATATTTTGCGAATGTTTTTAATAATCAAAAACGAAATTATTATATGCATGCATGTGAAATAATAATACAATAGATAACACTTAAATATTTTTATTAAATCATACTTCTACATTCTAAATTAAAGTCTCATTTATGAAAAAAGAACTTCAGAGATCTGATCAAATCTAACATTAATCAGCCTTGTTACAACTATGTAAGGTTTGCATTTATTTAGTAGTATATTATTACTTTACTACCATTTTTAAATAAAGTTTACAGTTTCTATTTACTAAAAAACTAAACAATTACTTGAAACAAAATTATTAAACTTTAAATATCTAATGTATTAAGTATTTTTTATAACCTTTGACTTTAAATGTATATTTTTTCATTCCACTTTATACAAAGTTGATACGACAGAGGGGCTTTTCTTTAAACTGCCTATACTAGATACCATTTTCAAGCTCTGTACCAAAAATCAATTAAATAGGAGCAGTAGTTTAGTCACAAATGATTTTTGAAGTTTTTGCTACGTTTGAACACGATGTATATTTCCTAACAGCTGATTATCTCATACGCATAGGTCATGCACCTTAAAACGATAATCTGAGTATAAGATACATTGTTGCCGCACAAGTACAACCAAATATTTCACGAAGCAATAAATACACACACACTTGCACTTTCACTATGAGAGTGACAATCATAGCAAAACCCCCGCGCCTTTTTCCCGCGCGTAAAAGGAATAGAAATAGGTCAGTATGTTGCTATTGCATTCTAGATCCTTGGGAATTTGCTAAAAAACTTTCTTTCAGTGGACAGTGCGCAAGCGTCATCCATTCGGGACGTACGTTACGTAATACGGGAGCCCCCCGCCGCCGCGCCTTTATGTTTTGTCGAACTCGCTGACAATAATTGTGATTTTGTTTTGTTATTGTGATAGACACTAAATAAGTTTAACTTGGGAATATTATTATTTAGTGTTAGTGTTTTTTTGTGTTTGACTGTTTTTATTGTGATAGGATACGTAATTAAACGTTGGTTGTGTGTGTGTGTAATCATTAAAGTGTTCAGCAATGCCTCGTGTAACTTACACGGCGTCAGAATACACTTACATGATTTTAATTTACGGTGAATGCCGTGGAAACGCAGATTTAGCTCTGCGAACATACCGAGAAAGGTATGGTGACCGGCGCAATAGCCCTAGGAACGCCGCGCGCCGGCACCATACAATTGGCAGTACAAAGATTACGGGAATTAAAGTGCTTAGCGACGGACAGTGATTTAATAAATAACAATATTCTCCGTCGGTATAATTTGTGCATTAATATGAATCGAGGACACATCGAGAATTTAAAAATTTTGTGTTTTTGTGTGTGCGCGTACTTAACAACCAGCCGGGCGCGGACGGCGCGAGCGGTCTAAACCGCCCGCCCCCCGCGCCCCCGCCAAGAGAGATAACACACACGCACACGCGCTCCTGCGCGACTTTGTTACCTAGGCATCTAACTAAGGTCAGTCAAATTTATTTATAAAGGGTGGTTGCGTTTCACTCTGACTTTAAGCTATTTAGTTTGTTTGAAAAAAAAAAAATCTCATTTTTGGCGCTTTCTATTTTTGTACTGTATCGAATTAATACTATACACGTATAGTATACGTAGTGTAATTTAATGCCCCTCTGTCATATCAACTCTGTATATCTGAGGAATTAAATATATTTATAATGAATGCAATATAAACTTAAAAATCAAAACAACGAATACTTAACTATTTGTAAATAAACCTTTTTGCAAAAACAAAATTATAATTATTTTTATTTTAAACTAAAGTAAACTTCTAATACTTGTTATGTTAACATTTGGTTTCAATTGCAAGTTATTTATCTATGTATAAAAATAATGATATATAAGTAAATAAGAAGGTACACAAAATATAGTTTTTCTAATAACATGTTGACTATTTAATTATTAAATTTGTTGTAATTTTTAATTCTTAATAATTAAATTGAAGCAATGGAATGTTAAATTTTAAAAATAAAAGTTTGGAGGCTCTTTCTCCGTGCAGCCTGTTTCGGTGAGGTGTGTAAAGTAGTCCAGCTCCACTGAAAACTCTTTCACTGGGGACACTTGTGGGCGGAGTTACCAAATATTCTCTGGCTACTGGAGAAAGAATACCATATTTGTTGCTATTTACTTTCCACCAAAGAAGTGGGTCTTCTTCATTTTCAATACGTTTATCCAAAACATATTCATTGATATTTTTTTTTATTAATACTTCTAATGGATTTGGAATATCATTATCTACATTATTTAGTTCTTCCTCGCTTTCACTTGAGTCCATCATCATTTTCATAGTTTCTTTTAATGTCACAGATTTTTCTGAAAGACTGGTACTGGAGCCCAAGTTTTCATTATCCTGATTCCTTATTTTAGGACGCTTTGGCTTTGAACATGACGGCAAACTTAAGTCCTCATCTCCAAGTGAATCTAAAATATTTTTCATGACTTGATCTTTTGTTGAAGGATTTTTGAAAAATTTCGTTTTGTATCTAGGATCAATAAACGTTGCTGTAGCAAATAATATGTCGTTTTCTAAGTGAGAAAATCTGTGTCTCATTTCTTGTTTTAAAACAAGTATAGTGTTCCTAATGCACTCGTCAGATGTATTATATTCATCAATCACCTTTTCCAGAGTGGCCAATAACGGAATCACAGATGATATGGAAACATTGGCTGCACTTAGTTCTCGAGTTATTTCTTCAAAAGGTTGAAGCAATGTAATCAATTTTTCCACAAGTATCCATTCTTCTGAAGTTAGTTGAGAAATTTTGTTGCTGGTGGAAGCATAAAGGCACAGCGAATCTTTGTTTTTCAAAATGCGTTCTAGCATGTAAAAGGTGCTATTCCACCTCGTAACACACTCTTGGATTAGCTTGAGCTTTGGTTGATTAAGCTTTTCTTGTAGATTAACAAGTTCATCTTGAGCTACATTAGAGTGATGAAAATGTGTTGCTATCTTTTTACATTTGTTAATGGCTGCAATGATAGATTCTTGTGACTTAAGCCCTTCTTTAACAACAAGTTGGATTTGGTACGATAAACAATCAATATTTTTAATACTTAATAAAGAAATACCTTTTTTCATGTTAGTGCCACCATCTCTAACAATACATAATACGTTTTCTTTGGGAATTCCCCATGATGACAACATAGTTTCTAACTTTGCCGCTATATTTTCTCCTGTATGTCGCCCATCATTGAATACTTCTGCTTTCAATACAATCATTTTTCGTTCAGTTTATTGGTAATTCCGTGACAAGTGAAACTTATCAGCGACACTCCAGAGCAAGAGTCAGACCAGATATCAGTTGTTAATGCTAATTTTTCAAATAATTTGATTAATTCCAGAATTTTATCTTTTACCTTGCCGTATAATTTCTCACAAATGAAGGAAGTAAAATATTGCCGACTTTTTAAATTATATGAAGGGCATACTTGGTTAATCAATCTCACAAATCCAAGACATTCCACAAAACTAAATGGTAAGTCCTCCAGTGCGATCATTTCGCCAATCAAATTATCCAGCACCAAAGACTTGGTGTTCTTGTTATCCCACTTTTTATTTTTTTCAACGCAATCACTCAAAGACATTTGCTTAAGGTCAGTTTTGGTACATTGTCGCGAAGAGGACGCCAAAGAATTAATTGTAGTAGCATCTTGCTTTTCATGTTCTCTTTTTTTCAATTCTTCATATTCATTTTTGTGTTTAGCTTTCAGGTGATCTCTCATAGCACTAGTGGTCCTGCCTTTGCGCGAGTACTTTTTATCACACAACTTGCAATTAACATTTTCAGCATCACATATTGTAAAATAAATCCAAACTTCGCTGATGTGTGCTTTACTCATGTTTTTATGCCACTTTGTCCCTTAAATATCAGTTAAATTTGATAAATAACATAAAACTAACCTCAAAACAAAACAAAACTTTTAGAATGAACTTTCTGTGACTAAATTCATTCAATTAACCAATATCGGCTCGGCTATGTTCAATTTAAACATGGCCGACACGAAACGTCAAACCTGTCAAACATTTTACGCGCGCTTTTTTGAAATTTTAAAATATTCGCATTCGCATTCGCGAATGTTGAAGATAAATATCCGCATTCGCATTCGCATTCGCGAATGTGAAAAATCCAACATTCGTTACATCACTAATACATAGTATTTTTGCCTACATTGAGTCATAAACCAGCCAGTGCCAATAGCCAGTGTAATCATCACTTTGCGTGTTAAAGAAACCGTTCCCATTAAGCGGGCTCTACTCTGTAGACCAGTGTTACCAACTTAGTGGATTTTCCACTAAAACTGGTGGTTTCGACCCCCCTTTTAGTGGCGAAATATTGCTTTTAGTGGCTGGTGGTTTTTCTTAGTGGTTTAGTAGAATTCCGTTTCAATTACTGAAAATGCTATCACTAAACCATTAAAATGTTACGAAATATATAATTTTTATTTCATTTAATTTTCAGGAGTATTTTCTTTTACTGTGTAGGTAAATTCCAATAAAAGTTATAAAACAAATCAGTACCAAAGAATCATATAAATGTGAAACCGACGATGATGCAGACAAAAATTCATCTGAAGAAGACGAATTTTAGAATATCACTTTTTTATAGTTGTTGTTTTTATTAAATAACTAGCTGACCCAGCCACGCGTTGCTGTGGCTAACGTTTTTGTCATATGATATTGTTGTAAACGATTATAAATGGATCTTTCAAGTTGGATCAAACTGCACACGGTGTACGAATTTGATTAAAATCGGTTAAGCAGTTTAGTTTAGTAAGCGTAATTTATATATATTAAGATTTTTATGTTCCTCATTTTGACTTGTTCATTTACTAATAATATTGTATATTGATTTACTGATTTTAAATATTTTATTACGTAATAATAAAGAACATTTTTTACTAATAAATAAGTTTAGTGGAAATTTTAGCGATTTTTGGAGTAGGGTCGATTTTTGTTAGTGGTTTTCTGGTGGTTTCCGAAGTTGAATCTGGTGGAGAGCTAGTTTATCTGTTGGCAACACTGCTGTAGACGGTTAGCAACAAACCCGTCTTAGACGCCGCGCCTTCCTCGATGGGAACAAGGGCGGTGTTACATACTATATTAATTTTATAACTACCGAGCGTGTAGCAGACTTTAATTTGTAGGAGAAAATCTGCGATTAATTTTTATGACTAGACTCTTCTGTCTACCAGATAGGGGCTGAAATTACCTTAAAAGGGCCTTTGAAAAGCACATTCCTTTCAAGTTTTGTAGGTAATAATGTAATTTATATAGATAGACGTTGTTTTTCATTTAAGTAAAGGTAAACCTAGACAAACTTAACTCATTGTTTTCTCATAGGTAAACTCTTCATCATAATGTTATGGACCTTTTTATTCAAATGGCGGGTATTTTGCTGAATATTTTCACAGATCACCGGCATGCATAATGTATTATTGCATTTCGTCTTGCATATTTAACCGTGCAAAGTCGGTTCTTACTCTTGTACTATTACTAATGGGCCGTTATCGGTGAATCGTAGTCACATAACTTACACATTAAAATCTATGATTTCTATTCAAAAGCTCATATAACCAAATTTTTACTTATCGAATTTCTAGGTTCTCAAAAACACTTTCAAAAGCCAACCTTCCGTTATTCTTCTACAAATAATATTTCCATAAGTATTGGCTAAGGTACAAAAAATTTTTGACTTAAACAGGCCGCTGTATTCAGGTCAGGCAGTATTCACGCCCCCTTTCTTGGAAGAACCGAAGCATCCTTAGGCGAAACCGAAATAACACAGGTTACACAGGTAGACTCGTTTTGGTAAACTCTGCGATCAGTATCGCCATTCCTTTTATTTTACTTCGCTAATGCCTTCTCCTGACTCTGGCTAATTTTAGTGCCTAATTTAAACCCTGGCAGATCTACCTGTCGAAAGGATTCCATGTTGTTTCGTCTCTTTATCTAAGTTTGTCTGGGTGCACAAAACTTTTTCACTAAAATTGTTTCATCGATGTTTTATGTGTGAGTGTTTGCAAAATCGCACGTTTAGTCGTATATTTACTTTTTATCGGTCATAAAAACACCATTATACGGAAAAATACTGTTTTACTTCCAATGTATGTCATTCATTCAATGATGTATCCACATTCTTTTTCTGAGAGAAGTTTGTCCATTTGAAGATCGATAACTTCATCAATAGGAGATATTACATCAACATCTATAACCTATTCTTTCTCACGTTTTCAATCTTCATGTATTACTTAAATCATTATCATCTAAAGTTAAAATCAAAACATATACATTACCCGTACCCTTATAGCCTGCTTCAGAAATCCTATTCTAATATGTTCAATAATGTTCAACTGACGAAACCACATTCCACGTGCCAGCACAGTTGTTAACCGATCGGCCACATCTTGCTTCTTTTGTATTGTCTGTATATACTCTACTCACTACTCACTAAGTACATGCGCCAGAGTTGCCCAGTTTTGTTTTGTTTTTTTTTTAATAACGTGGCCCCACTAGGAATTACTCCTGTATTACTCCTGTGTGTGTGTGTGATGCTTTGATAAATAACTGTACATACAAAATGCTTTTTACTATTGTATGTTGAGCTCTACATGCAATAGTAAAAAGCAATCAATATTAATAAGGGCATTAAAAAAAGTACTTATATAAAATGTTTGTAAACAACGATATATCGAGACTTCGAGATTTATTACCAGCCCTAAATAATTTGATATAAAACAGAAACGTAGTATGTTCACAATCAAATATCGTTAACAAAACAGCAGTCAACAAATATCTGATGAAAATATTCATTCAGCAACCGGCTGCCAAGCTGGCTTCGGACGATGATCTGTTCACCTTTCCGAAAGCCACAAATAAATATTTAAAAATAATGCCACGTAAGCTATTGTGTACTGTAGTATCATTTTATAGCTATATATAGAATTTTGATACTGACCAGACGCCGAACACCATTTGATTATAGCTTTTGGTATTTTAATTTGATGATATAAAAACTCCGGAGCGAGCCACATGCTCGGTAGGATCGCTCTCGATTGAGTAACAGGCCCACGTCATTATTACACACATTATTTTGTAAACTATCTCCTGCATGCACCGTTTTTTATCTTTATTCTGTTTTTATCTTCAAATGCTTTCACATGCTCAGTACTGCATTGTGGATGTGGTATCAAAGTGTTTTACATTTCATTTCTAATAGCACCTTTTGAACTCGGCAGCAAATATGTACGTGATGGAAGTGATGGAACTTATTTCAATCACATTTCTCCTCGGCATTCCACTGAACGTTCATGTGATAATAAAGCAACTCATCCAATTTGCCTGTATGAACATAGTTGCGTCCAACAAGGCGCGATGCTCGTTACTTGGGGGCACACATCTTAACCTCCATTAAGCCGCGTCATTGCCTGAACTGCGCGCCTCCCACGGTTTCCTACTTGCTACAGACATCACCAATTCAGGCTAACTATTATAACACACATTTGGAAATATATTCCTACGACCCGTCCAATTCCCGAGGGTGGCATTTCCTATTTCGGGCTGGCGTCCTGTTTCTTGATTGGCTTCCCGCTTGCAAGATATTTCGCCAATTCAGTGTAGTAGTCACAAGTTATTTAAATGACTGTAATTAGTAATTACATATTCAATCTGGTTGTTGTTTTTTGTAAAATGTTAATGCGTTTGGTTTACTGGTCTTGCAAATGGATAAAAAAAACTATCACGTTGTACATTGTATGTGATTTTGTTCGAGATCGACATTCAGACTTGATCTAGATGTGACTAATGCTGTTTATGCTCAGGTTTTTAAGTATTCTTCAATGTTGGCGAGAAAATGTTTCATAACCCTATAATTATCCGTTCTTGCTTTAAAAGTAATAAGAACATTCACATAAACGGATCAACACGATTTCAATATTGTTTGTCTAGTAATTTTATTTTCCTTTTTGTTATTAATCTCAATTTTAAGAACTATTTTGCTATAATTTCTAAATTCTAGAACCTTAAGTATTATTGTTATTATGGGTTATCATCTATTTCTGTGATTGCTGGTTAACCTATAATTGGAATCTAATGAAAAAAAAAATACAAATCTCCAACGTGTAAATGTGTTTTGAGAGATTACACGTCCCTGAACATATTTGCGTTGAGGAGCGTTTCCGCGACCCGTCGGTGCACGATAAGCCACGTTTTAGGTTCAATCACCGGTCCTAACCGACTACCATAGACATCATTATACTTACATATTTTAATCGTGATTTCTTATCATAATAAAACATAATTATTTACAATGTACGAAATAAGGACTTACAAAGAACGTTATTTTTTTATCGAGTCGTGATGTTTTCTTACAAAAACTTGAAGAGAGGTCCCCCATTTTATTATGTTTTGCATTAGATAAATACATAATTTAAATAAGTAGAGGCAACGCTTTATTCGACAAAAAGGTAACTATACACTCCATTTGAATAAAATATGTATGTGAATTCCAGTGATTTTTATAGTCCATATCATTTTTTTTTTTATCAATGTTGACTACGATTATATGCAAAATTTGGTTTTAATGATGAATTTAAGTGCTAATATATTCTCATAATTAACACTAAAAGAATAAACTAAAATATGACAACTGTCAAATATGACGGCTGTTATATCGTAATATTGTTTAGTCTTGAGTTCGGGAACAGTATTTAAACCGGTTTCTGATTCCTTATATTTTTGTTTAAATTGTGCGTAAAGTTTCTGAATGCTGTACATGTCGTCATGCATACTTTTTGAACTAGTCGAATCCCTTCGGTGTTATATTGTGTGAAAAGTAAAAAGGTTAAACGCCACAAAATAACGCTAAATTTCTGGGAAAATCCGAAAATTGATGTTTAATTCGCAAAGTTGTACAATCCTCCTATTTACATCCAAAATAACGTAGAAATAAGCATAACAGCCATAATAAAAGGCGCTTTTGAGCCTCATTCATTGCGTTGCACGGAGCATTAAGTAAGCGATGACAATTACTGTAAGATGATCCCACAATGTCGAGGTTTTCGCATTGTGTTCATGTATTAATGGTACGAGCCTTTCTCGTATTGCCTCTTTCCATTTTCTCTTGTTTTCAACTTTTGATGGTGAATACGTAAGATGAAATTGATCGTTTTTGAGTTGAATGAATATATCCGATTGTTTTGGTGGGTACCATTATGTTATTTTGATCACCAGATTTTCCACTATGCCTATGTCTGCCCTCGTCACGGCTAGATGGGTTTCCAGTGAACGTTGTAATGAAAGGAATGGTTTGTTTCATTGTCGACGCATAATGTCACGTTTGTTAATGAATTTAAGTAATTAGTAATTAAACAAGAATGTGGGTGCGTTGTTACAAATGTTATTAAGAAATATACAAATGTTTGTCAAAAACTACACGCCCATTATTAAATGTGCGTGTAGCCATTATTCCATTCCATTTAATTTCAGCCGCACTGAACCTTTTTTAAGAATGTTCAAAATAAAACGATGCCTACCGTAGATTGTAATATTGTAAGCACATTACTGTTACAAAAAAAATGCCAATTTCAACTTGAACGTATTCAATCACATAATCGTCATTCTTCTATAAAAAATCATCCGTTATGCCTTTGACATTAATATCGAGCAAAAACTGACTATTATTCTTTTTTTATATATATGAATGATTAATAAAAGATATGTTAGAATGTACCAGCTAGGCCTTTGTGGCCGGACGATCACCTCCGCGAAGGTCGAGGCTTTATTTATAGCCTAACAATGGCATGCTCATCCTTAAACCTGTACGACTGTACGCACGAATTTTCCTTGGAATTCGTACAACTTGTAGTATGTTATCCTCGGTATGTTATTATCTTTTCAATACTTCACTACATTGGCCACTTATATTTATTATTCCAGAGAAATATTTTGTCGATACGTGTGACATAAGACAAAATTGTTGTACCTTGCATAAATTGCACAATCGACTGCAAGGAAGCCTTAACAGTTGACTAGATATCAGAACTCACCTGCAAGGGGCTTTGGAAGCCTTACGCTAGGTTCGACGCTCTTAGTATCGATTCTCTTGCTAATTACACATTGTTTGACCCCACCTTACGGCATATTGCAAGCTAGTGTAAAGCTGGCCACCCTTAAATGAAAAAGAAATACTGTTGGCGTGAAGGGAAGTTTTAATTTCAAAGGAGTACCTAAAGGGTGTGTAATGTGTCCATTATTAGTTGGTTAATTTTGTAGGTGGCTTGTTTATTGTATTGATCGAATTTACTTATGGTAGTAGAGCAGTTCCTTCAGGGATCGATATTTACGACATGCTCACAATTTTAAGGCATTGAATTCATACAGCATTTCGACATTCCACTCGTAAATTAAATAGGATTCAGGAAATGGGCCGTCCTATTGCAATTTGCTTGCAGACGGCCAGTCTAGTTTTTGCCTAGACAATACATTACTGCAAGGCAGTAAAAGCTCACGTAAATAGTGTCTGGAAAGCTAGACTATCAACTTAAGTAAGTCTAGGTGGGTTTAGTATACACTATTGTCTGGAAGCGAGCATTTTATTTTACGCTTCACGTGAATAATCTTGTAGTGAATGCTGTATTTTGTCTACTAGGTCTTTAGTCCAGTCAAAATAGACATTTGACTTAGCCAAAATTCGCATAGAGCTGAAAATTGGCAGAGACGTTATATACATCATTATAAATGAAATGTCAAAAATCCCCTTCGATCCTACTTCTGCAAAAAAAAATATTCAAGGTCAAAAGTACAAAATTAAGGTTTTTTCAATTTTTCTCGAAAACAGTAAGTATTATCGTGAAAATAGATCAGACAAAAGTTGTAGATCATACAATTCTCTACAAAAATGGTCCAGTCACTTTTTCTCTTACGACTCACCATTCGTGAGATATCGCGGTTTTAATCATTAGAAATTTCATATTTTACATAATATGCACACATTTCCGCACCACCTATGAGGTAATAATGTACCTGGCGCATTTTTTTAACGTGGTTTCCCCAGTAGGTATACTCCACGATCTATTGTTATAAAGAAAGTTTGATCAGATCGTATCCTATTAATTGCAGGAATAGTAATATTGCTAATGATCAAAGTGGAATAGGTTATTTTTCTACATGTTATATTGAAAGAAATACAACAGATGAAGATATTTATGATATTAATGAGGAGACAATTGATGCATCCCTTTTCTTAGATCAGCGAACTTCTGCAAGAAGAAGAAAATAAAGACGAAGAAATAATTGTCGAAGTAGAATTAGACAATTATCTTATATAATGACATGTGGAAAAAAACAATCTATTCCACGTTACTCATTAGCAATATTACTACGAGGATTCTTTCAATTAAAAGGATACGATCTGATCAAACTTTCTTTAATACAATAGATCGTAGAGTATACCTACTGGGGAATGATGATGATGATGGGACTCCCTTTCCCGCATTCGGGCCGTTGTGCGTGGGGATTCTGGCTAACAGAGCCAGCCTAGCTCCGCCCAGAAGCACAGAAGCTTCCTGGGAGCTTCACAGGCTTCGCGGAGCGACCTCATTGTTCCGAGGATTTCTGCACGTTGAGAAGCCACGGCCTCGCAATCCAGGATGACGTGGGCGGCTGATTCCTCGGCATCAAGGCAGCCCCTGCAAAGGGGGCTGTCCGTGGCGCCTATGTTGAAAAGATTTTTGTTAAGGAGGTTGTGGCCCGTAATTGTACCTATTATTATTCTAAGGTTATTCCTACTCAGGCTGAGAAGTTTTTTGGTTAATCGCGGGTGTATCATTGGTAAAGCCAATTTTTACTGTCTACCTACAGTTTGTTGCCCGTGACCATCTGTTGTTATGAAGTTCGGTCGATCTTTGGCGAATCCACGAACGAAATTGTGAGAAAGGCAAAGGGAGAAGTGGGTACGCGCCTAGCACCCTCATATCAGAGCCTCTCTTCGCAAGTTCATCTGCAGCATCATTGCCCAGAGATTCACTGTGCCCTTTGATCCACTGGAGAGTAATACGATTAGACGTCGATAAACTCTCCAGAGCTAGATGGCACTCAAAAATTAGCTTATTGTTAGTTTGTTTGCTTCCTAAAGCTTTGAGCACAGATAGGCTGTCGGATAGGAATTTAATGCCATAGTTCCGGATGCCTAAGCGCTTTACTGCTGTTGCAGCTTGTGTTAAGGCAACACATTCGCATTGAAAGATCGAACTATGTGTGCCTAGTGGTATGTGAAAGTTAATATTTAGGTCAAGGGAGTGTACGCCAGCACCTGAACCGTTTTGTGTTTTAGAGCCGTCTGTATAAATGCGCACTTCATTAACTCCTGATTGATCCCTTTCTTCCTGAACTGTTTGTATAATGTAGTTCTTGTTGAACATCGGTTGGTTTGATGTTCTGTCACACGGGGCAGCGATGAGAGGCTGGTACTCAATCGCCCGGTCCAGGATTTTAGCGTGTGGACTGGTAATGTTTTTGCCCCATATGCCCAGATGCATTAGCCTGATGGCGGCTAGCGCCGCTTCCTGCTGTATGTACAAGTCAAGGGGAGTTAATTGAAGGGCTATCTCCATCACCTACTGGGGAAACCACGTTAGAAAAAATGTACTAAGTACATTACCTCATAGGTGGTGCGGAAATGTGTGCATATTATGTAAAATATGAAATTTCTAATGATTAAAACCGCGATATCTCACGAATGGTGAGTCGTAAGAGAAAAAGTGACTGGACCATTTTTGTAGAGAATTGTATGATCTACAACTTTTGTCTGATCTATTTTCACGATAATACTTACTGTTTTCGAGAAAATGGAAAAAACCTTAATTTTGTACTTTTGACCTTGAATAATTTTTTTTGCAGAAGTAGGATCGAAGGGGATTTTTGACATTTCATTTATAATGATGTATTTAACATCTCTGCCAATTTTCAGCTCTATGCGAATTTTGTCTAAGTTACGACTTATTTTTGTCTATTTTGACTGGATTACTTGTATTTTTTCTAGCGGACGAAACTGGATTTTGAAGGAAGCCAAACATTTGTATTTGAGAGAAATAATAGTCTTATTTTTCAGATTTCTGTGTTTTTTGCTGTCGTTTACGAACTCAAGACACTTACCTTTTGCTTCAAAATTGTGATGATCTTAGTCCTAGACTTTTTAATCGTCCTCATGACCTCCTAGGCACACTGTTTGTTGATTTTTCATAATACTTATATTCGCGTGCTAACAGCACTGTTTAGTTTGCATACCTAATTTTTACACGTGTCTTGCTGACTAGCGGTTTTCCACCGCCATCGTATAGCGTGCATTTGTTTATGTTTAAAGATTAATCGTTTTCTTGCATGCAGTTAAGAATAAAGAAAGTGTTCGGTTTTTTGCAGCTAACGGTGTTGGATATTAATTTTAATTACTAGCTTGGAAGTTTTATTATAAAAGAAAGTTCTAGTTCTCTTAAATCTTTTAAGTCAGCACAATTCTTGACTGGCTTCGGGAATTAATGAATGAACTTCAAAATAGGGACACTTTTCGCCATCGTTTTGAAGAAGGATTAAAATGTGCTCGTCAGGTTTTATACTGACATAATAAACACTGTTACTACATGTACGTGGTAATTCATTGATTTTATTGCCTTTCCCGGCAATAAAAGTACCCAAATAAGCTAAAGTTAACATTTACACTCCCACACGATAAACAGACCACAACCACTCTGTCCATACATTTGGAACACTCGCTGTCAATCAGGAGTCTCGTATTCTTCCTACTTTTGTACCATCAGCTCAAATTCCTCTCATTTATAATTGTTTTACGGTTCTACTATTAGCTAATACACCTCCTCCGCCATTAAAGTTTTATTTGTGACGTAACATGGCATAATGAATGATGTTTCGTGCGTATTTTTACTACGCCATTATTATCTTCGTCCCTGTATTGAATCCTTATTGGAGGATCGCGTGTTACCCGTACTATGTTGTTGTTTGTTTAGAAAGCTTTATATCATTTGGGTCTTGCGTTTGGTTGTCAATGTATTTTGTGGTTGCTTCTATGTTTGTGTCTCTAACTGTTGATTTTGATCGTTCTGGCACCTATCTTTTGTTAACCGAATTGTTTCAAGAAAACTGACAGTCTGTTTTATTAGAAACTTAATTATATTGTTTGCTATCGCATCTCAAGACTATTAAGGTACGTCTCCACCATATTTCCAATTGTCTACGGTTAATATGCAATTTATTTTACATAAACTTGTAACTATGGAATCCTTGGCGAAACATTATCGTTTATAACATCCGTGAGTCATTTAACTAGAATAAGTGATACGGCTCATAGCAGCACATATGTACTGCTAAAATTATTGATTACTTCGTTGTACTCTTATCGTTTCGTTGATAACGTTATCGGCTGTAGTATCATCGATTACGCGCCCTTCTTGAAGGAGACCGAGTTTGCCTGGATAATAATTGGTACGACTACTAGTAAATTATGTTATTACTGGAATGTTCATCTTCGTCATCATTTCCTTTCTCTGTAACGCCAATCTCAACGACACATTGTTTTCTGTATCCACTAGTTTTCTAGCCAGCTTAACATTATCTGGCTAATTGACCAGTCCTAGTTGAAATTCTCTTCGCGGTCGCATCCCTTCCAAGGAGGTCAGAAACTTTAATAAATGGATCTCTTAGTTTTGGATTTAGCTGAAGTTCTTGCTGAGAATTTACACAGCTATTATGTCAACCAAACTTAAACAACCAACTCTCAGAAACTACATACTAGTGTTAATGAAAAGGATCTTTTAGGAACGAGAATAGGCCAGATAAAGGAAAATTTAATTACGTACGTGGAATAGTAGCCGTTTATCTCTTCGTGTAAGTCGTTAAGCTAGGGGCCGGTAAAGAGGTTATATTATAAGGGTCCACATACGATGACAAAGTGTTCCTTTAGAAGATTATTTCTTTGAGTGAGTCTATATGCCCCTTCATTTCTTTATTGCCCGTTAGGGCCGAAGCCTGCCGGGGCCAGCGGGATTGTCCGAAAGGGTTACCGCTGCTGGCCCGGAACATAAAGGGCTAAGGAAGGAACACGGGTGGGTTTTAGTCAGTAAGAGTCTGACACTCCCTTCCGCTCCACCCAGAGCGGGAGGAGTCGTTTGATCATTTCCCATCCTCAAAAAAAAAAAAACCTATATGCCCCAGTTGAAATTACTGTTTATGAACCTGTTTCGAATTAAAGGTTAAATCATGGTCGCTTCGCCCCTTAAGTATGCTAATTATTGTCGACCACTTAAGTACGTCTACTTGAAACAATTTTATTAAAACATATTGTGAGAGGAAACGGCGGCACTCCCATTGCTGTGGTGATTAAAATTCATAAAAACATCAACGAATCCATAATAAATGTTAAGTTTTTGTTATTAGAGTATTGAAGAGTTTTGCTCGCGTAAAATTAAGGGACGTTGTGGACTCTGTTTTGAAAGATTTTACGTTTTTACATTTTGGATTTACTAACAAGAGAGAGAAAAGCTCTCTGAAAAACATATCACTAATAATATTATAAATGTTTGGATGTTTGTTACTCAATCACTTAAAAATGGTAAAACGGATTTAAATTAAATTTGGCACACAGTGTTTATACACAATAGGATAACTTCCGACCTCCACGCGGGTGAAACCGTGGGCATAAGCTAGTTGTTAATAAATAAAATGTAGCTGAAAGTATTCTCCGGAATTCCCTATAAATGCATATTTTCTTTGTACACTTTCAACATTTAACGTATTTCGCAATAAAATCTCACCCCTTAAAGACATTGCACCCTCGAACAAGCAGTCTAATAAATCAAAGTTTGTCTAGCGTAAACTGTGTACGTGCAAACTGGTTTGCGTTACGTCTATTCCAATCTTGTACGCAGTATATCTAGCGATAAATTTGACAGCACATTACACTGCCCATACAAGCAAATAATATTCTATATCAATATTTGAACGGTAAATAAAACTGTAATGAAGGGACCCAAGCTAGTTTAAGATACAACGGAATTGTATGCATCGAGTAGTGCCGTAATTTTGGCCCTTTCCATCTTTTTTGATGTGAGAAACTAACAAAATCATCACACGGTTCTCAGTTATCTGCATTCAGCTTCCCAAATCTGTTTGCATGAGTTCGTTATTCCCAAGTTTCTAAATCTTTCACTTCCTTCGCTTTCATAAGCTAGTAGTAGTACTAGCTTATTTGCTGGAGTTACCCGGCAGTATGACCAGACTACCAATAGAGGGATAGGGGTATACCAATAGAGGGGTAACCCCTAATCTCTACTTCTTCAACATTTACCACTTGCGCAGAATTAAAAAAATCACATTCGTTTTCTTTTTCTCCAAGATAAGATTAATGATTTTTTTACCTTATTTCTGTCCGCATTTCTCTTATGTCTAACTGTTTTATACTTAGTTCGGTCTGGAACGTAACTTCGTGGAACTGTTAAGAAGTTTCGAGTCCTAAATAAGAAATCTATCTCAAATAAAGTTGGAACAGGCTCGGAATTCCTATCTCTTCAGAACTTTTCTTGTCTTTTATTTAATGACTCATTCAGATGTCTACTTGTTTCGATAAATTATTTGATTACTTATTTTGTTGTAGTACGGATTTTGTGAGTGACATGTAGACCGGAGGGTTTACATATCACTCACAATCTAGTTTATTAACTGTAACTAGGGTTTGGGAAGTCTCTACAATCTCAAAAGTCTCGGGACACGAGACTTCCCGGGTCTTCGAGACTTCTCATAATAAAATTAGAATCCAGTTAATTTTGTCTAGATCTATCGATAAAAAAACTGGTACCTCAAGGCAAAAACGCCGAAAAAACACGTTTGTTGTATGGGAGGCCCCTGAGATATTTATTTTATTCTGTTTTTAGTATTTGTTGTTATAGCGGCAACAGACATACATCATCTGTGAAAATTTCAACTGTCTAGCTATCACGGTTCATGAGATACACAGCCTGGTGACAGGCGGACAGACGGAAAGTGGAGTCTTAGTAATAGGGTCTCGTTTTTACCCTTTGGTTACGGAACCCTAAAAAACGATTTGACTGTGTGATTTTTGTAATAATGCCACCAGACAAGGAGAACTGTCGTTTTCAAGAGATGTCAGTTTTATTTTGTTTAAAGCTTTGTAAAGTAGTTCCAAACTTTCAGTACGTTTTCCGGTTGCTTCAAACAACTGGAACTCCCTTTTTATTTTATGTTGCTCTTTATTTTTTCCAAGAATTTCGGGTAGGTATATGACATAAAAAAAATATATTTTGAGACTGTAAGCTGATGGTGGCCAGCGACCCGAAGCCCAAGACAATTAAATTTATAAAAAGTCCCGGGCTTTCGAGACACGAGACGTCCAGAGACCCAAATTCTAACTAACTCTTACTTACCTATCACTGTCACAAAAGCTAAAGGCATCCAATCATTCAACTCTCAATAGACAACCATATTGAAATCCAATTCGTTTTCAAGCACCTTGTCAGTGAATATTTACATTCAGTCGTCTGCTCCTGACGAAGGTCGGCCCAGGTATGTTATCGTAACTCATAGCTGACAACGACCCGTGCCAGTATCAGCATGAATATTTATGACCGTTGCCATGTACCGTGTTTTGTTTGCGAAATGCTATGCTGCCATGCTGTTGGTTCATTTTTCGTTGTAATGGAAGCTTGATTTGCAAGTTTGGTTGGTGAGGTTAAAAATAGAATGCATGTAAGGGATTAATTGTTTTGTTTACTGATAGGTTAACAATACTTAGGTTTTGAAAAAGCTTTTAGGTTGAGTATTCGTGAAGTCCCTTCAACTCTTTACATTGATTGGTGTTTATAAAGGAGTCATGTTAGAAACGCAGTTTTTCGGACAACGTGGGCGAATTTTAGATAAAAGTAGTTAGTTAAGGAACGATTTTGCTCTTATGTTAGCTCTATAAATTCCTTATTTTGCCATAATATGGCTCTTTACAATATGTGCAGTATTCTCAATGACAACCGCGCCTACCGTTCCGCTAGGCGGTATCGAGATCACACGGCGTGCTCCATTTCCTACTCATTGCATAATTCAATCGCATTGCATACGAGAATCGATTTTCACTTTCGCGTGCATTCGATTCCATAGAAATGTTTATTATAAATGCTTACCCAAGATCGAAACTGACAGTAGGTAACTGTTTTTACTTTGTTACAATGTATTGAATTGTATGTGTAAATACGCTGTGTTTTGTTAACCAGCTGATTTATAATAATTCACTTCCTGCGGTTAATTTGAGTTTAGGTTTTTAGATATACCTACTATACTAGCCTTTGCCCGCATGTAGGTCTTAAATTATCCCACGAAGACGTACTACCGTGATAAAAAGTATCCTATCCAAACCATGGTTTACCTTTTCGCACGTCGGGTGTACACCATGTGTACCGATAACAATAAAATTTCTATTGTGTTTGCTAGTGAGACGCGCGACGGGTTACTTGTGTGAAGTTGTGTGCCAGTTACATCGCAATTCATTCAGCCTTTACGGCATGAATAGGTAACAGATAGACTAGAAAGAGTTAGGTACTTATAATATTAATATGGATGACATAATATTAGATTTTTTTTTTTTTTGGATTGATTATTTTGTGTATTTTGTCTATGGGCCCTAGTTGCCTGATAATAAAATGATTATTATCAAATTATTGTTATTAATATTATTATTATTATATCTACCCAACCATTTAGACCTTCACGTTTTGCCGTCATGATGATCACTTCCCGCTTCATAGAGTAGGTTTCCCATTCATTGACCCTTTGAGTAGGATGAGACGCAACATCTGTTATTTCAAGAATTAATTAAACATACAATACTGTACCGTTAAGTGTTCATTAGCTTATTAAACCGTCAAGTCTTTATTTAGAGATGCAAACTTACTTACGGCTGCCTTACACTTAGCCATTGGAAGAAGAGCTTTAGCATCTTAGGAATAAGGCATACATTAACGGGATATAGGAATGGTGAATGTTGAAAAAGAGGTTGTGATCGGATGTAGGTTCAAATGTTAAAACCAACGGTACTCCGCCTCCTTGCTGCACGAACTCACGAAGTTTCACCGTATTGAGATCGTTGCATTGTTGCTAGCCGTATATGGCTGTGTCAACTTTGATGTTTAAGTATAGGTTTGTTTATAATGTATCTACTAGTAAGTATGTAATTTATTGGAAAAACGCTTTACCTACTTTACTCGTGAATGACAAATGTAAAGGTTAACGATAGATTTAAACGCCAACTTTGTTTGAATAATACTGCGCACGGCAATTCTAAAAACAACAAAAATAATACCTTGAAAACCTTTAAAAGCAAATCCAATCAGAAACATAGTTTTTTTTCCTCAAGCCGTGGCAAGCAAAGGAAACAGCAGTAGTCCGTGCACTCGTTCTGAATGTCAATACGTGTCTAACTCACGCATGCCGCAATCACCTGCATGCTCCTCTATGATTGCAGCCATTATCTGTGGTTGTTACTCCACAAACTATTTACACTGACGCTTTTGTTTAGATGGAAGTGTCAATCATTTGTATCTAACCGTACATGTATTGAGAAGATTTCGGTTCACGCGTTGCATTTAGAATTATTTGTTGTTTGATAGCGGTGGTCATGTTGACTCACTGCGTTCTACATTGATACTGTTGGATATCTTATCTAGTACCTGATTCATGTTTTCAATCATAATCCGGGTTGTATAGGATTCTGGAAATAAAATATTAGCGGCAGTTTACCGAGAAAATTATGAAAATGTGTTTTTGTAGAATTTGTTAGTAATCGCTACCGCTTAGAAAGATTGCGCAAGCCTTCTGATACTTTACCTGACAGTACTTCAATGACAATAGTTTTCGAAGAAAATAAGAAATATCTATCTTTGCAGAGCAGTGGTGGCCAAGTGGTAACGGCCGCGACTTACGAGTTGTAGGTCGTAGGTTCGAACCCAGACAGGCGCTTTACTTTGTGTAAATTATTTCATCACCACTGCTCACAAAACGGTGAAGGAAAACATCGTGAGAAAACCGGCATGTCCTAGAACCAAAAATTCGAAGACATGTGACATCTACCAACCCGCACTGGGCCCGCGTGGTGGATTACGGCCCACTCCCTCTCACTGAGAGGAGGCCTGTGTCCCAGCAGTGGGAACATTATAGGCTGATGATGAAGTCTTTTAAATTATTGTTTATGGATTAAAATCACAACAGCAAGTAGAATATAAAATTGGCTTCCACGCCTGATAAGGGAAAAATAAATAGTTTTAATTTTATTATTTATTTATGTATTTAAAATTTTCGCACACAAAAAGATACAACACTGTTGTTATTTTTAATTCAACATGTAGTTCTTTAGAAACAGCACCTAATGCGTCACTATTTAAGGCTCCTTCAAACAGGCGCGACACGCGATTATATCGCCTGTCGCGGCTGTTTCAAGGAGCCGTTATCAATGAACACCATTTACCTTATAAATCCCTGTTCCCTACAATTAATTTTGAACACAAATTACCATTTCACTCTAAAATAAAAACAAACATCCTATCATTATCGTATGAATGACATTTCACGAAGCGCCGGCGCAACTGAATGGACCAATCACGGACGCATGCGCCCAGTCCTACGAGTATAGTCACCGATAGAGGAAATACTACATCCATAAAAGGGTAGACGCCTATTACTGGTAGGTATTACTTAAGCTAATTGAACGTTTATTTATTCATTACTATTATTCTAACTCGATCCAGCTTGATCTAATCGTTATTTATTACCAATAAAAGTATTAACACATCGCTCTGTTTCTGTCAATCGTTTGAAAATGATAGAGACAGAATAATTAAATGATGTTTAGCACTAAACGCATTTTGTGACTTGTGGGACAAGTGGGCCTAAAGTTCCCTCAATATCTAACTTCGTACAGACTGCTAGTAATGTATGTTTATCGATGAATGCAATACAAGTTAAAACACGATTATTCTCCGTTACATAACTACCTATACTCGAAAGTCAATTGGCAGCGTGGACAACTTGTAAAATTCGCCATAGCGTGCAGTTATCACGTACAATCGGTTACTCACTGCGCCCGCGCCAATGGCAACAATGACAATGGTGACGCCTGCGCATTGTGGGTGCGGAAGTTGTGCAGGAAGCCGGCCAGTGACTGGTGACACCGAGACGTAACCTGTGCTGCGTCGTGTGGGTGACGTCATTCTCATTCATTGGGTGATCGCTCATTTTGGTAGTGAGTAGAGTAAAAAAGAACAGTTTTACAGCTGTGTGGTAGAGCTAAGAACAGATACGTACCAACTATCTTATACCAAGTTTAAAAGCTATCTATCTCTACTAATAATAGAACAGTTTGTTTGAACGCGCTAATCATTGGAACTCCCAGTCGGATTTTAAAAATTATTTTTCATTTGATAGCCCAATTCATGTGGAAGGCTATAGTACATTACTTAACATCACGCTAGATCCCTTTGGTGCCAAGCAAAAAGAAAAAGAAAGAACGCTAAGCGATAACGAAATAGGTAATAGCGCGGACGTGAGATGCGATGCGACGAGGTAAAAGTCTATTCAAACTTATGTTTCAAATTAATATTATTTCAAGTTAAACAAATATCAACTTTATGTTAATGGTAATTAAGTTGATTTCAGAGTGACTACCACTATTGAAAAAGTTATAAAAATGTTTGAAGTTGCATCGTAAACTGAATTTTATTGTGTAGGGTTTAAAGTTATTTTTCCATACCTCATTTGTTTTCATTTTTCGCAAATAAATCGCAACTGCAGATTAGGTCTGGGGAATAAGACATTTCACGCAGACAGAAGCTAGCTATGTACAGACGCCAGCACATCAACCTAAGACAATCTGTCAGATTTTCCCAATCAAATTTGAACCTTAAGCTTTAGCGATAAAGTTGAAAATCTATTAAAGAATTCTGACAGATTGTGGTAGGTTGATGTGCTGGCGTCCGTACCTATAGTTAGTAAAAGACCTTCTAGGTTATGGAATTCGTAACTTTAATTACACATCGTATTCTGAATGCGTTCATCGTAACTTGCAATCTAATCAAATAACTTGAAAGTACATATATCGAGGCATCGATTCTGATTCATTGATGCTACGCAACTAATCGCAGGTTTATTGAACTCGCATTGATCGATATTTTCCACCACCGAAGCGAAAAATTACATGCTAACAATACACAAAGCCCTCCATTTACTTTCCTATTTATATGTATTTCAACATCGCCCACATGCCAGACAGCCTCTACAATCTACATTATAGCCCCAAGTTTACTTCTCAAGTGGTTTCGATATAAAAAATCAAACCTCTCGAACGTTTAACATACAGTCTGTTTTGTTTATTGGAACGCTGACAGACCGCACCACGGACAGGAAAAGCTTATTAAAAAGTAATTTAGTAGCTGAGCTAAGCACTTACACGTGTCTGTCTGTGGAGTCTGTTTTGACAGGTATACCGACACCTGTCGATCAAAACGGTTCTTCTTTGCCATCACCGTTATTCAGAACCAGCTTGTGCTAATCTTGATGTCTCTAGACATCGTTATCAATCCGACGCAGCTTTTTCCTGCTCCATTTATAATTTACAGTTATGGATTGCACTTTTTTTTTCATACCTAGTCTTCTTTGTCCATTACATCTACATATGTATATCAACCTTGAATGCACTCATTTTATCATCTCATTTCTGTTGCTAGCTAAGAACTGGCCGTCTCATTGACCTCTTCAATATTTTTGGCCTGTATAGATCAATCATGTTCAATCACATGCTTCGTTGATGTCATTACGTGTGCTATTAGGAGCATAGACTTTTGAAGTGGTTGTAAACTTGCGAAATGATTTCTTAGAAGAGCTTGTTAATCATAGCCAAATTTTAAAGTCTCTCGACCAAATTGTATCTAACGATCCAATGAAACTATGGAGAAAAATCCAACAGCTAGATAGGTGAACGACCTATAACAGATCCCGGGGAAGACAGGATGACACTCGCACAAACCAGGAAAGCAAGTCATAAATGCAAGGTCTATAATTATTTAAAAAATGCGTGGAACAACCATGTCAATGATGATGATGGAAGGAACCCAAAAGAAAACAGTAAAGTAAGACTAGAAAGGACTTCCTCTATAGTTGGTTATAGTTTTATTAGAAGCCGTTGACATTATAATGTACGCATGAATTCGCACTGCGTCCTCGACAAAGTTTCCGTTTCCTCCCGAAGCCATATAAGTACCGTGTGAAGTTTACCAATACTTTTTTTAATGTTATTCTGAATGCAAGCCCCGAATGTGTTAGTGCTTCCAATGATTTTTAATGCCGTTTAAGGATATGATTTCTCCAGTCAGAAACATATTAGAAAAATAGGGTAGTTGACTAAGAAAATATATTTAGTCCATCAGTTAGATTACTAAAAAATATTGTATACGTATTTTTTCTTTTGTCTGGCAAACAAAAAATTACGAAGATACAGCGCTTGGAAATTTCGTATGACGTCACGCCGTGCTACAAATTTTAGCACGTTATTACGTCAAAGCCCCCCACTCCTGAACTTTGATGTGATATATCTTTGTAATTTTTTATCTAATTGATAAAACAAAAAATACGTGTTCAATATTTTTTAATAATCTTACTGAGGGACTAAATCGAATCGATTTATTTTTACCCAGGCAACATCCCTATTGTTTTGGTCCTTAGGAGACGGTAGGTTCGATAGATCCTTTATCTAAATAGTTTTTGCTATCGAAACATCTAATGAGATCGTCTATTTAAGATGCAGCATCTAAAGAGTGCAAAAAATGAGGTGTCTTGCACAATAATAATAAATCTACTTCCAATGTGTTTGCTAGATGAGGCCCATCCTAATGTCGCCGAGATACAACCACGAAGTAAATATACCAGGTTACGATACGCACAGCACACACATCTAGATAAATTAACTCTCTGTTATCCGGAACAAAATGATTCATACGACATTGTATAAATATTCTAGGCGCTTTAATTATATTTACACTATCGGCACTCCCGCGATAATGGTCAAGGCCAGTACTAGGGTCACCACCTTTGTCTATTTAATCATTATTCACTACATAATTACATGAACAGGTTATCTCTGAGAGATACAGATATATCTGAGACCTTCTCAGGATGTCTAATGTATTTCTAAGATATTTTCCCGGTTTCTTTTACTCAGCTTGACTGCAGCAGTGAAAGTTTCTTTGTAAAAAAGTCTATTCTTAAAGAACTGACTCGTACAGTCGTAACGTTTTGTTTGCCTCTTTTGAAATGCTCTTCGGATGAGCAATTAGAAATACTCTCGTGGCAATCGTTGCCCCTTTTATCCGGTCGTTTTTGAAGTACCAACTCTCCTAATTACTTCTTCATTCTTTGTCTATTTTTGTGTGTCTGCTAACCAAGTACCAGTGCTCGGTACTCTCGGCATTTTAAGTCTTCACCAATTATCGTGGTTTACTCGTAATGTGCTGTACAAATATATAGACTGTTTTCTTTTGGATTGAAGAAAGACCAAATTTATTAAACCTGTGTCTACGACACCTTAAACCGATTTTTTTATATAGAGTTTGGTCCCAAGAATTGTATCACCAGTTGGTTTTACGCAAAACAACTGCCAAGTCGTAAGGCCAACGAGATTTTTGGAACACGACGTCATCGTTATTCAAGTAGACGTTTTTGTCCATGCACCTGCCATAACTTCTGGGATAGATAATCCAAGCACGAGTTATGAGCGGAAAAGAAAGGGTGACCGATCCCGGAAGGACCAAAAAGTAGAACGATACATACCAAGCAAACAAAAAACGATCGACGAAAACTTTTAAACACGAGTGTTAATTCGCCCTCATAAAATGACGTCAGTTGGCACGAAAGCCGCAGCTGTTAAATGGCACAGTGACATCATTGCAAGGTGCGTAGGCATATCAGTGCAATTTGATGTGAACAATCGTATTACTTCCAGTTAACCAGGGCTAATGTGATAGGCAAGTTTACGAGCGAATTGCTCCTCGTAAACCGAGTACTTGATGATGTTAACTGCAGTTGTACCTAGATTTAGGTCTTGACTAGGTTTTATGACTCTTCCACCTGCACATAGGATGACGTGTTAGATAAGAAGTGAACTAGACGATGACTGAATGCTTTTTAGTCTTTCATACAACGTCCCTGTGTGCTTTAAGAACGAACTATCAACTGTTTCTTAATCCACAATCTTATTCATTTTTTCGATTTATTCCGGTTGTTATCCTACTGCTCTTATACCAATATATTAAGTGTCTCTCATGTCTTCTTCCAAACATCTCTATCAGCCGTCATCTCAGTATTCACTCCCTTTCTATCCATATCCTCTTTTATACAATCCCATGTCATTTTGTCCTTTCCTTATGTTAAAAACTAGCTTACGTTTCGATTGTTTTTTTTTTTGTTTTAACATAAAATATGTCCTGTTGTTGCTACGTTCTTTCTGCCTTTTTTTTTTCTTTCTGCTCAGCTCCGTGGTGTTAAATCAAGAATTGTGTTATCAAATGCAATTATTTTTTTTAAATCCGACTAGGAGTTCCAGAGATTAGCGCGTTCAAATAAACAAACTCTTCAGCTTTCTAATACATATTAGTATACTAGATATCTTGCTCCTTTGTACTGAAAGCTCAAACCAATAGCACACATTTCAAGCTCAGCAAGCTAAGCTAACAGATAAGCTGGTTCCCCAAATTGCCCAGGTACGCGCCACTCAGGCGCATAATGACCACAGATACACAAACAGCAACACTAATTGCCCATGTGGTTAGCACATTGATTAAATTGCTCACCCATCATGAATATGAATGAGCAATGTCATTTACATTCAGCTATTACCCGTAATTGATGAACGAGTGACGTTTGTAATAATCGTAATTAGTAGTATTATGACATTATCGGTAACTAGCATTTGCCCGCGACTTCGTCCGCGTGAAATTTCATGTTTCCCCGAGTCCCCGTACCACCCCGTCGCATCGCATCGTCTGCCCGCGCTACTACCTACTTGGTTTTCGCTTAGCGTTCTTTCTGACTTTTTTCTTTTTGTTCGGCTCCTTAGGGTCCAAGCGTGGTGTTATACAGGGTTATTTTGCAACCACCATCCAAATTTTAAAATCGAGGACTTTTAATTAACTTATTTTCATATGTGAAACATTATAATCAAATAATAACAAAAACAAAAAAAAACATTCAAAAGAAAATATCCGAAAAATAACAGAATGTAGAGAGACACAGCAAGGTTATTGACCTCGCTCGCTGCGAGTGCGACTGATGTAGGTACCTACGCGTTCTTAAAAGGGTTGATTCCAATTTTCCCTTCATACTTTACGGGCTTAGGACCGACATAATAAAATAAGGAATGTGAAATTATTAGTTGTTATTATGGCGTATTTAAAAAATTGGAATCAACTAGCTATTTACAATAATTAAACTTACCAAATAAACTCGATTAACCTACAAATCACGTGTACTTCAGCAATTGTTCAAAATGGAGTCCGTTTCTCTCAATACACAAACGTGCACGTTTTTCTAAACTATTTTTTAATAAGTTTAAAGTATCTGTTTGATTTTTAATGTCATTAAATGCTATTATTATTTTACTACGGAGGTCCTCAACACTTTGTGCTTCTTCAACGTAAACACGTCTTTTTAGGCACTCGCGAATTAATTCCTCGTCTTTGTAAACGCGGTAAACTTTCTGTACGGTACATTCTTTGCGCGCTATTTAAACTTTCGCCACTTAAAAGATAACACCTGACCATTTCATAATACTCTGCATTAGAATAAAAAGTCGCCATGTGTGCGATGATGATCGAACGGAATTCTGAAGCGAAAATGCAGCGAGAGTGACAAAAAAATATGGCACACGTTCACACGTAACTAGGTCACGGTCAACTGACAGCCGGCGCGGGCGCAGGGCCGATCGGGGGCTGCGCGGGTTGCGACGTGTGAGGGAGGGGGGCGTAGTGCATGTTGTTCTTTCCCGAATTTTGAGGTAAGCGCGTGTGCGGTCATACAGTTCAACAACCTATTGTTCAACTGTATTTATTCCACACGTTGTGATTTTAGTAGCGGATAATGGTGAAAATCATGTAATTTTTTTTATTTTTTTTTATTTCATTAATTGATAAGGTTATCGATTCTAAATCATTTCTGAAAATTTGGATGGTGGTTGCAAAATAACCCTGTATAGCCTATAGTCTTCCTCAAGAAAAGGGCTATCAAATGTAAAAAGATTTTTTCAAATCTGACCGGTATTTTCAGAGATTGGCGCGTTCAAACAAAAACACTTCAGCTTTGTTATTAGTATTATGAAATTCAGTTCATTCATTTCGAAAAACAAGGTAATAATAGTAGTCAATAGTAGTCGCAATCTATATCAGCGACAATCATTGTCAAAACTTATCAAACATGTAAGGAAATTAGAGGTATTTTTGACAGATTGAGACAGATCAAACTATGAACTATTCTTAAAATTATGAGAATTGCCCCTCGGATTTCATGATCTCTGTTTGCTGGCATTCCCGTGTCACTTTATCTCGACAAAACGCCCTGACAATAACAATTTCGCTCTAACTAAGATTATCAAAACGCCATATTATTATAAGACTTTATGGAACCTTAGCGAATCTTGGATCTCGGTTCATCTGAAACAACATCACGTTCTCAGGGCGTTGCACCGCACCAAAAAAGCAAGATTTGAGCTATCATCTCGTTAGACAATATCTTCAACAGAATATGGTCTTTCGTACTTCGTAATAATGCCCGTACCTTGGCTTTGTATCCTTTGAGTTGCTGTATGACAGGCTAGAGCCCATAACGGTTAAGTACCAGAGGCGCTCAAACTTTTCCTTTCTTGATACGCGAAAGAGATAAAAAAGCATTTCCTATATTTTTACCCCAAAGGTCACTGTTTGAGAATAATCCAAACATACAGGATTTATTGCATTAGCAACATTGTTAACTTTTATTAATTATTAGTTTTTGTATACTGGCAACATATATAAAAGAAAAACTGCCCTGTGCGCCATGAATGTTTGTGCTCTTGTTAATATTTAAACCTATTCTGGAAATACAGTTCTATTGCTAAAAATCAACCAGCATTTTATTGTACATGCTGGCTGTGGAGGATATGGATAGAAAGGGAGTGAATACTGAGATGACGGCTGATAGAGATGTTTGGAATAATCCAAACATACAGGATTTATTGCATTAGCAACATTGTTAACTTTTATTAATTATTAGTTTTTGTATACTGGCAACATATATAAAAGAAAAACTGCCCTGTGCGCCATGAATGTTTGTGCTCTTGTTAATATTTAAACCTATTCTGGAAATACAGTTCTATTGCTAAAAATCAACCAGCATTTTATTGTACATGCTGGCTGTGGTCCTTCGACACCAGTGAAAAGTTGTGCGGTGTGTGATTCGCGTTTTTGCGTTAACGTGGTTGGCAGGAGTTGGCGCCATAGCCATTGTTCGTGCTCGCCGTGCAAGTTTTTGCCAGAAATCTATAATTTCTCTGCAAAATTACACGAAGAATCGCGAGGACTGCTGCTTATTTCGCTGAATTACATTCATATTGTTGTGGATTGCAAATCTATAATTTTGCAGCTCATTGCGAACTTGAGCGTTCGTGGTCGCCGAGCAAGTTTCATCGGGAAATCTATTATTTCTCAGCAAAATAAAGGAAGATTCGCGAAGATTTCTGATTATTTCACGGAAACAAATTCGATTCAAGATTATTTCTCTTGTGATAAAATTGCAAATCCATAATTTTGCATTTCATTCACATCTACCTTCCATTAAAAATATCATTCGGACTTCGGAGCGGGAAACCGTCGGGTCGTCGGCGTTGCGCGATAACGTTGGCAGCATTGCGGAGCTGTCATCGAGACTACCTTTGGTTGTAAACAACAACATAACCTGTTAAGTTCGTCCGGTGTTTGCGGCATAATAGTGCGCGGATACGTAATTGCGAAGTGTATTTGTGCGTATTAAAGTGTATTTGTGCGTATTAAAGTGTGTTTGTGCATAATCTAACGTATTTACCATGTCGACGGCGGAGGAAATGCTTAAAAGGTTGCGTCTCGCCCGAGCACAACAAAAAGGTACTGTTACACGCATCGAGAACTTTATTAATGATCCAATCAATCATGCGTCTGCGTCTATCGAAATGATACAAGCTCGTATTGATAAGCTGAACACAACTTTCAAAGACTATGAGAGAACACAACTAGATATTTTATCATTGGATGAAAAAGATAAGGAAAATGTTGCCATCTTAGAGGATAAATATTTTGAAATCATCTCAAAGTTAAATTCAGCTTTAAAAAGCTTATGTACATCTGAGGTAAAACAATGTTCAAATGTTTCAACTTCAAAATTACCTAGCATTGATATCCCCATATTCGATGGGAAGGATTTTACAAAATATACTCCATTTATTGATTTATTTATGGCTGTTGTTGATGGAAACAGGACACTCTCAGACGTACAAAAGTTATTTTATTTGCGCAAATTCTTATCTGATGAAGCATTGGCCGTTATTGTTAACCTACCACTTGTGAATGAATCTTATAAAGAAGCCATTGAGCTTTTGAAGAAACGCTTTGACAATAAGTCAAGATTAATATTTAATCACATAAACATTATATTGCAATTGCCTGTTATGCAAAAAGGTACATCGGCCTCTATGAGGTCCTTTATATCACAAGTGCAACAACAATTGTATGCACTTAAAAACTTGCAGCAGCCTGTTAATCAATGGGATATGCTTTTAATTTCAATCTTATCTAAAAAATTAGATATATATACCAATCGTGCCTATCAGCTTGATAGGAATACAGATACACTTCCAACTATGGAAGAGTTTATTTCATTTTTAGAGAAGCGCGCTATAGCCTTCGAAGATAGCTGTATTTCTGACAATAAGAAGAATGCAGTACAAAAAGTGAGCAATGTTGTCACTAAAAAATCGAGTTCTTGTTCTTTTTGTGGTATAGCACATTTGTTGCATTCATGCCCTAAATTTAAAATGGCTTCAATAGAAGACCGTATAAAATTCATAGATGACAAAAAGTTGTGTACTATGTGCTTAAAGACTCACACTGGTAAGTGTAAGTTTTCATTTACTTGTAAAATTTGCAAGCAGGAGCACAATACGCTCTTGCATAAAGACAGTGATCCTGGCCCGCAGGCTTCTATATCACTGCATTCTGTTAATTCATCAATGAATACTATACTGCCTACTATAAAGGTTAAGCTCATTGACTATCAAGGTTCTGAAGTGTATGTTAGAGCTTTACTTGATTCAGGTAGTCAAGTTTCGCTTATTACCTCACATCTTGTGGAAAAATTACAATTAAAGCATAAAAGCCAACATACTAACATTATTGGCATAGGGAATAATTGTAATCAAATCAACAAATATGTTAATATTACCATCAATTCTCCAGTGAATAATGTACAATTAAAAATAAAATGCCATGTTGTAAACTATATTACTTCAAAGTTGCCTCAGCATCATTTTGATATTTCAGAAATAAATATTCCCAAACACATTCAATTATCAGATAGTGAATTTAATGTGCCAACAGAAATATCCTTGCTATTAGGTGCTGATATTTATTTTAATATTTTAATTAATGGTCAAATTAAGATTAATAATGGTTTATTATTGCAGAATACCTTGTTTGGTTATACCATTGGTGGAAAGCAAACTGCGGATGATCATAAAAGTAATTTAGTTTCAAACTTGGCTATTTGTGATAGTAACAAATTAGAACTTGTAATGGAACAATTTTGGCTCACTGAGATGATTCCCCAAGCTACTACAAAGACCTGTGATCAATTTAAAAAATCTGAAAAATGTTTTCAAGAATCTGTTAAACTTGAAAATGACAAGTTTTGTGTTGATATGCCCTTAGTTTCAAAAATGGAAGAGTTGCAGCTAGGGGATTCTTTCTCAGTCGCTCTTCAAAGGTTCCTATCACTGGAGAAACGTTTTAAACACAACCCTGAATATTTAGAAAAATATAAAGGCTTTATTGATGAGTATATTGCACTGGGGCATGCTAAAACGGTGGATATAGGCAGCTATGATGTCTATAATGGCACTGTCTATTTTTTAGCGCACCATGCAGTTCTAAATGAGGCGAGTCTCACAACCAAGATACGTGTGGTCTTTGATGGTAGCATGAAGTCTAGAGCTGGGGTTTCACTGAATGATGTAATGTTGAATGGTCCAGTTGTTCAGAGCGAACTTTTCGATATTCTCCTCCTATGGAGAACATACTTATACACGCTCACCTGTGACATAAAAAAGATGTTTCGTGGAATTCTGATTAACCCAAGTCAAACTTGTCTTCAAAATATTTTATGGCGTGAAGATCCATGCAAACCCATCAGCTGTTTGCAGCTCCAGACTGTCACATATGGTTTGAAGTCGTCCACCTTCTTGGCCACTCGTTGTCTGATAGAGCTGGCTCAAAGACATCAAACTGAATTCCCGCTTGCCGCTCAAGCCATGTGGTTGAACACTTATTGTGATGATATCATTTGTGGTTCTAATAGCATTGAAGTTCTTAATCAACTCAAACATGAACTTATTGCTCTGTTGGGTAAAGGTAGCTTCACGCTTCATAAATGGTGTTCAAATTATCCTGAGGCTATTAATGATATCCCCAATGAGCTTAAATGTTTTGAAAATTTAGATATTAACAAAAACAACATTATAAAGACATTGGGTTTGAAATGTGATGTTTTAAATGATACCTTTACTTTTAGCTGTCCAATGATTAACAATGATGATACCAAGACCAAACGGTCTATTCTGAGTTTCATTGGCAAAATGTTTGACCCGTTAGGTCTCATAGGTCCTATTATAGTTGTAGCAAAGATTTTTATGCAAACTTTATGGTCTATGAATTTAGACTGGGACAAAATATTGCCCCAAGAGCAACTTAATGTTTGGGATACATTTATAAAAAACTTAGCTTTAATGAATACAATTACTGTGCCAAGATGTGTAAGTTCATGTCAGGTGGATATCATAGAATTGGTAGGATATGCTGATGCATCAATGAAAGCGTTTGGAAGCTGTCTTTACCTAAGAAATGTTAAAACTGATGGTTCAGTCTTTGTTAATTTATTGTGCTCTAAGTCCCGTGTTGCCCCATTAAAGAAAAATTTAACAATTCCAAGACTGGAATTAAACAGTGCTTTGCTTCTTTCGCAAATTGTGAGTAGAGTGTACAATATTTTAAAATGTAAATTCCCTAGTCTCACAGTTTACTTATACAGTGATTCTCAGATTGTGCTGGCATGGATTAACTCTAAAAACATAAAGTCAAACCCTTATGTGACTAACAGGGTAAATCAAATAAAAACATTAACTTCACAATTTCGGTGGTCTTATGTCAGCACGGCTAATAATCCTGCTGATTTACTATCAAGAGGTTGTGACCCACATAAATTAAAATCAAATGTGCTTTGGTGGCATGGTCCTAAGGAATTGTTAAGTAAGGACTTTGAACACTCAGTAAGCAAGGTTGAGTTTCCCATTTCTAATTTAGTTGAAACAGATATAGTAAATTCTATTTGTAAAGCAAGTGAACCTTCTAAAAAAAGTGAGTCAGTATTGAGTAACTTAATCGAAAAAATATCAGATTTTAATCGGCTTCAGCGAATTGTTGCCTATATATTGCGATTTAGTAAAATTTGTTCCAAAAACATTAATAAAATGTATGGTTCTTTGACACCACAGGAGATTTGTGATGCTTTATTGGTGATTATTCGTAGTGTTCAAAGACAAAACTTTCCCAAAGAAATAGAGTGTCTGAAAAATAATTTACCCATCAAATCAGGTTTATCAGGTTTACATCCTTTTCTGGATCAGGCTGGTGTTCTTAGAGTTGGTGGACGTCTTCAATGTGCCGTGGACATGCCATATGATAAAAAGCACCCTGCAATAATTCCTAAATCTTGTAACTTCACAGATATCTTAGTTCGTAATGAACACCTGCGTTTGTTGCATGCAGGAGCTAAATTAGTGTTGAGTTCACTTTCACAACAATTTTGGCTTATCAGTGGCATACGTGAAGTTAAGAAGGTGGTAAACAGGTGCGTCAAGTGTTTCCGGTTAAAGGCTGCTGCTGCAAAGCAGCTTATGGGATCTCTCCCTCAAGAACGCATTTCGGCCGCTAGGCCATTCACTGTGACTGGGGTAGATTTCTGTGGACCATTTAATGTTAAATCCTCGAGGATCAGGAAACCATTAATCACAAAAGGTTATGTGGCACTTTTTGTGTGTTTTGCCACCAAGGCAATTCACATGGAGCTGGTCAGTGACCTCACAACTGAAGCCTTTTTGGCATGCCTGAAACGGTTCATTGCTCGTAGAGGAATGCCACAGAAAATTTTCTGTGACAATGCAAAGACATTTAAGGGTGCCGCAAATGAGTTAAATAAACTATATGAATTGTTCAAATCAAAACTTCATATAGATTCTATAAGCAATTATTGTACTCCTAATTTAATTAAGTTTAAGTTCATTCCTAGTTACTCTCCAGAGTTTGGAGGCTTATGGGAGGCAGGGGTTAAAAGTTTTAAATACCATTTTAAGAGAATTGTTGGAACCGTTGTCTTAACTTTTGAAGGTTTGTATACTGCTATCACAGAAATTGAAGCCGTGCTAAATTCAAGACCTCTCCTTCCCATGAGCTCGGATATTTCCAACTTTGGTTATTTAACGCCTGGCCATTTCCTCATAGGAACATCTATGATGAGTTATCCTGAAAGCGATTTGTCTAATCATTCTATTAATAATTTAAAATTTTGGAATGTTTTATGTAAAATTAAACAAGATTTTTGGAATGTGTGGTCCAGGGATTATCTTACACAGCTTCAAAACAGGCCAAAATGGCACCATGTCAATCCTAATTTAAAAGAAGGAGATCTAGTTGTTCTTCGCAGTGATAATACTGCTCCACTGACATGGCCCATGGCAAGGATTGTGAAGACAATATCTGGACCAGATGGTATTGTCAGAGTGGCAGAAATTAAACTGCCAAATAATAAAATATATGTTAGATCTTTAAGAAAACTATGTCCGTTGCCAATAAATTAAATATTCAAACACAATTTTATTCAAATTTAACTTTTCTTGATTATTATGTAGTATAGCATTTGTCATGACATGGCCCCGGCCCAACTATGTTTGAGAATAATCCAAACATACAGGATTTATTGCATTAGCAACATTGTTAATGTGCGGGATTCGTGACCGCGTGGGCGAGTAATACACAGAAGTAAGTTGTAAATAGGTAACGATTAGTTTATTACGATATCAAGTAACTAAAGCTAGCAGTTACACTTGACACGAAAAAGTAAAATTAAATAATGTTACATGAATGGTAAAACTACTAGAAACACGAAGCTCGCCGTAAACTATTACGGCGAGCTTCGGCGAGTAAAGTATGATCGGGGGTCAGAGAGGACCTCGCACGATCGTAGTTCAGCACAGACTGAAGCTCAGAACCAAAACTCTCCCAAATCTGCCGTTCACTAAACAAAGGACGCGGCAAATCACATCTGCCTTTTAAAAGTATAATAAAACACGAGAAATGCAGATGGGTACAATACAAGACAACTGAAAATAACAGAACAATGAACCTTAACTATAAATAGCAAATAGGTACAATACAAGATAACTAAACAAATAGAACAATGAACCTTAAAAGTAAAGAATCATGAAAGACAATAGTACCTATAACTTAAATTGCTTGCAGATGTTCAACGTGGGAAAAACACAAAAATGAAACTTTCTAAAAATAATTACAATAAGTTCCTCTATAAAAATATTACATTCTTAAAACTATGCAAGGGATGGGTACGTAAGACACAGTCCCCACAGTACCCCCCTACCAGTGATAAAGATCACGAAACACCTGCCTGATAGTAATCAGGAAATTTAACTCGCCTACCAGAACGGCGAGGAATATGCTTGCCAGGCCAACTTAGGTTCCAGTGAGTCGGAACCGGTTGCCGCATAGTTCACGGTGAGTCGGAACTGTCTGCGAAGATGTCCCCAGTGAGTCGGGGTGGCGCGGGCGCTGCGTTATGGTTCCAGTGAGTCGGAACCGGTTGCCGCATAGTTCACGGTGAGTCGGAACTGTCTGCGAAGATGTCCCCAGTGAGTCGGGGTGGCGCGGGCGCTGCATTATGCTCCGGTGCGTCGGACGTGGTATAGCGCCGGGTTGAGGCTGGCTGCTGCGTCGACCAGGAGAGGAATTGAGCTCTGCTTGTTGACCGGCCGAAAGTGCAGTGTGCTGTGCCGAGGTTGCTGATGAGGCTGAGGGTGATGACCAGGTATGCGCGGTCGCTGCATGCTGGTGGTCAGAATACCCGTTGAAGCCGTGGGAGCTGGCTGGCTGGGAATGCGCGTCATCCGCCGCTAGTGACTCCCGCTGGATCGCTCGCCATTTTAACACGTACTTTGATTTAGCACTCGCGAAACTCTTTACGCACTGTCACGAACTCACGCTTTTGATAATTTTGATCACGTCGGGGTCACCACTGTGCGGATTTCGTGACCGTGTGGGCGAGTGATACACAGAAGTGAGTTGTAAATAAGTAACGATTAATTTATTACGATATCAAGTAACTAAAGCTAGCAGTTACACTTGACACGAAAAAGTAAAATTAAATAATGTTACATGAATGGTAAAACTACTAGAAACACGAAGCTCGCCGTAAACTATTACGGCGAGCTTCGGCGAGTAAAGTATGATCGGGGGTCAGAGAGGACCTCGCACGATCGTAGTTCAGCACAGACTGAAGCTCAGAACCAAAACTCTCCCAAATCTGCCGTTCACTAAACAAAGGACGCGGCAAATCACATCTGCCTTTTAAAAGTATAATAAAACACGAGAAATGCAGATGGGTACAATACAAGACAACTGAAAATAACAG
Organism: Luperina nickerlii; assembly: GCA_963855955.1. Classification (NCBI taxonomy): domain Eukaryota; kingdom Metazoa; phylum Arthropoda; class Insecta; order Lepidoptera; family Noctuidae; genus Luperina; species Luperina nickerlii. The sequence continues at coordinate 6,314,270 of OY979665.1, forward strand.
AACAATGAACCTTAACTATAAATAGCAAATAGGTACAATACAAGATAACTAAACAAATAGAACAATGAACCTTAAAAGTAAAGAATCATGAAAGACAATAGTACCTATAACTTAAATTGCTTGCAGATGTTCAACGTGGGAAAAACACAAAAATGAAACTTTCTAAAAATAATTACAATAAGTTCCTCTATAAAAATATTACATTCTTAAAACTATGCAAGGGATGGGTACGTAAGACACAGTCCCCACATTAACTTTTATTAATTATTAGTTTTTGTATACTGGCAACATATATAAAAGAAAAACTGCCCTGTGCGCCATGAATGTTTGTGCTCTTGTTAATATTTAAACCTATTCTGGAAATACAGTTCTATTGCTAAAAATCAACCAGCATTTTATTGTACAGTCACAATAATTTCTTATTGGCGCCATTAATTTTCTCCTAATCCTGATGAATTTGCTCTAACATTAATTGAAAGCTTCTGACTTGCGGGGTAATTGCGTAACACACAGTAGCAATGGCTTTCCTTTTGACAGTTCAACAATATTCATTGCGTTATTTACGTTGTTGATCAGACAAAGGGCTTTGAAGATCCTCGAACATATAAAGCAATGGATTAGCAATAAATATCCTTCAAAATGATTCAGATTGTGCTTGAAAGTATGTTTCGCAAATAGGGTGCTTGTCAGTTTATTTTAGCTGTCTTTCTTCTTATGTCCCCTTGTCTTAGGTTAGGTACATCTTGACGATCTCCCACGCATTTTGCTTAAACGTGATAATAATTTGGACTTGAAGGAGAGCTGGCACTTGTTTGAGAACCACCGTTGCTGTAAACCGGTCCAACAAAGCTATCTATCGAACTTTGTAGGCGAGTACACGTGTACAGACTACAAGCAGATTCTGTTGCACAATCGTGGCCGAAGTTGGACAATGGATGCTAGGCGCTGTTCCGGCCATCTCGTTTGTTGTTTGTTGACTGTTGTTGTTAGCTTTATACTTCATAAGGTACTGTTATGATGATAATAAAAGGCGAAGCGTGAATTTGTATTGGTATGAAATAAGCAAAGTCTGTGTTTCCTTCCACATTTAAGCCGTCTGCGTACAAAGCAAGCTCGTGCATCTTCTGGGCACGCTCGCTCTATCATATGATAGACCTCATCCATCGCTTACCATCAGGCGTGATCGAGATCAAGAGCAGGCCCGCAGCAATATTGATGTTTTGATATTTTCTAATGTTGATGTTGTATGTGGCATTGGATTGACTAATCCCATGACTGTCTACGGGCTAAAGAATAAAATATACGTAGTATTCGATATAATAACTAACGGGAAAATTCCCACAGACACAAGGAAACTTCACAGTTCAAACAAAGCCGTCTGTTCGACGAAATAACAGCTGTTTTAAATGAAGATGACACAATACCTGTGTGATAAGCAATATAAGCATTTGAGGTCGACGGTCACGCTGACTGCGATCAGGAATGCGACAGCATTCCGAATCAGCACCCATCGAACTGTGAACTTTTGTCAGAGCATCCACAATGCGAAAATACACTTTAGTATTGAAGCTATAAAGTTCAAGATTATGTAGTATCCCTCTGCTTTAAATATAAATTAATGAAAACTATGCTATTTTTAAGTGGCTGTCTATTAAAGAAACGTTTTGTTTACTTACGGTTTTTGCTGACTCATACGATAACGTGAACTTCATAACGACCTTAATTGGTTTTGCTAATGTTCTACGGCCTGAGTCATCGCAATTAATATTTTTACGTCAAATATTTGACAGCCAACCTAGTACGCGCCATTAGTACATCGGAATACCTTCACAATTGTGTTCAATTGGACTGGCTTTCACGTGGCCCGAATAGTGTAATGATATGGTGGTACCAGCCAGCATGATGTATAGTCAAATATCGCCCAACAAAAGCGGTAATTACAGCTCTATCTTTGCATTTGAATGCGAGAATGATACGTTCACCGTAATGACTGGCACTCAGAGCAAGGTAGTCTATCTACTGCATAGTGATACTTAAGCGCAATGATATGTAAAAATATTTTTAGACAAGTTCCCAAAATAGCTGAGACATAATAATGGAAATCCTTTCATCATTTCAGATTTTTTTTTCTATAATTGATAGCGGTCATTTAGCACATCTGAGCTCCAATTACACGTGTTTTAATAGGATTGACTGCCTTGTTGGTCGGTAACAAGTGCTACTGCTGAGCATGACGTCCTGGGCTCCCGATTCCCGGGTCGGGCAAAGTGTTATTGGGTTCTTCAATCTGGAATTTCTCACTAGCAGTCTGGAGTCGTTCCCGGTTGATGACAATAGGCTCGCCCCCTATGTAACTCAAACATAACTGGCGAAAAGTGGATGGACTATACACGTCTGCCTAACCCTTTGGGGATTACAGGCGTGATACTCGTTCGCTACTACACACAAGTAGCAGAGTAGTGGCAAATGATTGATCGTACCTACATACCGTGCGATCCGTACGTGATTAATTTAAATTCGTTCATATTAGCCACGTACCGACACAAAAGCGTAGTAACTTAGTTAATCTCTGACAACAATGCATGACATATGTTGAGTTCTACAAAAAAAAACGTCTTCGTGATGGGTTTAATGTTGGAATGAAGGCTCCTGCAAAGAGGCGCGACGCGCGCGACATAAAGGCACCGCTCGTTGCGCGACTTGCGGTGCCTTTGTGTCGCGCGCGATATTATCGCGTGTCGCGCCTGTTTGAAGGAGCCTTGACTGGGCCTTTGAAACGTACTTAAACAACCCAGAAATCATCTCAACGCGATAACGTTTTTGACAGTTTTTTTTTTTTATCTTCGACATTATTTATTTATTATATTCGATTCTGACCTTTTTTTTTTTTGACAAATTTAATTAGGTACTTATTATTTTTAATTGATCACAATTTTATTCTGGGTTTTTACCTGGTTTGAATTTAATATTATATTTTATAAGTAATTTTAATGTATGAGTTTGAATCTATGAACTAGATTATGTCTAAAATAAATAAATAATTATTATTATTACCTGTTCTGAGCCCGCGTGGTGTATTACAACCCTCTCCCTCTCACAGGGAGGAAACTTGTGTTCCAGCAGTGAGAAACTTTATAGGCAGATTATGAGTCGAAACCCGACTTGAATTACAGGGTAATCGCCTAGTTTTTGACAAACTGATCATCACAAGAAAAATTTAACTCGTGTTATAAACTGCTGAAATTGACTCACTAAAATAACAACACCTTTTGAAAAAACTTGACTAAGAGTTTATAGAACTATATTTCTTTTAGAGTAAGTATATTTTTTGATATATATTTTTTTTGTACACAAAATACGCGCATTGACGTGGAGTTGCGGACACCAGCCCGTATTACCTAAAGTATATTTCTTAGAAATATACTCATAACATAATACCACGGACATAATACCTTGGTAACGACTAGTGACTACAGGTATTCGCAGGAGTTCACATACCTATGTATTTTTCCGATAACACGTTTGTCTGTCCATGTGAGTTCCCACGTCCCATTTCTTAGTCGATAACTTAGCGTCATTATTTTTTATAGTAATCGTTTGTTAATTCTCAAGTGGTAGTTAATTATGTGTTTGGACGTAAAACTTTGAATGACAACACGCACGCGATGGCGCATGGCGTCCAAAAAATATACTGTCGTCTCAGAAAAGGATTTAATTACTTGGCCGTTTTTTTTTTTGGGTTCCGTACCCATAGGGTGCCAACGGGACACTATTACTAAGCCTCCGCTGTCCGTCCGTAAGTCCGTCTGTCCATCAATCCGTCCGCGTATGTCAGCGGGCTGTATCTCATGAACCGTAATAGGTAGGTAGACAGTTGAAATTTTCAGTCTGTATTTTTATTGCCGCTACAAAAACAATAAAAATAAAGTTAAAAATTAAAAGGTCTACAAGGCGATACAAGAAACGTGTTTTTTTCGGCGTGTTTGCCTTGTAGTACGAAACCCATTGTGTGCGAGTCCGACTCGCACTTTGCCGGTTTTTTTTTTCTAACACAGATGTTTGGTTGACGTTTGGGAAGATAAGGGATAGTAAAATTTTTGTTATTGCTTTATGAGATAAACAATGTGTAAAGATGTGGCTTTTCAAGTACAGCTGGTAAGTTTGAATATTGGTGCTGTTATGAAAGGATGATTTCGTTCTCTAATAAACCACCAAACCCAAACAAACCCTGGTAATATGTATATAGTATACAGGGTGGCAGGGACATCGACGCGCAACAACAAAGTTAACATTCGTTATCAGTGTACACTTTTATTGTTGGTGTATTGGTCAGGATACAGTAATAACAGTTTAGTAACAAACAAAAGACAGTAGTCTCATAGAGTTATTCCGGTATTATAGGAAAAACCGCCATTTTTTTTTTCAAATCGATGTCCAATACACTTCCCTGTACTGTTGGTAGCTAGTAAGTACTACATAAGAAGTACTAGTATGAGTCAGACATCTTTGCACGTTTTGTGACGTCACCCCATTGTGTTCGAGGTGTCAAAACGGCAACAAAAACCCCATTCTATCACTTAATTACCTGCTTATTCGCATTTGTCGGATGTAATTGTCCTATAAATAGGCAATCCTTGTGATAACTTATGCTGTATCCTTTAACTATTTTATTTCTCGAAGGTTATGGAATGTAGGGGCTGACGATGATGTATATTGGCTATTTTTATATTGAGGAAAGATGCCCGAGAGGCAATTCTCATTTTAAGACCTTTCACAATCCGATCTGTCTCAATCTGTCAAAAATACCTTTAATTTTCCTACATTTTTGACAAGTTTGTCAAAGACATTGATTGTCGCTCAGGTGAGACTGCAACTAGATTTTGAACGTTTTTAATTAAGTACGGGAATTGGCCTTCAGTTAATAGATTGTTTTTTTCTTGAAAATCTTATCAGAAATGACTCGGATGCAATTGTCTGCCTATAGTGTGTTTTCATCACAAAATATTAATTTGTCACGTGTCACTTATTTTTAGATAAAGACATGTTTAATTTATAAACATAATCACGTCTTCATCACCATCGTCAATGGCAGCCGTGTCCCACCCATTGCTGAGTATAGGCATCCTCCCTTTTGGGCCTTGCCCCCTCAAGAATCTTATAAAAAAAACTAACGAATCCATTCTCCTTTGTCCACAGACAGTCCAGCACGGCTTTCCACACAGAGCATCGGCACTAGCATGGGACCCGCTCCTCCGGGTGGTGGCGCTGGGAACAGCCACCGGTGCCCTGAAGGTCTACGGCCGACCCGGTGTCGAACTATACGGGCAGCATACAAACTCAGACGCGTCTGTCACACAGATACATTTTATACCAGGTAAGGACACAAAACAGCATTTTTAGCAAGGATTTAGCAGATGCTTTTCGGTGTTATCTTTAGTTGTACATAGTAGCAGGAGGAACTTTAGGGTTTCTCGGTAAGAGTCCGACATAATTAACTCTGTTCTCCCTAGAAAAAGATTTCCATAAGGATTTACCCCCACAGAAAATAGAAAAGGATGTGTCAGCACATTTCTCAGTAGCATCTACAGTTTTAAAACTTAGAGAGTCCCAAAAGTATACACTAAGAACTTTTGCGTTGCATCTGATAAGACCTGGATACCTTCCTAAAATGAGCAAGACCCTATTTTGGTTTAGAGAAAAGGAAGGGAAAAACGACGATCCCGTCGTCATATATTTTAGGGCGAATTTCACCAAACTTTTATATCTATAATTATTTCTTTTACTGGGAATACATTCTGAATGTTTGACAGTTTTTCCATACTAGTACTGTCAGACGTTCATTTTATTCCACGGATAAAAGATAACTGACTATGGTATAAAATTTATCTAGTCGTAGTATTTGATAAAATGGCATAGTGACAGACTACTAATAAAATCAGTAGGTACGTTATGGTATTTTAAGGTGAACCACTACCAGGATAAGATTAGTTTTCAAGTGTTGGGTGGTGACTTATTATTGTATTTTGATTATTTGAATCTGATTAAGTTTATTGGTGATGAACTGATGACTAATTAATTGCACTGTGCTGTTATGCCTTAAAATATCTTATGAGGACATCTACATAATAATGTCCGATAAGTATTTAGACATAAAAAAACATGAAACAACAACGTTTTAATAAAACCTCAAACAGTTAATTTAACTCCATAGATATGTACATCAAAACAGTATTTTTCTTCGAAACCGTGAACAGTCCTGTGAAATTGCAGTTTATTCGTCTTTAAATATAAACAGATAGGAATAAAACACATATTTCGTTAGGGATTCACAGCCGTGGAGCTTGCCTGCGCCCACGCATTCGTTTATTATGAAACGTTTAGTCACCCAGTGACTTTGATAAGGAATTATTTTAGGACATTATTCATCTGTGTCACACTCACGAGGTACCTACTTACGCCCTTTTTTAGATATCGCTATGTATAGTCGATCTCAAAATTGGCTTACCACATTTGAAAAATAAAACTCCAGTACTTTAAAACTTCATCAAATTGAAACTAAAAGCTACTAATATAGCTGTGAGAGGACTGTATGTGTCACTGTTATTTTACCTCTGACAGCAGCAAACCAACAGCAACCTTATTGTAATGCGAATAAGGATCACTGTGGTTTTGACAGTTGCGCAATATCAGAGGTACAATAACTGAAAGGACTGTATTTTAACGTTTGAAATTCGACCATAGGGTGTTAAGTCTATAACGAGGTTGACTGTACGATAGTGAAGTAGGTAAATGTTTAATATACGATACTCGGTATCAGATATTATTACATATTTTTGAGCCAGAGTTTTTTTTTCGATAAGAAAATGCAAATAAACATTCTGCGTCGATATTTAATTTTGCTAGATCATATCGGAAGATAATATTTAGCAGAAATGATAAGAATGCAATGAACTAACCGTAAACCTGGCCTCTGAGGGTTAGGTACATGTAATACCTAATATCCTAAAAGCTAAACTTACAGTTCATTGATCGGTTTCTGCCAAGTTGATAACGAGCTTATCATTACTTATCAGCTATTAGCAACTCCTGTATCAAAAAAATTGGTCATCCCCGAACTACCTACATACTGCGAATAGTCTGAGCATGCTCTGTGAGTCTGAGTTTTAACAGTCATCCAGGATGTTGGATGACAGCATCAGTGGCAAGACGGGAAGTGGACTATTTTTGTCGGGAATCATGTAATCAACAAATTAAACTAACATAACCACTATTTGGAAACCGGCATGTCCTAGATAAATTCGAAGACATGTGACATCTTCAAACCCGCACTGGGCCCGCGTGGTAGATTACGGCCCACTCCCTCTCACAGAGATGAGGCCTGTGTCCCAGCAGTGGGAACATTATAGGCTGATTATGTGAGCACTATTTTAGGAGTATATTTTTATCTGCATAATAAGTATCTACAAGCTTCTGCCCACGACTTCGTCCGCGTGAAATTTCTTGTTCTGTTGTTCCCCGACCTACCCCGTCGCATCGCATCGCGTCGCCTGGCCGCGCTAATACTTCGTTTTTGCTTAGCGTTCTTTCTTACTTTTTTTTTCTTTTTGCTCGGTTGTTAAATAGCCTATAGCCTTCCTCAAGAATTGGACTACCGAATGTAAAAAAAAAAATTTTAATCCGACTGGTAGCTCCAGAGGTAAGCGCGTTCAAACAAACAAACTCTTCAGCTTCATTATTAGTATAGTTTTAGATTACCTGTGTGTGTAATAATCAAGAAAGACCGAGGAAAAGAAGATGGTCACGTGGGAGGAATGATATTGTTACAAAGGTGCAAATACTGAGCTGAAGGTTAACAGAGATGTCTGGATGAATTCCAAAATGTACAAGGTGGCAGGGACATTGAAGCGCAACCTGTTACCGTGCATAAATTCATGGATTAAATTCTGAACTCAAGTGCATTGAAATTTTTCATCGACTATTGAAAAAAAATTTTTTTTGTTCCATACATTTTGACTGCATAGGTTTTGCAATTTTCTGTGAAGCAACTGTCTGTTTTTTTTTTTAATAACCGACTATTTTCTACTCTGGGTATCTAGAATTGTGTGCTAAATTCGTGGTTACAGTTTGCGCGTCGATAACATTGACCCTGTACGTTACTTCGAAACAAAATAAATTGAAAGAAAATACATTTATTTAGCACAGACTAAGAGACACACAATACACCAGATAGTTAGATATTAGTCGAATATGGAATATGGGCTGGAGGATGTAGATTGTAGATGATGACAATATGTATCAACATTTATAATAATCAACTATGTCATTTTCCGTTCCAGGCACAGGCCGCCTAGTATCACTATCGGACGACAACAGCCTCCACTTATGGGAGATAAACGAGAAATCCCTGGTGGAGTTAAAGACATACTTATTCGAGGGTAAGAACAAGAAGATCTCGTCGTTATGCGTCGAGTCGACAGGCAAGCACCTGCTGATCGGCACCGAGGGCGGGAACATATACAATCTGGACCTTAACACGTTCGCCGTCACCGAAGATGTGATATATCAGGATGTTGTTATGCAGAAGTAAGTATTAAAAATTAAAATTAATAAATAAATAAATAATAATTAATATTTTTTTAAATATTCTTAAAAAAAAAATCCCAACAAAATTTTGCTAGTGACCTTTGTTAGTTTTAGTATCAAAATAAGTATACATAAAAGTGGCTCCATCTACAACTGTATTATCTGTTTCGTAATAAAATATTTTTAGTCTGTGGTAAGTACACATCCGTAATTCATTCGGTTATGGACCTAGTCCCACAATTCATATCAAATAAAAATGTTAATGTTTACGTATATTTCAAAAATGTCAACTGCAGGTTACTTAGTGCACAACCGTGTTTCATTATCCTTATACAAGTTTTAATGAAACAGGACCCTTTATTAGTTTTAGTATCAAAATAAGTATACATAAAAGTGGCTCATCTACAACTGTATTATCTGTTTCGTAATAAAATATTTTTAGTCTGTGGTAAGTACACAACCGTGATTCATTCGGTTATGGACCCAGTCCCACAATTCATATGAAATAAAAAAGTTAATGTTTACGTATATTTAAAAAATGTCAACTGCAGGTTACTTAGTGCACAACCGTGTTTAAATGTCCTACAAATATTAAAATTGTTTTTTTTTTCTTCTAATAAGGCAGTATATTCGTTTACTTATAAATATTGTTTCAACAGTTCAGAGAAAAATCAATGTTGATTGATTTATTTCGGACTAGCAGCGCCCCGCGGTTTTACCCGCATAAGTCTCGATCCCGTAGGAATATCGGGATAAAAAGTATCCTATGTCCTAATCCAGGTCCTGGTCTACCCAGGTGCCAAATTTCATCTAAATCGGTTCAGCGGTTATTGATTCCCCATACAAACTTCCACCCCTTTTCACCCCCAAGGCTGATTTCTGGGATTAAAACTATCCTGTCCTTTCCCGGGACTCGAGCTATCTCTCTATACCAAATTTCATCTAAATCGGTTCAACGGTTTAAGCGTGAAGAGGTGACAGACAGACACACTTTCGCATTTATAATATTAGTATGGATTCAGGTGTCAGTCTATTTTGTTACACATGAGAGATTTTATGAATGTAGTTTCCGGCGAGATTGAAATGATTCCATTCAATCGTTTGGTTGACAAATACTTTCTGATATTATAGTAGTTTTAATATGAATAATATAAATAGTCCGAAGAATTGCCAAACTTAAGTGGCAGTGGGCAGGGCACATTGCTCGCAGAACTGATGGCCGATGGGGCCGAAAGGTTCTGGAGTGGCGACCGCGTACCGGAAGACGTAGCATTGGAAGGCCTCCCACAAGGTGGACCGACGACATTGTGAAGGCTGCAGGAACCCCTTGGATGCTAGAAGCACAGAACCGGTCGAAGTGGAGGTCCTTGAGGGAGGCCTATGTCCAGCAGTGGACCTCTTTCGGCTGAATTCATTTGACTACCCTGGAGCTGTATGATGAAATATTAGTGCTATCATGATTCAGGTCGAAAAAAGGGACGGTGCTATATGTCACGTATAGCTCCGTCTCCCTCGCACTGGAATTATGATGACACTAGAATGTTATAATAAGACACCTGGTAGTGGTTGAGGACTAAATGAAACTTCGTTCATTTCTAAACAAATTGTTTATTCAAAAAGGTATCGACTAACCTCCTTCCATTTAACTTCCAGTTGTCCAGAAGACTTCAAAGTGAACCCAGGTGCAGTGGAAGCCATATGCGAGCACCCTAAAGTGCCGTCCCGCCTGCTGGTTGGCTATAACAGAGGACTCGTCGTGTTATGGGACCGCCTCGCCGCTGCGCCCACACACACCTTCGTGTCCAATCAACAGCTGGAGAGCTTGTGTTGGAATGATGATGGTATGTCACTTATAAAAAAATTAATGTCAACGTAACAAAAAAGTAGTGAAAAAATTTACATTCACAGTTTTTTTTTTAACTGGCGATATGAGCGATCCTTATCTTATTTCAAGCCTAGTTACTCACTACAAAACCAACGGAATCTGCATCAGCCACTAGGTGGTCTTTTCACTGGCACCACGCAAGTGAACGCCTTCATTCATTTACCTTTCCTACTTATACACCGTGATCCGAACGATATACATAGACCAGGTGTTCAGACCATGGAAATAAACATTTTTCATTAGTGAAAAATTAATGAATTCTTATTTTTAATTTTTTGATAATTTTCATTCAAACTAAATACCTTGACGTAAATCGCCCGATATGCATGTCTCTTTATCCGAATTGGCAACGACGTATATTTAGCGGGCTGAAACTTGTTAAAACTAAGTTAAGACCTTTTCTTACTGCATAGCTCAATTAAATTTAATTAATTGAAATTACAAATATCTTTGTAACGAAGCCTTTTTAAGTACTACTTCCTTTGTTAGGTTTAATTTGTAAAAGCTATAGAAGTGATTGCCAAATTTTATGGATAACGTGAAGAACGCGGTGTAGAGGTATGAGGCACAGGGAGTAAAGTTCACTCATCGTCCATAGCAAAGGGAGGATCCACCAACCAGACGGGTGTTGTGTCTTGAGGGCTACTGCCCGACGATTGAGGTCGGTACGTTGTAAATATGCTAGTTGCGCGGCAAACTGCATGCAAGATTTTGCATGACGTCACTGTGATGCGTAGTTTGCAAGCGGCGATGTAGATGCGCCACATGTTTGTACCTTTTGGACGTAACACCAATTCACCTTCAGAATTAAAAAAAAAGAAAATAGTGAGCCTTTTTGAGAATTTATCCACCATTATCTTAGCTAACGGTGATAAAGCCCTCATTACAATACAATGTGTTCTTAAGACCTTCTAAGAGCAGTCCTTAGAACTATCTTTGGTCCTTGATATTATTTATCTAACACTCTAACATCTCTCTCCAGGCGAGCACTTCACCTCATCGCACAACGACGGCTCCTACGTGACGTGGGAAGTCGCGGGCGCGGCCAGCGACCGGCCACTGAAGGAGCCCATCACTCCGTACGGGCCCTACCCTTGCAAGGCCATCAACAAGATACTGAACAGGACCAGTGTGGACGGCGATGAGATCACTATATATGCAGGTAGGTTATCTTCAAATAGTATATCCTTTATGTTCAAGCTGCTGGGCCTGTTTTCTGTGTGAGGAAGTGGACGGTAAACCATCACACGCCCAGTGGTAGATTAAGCTCCACATCTAAACACTGGCATACTTAAAAAAAACTATTGATTTTTTGTGTAGAGTTTTGCTACTTTTGACGTTAAGAACTAGCTTACTTATCAATCCGGAATAAAGGTTTTCAACCTACGGTATAACGGTCACAAAAACTTTAATTTTCGTTTTATTCTATATATGACTATGTTAAATCTAGTTATTAAGATAGCGCTATTTTGCATCTCGGGGCAAATCTTTGAAAGGAGGGACTCTAATCTAACCAAGTCCTTACCAGTTTGCTTCGCATTCACAGGATTTAAATTAATGTGCGTGTGTGTATATTAATTTGGGGCAAAAATACATTTATTTTCTTTCTTACTTTTTACTCACATTCCACTATCATTAAACACTACAATTTTGATTACAGGTGGTATGCCGCGAGCTTCATACTCCGACAAATACACGGTCACAGTACAACAGGGAGAGAAACACGTCGCCTTCGATTTTACTAGCCGAGTAAGTAAAGAAAAAATAACGCTACAATAAGCCAATAAAGCCTCAGCCACGACATTGGGCGGTGCGTCTTGCGGCGCGGGTCGGTCTGCGACTCGCCCGTCGGTCTATGTCCATAATTCGTCCGTCGCACTTGCCGGTCGCGCTGCTCTGGGTCGTGGCCACTGCGCTGTGAGCTAGTACTGTTGTTGCCATCGCACGCCTCTCCGCTCCGCCGGCCGCGGTCGCTCGAGTGTATCCGCGCCGCAACACGCACCGCAAGTCGCACCGCTGCGACTCTAAATAACTTCTAATATTTCTTCTCGCCGCGATCGCAGCCGCAAGACACATGTCGCGCGAGCGGTGATGACGTGGACCTGGGGTAATAGCAATAAGAACAGTGGAAGACTAAAGATACGATTAAATAATTGTGGGAAAGATAATATGGTTACAAAGTGGGTAAATACTGAGATGTTGGCTAATATAAAAGTCAAATTCAAGAAAGTTCATACATTTTAGAATAGGTCTGTTTAATCATTAACTTGTATAGTGTATACATATAAGAAGAAAACATGCGGCATTTATTAAGTGAAGACTTTCTTTTTTTTAATTTAGTATTAATATTTTTTAGGTAATTGATTTCTTCACAACGACGCCTGTGCCACCGGACGGCGTGCCGCTACAAGAGGATCGGCCTGAAACTCCTGCGCAGATGCTACTACAAACCGTCAACCAAGTCGCTGCTGCTTTAGTAAGTTATAAGACAATTTTTCTTTATAAAGTCCTTTAACTAAAACTCCTCGTTTACGGTTTATTTCTGACTTAGCAAGGCATAACTAATTTTGTGATTTATTGGATTATTTAAATATATTACAATAACGTAAAATCCGTGTTGTTATCCTGTAATTACTTTAAAGAATTTCTTTAATTACTAACGAAAACTTTTACTATACTAAACTTCTACTATATCAAGAAGGTCCTTGCTGAGCACGATTAAAAGTGCTACTTTTAAATGCTACATTATTCCAGTGCAAAAAGGGATAACGCTATAAGTTCTATTTACTTCCATCTTTTTCTCGCACTGGGTCACTTTTCGATGAGAACCCAGTATGTACATCTAGAAAATTCCATACCCTAACACCTACCTTCCTTCCAGGTGGTATTAGCAGAAGAAGAGCTAGTGGTGATAGACCTGTGCGACGAGCGCTGGCGGCCGCTGCGCCTGCCGTACCTGGTGTCCATCCACGCGTCCGCCGTCACCACGGCGCAGCTGGTCGACAACGTGGCCTCCAACGTGTACGACAACATTGTAGCTGCTGGTGAGTTACTTGTAAATCCAGTCAAAAAATTGTGGTACGCAATCCAAAGAAAAGTATCTTCAGATGTTAATTTTATGAACTTGACGACTCATATAAGTAGACTCAATCTATAGTGGACGTAGGCTGCATACTTTTTGTTTTGCTGACTGTACCATGATATCGATTAATCAAACTGTAAAGCTATTGTAACTGTTTCAGTGTAGACTGAGCCTAAAAGAAATCACCTTAAAGTCTAAATTGCATAGAGAAATTGTGAAAAGCATAACTCGTCTGATGGCTCCCCAAAATTATTAACACGGTACAAAGCAGAAAAACGTTGACGTGATTTTTAACGTGCATATTTCTTTATCTTGTGTTAATATTATGTTCTGACTTCCGTCTAAAGCTTCCAGCTTCAGACTCAGCTTCACTATCTGTAGTGAATTTGACGAATACTTATTCTTTGCCACAGGTCAACAGCAAAACGACAACATGTACTCCGAGAGCGCCTGGCCGATATCCGGCGGCATCACAGAGTCCAGCGAACATGCCGAACGTCAGTTGTTACTGACGGGACACGAAGACGGCTCCGTACGCTTCTGGGACGTCACAGGAGTCGCCATGACACCGTTGTACAAGTATACCACATCGCAGCTGTTCAGGTGAGGAAACAGGAATACTGTTTGATTATGATGTTTCGATGAGCTGATGCTTTATTCACCTACTTTCGTTAAAGGGGTCTTCCCGTCTTACTGAACAATTTTCCCATTAAGATAAAGGGGCTTGTGGCTTGCCGCGGTTGGTCCGATCCAAACATAGTTAGGAAAAGGCAGAAGAATGTGCGATTTAAAAAAAACACTTTCATACGGCATTTTGGAAACTCGTTAAGTTTTTAACGAGCCAGGACATTGATTTCATATAAAAGTTAATCATTATGACGGGTAGAATCACCTCTTAACTATTGCAGGTAAATAAAACAGTCTGTATACTATACGAGAGAATCTTAAGTAAAATGCAGAAAAACAATATTTAAATAGTAACTAACAATTTCGTGGTTAATAATTAATTAGAAATATTTTTTTAATAATAGTTAACTAACCCCCTACTGATTTCATTTGTAAATTGAATTGTGACACATTAAATAAATGCGAAATAGTCTAAATTCTAAATGCTTTCTTAATTTACATTTTAAATACATACTTGGAATCTTCTAATAAATCTCTAGTTTCTTAAAAATGATAACTTACATAGCCTGCTAAAGTCACTCATAGCTTGCTATAGAGGCCTCGGCACGCAGTGGACATGCGGGTACAAAATTGTCGTGACGTAATAGTAGTGTAGCGTTTTCTTTGCACATGGCTTTTAATACTCCGATATTCACCGTGTTTAACAATTAGTCTGCAGAGTCGCGGAAACCTAATAAGATTATGTTTTGATATATTATTATCATCCAAACGATCTTAAATACCAACCTTTAACGATATGAGCAATACGTGTTTTTGTACAATATTATTTCTCCGTGTAGAATGCGGAATGCATTATTTTTTCTTGCTTACCTACAAAAACATTTAATTATTTGCATACTTGCAAACTACTATTATTACCCAAGAAGACAAAAGAGTTATATCTGTACTTTCCTGTCCCTCTAATCTATAATTTACGCCAAAAGTGCAGAATTCGCTTGAAAGTGTGATTCTCCTAGCCCCCGGAATAAGGGGTAATTCCGGTGTATAACGATTTTTACATTTAGCCCCTTTGATATTACACGGATTTCCCACTTATTATGAGGTTACATATTTTTTACAACAAGTAATTCTGTATCAACTGATTTTTAATTAAAACAAATGGAAAAATCCATTTAAACACATATTGAACTATACATGCTCAGAAAGTCTTAACTTGTAAAATTGAATACCATCACGACATTTTTAACCCCCGAAATGGCGACTGTATCGACGCCTTTAACGTTAGCTAACGATTTGTTCCTCTGCTTATTGCTTGCTCATAACGAAGTGGGCTCAAACGGTCGACCACAAGGTAACAGATAATGTTGTAAGCATGGAAAATTATTTTATTGCCAGCTGCATGCTTATATTATATATTTTTCTTCAATTCAGGCATATTCATGCCGGTTTTCATAGACAAGTAATGCACGCAATATTGAAAATATTATTAGTTGAGTTTTCTTTTAATAGTTTAGTTTTTTGTCTCACTTTTGGTTTCTTTTTCTTACTGTTGTTATAAACTGTTACATTTTTAAAGCATCTCATCTTTTTCTGCGAAGACTAAGCGTAATTAGAAATTAAATCACGCCTCGTTAGTAGTCCATTGTTCATTGCCTAGACTTTATCCAATGATACCTGGAAAAGTTGGCCAAGGCCCGTATTAGGAAGTATTAATGCCATCATGATTCCAGCGCGAAAAAGGGATGGCTTAAGGACATGTATAGCTCCGTCTCTTACACTGGAATCATTATGGCATTAAACCCTCATAATACGGCACCTAGCTGGCTCAATTTCAATCCACAGTCATCTAAAATGTATTTTCCTTAGTTTTCGTTGGATTTATTGTGAAACCCTTCATTTTCATGATTTTTGCCTCAGACTTTGTGCCGCGTGGTCCCCGGATAAGACCTCTCTTTTCAACTGAGTATCGCAAAAAGGCAACATTAATTAACAACCACAGTACTATATATGAATTTTTACGTTACTTTCTCGAGCATCGTCACGCCGTATTCGCACTTATGCTTTTGTCGAGAAACGCGGTTCTGTTTCGCGCAATATTTTCGCAGCCGCGTTGATTTGCCAACACATTTAACCACGCTTTTGCCAGGGACTACTATTTACCGTCATTTCCATATAATCAATGTATTATTTCTATGTGTAGTGGTGAAGAAATAGGCGAGAACAACGACAGTCAGAACGACGAAGAGGAATGGCCTCCATTCAGACGGGTTGGCACCTTCGACCCTTATAGCGACGACCCACGACTTGCTGTTAAAAGGGTAAGAATAAACATAAATAATTATGCAGAAACCTTTACTGTTACTATTGAAGATTAAAAGCATTACAGTAGGTCTATTTTAGGGTAAATAAATCCTATGCTTTGACGCCCAAAACACAGCATTTTTTTACCATTATTTTAATGAGCTTTGCCAGTTTTTTAATTTTTAACCAATGCGTCATGATCGTGAACGGGCGCCGTCGGTAGTGACTCATCTCTTTGCTGCCTTATTTTAATTTAATATTAAAATTGTTTTTAACGTTCTGCATCGTTCTCACATGCATAATTTCAACATGAATGATGTAATCAATATTTTGTAAACATATTATTTTAATTTAAAAGTGTCCGTTCTTCTCCATAGGTACCCACTATGCTTTGGAATGGGCAACTAGCTTCATCTTTCTGACTGACCGACCCCTTGACAATTCAAAAGTGCCTGTAATTGGTTTCTTTGAAATAAATGCTTTGAATTTGTGTTCAAGTTGCTAAAAAATCTATGTTTTGTCAGTGTAATGTCACTGGGATCATAAAAATAAACTCTAATTTTGAGTCGCCTGTAGATCAATTTATTATTTAGGAAAATATTGTGAGTATATAACAATAAAATTGTATATTGCTTTCTAGGTAATCCTGTGCCCATTATCGGGAATGCTGACAATCGGCGGTGCGGCTGGTCACATAGTTGTCGCGAGCCTGAAGACGTCTTCCAACACTGCAGAAGTTAAGGTACATACATCATAATTTTATAAATAAAACTCCTGCCTACATGTAATTTAATCTTTAATAATTTTAATTTAAAGTTAACTGGTCTTCATGTCTAGTAGTCACAAGCAATACTGCTGAGCAGGGGGTCTAGAGTTCGATTTCAAGATTAGCCAAATTGTTTTTAGGGTTTTCATTAGAAAATTCCTAGTAGTTGCCCTGAGTTTAGAATTGTGCCCAGTTTACAGTAATTGGCTCGCCCTATAATATGAAAATTTTAACACTACTGGGGACATGTGGGGAATTTTACAGCCATGCCAACCCCTTCGGAAGCGAATATCAAATATGTTCTCTAATATAAGTTGTTGTTTTCCAGTCTGTGACAGTGAACATCGTGTCGGATCGTGACGGCTTCGTGTGGAAGGGACACGACCAGCTCACGCTCAGATCAGGATCACTCACATTTCCACAAGGATACCAGGTGAGTCTCGTAATATTGCATAGTATGTTTTTACGGATCTCTACTGTGAAAGTCTATGTTTAGGTTCATTGTACACATGTTCTAACTATGTTTCTTTCCGCAGGCGAGTTCTGTTGTACAACTGGTCCCGCCAGCGGCAGTGACAGCTCTGGGCGCGCACTGGGAGTGGGGCCTGGTGTGCGGCGGCACCGCGCACGGCCTGGCGCTGGTCGACGCCATCAGCACCCGCGCGCTGCTGCACAAGTGCACGCTCAACCCGCACGGTAAGGCAGGAGGAGCCAGGCGAGATTGTGTTGAGTGCAGGGCTTGGAACCGATACCTCAAGTACAGGTCCAGTACCGGTACTTAACGGTTCTTGCATTTCGGTACCAAAAGAAAGAAAGTAAAGTTTATTTAGACACAGTTCGTGAAACACTAAATACAAATGAAATAAGTAACAAAATAAAAAGTGAAAGTAATGTTTTAACAACAATAGCGTTTTTTGCCTCACGGCTGCGCCAAAAAGGTCATGGTCATTTCAGCATTGATGATCACAGATTCTGTCTGACTGGTTTTCTCATTAGAAAACCAGCGTCAGACAGACTGTGATATAAAAAAATATTTTCTCCAGATCATTCCGGTGCTGGCGATACGCCAATTTCAAGGAGAAAGTCGTTCAAGAAGTCGCTGAGGGAGTCGTTCAGAAGACTGCGAAAAGGAAGGTCACAACGACGTCAAACTACCACGTCAAGCCCAACTTCACCCACACAAGTGAGTATGCGTAGCTATTGTATCCAGTCATATAGTATCTATCTAGAATAATCATAAATTGGGATGAGCACCTGATGGGAGAGCTTAGCGACTCGTCACCTTGTGGTATCACCCCTCCCGCACCACGCAGCTACCTCAGGCAACGTCTCAATAAATCGGTCGGCCTATAGAAACCAGCTATGATACCGAAATCTGCTGCATGTCTAGTTACATAACATTGCGTGTTTTGTTAGAGACCACATCTCTGTTTGAAATACATTTCGAGGCCTATGTCTTACAAAGATATAGTCGCTGCAGACCTGCTTTAGACTCTGCTAGTGGTTCAAATTTAAATATGCCTTCTTCCTTTGCAGCCTATCCCCAAGAAGCCGGCAGACAAAGCAGCTTCAGATACAGACGCAGAGTTAAAGCCAATAGAACGCGCCATCGAAGCGCGGCCAGCGGATGACGGGTTCGGATCCATGGTGCGATGTCTGTACTTCGGGAGGACATTCCTTATCAACAGTACGTACAGCTTTATTGTCAAGGCCTACACCAGTATACTATTATTATTGAAGTGAAACTTTAGGCGCGTTGGCCATTTTTTGAGATGGGAAAAAACCTTTAAACTCGCGCCACTGCTACCGTAAGTGACACCGCGCGTGTGTTGTTTATAAGACGATTAAAAAAATACCCGCTTCGGATGTGTTCGGCTGTCCTCGGTTTTAATGTATATCCAATATGTCAGTGAGTGATGGCAAAGTATTCTGTTTGTGTTTTGTTTTCACTTCTGTCTGCACTCCCGAAGTGCCACTGTTTTTTTTAACATATTTTCTCTATTCGTACCTACAAAAGTAAGAAAATAATTTAGTAGTCCTTGATGTTCATCATACATACATTGTTTCTTTGGTATTCCTCTACTTTTAGCATAACAGCATAGCATAGTATAATCAGCCTATAATGTTCCCACTGCTGGGACACAGGCCTCCTCTCTGTGAGAGGGAGTGGGCCGTAATCCACCACGCGGGTCCAATGCGGGTTGGTGGTTCCTCTACTTTTATAACAATCGAAATTCAAACTCAAAACTTTATAATTACTAAACATTAAAAAAAAACCTTTGTTACAGCACAAAACTCAACACCAACCCTCTGGGCGGGCACAAACAACGGAACTGTATACGCGTTCACGATAACCGTGCCGAACACAAACAAGAGGAAAGACGAGCCCGTCACGTGCCAACTAGCCAAGGAAATACAGCTGAAGCACAGGGCCCCGGTCATAGGCATCACTGTGCTGGACGGGGCGGCAGTACCGCTGCCCGACCCGCTAGAGGTACGTCGTTAAAATAGTAGTAGACTGTAGAATCTTCTGTTGAACTTATCAACATTATGCCTCCTTCGCAATATGAAATGTGAGGTACAGACGCCAGCACATCAAGCTACCGAAACTGTCAAATTTTCCCAATCAACTTTGAACCTTATGCTTTAGCAATAAAGTTGATCTATTAAAGAAATTTGACAGTTTGTAGTAGCTTGATGTGCTGGCGGTTGTACCATACCTTAGTCTCTATTGCAAACAAAGACTTGTTTAAATTTTTGAGAATAGAATGTCAGTCTATTTGTAGACAGAGGGCAAAATGCAAAAGTTGGATCACATTATGTAAGTCGTCAGTTACTGACAAGTACCTCGATTCTGTTATTAACCTTAAAATTGCATAGAATCTTTAAGATCTAAAGGTAAAAGAGAGAGACGTGTTACTGGGGAGTTGTGCCTCTTCTCCTCAGCACGAACACTAGTAAGTGGTGAATGGCGAGCATTTTGGGCCTAAAACGAACTTTTTTGTAACTTTGACTTTGTCACTAGTCATTCTCCTCCTTATTCGAATGAATGTTTTTTTTTTTTGTTTTAAATGATCGAACAGTAAATAAATTAATGAATCCTTTTTCCTTAGGTTGAACGTGGCGTGTCACCGCTGCCCGAGAGCGGCACGCACCGCGTGGTGATCACGTCGGAGGAGCAGTTCAAGATCTTCACGCTGCCCTCGCTCAAGCCGCACAACAAGTACAAGCTGACCGCGCACGAAGGCGCCAGGGTATGTTACACTCAAATTCAAAATATTCTGTATTACATAAACCTACATGGCGCTCATGTAACGTCAAAAGCGAAATGCACGGTTTCAATTGGTCATAGTAGTGACACGAGATTATACACAATAACTGAGACTTTCACTAAGTTTTAGTAGACTTTCGGATATCAGTTCATTTTATCGATACTAACTATTTAAGAGGACTAGTAGAGCGAAGTGTCCTTGAGAAACGCATGCACACATATACACAATCGACGCGTACGCCATCTAACGACGACGCCCATCACAATTATGACATACAGCATACGATTTACGATTACGCCCGAGTATTCCAATAGATGACGCGGAAACAAGTAGTTATGACAACAAAATTATTAACCGATTTCTAAAAAGGAGGAGGTTCTCAATTCGGATTTGTTTATTATTATTTTTTTTATTTATGTTCGGGTCCTATATAGACGACCTCCATCATAAATAGACGGATTTGCAAAATTCTTTTTTTGTTCGAAAGAGGTTTGTTTCGAAAGG
Source organism: Luperina nickerlii (assembly GCA_963855955.1). NCBI lineage: Eukaryota > Metazoa > Arthropoda > Insecta > Lepidoptera > Noctuidae > Luperina > Luperina nickerlii. The sequence goes on from OY979665.1 coordinate 6,335,290, forward strand.
GTCACATTTAAATTTCGTAAAGATCTGATGATGAGTTTCGGAGACAGACAACGGAACTCTTCAATAAATGCCAGCAAATCAACCGCGATCGCTGCTATCGCATTTGTATGCATTATTTACGCAATCACACAACATAACATCACGCCTGTACCCTTAAAAGTGGTAGGCAGATGTGTTTAATAGCTTCCTGTCGCTGATATTCACATAGCAAGTAGTGTTATATGAATTTGTGTGGGGTAGGTAGGGACAACTGAAAAGTGATAAATAAAAACTGTTTTTACAAAAAAAAAACAACCGACTTCCAAAATAAACCACTACAAAGTGAAAAATAACTTTAATTTCGGAAGTCGGTATCGTCGGTTGTAGCTTTGTAGTGTTTTTTTTTTTGAAAGTCGGCAATAATAAATTATACGTTGTACGAGTAACTACCCATTCGAACTGCTCCTAAGAAAATATTGTTGGTACGCGTCAAAAGTGCTCTAAAGTGTCGTTAAAAGTGCTGATCGTGTGAATAATATCAATAACAACAATCCGACTACAATTAATAAGTGACTTGGTGCTTTGTGTATCATTTCTAGACAAAAAACGTATCAAAATAGTTATTCATCTACCGTCAGGAGTAATTCACCAGTTATAATAAAACGCGTAAGCGCCGCAGATAGCACGGCGCATACGACGTTCTTCTCGCGAGCTCGCTGTTAGTTCGCTCGTTGTATTGCGCAGGGCCTTTATTAGAGTGCACTTTTACCAACAAAGATTGAAGGGGTCTTTAATAGTGTGCTTGGAACAGTATACATTTTTTCCTTTTTAATAATTATTTCGGCATTGGAATTGTTGTGAGACTGACTATTAATTGGAATGGCTTCGTCAACATTGTTATGGGGATGCTGTGCTAATGAAGACAGCAAGGATGGAAAAAAATCGATTAATTGTTCCAAATGCAATAAATTGTATCATTTTGAGTGCCTGTCTCTTCCGGAAGTTTCCGAGGACACGGATGTCTACTGTAAATGGAGGTGTTCTAATTGCGGGAGTCACATCTCGAATACCTCCAAAAAGGAATATACTCCAACCCGTAATGTCTCCACCTCTAGGGGGAACAAGAGACCAGCTTTGAACTCGCCCCCTGAAGCAACCTTTGTGACTCGTGATGATGTACGCGATATCCTCCAGGAAGTAATACAGGCTGAATTCGCTTCTATGCTTCGTCAAATAAACAATACAATACTCAACGTCGTAAATAAAGAGCTTGAACCGATTAAGAAAGAACTTACGGAGATGACGGCGTCATTGAATTTTCACATACAGGAGTTTGAAGAATATCAGTCTGAACATAGGGCTTTGAAAGTCTCGGTAAAAGACTTAGAGACAGAAAATACTAACCTTAAGAGGTCAGTGGCGGATATGGGCCAGCGAATCAACTATTTGGAGCAACAGGCACGTTCGACTTACCTTGAAGTTCATTGTTTGCCCGAAAATAAACAGGAGAATCTCTATACAGTCGTTAAGCAACTAGGATCAGTCGTTGGATGCAAGTTGAGCGACACCGATATCCATCATTGCACCCGTGTAGCCAAACTACAAAATTCTAGTGCCCGCCCGCGCTCTATCGTAGTCCAATTGGCCTCCCCAAGAACTCGTGACCTGCTCTTGGCTTCTGTCATTAACTACAATAAAGGCAAGAATAACATCGAAAAACTAAATACAGCGGACCTTGGACTGGCTGGTGAAAAGAAGCCAATATATGTGCAAGAACATTTGTCTCCTTCTAACAAAGCGCTGCATGCTGCTACTAGACTTCAAGCAAAAGAAAAAGGATATCAATTCGTCTGGGTTAGAAATGGTAGAATCTTCGTCAGGAAAAGTGATGGGTCAGAACATATCCTTATTAAGAATCTAGAGTCCCTAAATAAGTTGACGTGAAAAAAAACATACTTTATATTTAATTTAAAAATACATGTAATTGTAACTTGAATATAATACAAAATTCGATAATTTACAAATTTATCACCAGAATTGTAGAGGCGTGAGAACAAAAACGCTTATTATCATCTTTCGTAATGTATGCTGTAATAACTATGACATTATCATTTTTACAGAGACTTGGCTTAATAATACCGTACTGAGCAGCGAGCTGTTCGACGACAGATACATTGTATACAGAAGGGACAGAGAAAGTTCTTGTCTACAGAGTAGTAAAGAAGGTGGGGGTGTTTTGATAGCCGTAAAAAAATCTATAATTTCCAAACGAGCAGAACAATTTGAAAGTAATTGTGAAGACCTTTGGGTAATTTTAGATCTACCTGCGGCGCGATCTGTACGTCGTCGGGCAGCTCTCTGTTCTGTATACCTGCCACCACCTGTACGTATCTCGTACTTGGAACACTTTTTGGACAAATGTAATGCAGTGTTTGAACAGTTAAACTTATCATATGTCTGCATCGCAGGTGATTTCAATATCGGTGATATCGATTGAAGTATAGTCAATAATTCTGATAAATGCCTTAAGTTGTCCAATTTAAGTCAAACTTTGATAGATTTCACGTATGTTAATAGGCTTAGTCAATTTAACAATGTATGTAATGCTTCAAGCCGCATTTTAGATCTTATACTATGTAACCATTCATTGTGTAGAGTGAGTCAAAGTGAGGATCCGATTGCTAATATTGACCAGCATCATCCACCCCTCGATATCGTGATTTCTCTAAATAAGGAAGCTAAACTCCCATATAACACTACCTGCGGTAGACCTAATTTCCGAAAAACGAGTTACATACCAATTCGGAAATATTTGAGTGAAACTGACTGGGATGAGTTACTTGAAGCACAGCAGGCAGTTAATGAGATGGTGGAGGTATTATATGACGTTATTCAGGAAGGTATAGAAAAATTTATAACTAAGCGAGTGCCAAAAAAAAGTAAATTTCCACCATGGTTCAATCGAGATCTAATCAAATTACTTAATTGCAAAAATAAGATCAGAAATCGCCACAATATTTACAAAAACCCTTTAGACAGAATTGAACTGCAGATTATAACTAAGCGCTGTAATGACCTAGCAAAACTTTGTTACAACAATTATATGAAGCGATTGGAAAACGAACTCAAAAATAATCCGAAGTTTTTCTGGAGTTACGTTAAAACTAAAAGAGGTGGGTCAAGCTCTTATCCCGTTATTTCTTCTAGTACACGTTTAGATGAATATGTACTTTTATCAATAACTTCACAATCGTGATCTTCCTGTGGTACCACTGTTTCCAATCTATAAAAAAAATAACATCACATATCATCACTTATCATCTATCGCTTTCCATCAGGCGTGATCGAGGTCAAAAGCGGGCCGCCCATTCATCAATAATAAAATGAAAAAAATAGAAGATTTTAAATTACGTTTTTAATTATTTTAAATTAAGTTAAAAGGAGGCTCAATAATTTAAAAAAGTGCATCATTAGAAGCGCAAAAAGTTTTTAGAGGTTCATTAATTTCAAAAAGTGTCCATCATTAGCAGGTCAATAAGTTTTGAAAGGATAGGTTAAATATTTCCTTTTAATAAATCAATTCAATTTCCTCACATAACTTTTTTCTCCAAGTGAATTCAGACATGCTGTCTTAGGATTAATTAAGCAAACTACTCCATGAGGGCAATAAAGATCAACATAGTTCATAATGCTGCAATTAACTTTGTGTCTGGGTACGGTCTACCCATTCTCCTTTGTCAAGTAAGTAAGGCCTTTTACACATTATGCCGTGTCTGCGGCAGCGCCGCCGCGCACCGCCCGCCACGGTATTTTTATCTATACAGTATTCTATCTTCATAAAAACGGTCGGAACGCGAATCATACCTACGCGCCTCGATTTCGGTTTACACTCGGTTAACAAACAGTCTCGAATGCTCCGCAGTGACGAGTGGACGCCGGACGGTGTGACGGTTTCGTAAGCAGTAAGCGTGCAATTTGTGACAAATATTCATTGAAATAAGTACAAGTACTTACTTAATAATATGGCAAAGAGACTATATTGTGCTGTTTTTGGTTGTTTGAATTCGTCAATAAGTTTTTTTAATTAAATCTATTGATCAAAAAGACCATGTATTTTTATTGAACTCTTTCTATTCCATTCAAAACGTGTTTCTATTTTATAAATGAAAAGTCTTTTTTACAAAAAAAAAACTACGGACTTCAAAAAAAAAACAACAAAGTAATTAACTTTAATTTTGGAAGTCGGTGTCGTTGGATCTGCATTTTCGTTTTTTGACACCGACTTCCGAAATTAAAGACTTTATTTTTCACTTTGTAGTATTTTTTTTGGAAGTCGGTTGTTTTTTTTTGTAAAAAAGTTTTATTTTTCACTTTTTAGTTGTACCTACCCCGCCCAAATTCATATAACACTAATTGCTATGTTAATATCAGTGACAGGAAGCTATTGAACACATCTGCCTACCCCTTTAAAGGGTATAGGCGTGATGTTATGTTGTGTGATTGGGTAAACTGGCATGTATTGAAGAGTTCCGTTGTTTGTCTCCGAAACTCATCATCAGATCTTTACGAAATTTAAATGGGACCATTTCGGAATAAACCTCTTTTGAACAAAAAAAGAATTTTGCAAATCCATCTACATATTTTTATGACGGAGTTATGTCCGAACATACATAAAAAAAAAATAGAAACATCCGAATTGACAACCTCAAGTCGGTTAAAAAAAATATTTACCTATACCTATAGGTAAATATTTTTTTTAACTTCTTGAGTTTCTTTCTAGTTTTGTGACTGTAGGTACAGTCACAAAACTAGAAAGAAACTCAAGTAGGTTGATGAAATTAAAATACTGTAGGCGGTAGGGGTTATTAATAGTAGTTTATAAAACTGTTGCATAATAAGGGGTATTAAACACGAGTGTGTGTTTACAAACCGAGCGGAGCGAGGTTTGTAATAGTATCACACGAGTGTTTAATACCTTATTATGTGCAGTTTTATACAACTTTTTATCTACTTTCATACATTGAGATTGAATATACTAAATAAAAGATCAAAGTTCAAAAAGTAAGACATACTTTACTGTTTATGATAATTATTGAAGTTTTGTATGAGTCATTTCCGTCGCCGCATCTAAAATATCGGGCGGAGTCAAATTTCCTTCACATTCACTGGTATCAGACATTTTTAAGCAATAATAGAATAAAACACTAAATTCAGAAAAAACGTAAAAATGGGCCAAAACCCCAGCTCTTCACCGCACTTTAGCGCAACCACAGATAAGTAAAATTTACACAACAAAACTTCACGCTCCCGTATATATGTAAAGCCCCATCCACACGCTGGCTGTTTGTCACAAACACCGCAAACAGCAAACAAAGTGCCAAACATCCTTTGATCTGGCAAGAAAAACCGACACCGATGCCGGACACTGCCCAACACAAACACAAACAGGCAAACAACGACAAACACCCATCCACATGTCCGTGTTTGCTGTTGGCTGTTTGCCATTGTTTGTCAAGCATGTGGATGGGGCTTAACGAGTTCGATTAAAAAAAGTTATGCATTCTCCTTAGTGATTTAACTTCTTGGTTAACCTGTATCGTAATGGAAAAAAAATTACTTTATAACATTATTTTGTTCGAGAAATAGTGTTATAATGAAATTTTTTTTTTCTATTTCGGTATTGTGTTTATAAAGTATGTCAATATAAACTCGTTTAAAATTTTATAATTAGAATTTTACGACATGAAAGTAGATAAAAAAAATTATATAATACAGCGGCGCCGCCGCCGCCGCGGTGCCGCTGTATTGGTTGCCCTTGGATTTGCATGAACCCTTGCACACGGCGGCGCCGCGGCGGCGGCAGCATGATTCGGCGGCGAGTATTGCTACGGTTTTATCAAAACTCGTCGCCTCCGCCGCGGCGCCGTGTGTTCATCATCATACAAATCCAAGGGTGACTGATGCAGCGGCGCCGCGGCAGTGGCGGTGCCGCTGCAGCTGCGGCATAATGTGTAAACAGCCTCAAAGATAGGTACCTAACATTCATACATAATATTATGAATCTATTTATTATAAACGAAATCAATAATAATAAAAACCAAAATCTTGCTTGTGATAATTTTCATCGCAATTTTTTGATGAATTTGTTATTTCGTTATGCCCAATATCAATAAGTTAGGTGCTTTTAGATTTTTTTTAATTGTAGTTTCGCATTAGAAATAACTTCCGTGTTGATATTTACGACTGTGTTTCTCCTGTGAAAGATAATTACATTGTAGACGTTTTAATTATTATTTATAAAAAAATAATAAATAAATTCAAAATACATTTAAAAAGAAAACTTCGGTTAGAGAATCCCTGGGAATCGAACCCGGGGACTCTTGAATACAAATGTACACATCGGCCTCATACGCTAACGTAACAGTTACGAATGTAGTCGAAAAAGTTGAGCTTATGCGTATATGCGTCATGACTGCACTATCTTAGACGTTTCTAAATTCATAGTTTTATTGTTAAAAAAATAAATATTCAATAATAATAAAATGCTCTTATTTTTTAATTTCGTATATATATATATAATATGTTCAGCGTTTTATATGAACGTTTTGTAGTCCGAACGGAATTTTTCACTTCATATTTACAATAAATGATAATTGATAACAAGGTTACGCTATTTTAACTTCAAAGTATTTTATATTTACACGAAATAAAAATATTTACGCAAAGAAGATTATGCAAATAATAATAAACAATGAATTTACAAATAAAACTTTACAAAAACATAACAATCTTGGCGGAAATATTGCGGCGAAAAGAGCGACACGTCCGTATAGCATCAGGCCTCGGCCGGCAGTGTCGCTACACAGCGTTTACGCACACATGCGCACGTATTTTGTTCGAAAATAAGAATATGCGATTTACAAAGAATCTATTGTTTGGACAAAAAAATTAAAACACTAGTATTTTAGTATGTTGCTTGTAGAATAATCTGACAAAAAATCAGAATGATTGTATGTATTTTAGTATGGATTTTATTGTAAAAAGAAAATTTTTAGAGGCATCTTCATGATTTTTTTCTATCGTATCAAATTAGTTGTATTATGTTTTCACCACACTATCTATCTAGCATATATCCTGAAGAATATCATATATTTTTCTGATTTTTTTTACTGTAGTCTATCATATACTTTTATTGTTTCGAAAACTTGCGTTTAGGTCTTGTAAGCCCCTTAATAGCTTATTTCACCAAAGACATATATTTTATCCATGGAATAAAATTGACATCTGACAGTTCTAGTATGGGAAAACTGTCAAAAATTCAAAATTTATTCTTATCTAAGAGCGTTTACGCCGTACGGCATTACATACAAACTTTCAAGCGCTTGTTTTTCGAAATGAATGAACTGGTTGTAATGAAACTTCATACGCATAAGCAGGATACAAAGGTCTAAAAAGTTGCATAAGAAAATTTTCGAAATGTTATTTAATAAAAGATAACTGGAAATCTGTTTCTATGGAAAATTTAAAATTGGTCTAATTTAGCTGTAACACTATTTTTCTAAAATGTTCTATCTAAATTATTTTTATTCAGTTTGTAAACTCATTTTTTTTACAGGTCCGTCGCACAGCTTTCGCGTGGTTCGAGTGCGGGCCCGGCGTGTCTCGCGGCGCGGGCGGCGCGGGCGCGCGGCACCGCGAGTGGTGCCTGCTGTGCCTCACGAACCTGGGCGACTGCCTCGTGCTCAGCCCCGAGCTGCGGCGCCAGCTCAACGCCGCGGCCGTGCGCAAGGAGGACATCAAGTGAGTCACTGAAGATTGTATCGTGTGGCCTATTTTGATTACTTTAAACCTAAGGGGTGCCCTACACATGATCCGCTTGGCGTGATTCGGCACAGTTATGCGGAAAATTCGAATATATAAAATAAAATATATGTTCGGGAAAAAGCCGCTCTACTTGACTTGGCCGACCCAAACAGGATTAAGCGAAGGTAGATACCGGTCGCCGATCGGCACAAGCCGAATGTGTAGTAATTGCTTCGGGTCGGCTATGTTGTTCAATGAATACTGCTGAATTGAATGAGCCTACCTGAACATTTAGCAAGACAGAAAGAAAATACGTTTATTGAAGTGAAAACTTCTTTATGCGCGTTGGCCATTTTTGAGATGAGAAAAAACCATTGAACTCGCGCCACTATTACCGTAACCGACACCTCTGTTTTAAGTTTTGGCCATTATAAAGACATCAACGCGCGGTACTTTTTCTTTGGGAAGAATGACCTTCAAACATATTTATAGAATTACTATACTAGTTTTCACTTCTGTCGGCACACTGTTTTTTTTGCGGTGAACATTACGCAAAAAAGAACATAAACAAAAAAATAAAAAAAGGTTGGTGAAAACTTGCATCACATCCACGATAATCATTTTCGTATCTTGCGACACTAAACTATTTAAATAAAAAAAGTAATTTAAAAAAATTAAATCGACTTCAAAAAGAAATTAGGTAACTCAAAATTATGCGTCATGTTCGTGAACGGGCGCCGTCAGTTGGGGCTGGTCATCACTTAGCTGCCTCGGCTTATTTTTAATTATTTTAATTTTGGATTGTTGTTAGTTAAGTACTATTTCTTGTACTCTGGACGCTTTTAACGCGTACGTCTTTTTTAATTTTTTACATCGTTCTCACATTATATAATTTTAATATCAAAAGTAATGATGTAACTAATATTTTTGTAAAATATGATTTAAAAAGAGTGTCCATGGAGTTTCTTGCCCGTTCTTCTCCATAGGTACCTACGCTTTGGAATGGGCAACTAGCTTCATATTTTCTGACTGACCGACTTCTTGACAATTCAAAAGTGCCTGTAAATGGTTTAATTGAAATAAATGCTTTGAGTTTGAGTTTGAGTTTGAAATAACTTTAATTTCGGAAGTCGGTGGCTTGGGATCTGTATTTTAATATTTCGTTATTTTTAGTTTTAAGTAAAAACTGGAATATTTTTTGTAATAAGTACGTAATAGTTTTATTGTAAATATTGCATTAGAATTTGACCAAGGTTTCGAGATGTTTTCCCTTTGACACTACACCCGTAGCTCGTATCAATAATCCAGGCCGTCACACTTACACGTATTATTAGTCCATATCACTGAATCGATTTTGATAAAACTTGCACTGTTCCGTAAGTTGAGGTAATAGTTCCGGAGAATTGCGTGGACAAATATACATACGTCTATAAAATTTGTATATTTGTTTGGAAGCCCTAAAGGCCTAATAGATTGTCCTAGGTGAATATAATGCAGTTCCAATAATATTACATACATACGTGTCGAATTGATAACCTCCTTTTTTTAAAAGTCAGTAACATAGTCGGGTTAGTTACACCATTTATAACTCAAGAAAGCCTGGACCGATTTTTATAATATTATTATTTTCTTTATTGGATTTGTCTCCGCCCCGAATACCAGAATAACTATTAAAACATGGGAAAAATTCAGAAAAAATAAATAAGATAATAATTCATATTCTGAAGCGGTACGAAGTTCGCCGGTCCAACTAGTTTAAATCGACGACGACGACGACCGACGACGACGATCGACGACCGGCGGTCGGTCAGTCGGTCGACGATCGTCGTCGTCGACGTGTGTTTAGTCTAAACACGGCTGAATTACGTTTTCTGTCTCTGTCTTAAACTTAACTAAACTTATTTTGTTTCAGTGGTATTTCAAGTTTATGCTTCTCGAAACGAGGCGAAGCTCTCTACTTGCATTCCTCGTCGGAATTACAACGGATTACACTCTCGGCTACGAAGGTATTTGCATAATATCTAAATGTTTTTTTTTTGTCTCGTCTAGTAAGTAGTAAGCCTATCCCCAGCAGTGGGTTGATGCAGACTGAAAATAAAAATGTCATTTGAAAGAGGTGACCAGCCTCCGCATGAGATTGGGAATACTTCCCTTAATGCTGTAACATTAATTTTGATTAGCATGTAAAGCTTTGTATACAACCTTTGTATACATTATTAAATAATGTTTTTATAGGTAACGATCGCTCAATGCCACATCATCCTGTCGCCGTGGGCGGCCGCGCTGCGCGGGGCGGTGGAAGAGCCCCCGCTAACTAACGGCGAACACAGGGTTAGTATTGCAAAGTGCAACTCTACGCTCATAGCTTTAAAGTAGGCTTTCCCTTGTCTTAGGTGTGAAAAGAACGATAATTATTTGTTTTCGTCAAAGTTTAATAAAAGAAACACGAACCTTTAGGCTCGCTTGCACTACAAATCACTATATACAGTTAGTAACGAATTTAAAACATCGTTCTATTTCTGCCAATCTTTTGAAGATGACAGAGACAGAATTATGTTTTTAATACGATTAGCGTTCAATACTTTAGTGATTTTTTGTACAAATGGGTCTTAGTTTCGCAGTATCTGTTCAATTTTAAAAATAAATAAACGACAAACTGTTCCTCAATAAAATCATTATTTCATGTCACAGGAGGAGACGTTAGAAGCACCGCACGACGTAACAGCGATATCTGCCGACATCACAGTGGATTCAGTGCGCGACCACACTAATGCCGCGCCCGAACCACAGGCTGCGCCCGAGCTTAACATTAACTTACAGGTAAGGAGAGAGAGGCTAGTGGCTAAGTAATAAGAGCCGCGTGGGTCGATCGTTCAGGTTAAGCTACGCTTGCCGCGGTCCGTGGATGGGTGACCATCTTTACATATCAAGACCCCTCCGTGCCTCGGAAAGCACATTAAGCCATTCGTCCCTGCTGTCAATAGTGGATCTTTGGCAGTCGTTACGGGCCGTCGGGAACCCGAAAATCTGAGAACCAGTCTTAAAAAGGGGTATCGTATTACTCAGTACCTGGGTTGTGAAGGTCAGAGAGGCAGTCGCTTCATGTTAAATACTGGTATTCAGCTGAATCCGGTAAGACTGGAAGCCGACCCCAACATAGTTGGGAACAGGCTAGGCAGATGATGAGGTAAGGATAGATGGAATATTCTTTGATGGTATATTCGACCTCGTAATTGCGTACCACCATAAAGTTGAAGGTCACTTGCACGTCAAAAAACCACAGGGTCTTTAATTGCTTTCAAGACCAATGTGACAGATAGATAGCTCAACCTTAATGAAGTTTCAATTTACTAACAGTTTATGTCAAAAGTGGAAACGCATTTACTATAATGTAGGCTAGTTGCCACGAAACATGCTCTACCAGCCAACCTTACACATGCACTCAATCCATTCCCTTCAGGGCTATACGGAGGTGTGGTGAAAGGTCCAGTGAGTAAGGATGCCAAGGCGGCAGCTATGGTGACAGCACCGACCGCTTAGCTATAGAGTATGCTTGTCATACGTATCGTCACTTTTTTCTGTAAATGTTCTGACATCTTTGAACAAGTTCTGGTCAGAAGTACGCATGCAATCTTTTCCCGGCCCCTGACATGTCACAGCTCTAAACCCCCCAATGACGCTTAGACGCTTTCCTAAACGCTGATCAATATTTTAATAGACAGTCCACTGGTACTTTTAAACTGTCAAGAAATGAATCGCATAGTCCCTTCCTTACATAATCAAAAACCTCCACGTTCAGAACTCGCAAGTGAACACGTCGTCCATGGTGGTGAAGACGACGACGCGCACCACGGTCAACGACACCAACGGCGACGGTACCACCACTACCACCACCACCAACTCAACCAGCGAGAACAGTGAGTATGACGTCACACACAAGTAGAACATAACCTTACCTACAAAATAGATGACTGACGTAACAATAGTGTCATTCCTTAGGCACTCTTGCTACTGGTCGTAATGACAAATAGATGTCCTTTTCAGTAGAATTGGTCTTAGGATACTGTCGTCTGTCCTAATGAGGGTTTTCTGAAATGACGTTCGCTAGGTGGCAGCACTGACACGTCAGGTCCAGGCATTTGTCAAAGAGCATATATTTTCTTTTGTCATGACTGATTGATGAATGAAATGAATGATGAACGTGATCATATGTTTTATATTCATTGTCGAAATGGGAGACCTTTTGTCAAACTGGTGTCTTAATTTTCACGAAAACCCCCATTAAGTCGATCGTTGGTTAATGCCGATTATTACTAAGGGTAATTGCATGCCGAAGATGTCTCGATACCTCGCGGTCGCGGTTTAGCTCGGTACCTCGATCTCTATGTAAAACAAATGCATTCTAATTAGTGACCGACCGAAAGTTCGGTTTCGGTTAGTTTCGGCCAAATAATCTAGTTTCGGCCTTAGTTTCGGTTTCGGCCAGAAAATGGCCGAAACTTTCGGCCGCGCCGAAACTCGAGTGTTCATGAATTATCGTCCATCGTTCGGCGAACTTCGCGGCTAGCTCGTGCTCGCTCGTCGCGTCGCCGGCCCAGTTCGCCGCCGTCCATCGTTAATCGCATGGAGTTGAAGTTGTGTTTTGCACATACGAGGGCGGTCCCATAATGAATTGGCCTAACTATGAACTAATGAAGGAAATGAAACGAAACCAATTTTATTTTTCAATATAATCACCATGAATACCTACTACTAATACACTTCTGACATCTGTGAATCAATATCTCTAAAGCTTTATAAAAATAATCACAATTTTTAGCCTCAAAATGACCGAAGACGGCCGCCTGCAACTCTTCATCGCTTGAAAATTTTCTTCCTCTTAAGTCTCGCTTTAAATTTGGAAATAAATAATAGTCGGACGGAGCCATGTCTGGACTGTGAGGTGGATGTTCAACTTCTGTGAACCCGCATTGACGAACTGCATCCTTCGAAACACCAACGTTATGAACAGGGGCGTTGTCATGGAGCAACAGGACACCTTTAGACAGCTTGCCTCTTCGTTTTTCCTTTATCTTAAATTGTCTCGTAATTTATATATTAAAGAAGCATAATATTAGCCGTTCACGACTGTATTACGTTCTTTAAAATCCACCATCAAAATGCCTTGAAAATCCCAAAAGATTGTGCACATCAGTTTTTTAGCCGATTGTTGCACCTTTGCCTTTCTAGGGGGCTTTTCACCCTTATAACGCCATCCTATTGATTCGCGCTTGCTTTGTGGGTCATAATACAAGATCAAAGTTTCATCACCAGTCATTAGCCGCTCGATCAGTCTTTGAATTTTCGCCACAAAGATCCAAAAACTCCGAAGCGCAGCGCACTCTTTCCTGTCTCTGTACTGCTGAAAGAAGTTTCGCTACCCATCTTGCACTCACTTTTTTCATGTGAAGATGTTCATGGATCGCACGATGACGTACTTTAAGAGAGCCCAAGCCTAGCTGCAATTTCTCTAATCTTCAAACGGCGGTCACTCAGAACCTCCTCTTCGATAAGAGCAATCGTTTCGGGAGTGAGCACTTCCACAGGTCGACCGTCGTGGCAAATATCTTCGACGGTTTCTCTCCCGAGGCGAAACTCTTTCACCCAATTTAATTTTTCACTGTGCTATACTGCCGTGCTAAGCGCAAAAGCGGTATCTCAAGAAAAGCTAGTTTCGAGAAAATTGAAGTTTTGTTTTTTATTCTCTTAGTGATTTGAGGTAAAGCTGAGATAGGGAACACTTTTCTAGGGACTTTTTTATTAAGATACCGTTATTTGGCTAAGCTCATTGGATGCATATTTCTTTAAGCTATCCGATACCACAAAAATCAACTTTACAAATTTTTTTGAGATACCGCTTTTGTGCTTAGCACGGCAGTATAGGAGGGGGCAGACTCCTTATACACGTCATCCAATCGTTCTTTTATTTGGGCAGGGTATAAACCTTCTTTAAACAAAAACTTTATGACACTTCGATACTCAGTTTTCGACATTTTGAAAAAATACGCGACTCTCGTTATGCTAATGCCTGCTAAACTAAGACTAAGCATTTCATGTCGATGCATGTTTCTTATATTAAGTGCACGATAAACGTACTATTTAATGCAACACAACATGTAGCGACATGCCGCCTAGAACTATACCAGGGCAGTTCATTATGGGACCGACCTCATAAATGATTAGGTAAATTCAACTGTCTGTATGTATAATATACATTGTACCTATATTCAAATAAATGTGTAAAAAACACACCAGATTTCTGTATACGATAGAAATTTTAAATATATTTAAGTAAGTTTCGGTTTCGGTTTCGGCCGAAACTAAGAGCAAGGCCGAAAGTTCGGTTTCGGTTTCGGTTTCGGCTGAAAAACCTGTTTCGGTCGGACACTAATTCTAATAGACACCCACGCACATGCCGAAGGATACCTCACTGCGATACATCGCGGGCTGTTTGGGGGTTTATCTCGATGCCTGGCATGTGGCGTGCGTATCTATTAGCTTGCAATTGTTTTACATAGAGATCGAGGTAGCGAGCTAAACCGCTACCGCGAGGCGACGCGACCGAGGTCAGCCCCGAGGGTTGAAAATCCATCAGTCTTATAATATTTAAGGGCGTCTAGTTGCAAACCCCGCTAAAACGGTTTTCGGTTGAAAATGAGTTAACAATGCAGTATGAAAAAAAATATTTTCTCTTACAGTTACAAAGCTCATTTTTGAGCTAAACCTACTATATCCTTACGAAAACGACGATTTAAATGGAATGTTCGCAGCAAATCCCGACTAAACACTCGTGTGAACTGCAAAAGTCGATATAATAAAATCCTCCAATCACAGCACAGCATTTGCATCACACTGTGTTATACGAAATTTCAAAACCCGACATAATTTGACAGGCCAATAGCAAAACCCGAAAACTGACATTTCACTCGCAATACCCGCCAAAATTGAGTGTACTTGCAAATCCCGCTATAACAGATTTTATTCCGCTTTATAGACCTCACTGTGCCTATATTATTAATTAAATGTCACTTAATTATTCACAATAATACATCCGTTTGTAAACTTGTGTGAAGTATAAATTCTTAAAACTTTTTTTTTGTTTGTGAACATTCTGTAAAAAACCGTTTTAGCGGGGTTTGCAACTGGACGCCTCGGCATTTAGAGGTTTCCGTGAGTAGGTGAAAATGGGCGTTAACAAGACTATGTAACGAACTCGACTAGGACAGAGCCTTGATACCAATAAGAAAATGTCATTTTCCATGTTCTACAACCAAAAAAAAAATCGAAGACATGTGTCATCCACACCAACCCGCACTGGGCCCGCGTGGTGTTTTATAGCCCACTCCCTCTCACAGAGAGGAGACCTGTGTCCCAGCAGTGGGAACATCATAAGCTGATTTTGTTTTTCTTCATATTTTTTTTCTTTATACCACTAATTGTCAGACAAATAATATTTTGACGTTCAAAATAATATTATACTATTTTGCGAATAATTATGTTTTTTTAGACTGAATAGAAACACGAATTTCAATTTAGTTCTCGTAGTTTTCAAACTCAAATCTGACATATTTTATACAGTTTTTATTTTCAGGGTTTAAATCTCCCCCACCAATAAAAATATGATTTGCATGGAAGCGAAATATACGCTATGAATTGGCTTACTTTGTATACAAATTATTATAATTATGATGTTTATAAAGCAAAGCTTTTGCAATACGCGCAAAATAATATTTTTATTGTTTAGTAAAATAATGGTTATAGAAAATGTACAATTTGTAAAAGCTTGTTCATAAATCGGCTGTCAAAAACTCGTTGTTGTGATTGGTTAGCGAAAAGAAAACCATCTAATCAAATGACTTGAGATGTAAAAATAATTCCAGAAATGTTTAGTAGGCTTTATATTTACTAGCTTCTGCCCGCGAATTCGTTCGCGTTAAATTTCTTGTTTTAACATCAATTATGACACGCGGCAATACTGTAGCTTCCACAGATATAGATACACCTAGATAACGCAAGAGCAACTTCGCGTGAAACGTTTAAAAAAATCGTAAGCCGCCACATTCGCGCTCAGTCTTGAGTACTGTAATGCTATTCTGTAAAAATCTCATCGCGAATACTTAGGTGAAGTGAGCTGTCAATAGTGTCAAACCTTAGCATCAGGTGGAATGAGCTCACTTTAAGCTCACTTCACCTAAGTTATCACGGTGATCTTTTTACAGAATAGCACCGCTGCTTGCTGGGTGAGCGTGAGTGCTGGCGCTAGGCCCCGGGGGTAGGGCGAGACGGGTGCCACACGCGGTGGCGTTTCTAAATCGATTTGACTTTCCCATCACTATTTATAGTGCTTGTGACGTCATATTAGGTAGGTAGTCAAAAAATGGCACGCTTGGTTTTCATACAGATCCTGATACTTACGTTATCTAGGTCTATCTATATCTGTGGTAGCTTCTCATTAGTGAAAGAATTTTTGAAATCGTATCAGTAGCTCCGAAGATTACCCTCCGTGTACATACTCACTTTTATCTCTTTATAATATTAGTATAGATGTAATCAAGTATTAGAAGACTTTATTTTCTTTAATTCCAACAGAAATTGCTCATTTTCTACCATTCTGCCGACTGTTAAAATTAAAAAAAAAATAAACCTTAAGATTTAAATCGCTTCATACACCATTTTATATGTTTATGTTACATGTTTATCCGTTTGTATGTTTGACGGGCGCTTTGTTTTGTTTGTAGTCCTAGAGCACAGTCGCGAGGAAGGAGTCATCACGCGCATCGAGGTACCCCACACTTTGCTTTCATAGTACCTTACGTACAATAAACTTCTACATTACCTTGCATGAACGCCCTTATCTATACCAAGTATACTAGATCCCTTCTATCAATTATTTAGCTTCATATGCCTCTGTTTATTAACCTTTTAAGATTCTCTATATCCAGTTTCTTTATCTACTAAAAATAACTAAATTTCAATTGTGTATTGACCAACTAACTCAAACTATACGCAATGTATTGTGACGTCCGCTCGTGTATTGTTCGTACAGGGATCATTCACCATCATGAGTATTATAAATTTTAGTAAAAAAAGAGTTTTAAACGAGGTCGTTTTGGCAATAATCTCCAGTAGACCCTGGTAAACACGCGCGGACGTCACGAGTTGCCGAGAAGAACGTACGGTGGTACTCATAAGGCGGTGTTCACACAGACGGGCACCGTGACGGTCCCAGCCGGCACCGACCCGAAGCTGATCCTCGAGATGTTTGACCGACAACGCTCCCCGCTGTCCATGCCCGTGCCGCCGCCGCCCGCCGCCGCCGAGACCAACTAGCCGACCGACACGCCGCCCACACGACACGACACGCGACCACGCACTCTTCGAAACCATTCTCTACGCTCCCGGTCCTAATACCGTTCCAATATTCCGCCATCTGTCTATATTCCAACGTGTAGAACTATATCGTTCAACCGGTATTCAGACCACCGATTCATGACGAATTACCGGTATTTTTATCATTTGACAAAAATTGTATTAAGAGTGAAAACTTTTAGTTTTACAACTAGTATAATATATAAACGTATTTATAGCATTAAATTTTCTTCTATGCCTAGACAGCTAAAGGTACTGCCATGGATTCATTTCTCCTTAATAATTGAAGTCAATTTGGTTACTCTAATAAAATATCCAATTAGGAGCATTTTCTGTACATTTATGTATTAATTAATTCCTTCGTGTTAAGGTATTTTTGCATTTTATTGTGTTAATTCTAATATTATTTACTATTGATTTATGTGGCTTGCATGTTTATATTATGGCGACTATTTTGGGTGTAATTTTCTTTGCAATGTTGTGTATTATTTAGTTAAAATTATAAATAGATGCTTAATCTGTACTTAACAGTTGACCCGAGAATTTTCTATTAAATGAGATTATATTAAATTCATTATTTAATTGTTCTTAAATCTATTTTTAATATGGCTAACCGAGGGTAATAAAGCTTTCAGGCGTTTGTATGTTTACAAGATAGCTTACCAGCAACCTGGCTACATCCATAACGACAAAATATAATGATGAATGTTTATGTTAGTACAAATTCCGGAACGCCATAGCAACGTTTGTTGTCACCAGCAATACTACAATATAATTGTGGATTGTTTAAGTAATTTATAGTTAAGAGAACAATGTGAAATTAATATTCTAATTTAGCTCGTTAAGTTAGTATTTGGAACATTCGGAGTGAATGTGATGTGCCTATTTATTTCTTTTTTAATATAATAAAGATTGTATCTAGGTGATAGCATTAGAAACCTTTTTGACAATTAGTAATGACTAGAATATATTTTATTATGAAATAGCATTTAGATTTTCCACAGCAAGTTGGAGTAAACATGTTTATTGCCAATTTTATATTATTATAATGAAAAATTGTTGTATTACCTTGCAGTGTTTCGCTTAAATTGAATTGTATATTCAGTAAATATTAATTTTAATAAATTATAATGTTGTAGGAATGAAAGTTTTATGCAATATTTTTTTAGCTTTTTAATACTTACTTATTTTTTGTATTTTATATATATGTAACCAGTTTGCAATTTTATTTTTTACCTTAATTGGAATATTCTGTTATGTTTTAAACAAGCAATGGCAGCTAATAATATGCGAACGTATTCGAGCACATCTTACTACACATCACAAATCGTGATTTAAGGGGATTGATTTATTGTTTTAGACATATATTTTATTCATAGATATAAGTTAATGTGCCTGTCTTTTCGTTGGTAAACTTTAGGCTCTTCCGGGCCATATCGACATACATAAAGTAACATTTACTGTAGGAAGCGTCAGGGGTACTTACTTGTATGTCGTCCAAAATGCTTCTATTTATAATATATACAATTTTTCTTCTTATACTGTGGCATTTTATTAAACATTTGATACGAAATTAGCAATTTGTATCCAACATTCTTACAAGAAAATAAAAGCTAAGACTCTAATATTGTGTTTTTTATTGCTTAATGAGTTATGACAGCTGAATATCTAGAAGGAATTTAAAATAACCGTGAACAGCAAAATTCAAACCTTTGCGACCCTTACATGAAATATAGTAAGTTAAGACTACTACAGCGCGGCCAGCGAGAGAATGCGTTCTTGAAACTCGCCAGTTTCATACAATCAAATACGTGTTTTGCTAATTTAATCTTTATTAGCACCTGGTGTCAGGAACGCATTCTGTCAACTGTATAATTCTGCTGCGATAATACGTCACTCAGTGCTCATTCTCACGAGCGGCACGCGTGAACAGCAGAGGCAAAATGCACTCTGTGAGAGGCAACTGCAGCCGTCGACGCGTCGGCGGCTGCTGTCGACAACATGCTGCTCATGTATTTGAGCACCGCACTCAAATGCAAATGAGCGGCACGTGTCAACGGCAGAGGCATCTTGCAGCCGCCGACGCCGCGACGCGACGCGTCGATGTCGACATCTGCAGTTGCAATGATCATCAATGGTGATGATTGTGTGGTGAACGTCTCCTCCACACAATCCTCACCTCTAGTACAACCAAACGGCTGGGTGGGGCGTAGGTATCGACTGGTTTCAATTCCAAAAATAGTCATAACGCTATGCCAAATCTCGAAAATAATCCTTAATAATGATTCCAGAGATATAAAAGTGCCTTGGTGAGGATTACGTGGTGAGCCTTTCTCGCCACAATCCTCACCTGATTATCGCGGACCGCTTACGTTTTTTAATTTGAATTTGGTATTGATCACGCGCATGCGTGGGTTATAAGGGTTTTGATGTAAATTAAATACTGTACTGAATTATAAAATTACTATAATATTGACTCTAAGCTAGATTCTTACAAAGTCGCTGAACCCGTTACAAACAATGCGTTTTTTCTACCGATCCGATCGTTGGCGGCCCCCGTGGGCAAGTGAGCGAGTCCTTCCCCGCCAGCGGAGCCCTGCTCGCGCGACGACGCCGCAGCCGCTGCGCTGTCATTGGCTCGGCAGAGGTGGCGTGATCGCGCCGCGCAGCCATTGGCCGAGCGCGCGAGATGGCGCGCGTTCGGCGCACCGTCGTGTCGCGTTGGAGCTCCACGTCACCCGGCCGGGGTTGCCAGGCGGCGGAGGCCGGAACATACTCCGGGGGGTTGAAAGGTTCAACAACTGATGATTCAGCTGTGCTGCTCTCCGAAGAGGGGGCACATCGTGCGGACGGCACGAGTGACCGTCCCCTTGGTGGCGGCGACGTCAGCCACCCGACTGACCCCGTCTGGGCCGGGGTGTAGGCGCGTGACGCGCCCTAAGCGCCACTGGAGTGGCGGCAGGTTTGCCTCGCGCAGCAGCACGAGGTCGCCTAGGCATATGCCTGGCTGCTGTGTCCTCCACTGGGACCGCTGCTGCATTTCGGCCAGGAACTCCTTCTGCCACCTGGACCAAAACTGTTGGGAGGATTTTTTCAATAAGCTCGTAGCGGTTGGGTCGAAGCACTGTGATGGGTGGCGATGAGACGGCGGTCAATGGCCTGCCCACTAAGAAGTGCCCTGGGGTTAGCGGAGAGGGGTCATTTGGATCGGACGAGAGGGGAGAGAGGGGGCGGGAGTTTAGTATGGCCTCAATCTGTGAAAACAGTGTAGCCAGCTCTTCAAATGTCACACAGGCCTCCCCAGCTACTCGTTTTAGATGGTATTTAGAGGATTTGATCCCCGCCTCCCACATTCCCCCGAAATGAGGCGAATAGGTAGGCCCAAACACAAAGCGGATTCCCTCGTTCGCAGAGTAATTGAAGACTGACTCTTGGCTCTTCTGCAACAGCCTACCCAGCTCATTGCATGCTCCTATGAAACACACTGCTTGGCAACAGTGCGAGCTAGGGTTCTCCCTCCCATTGGCCAGTATTCTTCACGAATGGCAGCGAGCAGTGCCTGAGGACCAGCATGAAATAATCGTAAGTGTTCATGTTTAAATGACAGTTTAGTGATTGGTTATGTAAGGAATGCCCTTTACTTAATGTTTCAATAACTTAGCTAAGGATTGGTAATGGTGGGGCAAATAGTACCCGAATTGAGGCTGTCCAACTTCAGTTAGATGACCTAACTCTTTATATTCCTAAATGAAGTTGGAATAAGCTTCCATTAACTGAGGATTCTTATTCAGCCTAGTCTCTAAACTTAGAAATCTTTTCCTAGCCATAGCATAAGAATCTCCTAGCGCCCGTTTAGGTGCTTCCTTTAGAGGCATTGACCCTGAAAATCTACCGTTAGCTAGGCGTTTAGTATTTTCAACAAAGTGCCTTTCACAAAAATGTTCATCTGGCGAACGAGCAAATTGTTCAGAATAACCTTCAATTTCCCAAAACCTTTTTTGGCAATCCTGTAATTCTTGACTAAAACTACAAGTTATCTTGAGGGATTTTAGGCTATTTTGTCCGGTAGGGCCCGACACTAACCAACCTAGCTTGGTGTCTTGTAAGACAGGTTTATTTTTACCTAAGCGTCTGTGATTTGAATTTACAATAGACCAATATACGTCAGCACCCAATAGAATGTCTATCTGAGACGGTTTATAGAAAGTGGGGTCTGCTAGCTTAACTTCCTTGGGTATATTGAGTTGCTGAACGTTGACCTGCATGTTTGGCACCGTACCTATAATATTTGGTACAACAAGGCATTCGATTGGAATACTGAAATTGCTTACACGCGATTTTATCTTAATGTTTACCCTTTCGGAAATATTGGAGGTTGAATTGTTTATTCCAGAAACACAAGTTGGACGTGAGGTGTCACTGACTAAGTCAAGTTTTTGTTTCATCCCACTGGCTATGAAGGACGTCTGGCTGCCTGTATCTAGCAATGCTCTTGCCTGGTACACTTCACCAGTTCGCTTATTAACTAGGTCTACTAGAGCCGTACCTAACAGCACTTGACCTACCGCCGCAACTGATAATGACACAGGCAAGTTAGATGGCTCTGGCGAGTCTAAGACAGCATTAGTGACCTTTGGCTCATTCCTATGTACCAACGAATTGTGTTTCTTCTTACAGAAACGGCACATAGGCCGTAGTTTGCACTGGAATGAATTATGACCACCCTTGAGGCAATTTTTGCATAATTTTAACCTATTGGTTTCAGATAACCTATCTTCAATATCCATATTTTTAAATTTGGAACACTCATGTAACTGGTGGGTATCACTACATACATGGCACTTTGTAGATACACCTGGTTCACTAGAAGCAGCAAATGCCTTATTAGTTCTAGGCTCCTTATGGTTACTTAACCTTCGGTCACCTCGATCAGTGTTAACCATGCTTGCAAAATGCATAGTTTCTAATATGTCTGCACGGCTTCTTAAGAACTTTGTAAAGTTATCTAATTTATGATAATCGGGTAATGGAGACCTATACTCTTCCCACTTAGCATAAGTGACAGAGTCTAACTTGGAAGCTACAATGAAGAGGACTAGTGCATCCCATTGGTCAGTCGGCTGACCTAGAGTATTCAGCGCTCTCAAGTTTTTCAAAATATGGTCTACTAAGTACCTTAATGCCTTGTAGGACTCCTTATTACATTTTTCAACAGTTACTAAAGCCTTAAGATGGTTATTTATTAGTATATTTTTATTATCATACCGTTCACACAGTAGTTCCCATGCGAGTTTGTAGTTAGTCGAGGTAAACTCTATGGATTTTGAATCAAACGCAGATAATTAATCAATTCCGTTTACTTTTAAGTTCAGAATTACAAGCACACCGAAAGAAAAAATGCGAAAAAGGAGCGTGCGGTTTACGTGGGGGCGCTCGAATTTGTACTAGTATGTTCCACCGATGCAGACCGCGATGCGCCGCGCGCGCCTCGCGCCCCGCGCGCTCCCTCCCCGCTTACACATCCACACATACACAAAAACAAAACATACAAGCAGGCATTTCGCGCCGATTACATCCCCCACCCCAGTGCTGCTAGCAGCACTCATCAGTCAAAAGTACCCGAGCGACACGTGAGGCGGACCGCGTCACCATTCCAGACTTTGTTTCAATTTTTACTACTCTGACGCGTCCATCCCTCCCAGGGCACACCTCTCTAATCATGCCCTTTGGCCACAAGTTTCTAGGGCCGTTTGGGTCGACTACAAATACCAGATCTCCCACTTGCAGCGGTTTTTGGTCTTTGTTCCACTTTTTCCGGGGTATAAGGTCAGGTAGCACCTCTCTTACCCATCTGTTCCAGAACATATCCGCTAGTCGCTGGGATATTCGCCATTGCTTTCTTAGGAATAAGCAGGAATCATCAAATTTGCCGAGCTGCGGTGAGTTCAAAGATGTCCCAAGTAGAAAATGGTTTGGTGTCAAGGTCTCCATGCTGCCAGGTTCCACTGAAACGTGAGTCAATGGTCTACTGTTTACTATGCTTTCAACTTCACTTAATAGAGTGTTTAAGGTCTCTTCCCTTGGAGCTCTTTCTTTAAGTACTATTTTCAACGATGTCTTCACGCTACGTATGAGCCGTTCCCATGCCCCACCCCAGTGAGGGCTAGCAGGTGGTATGAACGACCATTTGGTACCGTGATTCTCAGCCTCGTTCTTCATTACCTCCTCATCTAATTCCGTAACTGACTTCTTCAGTTCAGCGTGAGCTCCTCTAAGGTTAGTCCCGTTGTCAGAATATATGTGACGGGGCCATCCGCGTCTTGCGGCCAGGCGTCGAAGGGCCATAATAAAGGAGTCAGTCGTCAGTGTGGTAACAGTTTCTATATGAATGGCTCTCACTGTGAGGCAAGTGAACAGCACCCCATATCTTCGTTCGTGACGTCTACCAATAGTGACCTCCATTGGCCCGAACAAGTCTACTCCGCAGTAGGTAAATGGACGTTGGTGGTGAGCCACCCTTGCTTGAGGTAAGTCTCCAAGTCTTGGTATTGCTGGTTTACATTTCCTTAATCTGCACAGCATACATTTTGATACCACATTTTTAACCGTTGGTCGCAATCTGATCACCCAGTATTTTTGTTTCACTTCATTTACAACGGTTTCTTGATTCCCATGGGCGGCGTTGACATGGTAATGTCTTATGATCAACCGAGCTATGTAATTTTGTCCATCTAAGATTGCAGGTCTTTTCATTTCAGGTAGCACATCTGCAGCAGCATCGATTCTCCCTCCAGCCCGCAAGACTCCATGCTGATCAAGGTAAGGTGACAAGGTAAGTAATTTACTAGTGGTAGGTATTGGTTTTGAGCCTTTCAGCAGGGCAATCTCTTCACTGAACGACTGGGCTTGTGAGTAAGTAAGTAGAAGGCGCTCAGCTCTATCCATGACGTCGTCTTGACTCTTTAATTTATTTATAACCTTCAATCCCATGTCAACAAAGGTAAGTACTCTTGATGTAGATCTCAGTAAGCGTAGCCATGAGGAAAATCGCGTAGGCTCAGGCACCGGTAAGTATGCAATTTCATTTTGAAGCATGACAGTTAAACATTCCATTCCATCTTCCTTTTCAGGTTGTGTAATATTTTTCGGCCAATGGTCACAGTCTCTGTGTAAAAAGGCAGGTCCATACATCCATTCATTTTGTAAAACAAAGCAGTCATAGCTTTCCCTTGTAGCGATGTCAGCGACATTTATCTTAGTGGGTACGTATCGCCATTCGCTTCTTTCTGTGAGGTCGTCAATTTCACCTAAACGATTTGCCACATATGTTTTATAATTACGGGCATCGTTATTTATCCAATGAAGCACTGTTGTTGAGTCGCTCCAAAATACTCGTCGCTCAGCCTTCATCTTATGTTCTTTATTAATTGAGTCCGCCAGTCTAGCCGCTAACACTGCAGCCTGTAATTCTAAACGTGGAACAGTAATTGGTTTGCTCCCCACAACTCGGCATTTACTAGCGATGAATGCCACGCGCACGTTTAACTCGTCGTCAATCCATCTCCAATACGCAACCGCGCAGAAAGCCTTTGTTGAAGCGTCACAAAATATATGCATCTGCAGGTGCCTATAAGCGCATAGCGTAATAGTCTTTCTATCGTCACTGTTAGTAGGCGCGTGCGACGTAGCCCGCGTAGCGCTTGTAGCGTCTGCTACGCTCGTAGCGCTGTACTCAGCTGTAGGCGTAGCACTCGTAGACTCAAGGTGCGACGATAGCCGCGCGAGGGTTTGATTTTCTGTCTCGCTCACTCCAGTGGTAGCTGCTGGATAGTGTCTCGGCAATCTTACGTCACGCAGTGATTTTAGTAAACAAATCCATTTTTGCCATTTTGCGTAGATTTCGTCGCTAACGGGATCATCCCAGCTGATATTAAGTTGCCATGTCTCTTGCAAAATGATTTTTCCGTTAATTGTAAACGGCGATAGGAAGCCGTAAACATCAAATATCGACATTACAACGCTTAACATTTCTCGCTTCGTAGGCCTTTTCTGCCCGTTGATAATAACAGTTGGGATACGTTTGAATGACACGTCGAATTTTAATGTGTCGTCTTTTGGATTCCAGATTAATCCTAGTGTACGCTCACCATTGTATTCTGTTTGTCCGACCTTGAACGTTACGTCCGTCGAACGTAGGCTTTCTTGTGGCAATGTATTTAACACGGCTTGACTGTTGCACGTCCAATTTCTCATATCAAAACCTCCTTGTTTATGAATGTGTGTGACGTCATTCACAAGCTTGATTGCCGTTTCTTCGTCTTCTACACTGTCGATATAATCGTCCATGTAATGTTGTTTACAAATAGCTTGCACAGCGCTCGGCATAGACGACTTGAAATTTTCGGCATTCTTATTTTTGATAAATTGTGCTACGAAGGGTGAACAGTTAGCACCAAATATAAGCGAACTCATAGCATATGTTTTTACTGGTTTGTCCGGTGATTCTCTCCACAAGAATCGTAATGCATCTCTGTCTTTTTGTATAATTTTTATTCTAAGAAACATATCTTTGATGTCACCAGTTACAGCTATTTTGTTTTCTCGAAATCTTAGCATGGTTCCGTATAACGAAATAAGTAAGTCGGGTCCTTTCAAGATGTAATCATTCAAACACACTCCATTTGTTGTGGCAGCAGCGTCGAACACCAATCTTAGCTTTTGCTTGTTGGGGTTATCGACCCCGAAGTGAGGTAAGTACCATATTTTTCTTGAGATATCAGATGTAATAGATTTGTTATTTATTTCAGAAGCGTAGTCGTTGGACATGAGATGTTCGATACGTTCCTCGTACCGCGAAGCATAGCCTGCGCTGGACCTCATCTTCCTCTCGACGCCTCTTAGTCGTGACATCGCATTATGGTACGAGTCAGGCAGCACACAGTTGTTGTCTTTCCATGGTAAGCTCACGTGCCACCTGCCTTTGATTAGTGTAGCTGTTTGTTCCAGGTGGTTCCAGGCACGCTGTTCTTCAGAGTTCTGCCGTGGTTTAGCAGAAGAAACTCCCATAGATTCCACGGAGAAATAATGTCGAACATCCTCATTTAGATCGTGAAGGTTGCGGTTCTCTGTATCATTTTCCTCAGTGACGAAGAACGTGGAATGGTGCATGTGCGCTGGTGAATATCTACGTGGCACTACGCCGTGGAGGCACCAACCCATGACCGTACGGGTGGCGCATGGCTCGTTCCGTCCGCCTACCACTGTCTCCAAAGGTAGGATTAAATGACAATTATCCTGCCCGATTAGCACTTCCGGTTTGAGTTGACCAATACTTAGGACGTCTTTAAGCTTGCGTAAGTAATCATAGTTTTCACATCTCACTGACGTTAAGTTTTGTTTAGGTAAATTAAGTTCATTGACACTACGTGCACTGAGGTTATATTTTTCACCTATTGTATTAGATACAGTCAAGTCCATTAGTTCTGTGTCGCACAATAGTTCAGTGTTATCCCATGCACCACGCACTCGCATTGCCTGCTTATGACCGCTCACTCCGGCGCGCGATGCTAATGAAGCGCTTATCATTGACACTGTCGAGCCGTCATCAAGTAACGCGCTCGTGCTGAACACGCCGTTGGGTCCGTGAATGTTTATCGGCACTACCTTTAATAACACTGACCACTTATTATTGTTCGAATTAACATGAGTAACGGTTTCACTGGTTTCAGTCTCAGTTATCGCACTGGGTTGCTCGGGTTGCGCCGCCACTGTTACGTTATTATTATTTTGCCGCGAGCTCGGCACAAAATGCAGAAAGCGGTGGTGGGGTTCCGCGCACCCGTCGACGCCACACGCGGCGGCCGGACACGTTTGCCTATCGTGTTTTGATAACAGGCACTTGTAACATAAGCCGGAGCGTTTCACATACGACCACCGATCCTTCCGTAAGGATCTTTTGAACCTTTTACAGTCTGTCAAATCGTGTTTTGATGTACGGCAGAAGCGGCATTTGTTATCACTAGCACTTTTATCAGTTTGCAACAACACAGTTTGTTCGTTATCATTATGATATTTACGTTTACTGTCAAATCGAATGTTCATCAAACCGGCACTACTCGTAGCTATCTTAATAGCTTCTTCATTCAAAAAGTCACTCAGTATGTCTAGCCTGCACTTTTGTTGCTCTTTTATCAAAGGATAACTGTAGTCTGCCCACTTTGATAGCAGTAACGCAGGCAACTTAGTTAGCACCATGTTAACTACGTCAACACCTTGTAAATACTCCGGTCGTTTGAGTTGTCGAACCGAAGCAACAAAGTTTTTTATTTTGACACTAAAAGGTACTATGTCTTTATGATACTCTTGCGGTAGTGGATTTAACTTTTTGACGTCATGTAGGATTTTTGATATTATAATGTCCGAGTTTCCAAACTGTAGTTCTAACGTGGAAATGACTGTTTCGGGCGATGTAGAACTGATTAACAGAGCTGACACTGCTTCTTTAGCGGGACCGCGGAGACATCTTCTCAGGCGCCATAAGTTCTCCTTCTCACTAAAGTTGCACATGTTTGTCGACTCCTGGTATGCAGTTTTGAAGAACAGCCACTCCATGGGGTCACCAGTAAACAAAGGAAGTTCACGTGGTGTGCTGATGCGGCTGAGTAGGTTTGCATTGTGGCTAGTGGGTACGGAAGCGGTGACTAAATCCTTGAGTGCGCTGGCTAACTGCTGAACTGCACCGTTAGTGCCGCCGCCCTCCGGCAGCAGCGGGAACAGCGGGTCTGTGAATGCTCCTTGTGCGTTAACCCTCTGCTTATCCAGTTCATGTTGGCTGCGCTCCAACCACTCCTCAATGTCCCGGCCATGACCTTGTGATTCCGACGCTGGTGGACTGTATTTTTCGTCAAGGGCCGCTATATCAGCAGCTAACTTCTTATCTATGAGTTCCATTTGAATTCGAGCTTTCTCCTTCGCCGCGTCCAGTTCGAGCTTTTTCCTTTGTGCAACTACCGACGATGATGACGTCCTTGTTCTCGAGTGTTTCGATTTCTGAGACACGTGTTCGCATTTTTCTTCTACTTTCACACTTTCAACTGATGTCCCTGGTACTTTTGAAGAATCGATCACCTTCGACTTTCCATCATCCACTTTGGTCGATGATTGCTCTTCATCCTTCCGCTGTATTTTCCTTGCGGTACTACGCGTGTTAACCATTTTGTTCTGCTGCGGCGTATGGTACATTGACAAATTTACTGATCCGGCTGAAGGACCAATGAATCAAACGCAGATAATTAATCAATTCCGTTTACTTTTAAGTTCAGAATTACAAGCACACCGAAAGAAAAAATGCGAAAAAGGAGCGTGCGGTTTACGTGGGGGCGCTCGAATTTGTACTAGTATGTTCCACCGATGCAGACCGCGATGCGCCGCGCGCGCCTCGCGCCCCGCGCGCTCCCTCCCCGCTTACACATCCACACATACACAAAAACAAAACATACAAGCAGGCATTTCGCGCCGATTACAGATTTGATTACCCCCTTAGCACTCCCATCCAAAGCTGATCTTAAATAATGGAATTTATTGATCTCCGGAATTGACTTATTACAGTTAATAACAGAATCGAACGTATCCTTAAATTCCAACCAGGTTAATAGGTTTCCATCAAACTTTGGAAGGTGTATGGTAGGCAATTTCACTCCATTGAATGCATGAGAACAATTACTTTGCGGGTGAGAACAAGTGCCTTGTTCTTCGATACTATTGGCCTTATTGAACGGTGACGGGGTAGCCTCAATCAATTCTTGAGCTACAGAGATAGCCAAGTAAAATTGACGCTCTGTGGCCTCTCTTTCGTCTAATTGTTCATCTACATCGGAACACAATGATTCTATTTCAGACTGTAACTCATCAAAAGTCCTGAATAAGTCTTGAAAAGTGGCCAATCTTAATGAAAGCTCTCTAGCTTGTACACTTTTAATATCACTAGAGTTCATGTTTTGTATAGTCCCTAGATAGTCTAAGAATTTAGTTAGTCTACCTTTAATAGTGCCACGCCTTTTAATCAACTCTTTAAATTTGACCTTCAGGTCGGCATCTGCGTTGGCCATGGTGCTATTGTTTTCTCTAAACTATGTTAGCCCTACCTAACGCAATGCAATGAGCCGAATAAATAACTGTGCAGGGAACCTGACAATCTTATGCGCCGCTCCAACACGTGGTCACGGGCACGATT
The DNA here is from genome assembly GCA_963855955.1 of Luperina nickerlii. Classification (NCBI taxonomy): domain Eukaryota; kingdom Metazoa; phylum Arthropoda; class Insecta; order Lepidoptera; family Noctuidae; genus Luperina; species Luperina nickerlii. The sequence continues at coordinate 6,364,712 of OY979665.1, forward strand.
ACCCGCGTCGCTCGCCGCGTCGCGTCGGCCGCCGCTGCGATGTAACAGGCGCGCCGAGGGAATCCGCTGTGCCGCCTGGACCGGAACAGTTGCCGTATGGCCGGAACTCTGAAATAGTCAGCCGGATTGCTGGTTCACCTGGCAAGGATATGAGCGTGGGAGTGTGGGACCAGTTCACGCGCATGCGTGACTAGCTAAGCCTAGGCAATTTTAGCCTAGAAAATGAGATGAGTCGCACGACTCGAATGACAGCTCGCGTTGAACAAAAGAAAATTATTAGGTTATGCGTAGTGTGGATACTGCTTGTAAGAAAATTATCTTAAGAGGGTTCGTGCAGCGAACATGCTAATAAGCAGGTAATTGGAAGGACTCTGCCCTCTAGCGTTTAGCTTGGCATCACCCGGCTAGCACCCACGTGCAATTTAACCTGGAAATTTGGCAATTATAACCTCCTGACAATTGGCAAGCAAGCTGCCACTGCCTTCACAGCGCGAGGACACACAGGAATCGAAATTACAAGGAATGAAGAAAGGATCAGGGCATACTCTCCTGGGCTAGGCCTTCGGTTGACGTGTCGCCGTCCTCACCGCGGCTCCCGGAGCAGCTCGTCCGTCTTCTTCCGCTCGCTCGACCCTTACGCAGCCCTGCTGGATGGATGGTGGGCTGCGGCACTTGTCCACGGGGCGCGCAGTCTGCTCGAAGATTCTCGAACTCTCGACGAATGTGTAGGTAGATTACGACTTTACGACGATCGCGATGTAACGGGTCCTGTCACGGTCGCCACTTGATCACGCGCATGCGTGGGTTATAAGGGTTTTGATGTAAATTAAATACTGTACTGAATTATAAAATTACTATAATATTGACTCTAAGCTAGATTCTTACAAAGTCGCTGAACCCGTTACAAACAATGCGTTTTTTCTACCGATCCGATCGTTGGCGGCCCCCGTGGGCAAGTGAGCGAGTCCTTCCCCGCCAGCGGAGCCCTGCTCGCGCGACGACGCCGCAGCCGCTGCGCTGTCTTTTTTTTTTTTTTTTTTTTTTTTTTTTTTTTTTTTTTTTTTTTAATGGCATACGTTATAAGAACATTTTTGCCAGCGTCACGTCAGAAGATATATTACTACAAAGAGGCCGAAATTTTGAATTTGGTAGATCTGAAAGAAAGGGAAATTATCTTACACTAATTACAGATACCAATTTGAATATAATGTAAAAAATATTAATATAATGATAAAATTAATGAGAGAACTACATAAAGGAGAGTGTCAAATGTGAATATATAAAAAATGATTTATAAGTTGCTAAAGTTTGATATTATTTAATGATATGAAAGATGATATAATATCAATTGAAGATGGATTTATATTATATAAAATATCGTCTATATGTATAGGAAGTTGAAATTTGTACTTCATTAGGGATGCATACAATGGATCATGGTTTTTAGGACATTTAAAGAATATGTGATTCAAGTCACCTTCATCCATACCACACTCACAAACAGACGAATCTTTAATTCTGAGTTTCTTTAGGTGAACAGCAGAACAGCAATGGCCAAACCTTAATCTACATATAATACTACTAATTTTCCTATCACATTTAAATTTAAAGAACCAAGGTTTAGTTTGAATTTCAGGCTGATATTTAACAAAATTAGAACCTGTTCGTTTACTACTGACCGTCCATCTTTTCAACCATCTAGACTTTAGATCGCGAATAGGGAGAAGCAAGAGATCTTGTGGATAATTTTTAAAGGGGACCTTATCACCACAAATAATTGACTCTTTCGCAATCTTATCGGCTTTTTCATTACCAGGAATATTGCTATGACTTGGAATTCTAGCCAAATGGACAGTAAAACCTAAAGAAGAACACCTTAACAATAATTTTTTACACTGAAAAATTATCCAGTTTTTGTAACCAATTTTAAAAGGATTACTTTGAAAAGCTTGGAGTGCACTCAAGGAATCAGAGAAAATAACAGAGTTTTGTAATTTGAATAATAATATGTAGTTAACGGCCTCCATAATTCCTCTACATTCACCAACGAAAACTGAAGTTTCAGGTGGGCATTTTATCTTTTGGACAATGTTATAATTCTGATGAAATAAACCAACACCAACACACCCATCTTGACTTTTTTTTGACGCATCTGTGAAAATGTAATGCCAGCCATGCCAAAGGTTATCTTTAATCCTAGAGAAATGTTTACTGGCAAAAGGGTCCCCTTTTATTATATCTAAGTTCAGATGTAAAGTGGGTACATATAATATAGACTGATAGTCAGATTCAAATAATGGGATTTTAGGATTTCTATGGGTTGGGTATTTTAGACTCATAAGTTTTGAATAGCTTACAACCAAACAAGGAGACTTTTTGAGATTCCAATAGGGCAGAGAAATGTAATTATGTAAAAGTTGTAGTTTCGGAAAAAGAGGATGTGAAGAAAACTGAAACAAGCGAAACAAAAACATGTCTGATAAATATTGCCGTCTTAAATCTAGAGGAGGGTCAACACATTCAACTTGCATGGCATTCTTAGGAGTTGACTTCATTGCTCCCAATATAATACGTAGGGCTCTAGCTTGAATTAAGTCCAGCGTATTGAGCGATTTTCTGCAAGCTGGCTCATATAAAAATGAAGCATAGTCTATAACACTACGGATAATAGCATTATAGAGAAGCTTTAAATAAAAGGGGTGAGCACCCCACCAAACACCAGCCAGACATCTTAGAATGTTGAGGTTTTTTTCACATTTTACTGAAACATACTTTATATGGGATGAAAAGTTCAGTTTACTGTCCAAGATGAGACCTAAGAATTTTTTTTCATTTTCAATTGGAATCCTGATGTTATTAAACAATATATCAAGTCTCGGCTTCAAACGTTTTCTAGTAAAGATAACAACAGAACTTTTTTGGGGAGCTATATCTAAACCATTTTCATCCAGCCAGATTTTTAATGAAAGAAGAGCTTGAGATATTTTCTGCGCAGAATTTTCTATTCTACCATCTGCAGTATACAGAACTAGATCATCAGCGTATTGTAGGATTCTACAGTAGGGTGAAATAAATCTATTTAAGTCATAGGTGTAAAGATTAAAAAGAAGAGGACTTAATACAGAGCCTTGAGGCAGACCCTTATTCAAACTTCTGGTAGATTTAATTTCACCATCAAGCCTCAGTTGAGCAATCCGGTCTTGAAATAAGTTAAGAATGAAGTTAATAACCTTGCTTGGTATCGATAGGTTTTCCATCTTGTTTCTAAGGACTGGGAGGATGACATTATCATAAGCCGAGCAAATATCTAAGAATGCTGCTACGATAGACTCATTTCTAGAAAATGAAAGTCTAATATCAGTGACAAGGATAGATAAGCTATCCAAAGTTCCTCTACTTTTTCGAAATCCATATTGAGAATTAGGTAAGAGATTCTTACTTTCGATAAACCATTCAAGACGAATTTTAATAAGATGTTCTACAATCTTTATTAAGACTGAAGACATAGCTATTGGGCGGTAACTAACGGGCTGTTCTGGATCTTTTCCAGGCTTTAATACTGGAATAATAATTTGGGTTTTCAATGCGGATGGGACATATCCTAAATCCAGCATCAAATTTATCATTTCAAGATAATATCTTAAAATATTTTCTCCAGCATTAACCAAAAAAGAGTATGGGATCCCATCTGGACCAGGGGACGAATCCTTAAGAGAAGAGAGTATAATGCGTAATTCTTGCATAGAAAAAGGAGGAAAGCTTTCATCATGGACTGAAGAAACAGTTTTAACAAAATTAGGGACAAAGGAGGGGGCCAATCTATCCATAAATTGTTCATACCAGCTTTCACTGCTAGGGTATGGGGGAGAAGTTTCCTTAAAAGAATCACGATATAGTCGAATTGATTTCCAAACAAAAGACGAATGAACATTAGGGGAAATCGTCGAGCAGAACTTTTTCCACCCCTCTGACTTTTTGGAATGAAGGATATGTTTTGTATCAGACATTACTTTAACTAGATTGTCATAATTTGCATCTGTCATTTTTTCGCAGTATGTACATCCGCTCAGCATTCTTTCTTTGTGTTACAGCAAGCGTACATTCTTGATCCCACCATGGGGGAGATCGATGTCTTAGGATGCGCTGCGCTGTCATTGGCTCGGCAGAGGTGGCGTGATCGCGCCGCGCAGCCATTGGCCGAGCGCGCGAGATGGCGCGCGTTCGGCGCACCGTCGTGTCGCGTTGGAGCTCCACGTCACCCGGCCGGGGTTGCCAGGCGGCGGAGGCCGGAACAGGTATCAAAAAATAGTCGTTTGGTTGCACGGATAATTTAGTACTCTACTTAAGGCCATAACTTCGGAAACATAATGCGACTATATTTTTTTGACCTTGGTGACTATTTATTGATGTCCGTGACTACCGCAGGACCACCAAGCCAATCGCTTCCATATTTGGTAAATAATTAGTGCTCAATTGGTACTAATTAGTACTCGAACAACAAAATTGGTACCTTAGTAGTTTTCGAGAAAATCGACTTTGAAGGTGGTCCTGCGGTAGTCACGCTCCCTTCAGCAGGACCACCATGAGCGCCGAAAAAGGGCCCACGCTACAGCTATTCTAAGTATACAAATAATTAGTACCCATAAATGTGATTTATTTCGTAAAAAAAATAGAACTGTAGTATTTGTATTTACCGAGAAATCAACGATGATAACTTTCTCACAATTGTTCAGCAGGACCACGATTTTGAATGTTGATTCTAAGTTAGAGAAGCTTGTCGCTTTCCTCAAACCTACATAGAAAATTAGTACCCTGCAAGATAAAATTAGTACCCAAAATTCAAAATTAATACTCCAATAGTTTACGAGATATACGCTGCCATTGGTGGGGTGGCGGTAGTCACGGTGCCAAATTTTCATTTCAAGATTTCCCTATTAAAAACTCTGTGTTTTCTTCCCAAATTTATACAAATATTAGTACTCCTAAAGAAGTTAAAGCGACTAAAAATCCAGATTCCTAAGTGTTGTATTTTAAGAGAAATTAGCTTTCATTACTTTTCCATACTAAATCTCTGCGTATAACCCGACTAAATTAAGTTGTCAACGGTGCGCTTCTTCACAAACTAAACTAAATTTGAGTTCAGTGCATCTTAGTGCATCATCTTGTATTTCATTATGAAAAGGACAGAGAATACATTTTATTTTAGTCCTGTCAAAGTAATCAGCGCCTGACACTACTCAATACAAGTTTAGACGTGATTAAAAACATGCCTACTAATGTTACGTCAATTTACGTCAGAGGCTGATTAATTTGATAGGACTAAACTAAAACTTATCTTTTGTCCTTTTCTTAATGAAATAGAAAGAAAAAGATGCACTGAACTCAAATTTAGTTTGTGAACAAGGGAATAGGCACCGATGGTGGTATTGCGCTGTTTAAGAGATGTACACTCGTGCACATAAATTTATGGATATCGAAATAGTATTAACATTCAATATCTAAAATTTTATACAAACTGAACTTTTATACTTATTAAGAAAAAAAAACTTATCGCTACTTACTGTGATACCTTTGTTATTGACGTGGGCTGGTAGGTAAGTACTCGAATAATTATTTTTCTGTAGGTATTGTAAGTAGGTACCTACCTTCTGTGTTGTTGTAAATGAATATCATTAAATAGCGATAGGTATTTTTTATTTATTTCTTTCCTACTAATTAACCGTTGCAGCAAGCAGTAATACCTAACCTACATAAGACCTTGTCCAGAAGGAGCGAATTCGCCGCGAAACGTTTAGCGATAATTCATTCGCGCGTTAATGAGATACTAGGCGCCAATACATCGCGTCCACAAGCGTAAATCGCGTGCAGTTCTCCAGTCTCTCGACTCGCGCGTATTGCGCCCGAGTCGAGATACTGGAGACTCCTTGTTGCGTCCAGTTGACGCGCGAACTTCAAAGCGTTCAACTCCATGTTTTCTACAGACAAATGAAATTCGAACCCAAATGCTCGTGCGTTGGTACGCCCCTTCTGGACGCAACGGTCGCGCGTAATACGCACGATAGAATCGCGGCGAATTCGCCCTTTCTGGACAAGCTCTTAGTATTAAAAACCTAATTTACTATGTTGCTAATAACGTAAGTATAAAAGGATTACAAAACGAAAAGGAAATAATAGGTACCTTTTATATTTGAATAATATGCGTTGCAAAGGGCACATCACGCATATTTTAGTGTTTTCATATCAATGTGTACTAATTATGTACCTATTATGTTCGACAAACACATATATTTAAAATATCTGCTAAATCAACTTTTAATATCGTTAACATCGAAATATTTCTGTAAATTTCGATTGCTAATTGGCCCTAAAAAGAAACTTTTTTTAAAATAAATATTATAGTTCCTCAGGAAATCATTATTAATTATATCATTTTCTGAAAACTTGAAATATTGAGACGCGTGCGACGCTATTCCGACATCCATATTTGCAGATGACACCTCATTGATCTTTAAGATAGACAGACGGGCAAAATCTTGACGACGTGAATAACTCTATTCTTCAGGTCCAAGATTGGTTTACGGTAAATAATTTGGTACATACTAAATGAAAAGAAAACCAAATGCATTAGATTTAAATTACCTAATGTTAGAAGTAGTGAATGTGACATCATATTGAATGGAGAAAAACTGGAATTTGTTGATCAAACTGTTTTTCTGGGAATCACGTTAGACGACAAATTGCAATGGGGACCTCACATAACACCTCTTGTGGGGCGGCTTAGCTCGGCTGCTTATGCTGTTAGAAAGATAAGACAGTTAACTGATGTAAAAACCGCACGTTTAGTCTATTTCAGCTACTTTCACAGCATTATGTCGTACGGCATTTTACTATGGGGTCGAGCTGCTGACATTGAATCCATCTTTATTTTGCAAAAAAGAGCTGTCAGAGCCATTTATAATCTACGTCGCCGCGAATCTCTCAGGGAACTTTTTAAAAGGATTAATATTATGACGGTACCTTGCCAATTTATTTATGAAAATATTATGTATGTAAGAAAAAATCTACATCTTTTTAATAAAATAAGCGATAGACATAATTTTAATACTAGAAATAAAGATAAAATACATCAACCATTTTTCAGACTGTTAAATGTTACAATAAAATACCTTGTGATATATTGCAATTAAATGAAAGAAAATTTAAAACTCACATTAAACGTACACTTTGTAAACAAGCATACTATAAATTAGAAGATTATATCCAAGATAAGAACGCTTGGAAACATGCTGGTCCTGCTCCATAGGACAATCTAGAGTCTAGACAAAATCAAACGGGTTGCTAATTTAATTGTAAATTTATAATTTTTTTTTTATTTAAATTGAATTACACTCTGTAACTACTTAACTCACACCCTGACTTATTACTTGTATTTTTTATTTTATTTAAATGAAAATCGTTTACTTTTACCTACCATGTTTGTAAATATGTGAGCACCATGCATCTATCAGATAATTAATTTATATTTTTAATTCTTTTACCTATTGTGGTATAGTAATTTTATTTTAGGTGCATCGTCTTCACATATTATTATGATATAATTAATGTATACAAAATATTGTAAAACATTTTAAAAGAGTAACGGTGGAGTTTCTTGCCCATTCTTCTCCATACGAAAACTACCTTTTGGAATGGGCGACTAGAATCAATTCTATTTGTTGTCATTTTTGACGTTCAAAAGTGCCTTTAATGTGCCTATTTGAAATAAATGCTTTGACTTTGACCATAAATTTATGTGCACGAGTGTACATCTCTTAAACAGCTCAATACCACCATTGGTGCCTATTCCCTTGTTCACAAACTAATCTAAATTTGAGTTCAGTGCATCTTTTTCTTTCTATTTCAGTAAGAAAAGGACAAAAGATAAGTTTTAGTTTAGTCCTATCAAATTAATCAGCCTCTGACGTAAATTGACGTAACATTAGTAGGCATGTTTTTAATCACGTCTAAACTTGTATTGAGTAGTGTCAGGCGCTGATTACTTTGACAGGACTAAAATAAAATGTATTGTCTGTCCTTTTCATAATGAAATACAAGATGATGCACTAAGATGCACTGAACTCAAATTTAGTTTAGTTTGTGAACAAGGGCACCGTTGACAACTTAATTTGGTCGGGTTATACGCGGAGATTTAGTATGGAAAAGTAATGAAAGCTAATTTCTCTTAAAATACAACACTTAGGAATCTAGATTTTTAGTCGCTTTAACTTCTTTAGGAGTACTAATTTTTGTATAAATTTGGGAAGAAAACACAGAGTTTTTAATAGGGAAATCCTGAAATGAAAATTTGGCACCGTGACTACCGCCACCCCACCAATGGCATCGTATATCTCGTAAACTATTGGAGTATTAATTTTGAATTTTGGGTACTAATTTTATCTTGCAGGGTACTAATTTTCTATGTAGGTTTGAGGAAAGCGACAAGCTTTTCTATCTTGGAATCAACATTCAAAATCGTGGTCCTGCTGAACAATTGTGAGAAAGTTATCATCGTTGATTTCTCGGTAAATACAAATACTACAGTTCTATTTTTTTTACGAAATAAATCACATTTATGGGTACTAATTATTTGTATACTTAGAATAGCTGTAGCGTGGGCCCTTTTTCGGCGCTCATGGTGGTCCTGCTGAATGGAGCGTGACTACCGCAGGACCACCTTCAAAGTCGATTTTCTCGAAAACTACTAAGGTACCAATTTTGTTGTTCGAGTACTAATTAGTACCAATTGAGCACTAATTATTTACTAAATATGGAAGCGATTGGCGTTGGTGGTCCTGCGGTAGTCACGGACATTATTTATTGGCCTTCTCAAAATTGATTTTCTTGAAGTTAATTGAGTTTCAAGAAACTGTCATGTATGTTCTCCCACGTACCTAACCACGATTCTGCCTGTCGCGATGCAGCAACGATATAGACGCAATGCAGAATCGTACAGACGCGATGCAGTATCAATATACGCTGTCGTGTATGTGACTATTGTGATGAAAGCCCGTGAACGCTACAGCTACAGTTGCATGATGGATCCGATTTAGACAACATTGATAGTAATTTTCTGTCAGGCGTTTTTATACACGATTACCACTTCAATAACGAAACGGTAAGACTTAGTTTTTTTTTCATTAGTCTGTAGCTGTACACTATCCCACTGCTGGGCAAAGGCCTCCCCAAGGCTTAGTTACACTAGTGAAATAAAAAACGAAAGTTTGTGTTACTCGTAACTAGCCTAGTAGTAGCTCAAACCAGCTTAAAATTCACCAGTCTGGCCAATGGCGCAATTGGCCGGTTTTTATTTTATATTTTCAAACTCAAAGCATTATTTCAAAACAATTCAAAAAGGTTTATAATAAAAATAAGCTGTAGCCAGTGAAGAGATAAACAGACTCAACTGACGGCGAACAGTGCAGCACACGAACATCATTTAGGTAGGTACGTAAAGTGCGCTTAGACAGCGGCGCCCGGCGGCCAGCCATTGCGAGGCTCCGGGCTCCGGGCGACAATCTTTGCGAGGCCCTTGTCGTTTGTCCTTTTGTGAATTTAAATTAGGTACCGTAAAATGCTGCAACTTTGCCTGGATTTTGACGTTTTTTGTTAGTATCTCTGAACCTATTTATTATTACGGCTTTTAAAGACTTTCAGATGGAAAACAGACCTTATGCCTTGCCAGGTAGAATCCAAATCTATTTAAATGATGCCGTTATTCAGAATTACGAACACTCAAAGTCGTAGGCAAAGTTGTAGGTAAAAGACACAACTTTGCCTAGAAGGATATCTCAATAGATATATTGCTGATCTTTTTTTAATATTTTTTTCCATGTAAATGAGACACCGTGCTCAACCCCGGCAGTTAGATTATTGCCATGACGGTAATATATATTTTTTTACTGCTAATAGGCAATATTGTAGCAGGTACCAGAAACTTTTCATACAAAAATGTCGTTGACTCTAGGGTTGTCCCAAAAAAATACGGATTATTTTCTTAAACTTTTATTCAATTGTAAAAAAATTAAACAAATTCCTACTTATGAGTAAAACTCTCAAATGTAATGCTTTTTAGCAATGCTGGCTTGTGATTACTATTAACATAATTTTTTTTTTATAAAATGGTTTTACTAGCTGTAATATTCACTACACCTGCGATGTGGGCTTCTTCCTCAGTTGTCAACTCTGTAGATCGACCAGATGGTTTGTTATGCATGTTTTTTGATTAATTAAAAATGGTCCGACGCGGGATCGCAAATTGCTGTTCCGCTTCGTATGACGAAATTAATTTTTTTTCGTACGAGATCTGCAGCAACTTCTAATATTTCTACAGAGTAGGTTATCGGCATAACTACGAGCTCCTGGTTTTCTCTTGCTTCGTTATGTATTATTCGGCATATTTGCATATAACTGCAATAGAATTAAGACTTACATACTTATATACAAAATCACGCCGAATACCAAAGGGTTAGGCAGAGATACACCTCTGCCTCACCCTTACAGGCGATCAAAAACATAATTGTCGAAATAAAAACAAAGAATGTTTATTGACATAAAAAAGATGTAACATTTTCTATTAAAGCCCTAACTATTGAGCTAGGTGATACCTGTGTTACAGGGGTCAGTGTCTTCACCCGATTTCGGAACATTAAGAATATATGCAATAAAATTAAAATATCTAAAACAAAGGGAATTTAGTGCATGCAAGCTCTTGAGTTTTGATTTAACCGGGTTCCAAGCTGTGCAAATTTCATGCAAATATGACATTTATATAGTAAAAATATATCAATATTAAAATCCGACTAGTGACAACCCTAGACCCAGGTAAAGTTGTGTCACTCAAGTTTCCAAAACAGTGCACAACATTGCCTACTAAGTTATTTTAATGAAATCGTGTCCTTTTAATAAAAATATCAAGCAATATGGAAAGTAGATAGTATTTTCTTACCCTGGGATGTTATAGCTGCACGAAAACACCTTTTCTTTAGCTAAAACTTCAAAAGTTACGCGACACTAAAAATTTTCACCTACTCGCACCGCTGTTTGTCGCACAACTGACAGAGTACCAATGAAGTTATCATTACAAAAAATGAAAAATATGTTGCCCTAATAATGTAAAATCATTACCAAATGGTAAAAAATACGAAAAAACTAAGCAAACGCGAAATATCGCAATTGAAACGAAATAGGCAAACTTGGGCTTAGTTGGCAAAGTTGTAGCGTTTTACGGTACCTACTTACCTTGGTATTTCTGAAGATTGATGAGAAATGCAATTTGTAAATAGAGGCCCCCCCTCCCGCCCCGATATGCGACAAAAATTGGAAACGCAGGATGCAAAATTGAGCTCGAAAATTATATTAGGTACCGAGTTTTAGAATGGTTAGGTTTTCTTTTGAGAAATCTCGAAGATTTTCAACTTAGAGTAAGCCTAATAATTCGTATGTTTATATTATTATTTGTTTTTTTTTACACGAGAAAATTTCCCGTAAGGCGACCAACCGTGCCTTTCGGGTTATTTCCTCTGGCTGTCGGAGTTCAGTGTAAAGTGCGGGTGCGGGTCTGAGGGTGGGGTGCCCCAAAAATTGACCGAATGAACGGAATGAACTGTAATCTGATAAACATTGTCGCCATTAAAAAAAATGCAGTCAGAGTCACTAAAAATGTTTATTTCTATTCTATTCAATCACAAAATGATCCTTTGATTAACTCTGGGCTATTATCAAAAATGTAGTGAATGAATGAAGGATAGCTAATAATAGGTAATACGGACTGGTGTCCGCCACTCTACGTCAATGCGCGTATTTTGCATAGGTACGAATGAAGGATGATAAAAATAACGGCTGTACAAAACAAAGTGCGATGTATTCGATAAAAAAATTGTTTTTGAATAAATAATTCACAAAGACACAACAATTTAAAAGCTAACACTAAGCTTGGGCTAAGTCATTTGGTTTGCAAATTAACCCAACTAAATCCCAGGCCATGATCAAGGCAGCAGATTGATGTTACATCTCTGATGCCTTTATATCTCGATAGTGTTCGCATTGACTATACTGAAACCGCTAAAAATCTGGGTGTAGTTATTGACTCCAACCTGTCGTGGCGTGCTCAGGTCAATGAGGTCAGCCGAAAGGTACATTTCTCCTTTCATTCGCTGAAATGCCTTCAAAGTCTTCTGCCCTTGAAGATTGAATTTCATTGGCACAAACACTTATTCAGCCGATTATATTTGTAGCTGCAATACGCTGCAATACATAAACATACATCCGGCCGCCGCCGCTGTGCGCGGGATCCTAGGGCTTCGCCCGCGCGCCACGCTCGCCGCCGCGCCGAACAATAACACGACGGCGACCAGCGCGCCACCGAACGATTTATTTAGGAACTATAATGTATATCGAAACCGTATTCCTATTGGTAGATAATGTTAGTAAGTAAGTCACTACTTGTGCCCCTAAGTTTAGATTTTTAAGACATGTACACATTTTGTAAGAACGCACACGCACGCTCTTCCACTGTTCAATATTCCTCGTTTATTTTAAATATACATTCGTCGTACATCTGGAGTATTATTGTCTCTACACCACCTAAGCGCTACAGTGGTGACCCCGACGTGATATTAAGAAGAAACACCGACGTGATATTAAGAAGAAACACCGACGTGATATTAAAAGAAATACCGACGTGATATTAAAAGAAATACCGACGTGATATTAAGAAGCTCCAGATCAAGTTGTCATCATGGCTAACAACGGTGAACAAGAACTCTCCGGTGTGTCGACGTCGCTGCGCATTCCACCCATTTGGCGCGACAAGATTCGTCTGTGGTTCGCGCAATTCGAAGCCATCATGTCCGTACAGAAGAAAGGCGATCAAGTTATGTTCGAACTCATTATCGGACAACTTGAGCGGCAAGATCTCGACGAAATCTCCGACATCATTCTTCATCCACCCGAAACCCACCGTTATGAAGCACTGAAAAATCGATTGTTCCAAGTCTACGAGGAATCCGAGCAAAGGCAAGTACAAAGATTGTTATCAGAAATGGAACTCGGTGACATGAAGCCTTCACAGCTGCTACGTCGCATGAAAAACCTCGCCGCCGATAATATCTCCGACTCAACGCTACGGATTATGTGGACAAACCATCTTCCACAACCCGTCCGAGCAGTACTCGCAGTCAGCGACAACATCGCGAAACACTCCGATATTCACGAGCTGGCGTTGATGGCAGATAAGATCCTCGAGCAAACACAACCACTCGGTGCAGTCGCGGCAGTTACCTCCGTTCCTGCAATCCCACATGCATCTACATCAATTGAGGAGAAAATCGACGCGCTCACGAGAGAAATTGCAGAACTGAAAAAACATCAATCACATTATCATCAGCATCGACGCAGACCTTTCGACAGACAACGTTCAAGATCGCGTTCATCGAGCAAGAACAATCGCAGTCGCGCACATAACGAACAATCAGCGATCTGCTTTTATCATCGCAAGTTCGGCAAAGACGCACGAAAATGTACGCGTCCGTGCAGTTTTGATGACAGCAGCATCACTTCGGGAAACTAACGCCTGCGTTGGCTGAGGCGGCAACCGACGCAAGCAATATTTCTTACCGCCTATTTATAACAGACAAAAACTCGCGTCTATCGTTTTTAATTGATACTGGCGCCAACGTTTCCGTGATACCGAAAAGAAAAGGATCGACAGCAAAACCAACGGATTTTTGCTTGTATGCAGCGAACAACACGGTAATTCCAACGTACGGAGAGAAAACATTACAACTGAATCTCAACCTACGAAGACCATACACCTGGAAATTTATCATCGCTGCAGTCAACAAACCTATCATCGGTGCCGACTTCCTGAAACGTCATCAACTTCTTGTCGACATAGCCGGCCGATGTCTCGTCGACAAAGTTACCAACCTGACCGTCAGGGCACCAGTTATCTATTCCGCAGAACCTACAGTCCGAAGTATTGACGTTGATCAGCCATATCACCAACTAATCAACAAGTTTCCTGACATACTGCGACCGTCATGCATGAAGGATACTCCAAAACATCGGGTAGAACACCATATTGAAACCACTGGTCCACCAGTATACAGCAAGAGCAGACCACTTCCGCCACATCGGTACCTGTCCGTGAAGAAGGAATTCGAGTCAATGGTGCAGCAAGGAATTTGCCGACCAAGCAAAAGTCCTTGGTCCAGCCCACTACATGTCGTTCCCAAGAAAAACGGCGACATTCGCATCTGTGGTGACTACCGTAGACTCAATGACGTCACCAAACCCGACCGCTATCCAGTTCCGCGACTCAAAGATTTTACATACCTACTCCACGGCAAGAAAATCTTCACTACTCTCGACCTAAATCGTGCTTACCAACAGCTACCTGTACACGAACCGGACATCGAGAAAACAGCTATCACAACACCCTTCGGCTTATTTGAGTTTCCACGTATGTGTCCAGGACTTAAAAATGCTGGACAGACATTCCAACGATTCATACATGAAGTACTCATCGGGTTAGACTACGCATTCCCATTCATCGATGATGTTATCGTCGCATCGGAAGATGAAGCAAGCCACATCGAAGATTTGCAGGAGGTGTTACGCCGATTAGACAAGTATGGCATCACCATAAATCCATCAAAGTGTGTCTTCGGCAGAGAAAATGTTAAGTTCCTGGGCTATGAAGTGTCGAGCGACGGAATGAAGCCACCACAAGACAAAATAACTGCTATCACTGCTTACCCCAAACCCGAAACAATTCACGACCTACGTCGATTTATTGGAATGGTAAACTTTTACCGTGATAGCATACCAAACGCAGCCCACTTACAAGCACCTCTCAACGCGTTCCTACACAACTCTAAGAAACGCGACAAAACAAAAGTCGAATGGAACAAAGAAGCGTCACAAGCATGTATACGAGTTATGTAAAGTTAGCATACAGAACGCAGCTTTACTCGCTCACCCATCTCCATCAACAACCGACGCCATATCGCTCATGTGCGACGCATCGAATAACTGCGCAGGCGCCGTACTTCAACAATTCATAAACAAGAAATGGATACCACTTGGCTATTTCTCAAAGAAATTCTCCGAAACTCAACAACGATACAGTACATTCGACAGAGAATTACTTTCAATCTTCATGGCAATCAAACACTTCAGAAAAATATTCGAAGGTAGAGAGCTTATTGTTTACACCGACCACAAGCCGCTGACCTACGCAATTCGTAAGCCGCCGTCCGATAACGATACTCAACGGCGCACGCGTCAACTTTTGTTTATCAGTGAGTTTACGACTGACATCCGGCACATAAGTGGAGTAAACAACGTCGTCGCCGACGCTCTCTCACGTATCGAAACAATCGAATTGCCATCACCGATCAACTATGACGAATTATCGCAAGCTCAAGAAAATGACAGCTATATTCCATTATCATCACGACAAACAAATATCCAACTGAAGAAAATCGTCATACCCGGTACCAACAAGCCAATATTCTGCGAAACTTCTACGTCACATGTTCGTCCATACCTACCAGCCGACTTTCGTCGCATCGCATTCAACGCCGTGCACAATCCAAGTCATCCTGGAATACGAACTACCCGAAAACTAATGCAAGAACGGTACTTTTGGCCAGCAATGAATACCGACATTGGCGAGTGGACGAAAACATGCACTTCGTGTCAACTGTCCAAAGTACAACGACATAATCACAGTGACATCACAACATTCCCATCGAGCGAACGATTTCAACACATTCACGTTGATATTGTTGGACCGCTACCTACATCTTCATGTGGACATCGATACCTACTTACTATGATCGATCGTTGTACACGATGGCCCGAAGCCATGCCCCTTCAAGAGATAACCGCTGAAATCGTCGCAAGAAAACTGTACGAAGCCTGGATATCTCGTTTCGGTTGTCCCACAAGAATAACAACTGATCAAGGACGACAGTTCGAAAGTCGACTATTCCAAAACCTCGTACAATTACTTGGAGCAGAAAAAACCCGTACTACTGCCTACCACCCGCAGAGTAACGGTATAGTCGAACGCTGGCACCGAACACTCAAAGCCGCACTTATGGCTCGACTAAAAAACAGCAACAAGTGGATCTCCGAATTACCTACTGTTTTAATGGGTCTTCGAGCCGCCACGCGCACCGACACCAACACAAGTGCCGCGCAACTTACCTACGGCCAAGCGATACGCTTACCCGGTGATTTTATATCACCTACACCAGCCGCAACCAAAATGGACTACGACTACGTCGATCACCTGCACGACGTTATCACGAAGCTCACACCTACATACAAACCACATTCAAACAAGCGATGTATGTTCGTGCACAACGACCTACTGACATGCAGCCACGTGTTTGTACGCGATGACACAGTCCGCAAACCTCTGCAGCATCCATACAAAGGTCCATACAAGGTTATCGAACGTAACGAAAAATATTTCACAATTCAACTACCAGGAAGATCTAGCAACACATCAATCGATCGTCTCAAACCGGCGTACACTATCAACATCGCAGATCAAGAACAAACGGATAGTGAGACACGCCAATCACCTGAAGCTACCACTGAAGATCAATCCGACCTACTTCCAGCATCGAAAACGACGGAACACCGCACAAGATCAGGCAGGATCGTCAAGACGCCTGTACGCTTCGCTAAGGGGGGAGTACTGTAGCTGCAATACGCTGCAATACATAAACATACATCCGGCCGCCGCCGCTGTGCGCGGGATCCTAGGGCTTCGCCCGCGCGCCACGCTCGCCGCCGCGCCGAACAATAACACGACGGCGACCAGCGCGCCACCGAACGATTTATTTAGGAACTATAATGTATATCGAAACCGTATTCCTATTGGTAGATAATGTTAGTAAGTAAGTCACTACTTGTGCCCCTAAGTTTAGATTTTTAAGACATGTACACATTTTGTAAGAACGCACACGCACGCTCTTCCACTGTTCAATATTCCTCGTTTATTTTAAATATACATTCGTCGTACATCTGGAGTATTATTGTCTCTACACCACCTAAGCGCTACATATTGATATATATTATGCCGACGCCTGCTACCTGGATGCTACTGAGGAGCTACTAAACAAGCTTGAGCGCTTGCAAAACCTGTGCATTCGCTTTGTTTTCGGTCTTCGGAAGTATGACCATGTCTCTCACCTTCGCAAAGAACTCAAGTGGCTCCCAATACGTCTTCGCAGGAATACTCGGATTTTATGTTGCCTCTTTAACATCTTACACAACCCGTCTTATCCTTTCTACTTGCGTGAGCGTTTTTCTTACGCTCGCCCTAGCGACGCACCATGTAGATCACACCTAAGATCCCTCCTTAAATCTCATCCTCATAAAACAAGCTACTATTCTTATTCCTTCTCTGTCCATGCTGTAAGATTGTGGAACTCTCTTCCGCCTAACATTCGTGATTTAAAAACTATTTCTCTATTTATTAAATGTAGATTGAAAGAGCATTACCTTTCCTCTAACTGTGAGTATTTATATATATGTACATATATGTTTATATATTTTAGCATTATGTATTTATTTAAGTATATTAAATATATATTAATTAATTTATATGGTGTACATAATAAAGAGTATTCTATTCTATTCTATTCTATTCTATTCTATTCTATTCTATATTTATGTTAATATTTTTTTTGCATTATATGTGTAGGTTTATTTAATATTCTAGTTTTAGACTTCACACATTCATATTTTTCTCTTCTTGTTCTCACACAATATTGTCTACATTTCTTTTTTACTTCTCCTTTCGCAGGTCTGCTGGAAGAAATTTCTTAAGAAATAAGCAGTACCTTTGTACTCAAATTATAATCAGTCATATCCCTATGTATTTTACTGTGTGTACATAAATTATAAAATAAATAAATAAAATATATATTATTATATTTTATACAAATAGATAAAAAAGGGGAAGAAAAAGAAAAAGCAGTAACTCATTGGGCATTAAAAAATTCGTCCGCATCACTGTCACTGGGATAAGAACGGACGCCAGCACATCAACCTACCACAATCTGTCAGATTTCTTTAATAGATTTTCAACTTTATCGCTAAAGCATAAGGTTCAAAGTTGATTGGGAAAATCTGACAGATTGTGGTAGGTTGATGTGCTAGCGTCTGTACCCAAAAGGCTGGCAGCATTATCACGTTGGATGGCAATGCTAATTCTTTGGGCTAAAAATAGGCCAGCCCTCTGATCACGTGAAGAGTCAACCAACCACTTGGCGATGTCCCGAATTATTCGATGAGCACTTGAGCCCCAAGGCCCTAGTGTTTAACCCCAAAACGGCTCTAACAATGGTTGTGTTTTAGGTTTTCTGTTCCTGCAGCAGCAGCCCCAACATCTAGCCCACCGTGCTAGGAAGATGGGATGGCGCGAGGGTGTTGACATAGGTTGCATCCCACACCAAGGCCTACCCAACTTCCAAGGCATTATGGTCATTCCATCTGGCCTCTTCCCATCGTCTTGTGCCAAGTCATTAGGTTTTAAAACAGCTGGCACCCCAACGGTGACAAGAGCCCGACGGATGATGTTGTTAATGCTGGCGTGCCGTGCCATACGACCAGTGCCTGATTTAGAGTTCTGACAGCCTAGGCTAACTATGATTATGCGCGCCCCTCCCTCGGGCCTGTCCTGCCTAGCTCATGAGGCCATGAATATACTTAATATTTTTTATATTTTACTAGATTTACGAACCGCGATTCTTCTACTACTATTTAGGCGCAAATTTTAAATTAAGTACCATGGGCAACCACTATAATTAATATTCGGTGGTTACTGGACATTGGTAGTGTTATGTCAAGTAGTGTCAATTGACAACTGTCAGTTGTCACATCAACAGCCACACTACCAAGTTGTCAATGTTGTAGCGAAATAGGGTTTTGGGATTTTAGAGTTTAATTTAGTTGTAATTAATAAATTATTATGGACCTGTGTAGAATTTGTCTTACGGGCGGGTCGCAGAAGGACATATTTCAGTCACAAAGTGTTAAAAATGGTGACAAACAAAGTTTTTCTGATGTTTTCATGTTTTGTTTGGACATACAGGTAAACAATGTCTTGTTGGAATATTATAACGTGGGCAACGTTAGTAATATATAAGTCAATAGTTGCCCCTTGTCGAAATTGTATCACGATAATGTATTCTCTCTGTCCCTAGATTGAGCAAGACTCCAAAATTAGTACAAAACTATGTTTAAAATGTTATAAGAAAATACTATCATTCCACGAGTTCAAATGCTTAGCTTTAACAAATGATGCATATTTGAAGTCAGTCCAAGAAGAAAGTGGTGTTGAAAATAAGGTATTCTTAAGAGACGATATTAAAAATGAGCTGATATCCTCAAGTGATGATTCTCTTGATTTAACTGTGAAGGAGGAACCAAGAGATGTGCTATATTTAAAAAATGAGGAATCTACAATAGATTTTGAATCTGAAGATGAGTTCCTAAGTGTAATAAAAAATCTTAAATTTGAATTAGACAGAGAAAATGAAAGCGATGAAATTAAAGAGAAGGGTATGTACAAACAATGTATAAGTTCTTAATTCTCTTGTCTTAGTACACAATCAGCTGAACAATATCTCTATCACTTAAATTGGGTCCATTTCGAAATCCAAAAAAAGCTAAAATAGGTACTTTTTTCACAAGTGATGAGAACATTTGTTGAAAAACTATGAAAACTAATAACTTACTACAATACTATGGGCTCAAGCATGTTATTAATATAGAATACTATTTAAAATTCTCTCTCTGTTTCTCTGCAACACCCAAAGGTTGACTGGTAGAAAATGCCTATGGCATTAAATCCGCCTCTGTAAATTTGTGTTCCTAATGTATTAAATAAATATATAAAATTGCTCATAATATTGGCATATTCTGTTCTTTAGAACCGCTAAAAAGAAGAAGGAAAAGAACGAAAGCTAATCCAAGAGTTAAACCAGGTAAAGCATCCAAGTCTGCTAAACAAATGTGTGAGGAATGCGGGAAAACTGTAAAAGACCTGAAGACACACTCATTCCTGCATTTACCGGTAGCTTTACGGAAACGGATCAAGTGTAAAACATGTGACAAAATGTTCTCCAGTCACAGCGCACGGTACAAACATAATAGGATTAAACATTTAGGCATAAAGCAGGAATGTTCGCTGTGTCATAAAGGTAAGTAATGGATGTACAGTCCTTTTATATATATTTTATCTCTGACAGCAGCAACCCAACAGAAACCTTACTGCAACGAGAATAAAGATCACTATGAGTTTGATAGACTTGGCAGTAGGAGTAACCCAACTGCAACCTTATTGCAAAGAGAATAAAGCTCACTGTGATTTTGATAGACTTGTCAGAGGCAGCAACCTGTATGCATCCTGGTTATGAGAGTGATGCCTTACATATGCCGTAATCATACACAGTAAAATTTCCATTTTCAGGTATAAATCTATCTGGCGTACAACCATAATGAAGTAGCAAAGTCAGCACACCTACTCAGAAAACATGTGTTTTCAATACATTCAGTATTTAACTATTTACTTTAGCAATACTTATTGAGTGGTTCAAATAATTATTGGTAAAGTGAAATAAACTACAAGTCTTTTGTAGGTTATTTCACTTTAAAAGCAATGTACTGCAATTTTGTCAAACCCATGTACCTATAATAATTATAGTGAAATAATAAAATAATATCATAATTAAATTTCTCAACCTGATACGGTTTCAGTGGTAACATCATTGAAGCAGCACCACCGTTTGGTGCACAACCGAGCTACCTTACCCTATGAATGTGTATCGTGCGAACGCAGATTCATATCTAACTCAAGCCTGGAACTGCACATGACTACGCACACCAAGGACCGACCGTTCCCCTGCACAGAGTGTGATAAAAAGTTCTCCACCAAACAAAGAGTGCTGATTCATAAGTGAGTTGACATAATACTGGGTAGAGATTAGTAAAACATATTCAATTCAATTCATTTATTGCTTCAAATATGGGGGCCTAAAAAGGCCACTTTGGCAGAATCATAAAAGGAATGTTATGAATCAAAATGGACAGTTAACTGTTAAGTTAATCGTATCAAATCCCATTGGTGAAGGATTTTTCAGTTATTTTCTTTTGTCTGTGCTAAAATACCAATCAATCCAATTCAAATCCAATCCCAATCTCTTTGATTATACCTACGTAGTGCAGCGAAAAAGAAAAACACGGACTGTCTTCGCCATATTATGATTCATAATGTTATCCTTTTATGATTCTGCCAAAGTGGCCTTTTTTACGTTTTTAAATTACGAGAATTGGCCTTCTGTTATCAATAATATTCAGGTTTATATATTAATTTAGCTTTTGGCGGGAAATTTTAGTTAGGCTCTAGTTAGTCATATGCACAACTCATAATACTCTAGACTCTGTTAGAGTATTGTGAGAGCCTAGTGCCTTGGCAGTTTTGTGTTAAATAAATATACACACCTCGAAACAAATTCGCCTAGTTGTTAAGTTACATTACATTTCTTGTTACATTGCGTATAATAGGGCTTATTTGTGTTACTTTTGACCAATCTGGCATATGATTAATATTCGCTGTATGACATGCATCATGGTTTTACTAATATAATCGAAAATTAATGTTTTCAGACGTGCAGTTCACGATAAAGAGAAGACGCATCTATGTCAATTATGTTCAAAAAGCTTCTTTAAGAAATATCATTTGCAAATTCATTTACGGTAAGTTTGTACTGAAAGGCCTATTTGATTCATAATTTAAAATCGTTGGCTTTAATAATCACTGAATGAGTAGATAAGAGATCTATTTTTTATCCACGACGGTACGGAAACGGTATATGCGTTTGGGGTGAGAGGATGTGTGTACAAACCAATGTTGCCATTTATATCCAAAACTTCTGGTTCGACTTTGATGCGGTTTTCAGTGATGGGTTCTGGTTTGATTGGTGCATGTTCTTAGATATATACAACTCACCAGGGGGTGCTGCAGTAAACATTTCTTAATAAAATAAAATTAAACGGTTATCCGCGTCCTGACCAAAATCTATAGGAAGTACTTTTTATTCTGTGAACCGGATGTGGTCGCGCCGACAGAGGGCGCCTTCCGGTTTTCCGAACAAAAACTGTCGCTTTTGGTTAGGACGCGGCCATAATCATTCCAAAGATTTATAATTGATTTTCTTCTCTATGATAGGAGCCATTCAAAAGAGAAGCCATGTGAGTGTCCTGAATGCGGCAAATGCTTCGCCACCACCTCGATCCTAAAGAGCCACCGGGAGATCCATAAGGAGGAGAAAATCTACGCCTGCACACTGTGCGATATGACCTTCAAAAAAAGGAAGTTAGTATTGTTAAGAGCTTGGGGTTCGTGACAATTAAAAACTGCCGATTTAATAACCAAAAATTGACACTTTAATCACAACACTAATTACGACTCAAACACACTAATTATGAAACACAATTTCACTACTGATCACTCTTAGTCGCACTTGAATATCGCTTCGTTCGATGTACTCGCTTGTATCACTTATTCAAAACTATACAAAGTTGATACGACAGAGGGGCTTTCCTTTAAACTGCCTATACTAGATACCATTTTCAAGCTCTGTACCAAAAATCAATTAAATAGGAGCAGTAGTTTAGTCACAAATGATTTTTGAAGTTTTTGCTACGTTTGAACACGATGTATATTTCCTAACAGCTGATTATCTCATACGCATAGGTCATGCACCTTAAAACGATAATCTGAGTATAAGATACATTGTTGTCGCACAAGTACAACCAAATATTTCACGAAGCAATAAATACACACACACTTGCACTTTCACTATGAGAGTGACAAACATAGCAAAACCCCCGCGCCTTTTTCCCGCGCGTAAAAGGAATAGAAATAGGTCAGTGTGTTGCTATTGTATCCTAGATACTTGCGAATTTGCTAAAAAAACTTGTTCTTTCAGTGGACAGTGCGCAAGCGTCATCCATTCGGGACGTACGTTACGTAACACGGGAGCCCCGGCGCCGCCGCCGCGCCGTTATGTTTTGTCGAACTCGCTGACAATAATTGTGATTTTGTTTTGTTATTGTGATAGACACTAAATAAGTTTAATCCAGTATTTTTTTTTATTGTGACAGGATACGTAACTTGGGAATATTATTATTTAGTGTTAGTGTTTTTTTTTTTGTGATTGACTGTTTTTATTGTGATAGGATACGTAATTAAACGTTGGTTGTATGTGTGTGTAAAATTAAAGTGTTCAGCAATGCCTCGTGTAACTTACACGGCGTCAGAATACACTTACATGATTTTAATTTACGGTGAATGCCGTGGAAACACAGATTTAGCTCTGCGAACATACCGAGAAAGGTATGGTGACCTGCGCAATAGCCCTAGGAACGCCGGCACCATACAATTGGCAGTACAAAGATTACGGGAATTAAAGTGCTTAGCGACGGACAGTGATTTAATTAGAAAAATAAATAACAATATTCTCCGTCGGTATAATTTGTGCATTAATATGAATCGAGGACACATCGAGAACTTAAAAATTTTGTGTTTTTGTGTGTGCGCGTACTTTACAACTTACCTAACATAAAAGCCGCGCGAGCGAGCGGTCTAAACCGCCCGCTCCCCGCCCCCCCCCCCCCGCCCCCCGCCAAGAGAGATAACACACACACGCGCTCCTGCGCGACTTTGTTACTAGGCATCTAAGGTCAGTCAAATTTATTTATAAAGGGTGGTTGCGTTTCACTCTGACTTTAAGCTATTTAGTTTGTTTGAAAAAAAAAAAATCTCATTTTTGGCGCTTTCTATTTTTGTACTGTATCGAATTAATACTATACACGTATAGTATACGTAGTGTAATTTAATGCCCCTCTGTCATATCAACTCTGTATATCTCGCGGCTCACACCGGCCTTATATAGTGCCGCAGAGCTACTATATAAACATCTAGAACGTTCGAGTACATACCGGTCCCGACTGACTCGATGTCGATAGTTCTCGGAATTTCTATGACCTTGACCCTGCTAGTTCTGCTACCCGATACTAGATGGCACTAGTGGTAACTAATGTCACCATATACGTATTGTATTATGTATTTATATTATGAGTCAGTGATACTTGAATTAAATTGATTTTGTTTTATTTATTTATTTATTTATATACCAGGCATCAATTGTGGCGCGCAACAGTATCTTATTACCATGTCTGAGGGCGCCTTCAAATTAATCGCAATCAATCGCGCGTTAGCAACGCGGCTGCAGCGCATTTCTAAATTGTATAAAACTGTATAAGCAGTGCGGCCGCAGCGCTGTAGCTGTGTGATTGTTTTAGGCTAATTTGAAGGCGCCCTAATGCCAGCACTTCACTTACTTAGCGTGTTTTTTAAAATATACACGTTACTTGAGTGACACAAAAATTATTTTTAAAAAAAAAACAAAAACCGACTTCAAAAACCTAATAAACACTAAAAACTTAAAAATAATATTAAATTGAAACTATAATTAAGAATAATTTAACCAAAATCACCTTACCTAATTTTAATCTACACTATATTTTACAATTTAACAGTTTTTGGAGTCGGTGCCAAGCCAAGTGTATCTATCTAATTGGGCCATAAAATATTCTCCCTTAATTTTTATTTACAATAGTTTACGAGAGTAAATTAATATCATATTATTAGGTACTGATATTTTTACAAAGCTGTTAAAAGTTTTAGTTAGCGCTCGATAGATGGCGCTGTACCGTATTCTGAATCGCGACATGATTTCGTTACCGAGAAACCTATGAAGATCAAATTGTATTACTTACGAGTTTCACATTTCGTCCGCAAGAGCGCGCCACTATCCGAACAAAAACAACTCCGTCTTCTGTTGATATTCTGTCTTGTGTTGTAATTTTTTTTTTCAGTTTGTTTTGTTGATTGTTAATATTTTTTGCTGATATAGTACCTTTTTTTTGGTTAATATTTTGTGAGTGCGGGCTTGGCACCGACTCCAAAAACTGTTAAATTGTGAAATATAGTGTAGATTAAAATTAGGTAAGGTGATTTTGGTTAAATTATTCTTAATTATAGTTTCAATTTAATATTATTTTTAAGTTTTTAGTGTTTATTAGGTTTTTGAAGTCGGTTTTTGTTTTTTTTTTTAAAATAATTTTATTTTCTAGTTTTTAGTTTAAGTTTGTACATAATTCATAGTTTGAAGTTTCTTTTTTCAATTTTTAATAGAAAGAAAATTAATTTTGTATAATATGGGTAGGCCTACTAAACGCGCTGCTCAAATGAGACAGCGCCGTTTGGAAGAAAGTAACGACGAAAAGGAAGAACGTTTAAAGAAAAGTAGGGTATAGAGGTATGAGGAACAGGGTGTAAAGTTCTAGTTAAAGAAATACTAGAAACATTTTAAATGAGAGTGATGAGCAGCGAGCGTATAGACTTTCTCAGAAGAGAGCAAACACGAGATTATCAAGGCTTAATGAGAGTCCAGAAAGTCATGCTCAGCGGCTCAATTTGATTCGTGAACGATTATTAAACGAGACTCAAGAGCAACGTTCTCATCGTCTTGATATCATTCATGAACGTTTGTCTCACGAGACCGAGGAGCAACGTTCTCATCGTCTCGGTTTGATTCAGGAGCGCTTATCAAACGAAACCGAGAATCAAAGTTCCCGTCGTCTACACGTGCAATATGAGCGTCTATCCAATGAATCTGCCGAATCCAGAACGACTCGATTAGATATTATGCGACAAGCTAGTCGTAATCGCCCTTAAAAGCAAACTGGCGTAATGTTATGTTATGGTATGGCTTAAACTATGCATACACAAACAATCGCAGCAATCGCGAGACATGTGCTGTCGATTTTTAAAGATTTCTATCGTCTATGGTTAGTCCATCACCTCCTGACCTGATGATCACGAGACCAAAATGGCAAACGCCCTTCCAAACATCAAAAAAAAATAATTTACTTAATCAGTCGATGCCTACTCCTTACTGTTAAGGAGTCGTACCTTCCATCATCAGCTCAGCTACATGAGATGATGATCACCATACGCAAGTACCTAAATTACTTCATAAGATTTGCGAAAAACGATGTTTGGGCCCATAAAATTTGAGGGTTGCCCTCGATTTCTCCATGATCCAATCATCAGATCCTGACTTGGTGACTATGGGACCACTTCAGAAGTATCTCCTTTCGAACAAAAAAAGAATTTTGAAAATCGGTCCACATTTGGCGGAGTAATCGCGTAACAAACACACAAAAAAAAAAACATACCGTCGAATTGAGAACCTCCTCCTTTTTTGAAGTCGGTTAAAAATATACCATAAAGTCATTGAAATAAGTAAATTTTGTGCACGTGCAAGTAAAAAAAAGATTGGAAACTGCATCAACTTAACCCACTCTATTGTCCACAGCTACCTCAACGTGCACATGATAAGTCACACGAAGGAGAAGCGACACCCGTGCCAGTACTGCGGCGTTAAGTTCGGCCGCTCCGACCATCGCAAGCGCCACGAGTACACGGCCCACGAGAAGAACTTTATAACCGCGTGCCGCGTTTATACCGGCTCACCAGATGAGCTAATTCATAAACATACTAGCCCACCAAGGTAATTAGGCAAATTGTACCGTTTAATTAATCTGCCGAGCCTTTTCCCAACTATATCCTTGGTAAGTCTGGTTGTCAGACTTTAGGGCTTGTGACTACCCGTAACGAAAGATCGACGAATGTTAGCTGGGACCAACGGCTTAACGTGCTTTCCAAGGCACGGAGGGGTCTCGATATGTAATGGATAGTCACTAGTGTTGCCCAAAATCGGTCTTGGTCTTGCAGTCTTGGTCTTGTTCTTGCATTTTTGCAAGACCAAGACCAAGACCAAGACCGACTTATTTTAGCAAGACCAAGACTGAACCCTGCAAGACTTGAGCAAGAACAAGACTAAGCCTGCAAGACTCTTGCGTCTCGCAGTTAAGTCAAACTGAGATTTGGGCGTTATAGTAGGTATTTGGTTTCAATCCCGATTATGCGAAAATGGATGTATTTTTTTATGAAACAGTAAATTACATTGTTGAATTGCATTCAAACCTAAAATTATTGTTGATAATAAAAAATATCGAAAAATTACGTGACTATCAATACACTTCTGCACGTTTTTTTTAATCTTCTTTACTTAAGGCGAAAGCGGTATTAGGTAGCCCGCGAAATTCACTGACCAGCAAATTGCAAAAAACGTAAGAAAATTTTAATTTCGCGGGCTACCTTAGCGTTTCCCCCTTAAATCGATGAAGCCTTAGAAAAATAATTATCCCCTCATAACGAATCTAAAATAAAAGTAGTAAATGGGTCATTCAATTATGTAGATGATTAAAATGCCTCATGTGACGCGTCTGTTAGATTCATTGGGATTCATGGCCGACTCGACGCCGCGCGGGGATTCCCGCAATCTTCCGCATTTTTTGTCAGGTTCAAGCATTTATGCACTTTATTGTAATAATTTTAAAGTTTATTTTCAAGTGCGTTAATAATAATACGAGGAGACCGCTTGGCGCTGCGGTCCCTTTGTCGCGGCATTTGAAAGCGAATAGCGTGAGCGCGAAGACAGTGTTGATCTCGCAAATGAACTTTAGCAATACAGCTGATCAGGTAGCCCTTTCGAGTTTTATTTACATTGCTGTTTAAGTAAAACAAGTGAATTTACTATTTTTTAATTAAAAATCTCATTGGGTCAGATAGAAATAATGATTTTATACAGTTTACAGTAAAAAAATTGCAGAAGAAAACGTAAAAATTAAGAAAAAGTCGACGAAAAATTTCAACGCAGGGGTCCAGAATCATGTACAGACGCCAGCACATAAAGCTACCCGAAACTGTCAAATTTTCCCAATCAGTTTTGAACCTTATGCTTTAGCGATAAAGTTGAAAATCTATTAAAGAAATTTGACAGATTGTAGTAGGTTGATGTGCTGGCGTCTGTACCTACTGAATCTATGGTAAGCGGTTGCGCGTCGATGTCCCTGCCACCCTGAGCAATAGGCTAATAGGTATTTGAATGTAGTCTAGTCTAAGTAGTAGAGTCTCGCAAGACTTGCGAGACTCTTGCTGCAAGACCAAGACCAAGACCAAGACTGAGTGCGCAATACCAAGACCAAGACCAAGACCAGGTGTATTGACGCAAGACCAAGACCAAGACTGGCTAAGGTCTTGTCTTGGTCTTGCATTTGGGCAACACTAATAGTCACCCATCCATGAACCGACGGCAAGCGTAGCTAGCGTGCGGGCTAGTGGATGTTACAGTATTCTAATTTTTGGTTCTAGGTCACGCCGGTTTCGTTACGGTGTTTTCTTTCACCGTTTTGAAGGCAGTGGTGATGAAATTATTTACACAAAGTAAAGCCCGGGTTTGAACCCACGACCTACCACACATAAGTCGGGGCCGTTACCACTGGGCCACCACTGCTCAATCTGCAGACTCGTGCGGCTGTTATTATCAGTGATCGGGTAGGTAGAGTTGTTTTTGCTACTTGCGACATGCGGACATAACATGGATATACCAAATATTTCCCGGAATCCCAGGAATTCTCGGAATATATAATAATATTTCCTTGTGCAGTAAAGTATATTTAGTATTGTTTCTAACAGTTTTACTTAATTAATTCATATTTCACGAAGCTACCTCTAACAACATTCCAGGATCCCTGTGTGTGTGTGTATATAAGTAATGTTTGGGTGCTCACCTACTACCTGCTCATAACTGCCCACTTACCCATATTAACTCACTTAAATCAATCGACAATTTCAAAATCCCGGGATTTCAGAGGTTAAAACCCATGTTAAAATCAATGTTTGCGTTCATTCGCCCCAAACAGCTCTACCTACTCCGACCACTGATTATTATTTCGTAACGAGCCCCCTCTTGTACAGTCGCCGTCAGATATATTGTAGCAGACAAGGTGACCAAATACTTCTGAACAATTCAAAATGTCAATAAGTTCCATACACTACAAGTTACCATTAATATCTGAACATTCATTACTTCATTAATATCTGAGCAAATGCTTGTCAATAATTTCTATACACACAACTAACCAAAAATATCTGAACACTTACAACGTGAAGTGTATCTACGCAGACAAACATTGAGCTTACCTAATTCGTTACTGCGTGATATAAAGGACGAACCAAAAACTACTATCGACTTGACTATCTGTGGTTAGTCCTGTCAGTCCAGTAGATACACTTGACGTTGTAAGTGTTCAGATATTTTTGGTTAGTTGTGTGTATAGAAATTATTGACAAGCATCTGCCCAGATATTAATGAAGTAATGAATGTTCAGATATTAATGGTAACTTGTAGTGTAAAGAACTTATTGACATTTTAAATTGTTCAGAAATATTTGGTCACCTTGTCTGCTACAATATATCTGACGGCGACTGTATTATGAGTTGTTTGAGTAGTCTTATATTATGAGTTGCTATTGGTGAAATCTGAAGGCGAACTATCGTACTGAAAAACGTTCAAATTGAAGTGGCAATCTCATATCAGAGATAAATGTCAAAAACATGTGAAACATGTTATTTTTTATTTTTTTATTTTGTAAGTAGGTTTACACAAAACACTTACACGTCAATCATATGTTAAAAGAGTGTCCGTGGAGTTTCTTGCCCGTTCTTCTCCGTAGGTATCTACTACGCTTTGGAATGGGCAACTAGCTTCATCTATCTGACTGACCGACCCCTTGACAATTCAAAAGTGCATGTAATTCGTTTATTTGAAATAAATGCTTTGATTTTGAGTTTTATAGGTAAATTGGAGGTTATTTGAGAGATTGAGACAGCGTTCTTGAAAATACGGGACAGCGTTAACTTGTCAAATTAGGTATTTAATTGTATTTTTTTTTCAAAAGTACCATTTCAATAGATACTTCCTATATCAACCATAATGCCGTGACGCAAGGCGCTCTATGCGACGTTTATAGGAGACGGAGACTTCACGCTAAGGGCACTATTCACAGACCGCATTTGACTTTACGCAGTAATCGTTTTATACGAATATCAACCTTATCCGAATACTTACAATTATATTCCTTTACGCGAATGTAAGCCAGCATTTCATACGAATACGAACATTACTGTCATACGAATAATGTTTATATTCGTATGCGATGCTTATTTGAATCTTGGCTCAAGCGATGGGTGCGCCCTACTCTATCCCATTGTCTATTGCGCTTGATTGGCTAGTATTTGAATGCGACTATGAACTTAATGGCTGTGGATATTCTTTCAATGGTGATCGGAAGCTGAACCGGAACTATTATATTGTTTTATGTTAAGTATTTTCATCCTGTGATGGCCAAGGTATGTGACTAGCCCCACAAGATTCGTCCTTCGAAGTGGTTGTCAAACTTTGTTGTTAAACTCTTGTTAAGATTTATCATTAAAAATGTTTGTTCAAATTATTTTTAAATTAATAAATAAATAAATTTTAATGGTAATTTAGTAATTGTAGTTTGATTTATAAACCAAACAAAACAATCAACCATGTTTGAGAGATGGCTGTGTTTCTAGAAGTGGAGACTAGCAGAGAGAAGAATCGAAATAAGGTGTGTGATAACCCGATAACTCACACGTTTATACATACTGTGTGGTATGTATATAACTTACTAACTTCTGCCCGCGTGGAATTTCTTGTTCTCCCTACTCACCCCGTCACATAGCATCGCCTGCCTGCGTTTTACTTCTGTTTTGCTTATCGTTATTTTTTCCTATTTTTGCTTGGCTCCTAAGTCTCTATAGCCTTCCTCAAGAATTGGGCTATCAAGAGCAAAAATACTTTTTTTAAATCCGCTGGTAGTTCCAGAAATTAGCTCATTAAAAAAAAAAACAGCTGAAGAGTTCAGCTTTATTATTACTGTGGTATAGATATAGACCGTCATGTTATAGTACACACATTTATACAGTTTGTAAATTAATTCAAACAATTTTTTTGATACACACTCGTTTTATTTAAACACGTCAAACTCACACAAATACAATAATAATACATTCTAAAAACAAAAAAATATTGCAGATTGTTTGATATATTTATAGATATCATCCCAGGATACCCAGCTTTTCTCTGGCTGCCTCTATAATATCTTCATCTGTCAAGCGGAAAACTCCAGATCGTACAAGACTGCAAGTGCCCGTAGTATACAGTTTTGGTGATTCCTCCGGCGAAAATATATTCAGCGTATTCCAAATATATTCCAGTTTATCTTCGAGATGCGGGAATTCTCGTTGTAAAGTGCTGACGATGAATCTAGAAGAAAAGGTTCATAAAAATTCGCATCATTTATATCAAATTCGCTAGCCCCGACACTAGGATTCCCTTTATAGTGAAGACCAAGATCTAGAATTAGGACAATAAAAAAAACCCGACTGCAATTAAAAAGCTAAATAAGCTCACTTTTCAAGCAGTTTGTGGCAGGTAGTTTAGTTTCAGTTCAATCACATATTTCATAAGTCTTTATTTTCTCTTTAAACATGGTATAAAGTTGTTACAGTCTGATGCAGTTGTTGTTTTGATGTTATCAACTGTATCAGACTGCATGGAAAGTAGCATTTTTAACTTTTTAGTTATAGATCATCAATCACTAATTAAGAATGCCTTTGTTAGTTTATCGAATTTTAGAAGTTCTTTATTAGTGATCGATGTTATATTCGGTTTTTTTTTCAACCTTTATACTCTGTCATTGTTGTCGCGCAGTCAGTTAATTTATAAACAACAAACGCTAGAAAAAAAACCGGCCAAGTGCAAGTTGGAATGGCACACGACGGGTTCCGTACCAGGATCGAGCAAAAAAATTCAGAATAAAACACGTTTCTTGAATGGCCCTTAATTTTTAACTCATTTTATTTTTATCTGACTGCGGCCAAGCCCATAAGGAGAGTTTATTATTATTTGTCGTCATAGCCGCCAAAGTAGTACCTAAACGTCGTTGGTTTAGTGGTCGCAAGTGCTACTGCTGAGCATGAAGTTCGATTTCCAGGTTGGCAAAGTGTTATAGGGTTTTTATATCTGGAATTTCTCAGTAGCAGCACGGAGTTTGAATTTGTGCCCGGATGATGGCAATAGCTTCGACCCCTATTAAATGGGACTGAAACATAACTGGTGAAATGGAGGGGTTCCTACTATAGGTGTCCCTCTGCCCAACCATTCAAGGAAACGGGGCGTGATGTTATGTAGTACATACTCTGTGAAAATTTCCAGTGTCTAACTATTACAGTTCAAAAGATACAGCCCTGTGACATACCGACGAACGGACAGCGGAGCCTTAGTACTAAGGTCCCGTTGTCACCTGAGGGTACGGAACCCTAAAAAAAAGAAGTTAAAATTTTAAAACGAATCAAAATCCTATGACTGTTGTGTTTACCTGATGCGTTCGTTCAAATCCCGCGCTTGTTGGTGTTCAGCCAGGGTAACGTCCTTAGGTTTTTTGGCGCGAACTGACTGGCGCTTGATGGCAGTGGAGAGCTCGTTGCCAAAGCGTTGCGCGCGAACAACGCGCTCTAGGAGCTGGAAGCCATTATTTTACTTTTATTTAGTAAGTGCACCCTTTATTATTTAGTTACCTATTATTAAAAACTTAGACGGTGCCGATTCCCTTGTTCACAAACTAAAGTCAGTGCATCTTTTTCTTTGAAAAGGACAGAAGATAAATTTTAGTTTAGTCCTATCTTCTGGGTGAGCAGTGCCACGCGCTCCTTCAACTGTTTGTTGGTAGTGTTGATCTCTGCCAGCTCTCGGTCCAAGCGCTCCTGGTCCTTCAGGTTTCATGTGCCTGTAACTACACTGCACCATACTGACCCAGTGCTTGGTCCTCTCCGTGACGCGCGTCTCCTGGATGAGCTCTGCCACGCGCTCCTCCAGCTGTTTGTTAATGGTGTTGGTCTCTGCAAGTTCTCGGTCCAAACGCTCCTGTTCTTTCTGCAGCTGCTCCATATTGGCCTTCGCTTCTATGATCTCCTGCAAGCAACACATTCAAGCGTGACTTTAATTGCCAATACGTACCTATAGAAGCTTTTTCATATTGCTTGATATCAACATTCACCACTACGCATCACCAAGTTATCTTTACATTACGTCGGTGTAACATATTATATACCTCTACCTACATAAGTTACGTGTGTGTAGTATGTATATGTTGTTTGTACTACGTGTGTACTTTATACGTATGATACCTACGTATGAAGGTACAACCAGACCGCGATCGATCGATGACATCGATCATTAGGCTAATACAGTGTGGGACTGCATTGATCGACGTACACTGCTAGTCTGCTACATAGGTATCTATGGCTATAAGGAACTTTTGGCGCTCGAATGACATTAACAGAGGGGCGCTGGTGGTAAACATTTGTGCAATATTGTTTTGTAAAATGTATTGAACTTTTGTAACTGTGGTCGTCCAAATCAAAAGGGACCTTATGGCGGTAACTAGTTTCCGAGATATTAATAAATTTGTAAAATACCTCAAAAAAATCGTTTTTTTATTAACTGTATTTTTAAAAAGATGATTGTATTTACTACATGTAGATGTGTTCAACTTTTCGAAAAGTCAATTTATAAAAGTTTTGTATTCATCTAAAGCTTAGTAAAAAAGGTACCTTATCGCGGCAAGACTTAACAAATCGTTTTTCTTGTAATTCAAACCATATATTATATCGACATTTTAATATGTTCCCACAACATACAAGTTTATGCAATGATTGTAAGAATTTCCATTAGTAATAATCATAGCCAATCAAAGTATACCATCAGTTACATAACTTCACACTAAAACATAACTTTTTTGTACGGCATACTTAAATTGCGATTTTCTCGAAACTTATAATTTCGATCAGTGAACTTCAAAAATTCGTAAAAAATAACGGTAGTGGTTAGAAGGTTGGTTCTTGGGTCTATAGTTCGGTACATTTATGTAGTTTTCAGCTCTGTAGATAACTCATTTCCGCCATAAGGTCCCTTTTGATTTGGACGACCACTAACAATTATTATGGATGTACTAACACTAGTGTTTAAGTTGTGAATGTAAATACTAACAAATTGGATTTTTTGATCTGAAATAATTATATACAATTTATTTATCATTTAATGATGATGATGATTAAAAAAACAAGATGGCGTCCATAGTTCCGAGTTTGACCACGTACAGTTAGCGTCAGTATGTGCTAACCCCTCAAGTTTTAAAATGTTACACATTAAATTCCTTACAAATAATCTAAAGAATACTTCAAAAAGAACCCATTGTTTCGACTCAGATTCGAACCATCGCATCACCGAACGTCGTCATACTCATACCGGCAGTTTGACGAACTAGCCAGCGAGCCCATATGAATTGCGTTGAAATTGTTATCTACTATGGTCTGAGTCATTTTATCTTTAGGTGGGATGTCTAATCGATAGATGTTATAATTTGAGGGTATCCATTAATTTTACTTACATACGTTGTCTTTATAAAATTTATCCATACCCTCAAGTTATAACTATAACGTTTGATGTATACGTTCACTTAAAACGGCGAAGAGTAAACGACTACGATTTATTCATTAATTTTTAAAATGATTTATGATTTTATGAGAACTAAAATAGTTGTTCTGTGTGAACAAAATGTGAGCATAAAAGGAATTGCGAGACAGCTTAGCATAGCAGTAAGTTCATTATAATATTAATTGTGTTCTCCGATTTTTTTCTTGTTGAGCTATTTGCGGTATCTTGTGTGTGGTATTTAATAACTTATTTAAAACCATTTTTTTCTATACAGAGACAAACGGTGCGCTTATGGGTGCGCAGATTTCAAGAAACCGGCGATGCTAAGACAATGACCATGGGTCGGAGAACTACTGGGATCTATACGGACCAATCTGAACATCATCCGGATATTGTTAAGGTTCACACTACACCGCCGTTTACATCCACTCGTTACAGTTCGCAACGGCATGGAATATCTCTCTGTCCACGGTTCGAAGACATTTACCTACACGCAGCGAACATTCACAGTTATCGACCTGCAAAATATGTCTAACAGAAGAACATCGAAGAGAACGATTGCGATTTGCCCAGAAATAGCAGTTATATTAATTAAGTATGACAACAAAATAAACAACGAAGACATTTAACTCATTTGATTCCACTATTTTACTTTGTATAGCAAAATATTCTAAGTAGATATCATGAGCTAATAAGAGATGTTAATTGATTATCTATTGATAACATGTTTATTCACTTATTATGCTCATGATTGTAATCCTGCCAAACTAACTTCTAGTTCCTAGACAAGTTGCAAACGCTTCAAAACTTGTCTCTTTCGATGTCACTTGTCAGACTGTCAAATGTCAAATTTGTATGCTGAGACGACATGACAGGTCACGTGACATTTCGTTAGGTTATGTCAATCTAAAATATTTCTACCGCTTACTATTTTATCGTTTACCTTAATAGGATGCCACTTGTCTAGGAACCCAATTGTGTCAGTTGGCAAAATAGTATATTATGATAACTGTAAATAAAATTATCAAATCAAAATAAATCTTTGTTGTTAAATAAGATCATAGTTTTGTTAAATAATAGCAATAATAAATATTATTATGATTATTAAGGTATTTTATTTTTCTTTATTTTTTAATTCTTTATAAATAATTATTAAAACAAAATAGAAAAATATATTAAAATAATAATTATAATGAACAAAAAGCACATTTCGTGGCTATGATTTGAACTTCCACTCACTCACTCTTGCTTAAGGAAAATGTTAATGGTTGCGATTCGGATTTTAATTTTGAATATATTACATGTAGAGATATAATTAAAACCTTTCACACTTTAAATGTAAAAAAGACTGCAGATCTGTGGGGTAATTCTGTAGAAGTTGCTAAGTCTATTATTGACATTGTAGCACCTACTCTTGCTCTTATATTTAATAGTTGTATTGACAATGGGGAGTTTCCTGATCTTATGAAAAATAGTAAAATAATACCTTTGTTTAAATCAGGTAGTACATCAGACCCCACAAATTATAGACCTATTTCTGTACTACCTACCTTTAGTAAAATTTTTGAGAAATTAATTTTAGACCAAATGCAAAGATTTTTTAATAAATATAAATTATTACACAGCAAACAGTTCGGTTTTACAAAGGGTCGTTCAACTACTGATGCCGGTGTTGAACTTTTAGGACATATTTATAATGCATGGGAAGATAAATGCGATGCCTTGGGCATCTTTTGTGATTTGTCCAAGGCATTCGATTGCGTTCTTCACGAAACGTTAATCAGGAAACTCCACCACTACGGGATCCGGAATACTGCTCTGGATCTTCTTACTTCATATTTGAGTAAAAGGATTCAGAGCGTTGACGTTAATGGAGAAAGATCACCCGGATCTTTAGTAACGATGGGAGTCCCACAGGGCTCAATTCTTGGTCCTTTCTTGTTTCTTATTTATATCAATGACTTGCCGTACCTCATAAAGGATAATCATGATATAGTGTTGTTTGCAGATGACACTTCACTTTTGTTTAAACTTAAACGTCAGCAGTTGGTTACTGACGATGTAAATAGCGCGATTTCGAAAGTAGTCCACTGGTTCAATGTTAATAATTTGCTTCTAAACGAGAAAAAAACCAAATGCATTAAGTTTACACTACCCCACGTTAGGCAGGTGAAAACTAATGTGTTGATAAAGGGCGAGGAATTGAATCCTGAAGACAGCACAGTATTCTTGGGCATAACTTTGGATGCTAAGCTTCAGTGGGGTCCCCATATAGATAAACTGTCAAAAAAGCTAAGTTCCGCAGCATACGCCGTTAGAAAAATTCGTAATTTAACTGATATAGAGACTGCCCGTTTAGTGTACTTTAGTTATTTTCATAGTGTAATGTCGTACGGTATTCTATTGTGGGGAAATGCCGCCGATATTCAGACTATCTTTGTTTTGCAGAAGCGTGCTGTTCGATCAATTTATAAATTAAGTCCGAGACACTCTCTCAGAGACAAATTTAAAGAGATTAATGTAATGACTGTGCCTTCTCAGTATATTTATGAAAATCTTTTATATGCCCATAAAAACATAAAATTGTTCAAAAAATACAGTGATATCCATAATATAAATACTAGAAACAAACACAAATATGTTGTACCTACAACAAGGCTCAAGAAAATAGGTGGCTCGTTCAGATGCCAATGTATACACTTTTATAATAAACTACCAAGCCACGTTCAACATCTAAGCCTTAATAAATTTAAATCGTTCATTAAACGTAAATTGTGCCAGAAAGCCTTTTATACCATTAAAGATTATATTGAGGATACAAAGGCTTGGGATTGAGTTGCTTCCAATTTCTGCATTTTGAGTGTTTTTGATGTTTTTTTTTTATATACACATTGACATTAATGTTTTTTTTTTTTTTTAACTGACATTTGCTTACTTTTTAAAGTATTACATTATTTTAATTATTGTGAATGTGAAGACGATGTGGGTCATTTAGTTTAGGCATTTTATATTTATTATTATTCTCTCTATGGTCTGGCAGTTTGAGTAATTCATGTGGCCTACCCAAATGTCCTTTCTTTGGTATTGTTCGTCGAATCGTTGAGCTCCTTAAGTCTTGAGTTGAGCTGCATGATTTCTGACAAATGCGTGCACTGACTGGACAGGTCCTCTCAATCTGTGTGGTTCTTTCCTCAAAAGACCATCTCAGACATCGACCTACATGGTCTTCATATAACTTGACCAAGATTATGTCTGGACTTTAAAAGAGACTATGACCTCTGAGTTTGTTTCGGCCTTTCTTCTCAGAGTAGTCAGATAGGAAACGCCGACCTCATCTAGTTTAAAAAAAATTATGATTGACGTGTAAAAGTGTTTGTGCAAACCTACTTACAGAAATAAAATCATTTATCATTTATCATTTATAGGCACGGCAAGCGGTCTTGAAACCTCTAGTCTATTTAGACGATGAATAAAACGTTCGTAAACGTTAACCCTATTATTGCTTGTCGTTTTCGCAATAATAAAAGTATTAACGTTTTATTGAAAAAAACAATAATAAAAACAGAATTTTAAAAAATAAATACTATCTTAAACTTATTTATTCACTAAAACAATAAATTAATTAAAATAAAATGTTTTTGCAAAATACAAAAACCAACTTGGGCCTATCACGGATTTGAACGCACATGTCTTTTGGAGGGGTAAGCAATTAATGAAGCTCTGTGTACCAAAAGATCCTTGTAAAGCTAAAAACCATTTTCATTCAACGTCGAATGTTTTCATTTGACGTCGATCGATGGTGTGTAATTTATTATAGTTAAGATCGTCGAATCTATCGACTATCGACCGACCATCGATTGATATGCAATCCGCCATTCTAATGACATACTATGAATGCGAAAGTACCTCTGTCTGTTACCTTTTGAACCCTGCGTCCTAACCAAAATGATCGTACGCGCGAATACGCGGTTGAAGCGTTCATTTCATTAAGTCACTCATTTGTCCGAAAAACTGAAAAGCGGCTCTGTCGGCCGCGAGCATGTATTGGGGTTCGCCGAAAAAAATGAAAGCGACGATCGTTTGGTTAGGACGCGGTCGACCATGTTTCCATGAATTTGACATAGGATATTATGTTAGTCCCGGTCGTACGTTTGCGAGCGTAGCTGCGGGGAAAAGCTATACTAGATACATCATGATTACCTTGGCAACTCTAGTAACGTCTGCCTTGGCGAGCCTCAGTTTGTGATGGTAGCTTGTCTGCGAGGTGGCTGTAGGATGCGACTTCACCACCGCGGCCTGTGCCCTGGTCTTCTCTATGACCGTGTCTCGACGCGTCACGTACAGCGCCAAGTCATCAGCCAGCTTCTCGCTAGTGCGACGAAGGGTTTCTCGACGGACCTGTATTTGAATTTAAAATCTGAGATAATTATCAAGTTTTGGAACAGCGAACACATAAATTTTAAGGACTTATACTAACGGTCAATTAATAACCAACTCAATACTACATGACCCTAAAGTAGATAGTTGATTGAAGTAATCATCATCATCATTTCAGCAAGCACGACCACTTCGATCGGGTTTTGTGCGTCCCTCGATTGCAGTAATAATACATGTAAATTATACAGGGTAGCAGCACGTAGCAGGAACAACATCAACGAGCAAACTGAAACCATAAATTCAGTAAAATGATTTAATTCTGAACCGCTGAAATATTTCCTCAGCTATTAAAAAAATAACGCCGTTCCATAAATTTTCGCCGCGCAGGTTCTATGAAACCGCAGATTTTATTTGGATAGGTAACCGACGATTTTTTTTTAAGCTAGAGTCTAGAATCATTTGCTGAATTCGTGGTTTCAGTTTGCGCGTCGATGTACCTACCACCCTGTATAGAGTCAAATCATGGGTTTATTAACACCTACAAAACATTTCCTCGACCAAGGATTTTTGTCATTACCCTGACACTTTACCTCCATTCTGTGTATTTCATTCCTCATTACTCCAATTTCGCCAGCAGCTGACTTGGCACTCTTCATGTTTTTCTTCAGCTCTACTGCTAATACTCCCTAAAGAACAGAAGAAAGAAAGAAAATACATTTATTTAGCACCGACTAAAAGATATACAACATCGTCTGCAAAATAAAAGTATATGGCGTTGTAAGAAATTAGCAGGGTGTCACTCACGGCTGCACCAAATAGGCCCAGCGCAGCGGTGCTATTCTGTAAAAATCTCACCGTGAAAACTTAGGTGAAGTGAGCGTGGAGTGAGCTGTCAATAGTGTCAATTCCTAGCAAAAACAAACTCACTTCACCTAAGTTTTCACGGTGAGATTTTTGCAGAATCGACCGGTAGGTGCAATAAAACAATTACTGTCAGACAACTAGTGCCTGACGCTGGTTTTCATCTGGACCATAAGTTGTGAGACGTTGGAAGTAAATCAGTTTTATACTTAATCGACGTCCGCACGGGGCTTTTTAATGGTGACGTTTTTTTTTTTGAGTAATTCATCAACTCGTCTTACATGCCGACGACTTGCAGAAAATCAAATTTTATTCTGCAAGTTGTCCCACGTTACTATGAAAATGAGAAAAGGTACAGTCGCCGTCAGATATATTGTAGCAGACAAGGTGACCAAATACTTCTGAACAATTCAAAATGTCAATAAGTTCCATACACTACAACTTACCATTAATATCTGAACATTCATTACTTCATTAATATCTGAGCAGATGCTTGTCAATAATTTCTATACACACAATTAACCAAAAATATCTGAACACTTACAACGTCAAGTGTATCTATGCAGATGGGGTAGTCTTAGATATCTGAGCAGTTGAGGACAAATTGCAGTAGGAAGTGCTTCCATCTTTACTATAAATTCAATATATAATATAGGAACTCTTTTGCTAATTTTTATACTATGATGACCCTGGCAGTTTGAGCGCCATTTTTCAAATATGGCGGTGCGAGCGGCAAAGATAAAACAATGAGCGACAATGTGAAAATTCGAAGAGAGCACGTCGAACTCAATAAAATCACCAGTTTAAAAACTTTCCAGGTAAACCTACCAAATGACTGGACTAACCACAGATAGTCAAGTCGATAGTCGTTTTTGGTTCGTCCTTTATATCACCCAGTTACGAATTAGGTAAGCTCAATGTTTGTCTGCGTAGATACACTTGACGTTGTAAGTGTTCAGATGTTTTTGGTTAGTTGTGTGTATAGAAATTATTGACAAGCATCTGCTCAGATATTAATGAACTAATGAATGTTCAGATATTAATGGTAACTTTTAGTGTATAGAACTTATTGACATTTTAAATTGTTCAGAAGTATTTGGTCACCTTGTCTGCTACAATATATCTGACGGCGACTGTACAATCAGTAGCAAAAGTGTTAGTGTGGAAATAATTAAAAGAAAAAATTTATTACAAAATATTTCATCATCACAACATTGTCACATATAAACAGAAAAGATTAAATCATCACTTTGACACCAATTAAGAGGAAATGGGTTTCTCCATAGAAATGCTCTCGCCTGTTTTCTTTCTGGTTAATGACCATAAAGCAATGATTTTATATAGAATTATAGAATAATAAATATTAACTACTTGTATGTCCCTATGTTTTCCTTTTTGATGATACATTATTTTTATAAGCACCAGAACCCTCAAAAAATGACTGGTTTTTATACCATACCGTACTCTGAATTCTCGCTAGAACGCAAACGCTCAGCTTAGTGCCGAGAGTTGATAATCCAACTGTGCGCTTTTAAAACGTGCTAGGATGTGCTCCTTTGAATTCTCAACGCTCGGCTCGACGCCTAGAGTTGAGAATCCAGAGTACCTACGATAAAAAAAAACGTCGCGTTATAAAAGCGTCCGTGCGGACGTGTGCTTAGTGTCAATGTGAGAATGCATACTAGTGTGTGTGTGAATACATGAAACAGGGTTTGGATTGACTTAAGAAGCCCTGCGCCATGACACTGATGATATTGGGTACAACTGACCTTTCTCTGCCAAATGAGAGCTTCCCTCTGAACGCGATCCAGTTGTTGTGTGAGGTTCACCTTCTCTTTATCCAATTCTTCTATATCTTCCTCTAATTGAATTATTTCGGCTTCCGCATCCTGTGGGAAATTTTGAAACATGATGCAAACTAGAAATATTTTAATCTTTTCAAAATGTGCCATCCATAATTATTACTTTGAAGCTTATAACAGCTAGAAATATGTATATATATATAAATATATATTTATTAACGAATAGGTAAAGAATGAGAACCTCCTACTTTTTAGAAGTCGGTTAAAAAGGAACGCTTTCCGGCAAGCCAGGCGTTGTTGTAATCCGCTCGTATACGTCCGTTTTTTCACCGGATAATGGACAGTTTTATTTTTTACCGGTGTTTAGTTTACAATTGAAGTATATAAATATAACATGCACGCACGTTATGCCGTTGGTCCAGGCTTTCATTCGTGGATCTTTGATAGTCATTAAGGGCAGTCAGAAGCCCGAAACTCTGACAACCAGTCTCACCAAGGGGTACCGTATTACCCATTAACTGAGTTGTGGAGGTCAGGTAGGCAGTCGCTCCATGTAAAATACTGGTATTCAGCTGCATCCGTTAGACTAGAAGCCGACCCCAACATAGTTGGCAAAAGGCTAAGCAGATGATGATGAAATATAACATGCACCAAACGCCGAACCA
Source organism: Luperina nickerlii (assembly GCA_963855955.1). NCBI lineage: Eukaryota > Metazoa > Arthropoda > Insecta > Lepidoptera > Noctuidae > Luperina > Luperina nickerlii. Next base: position 6,407,045 of record OY979665.1, read on the forward strand.
ATGTCCAACCCAATGTAAAAAAACACGGTCCATTGTCTAATGAAAAGCGGCCTAATATAAGATGCGAGTACTCAAGACGAACACTACCGCGAACACGATCTACTTACCATAAGTTGTCGCCGCTGCGAGGCCTCACACTTTTACACATTATAATTAACTGTTTTCATTTACAAGTCTTTAGCGCTGCGAAAACGTCCATTTTTCGATCCTCAGACACTTGCAGTGTCGTCCTTACCTTGAGATTAGCAGAATACTCGTGCGTGACCGCCATGTTGCTTTTCTGCGAGTCCTGGTTCCGATCTAGAGCTTCCTTGCGCGTGCGCTCGAGCACCTGAAGTCTCCCGCTCAACGTCCGGAGCGAGCGCTCCACTCGGTTTTTGTCCGACTCCACCGCGTCAGATTCCGCTTGCAAGCGCATTATTTTCTGTTCACAGATTTGTATCTCTGAAAAAGGGAAGAGTAATAAAATTCATGAGTTTGTAAGACTTACATAATTTTCATTGGTAGATTTTAGAGTCCTTCGTTTGTGGTCTTTGCTACTGTGCCAGTATGATACCTACTTTGTGCGCTTCTGATGTTTTCTTAAGGGCCGCCTACTGAAAACTGAACTACAAAACGTGTTCTGGTTTGTTCAACAATTTCTAAAATATATGTATAATAATAAGTATGTATATTATGGTTCGCATCAAACTTTATGGCGGCTCTGAAGTGCGCTACTCTCTGCGTAGTACCCCACCCCTCACACCGGCTGCCGCATGAATTTGTTATTGCGCGGCAACTCGCGTCATGTTCCGAGCCGCCATAAAGTTAGAAACAAGCCGTGCCTGATAGAATTTCCAATCGGCAAAAATGACAAACTTTCAGCCCTTTAGAGGATGGGTTTTTTTAAACATCCTCGTAATAGTACATTACTTCAGAGGGAAGAAAGTGACAGTTCCATACCGAGATTATGGCATTTGCGCCACGAGCTTGCGAGGGGCGCAAACCATTTGAGGTATGGAACTGTACTTTATCCTGAGGGATGTATAGTGCTTTTTATTACACCTACGAAGAAAATTATGGACAGAAATGCATAGAAATGTTTATATTTAGTTAAAAGTACAATTATTAAAAGTGCAGCTATTTTTACACGACGCCTTAGTAACAAAAAATACTTAGGTACACGTTGAAGTGTATCAAAATCATACATAATCAGTCTATAATGTTCCCACTGGTGAGACACAGGCCTCCTTTCTGTTCTCAAACTCAAACCATTTATTTTCATTTAAACCATTTACAGGCACTTTTGAATTGTTAAGAAGCCCGCGTTTTATATACAAAAATAATATCGTTTTTAATTTTCTGTATGCACCAAGGAGGTTGGTAACTGGTAAAAAAAAACTGTATGTGGCCAGTAACAATTTACTTGAAATTTAATTAGTAGACAGTTAAAGTCTCTTGGCAGTATGACTGCTGACAAATTAAAAAAAAAAAGAAAAACCGGGTATGTAATGGAATTTCATACATACTTCCCACCCTTGGGTCGGAAGGATTTTCATACAAACTTCCATACCTTGGGATGAAAGGATTTGAAGGGCGGGATAAAGGCGTTTCTTCCCTCTAATTGGTATAATTAGTATGTATTTTCAGAGCAGGTGTGATAAAAAATATTTTATACTTCTAGACCCTTTACCGGTTTAGGCTGTGCGTTGTCTGTCAGTGAATCTAAGGTTTTTTTTTTAATGGAAGACATTTGTAGGTGCTAACGTTTGCAGATAAGGTTGATGTCGGTAACCATGGCGTGGTGCTGGTCGGCAAGCTTGACCACGTGGCCCTGCTGCCGCAGCCACTCATGCTGCATCATCTCCGTGCGCTCGCGGAGGCACTTCACCTGCTTCTCCAACTCCTCGATACGACGCTCTTGGGGTGACTTCGACTGGGGATATAGATCATGACAGTTAGAATGTAAACATTAAAAGGTATGTACAGTACCCGGCGATAAATATTGCACATCGACCTATTTGATCCTATCGATTTTATACAAAGAATAAAAATAATTATCAAAAGAAGCAATTCATAATTGTTTTAACAGCTCCTAATAGATACCGGACTGTTTGTATTTCGTGCGACATAGGTAACGCTCTACGAAGCCGAAATTATCCGATTGTCTCTTTCCAAAGGTCGATGTGCAATATTTATTGCCGGGTACTGTATACTATTCAAATAGGAATTATGAATTTTTTTTTACTCAATAGACTATTATTTGTTTGCAAATAGTGAAAACAACGCGTGAAAGCTTAAAAAAAATGCCAAGTTATAAACGTTTTAAAATAACTGCTAAACGGAGATGGCACTGAGCTGTGATATCATAGAAGTGACGTCACGACTATGTTTGTAACTGCATACTACTTAGCGCCATACATAGTCCGTACCGCGCGACAAGGACGGGATTAATCCCTTATTATATCCTAGCTTTTCCATATTTACATAGATATACAGTTTTTTTTATCGATTATATCATTTTACGATGCCTTCTTTGATTTTTTTTTTTATAATTTTATATTCATCAATTCTAATATTATTCATCATACCTATTATGTAGATTTAGAGCCAAGATTATAATTTTTGTGTGGCCACTCTAATTAAATGAAATTCGTATGGTTTCGACGTTTACCGACTCGTTAAATTTAACGACGAAAGATATGTGCTTGCACCGCTTTTTCTCATTATTGTAGGGACTTCAATCCGATTAGTGGCCACCAAATACGCTGCTGCGTCCTGTTATATTGTCGACGCAGTCTATCACTGCACGAATACCGAGGAGTCCGTACAGTATCTCAGAACCAAGACCAAGGCGATCTTGAGAGCAGAAAAGTTACGAGTAACACCAAAAGTTAACTTAAGTCGTTTGTGATGCGGATTTCATCTCAGCATCTAGGTACAAAGCTTCACGGAGAAGTAATATTTCAAACAATTGATATACTTGATATATCGTAAATTGTGTCCCAGAACTCACATCAAACAATTCCTTTAGCGCATAATACTTCTTCTGTGTAATATCCAGCTCCCTCTGCTTCCTCATCATAAGGGACGTCTTCTGGTCGTACTCGGCCTCCATATTCTCTATCTCTTTCTCTTTCGCCTGCATTATGTTCTGACTCTCTTCTAGCACTATGTTATTCCTCGCTTGACGGTTCCGCATCACCTCTATCTCGAGCATCATGTTCGCGTGTTGATTTTCCATTGTCATTAGAGATATTTCCTGTAAGTGAGAACGCAAAGCACGTAAATAAATCTATGAGAAATAGAATATAGACATTCCAAACAAGGCAGACGTCCCACAAAAACCGATCAACAAGAGACATCATCTGCCTTTTCCTTATGTTGGGTCGACTTCTATTCGATTTTCATGATCATTTAACCTGCACAACCCAGTTACTGGGTAACATTATATGATACCCCTTGGTAAGACTGGTTGTCAGACTTTTAGGATTACACGTAACAACTGTCAAAGATCTACAAATGCCAGCCGGGACAGACTTCGGCATCACTAACCTTGACGTTACTTTTATCGCTACAATAGAAATAAATAAGTCGTTGAAGTTGGTCTTCATTTCACTCCACCTTCTTATTTCATACATTGTATTTTATTTCTTCATAGTCACCTGTTTCCGGGACATCTCCCTCATCTTCCGGATGCCGTTGGCCATGGACTGCACGGCCTTGTCGTTCAGCAGACACTCCTGCAGGTTCAACAGTATCTCGTTCTCTAGCTTCATCTTGTATTCCACCTTCCTGTCCAACTCCTTGCAAGTACTCTTCAGTATGTTGTTCATCGTTTGGTTTTCCTGAAAGTGTGGCAAGGAAAATTAAGTAGGATTTTATCTCAGTATCTAGTTTTGGTTTAATTACGTAATGGGCCTGCTCTTAACCACGTTCTCGGCTGGTAGAAAATCTACTAAATGATTTTTATCATTTTGAGTTCATATTTTGTACTTGTTTTTTTTTTAAGGAAAGACCGTACATTGAAATTAAGTCCTAATTATCATACGTACTGATTTTATCATCTCCTGGTCCCTTTCGGTCATTTCGATGGACTCCGTCAGCTGATTGATCTGAGTTTCTAAATTCTGCCGCCTTATTTCCTCGGCCTCAACTGCGGATAATGAACGATTTAACAATAATTAATACACCCTAAGCCTTTGTTAGTTTATCCAACTAGGCCTAGAGTGGTTTTCAAACATGCGTTTCCGCGTACCTTAGGGTGGATTTTTTGGTAATTACTGTATTTTCTTGAGAAGTTGATTCAGTAGCTATATAGGTACTCACGCATCTTATTAGAATGGTCGATATCGTAGATGAGTTTATCCTTGTTCATTGTGATCTCTTTGCCCTTGTTCATCTCCTCCATCAACATCTTTTTGGTGATTTCGAGGGAGTGAATCAGTGTGCGGTAGCTATCTTGCAAAGATCTGTAAATACATAGATAGATAGATAAAACATTTATTCAGTGCACACAAAAGACGTACGTACCCACAACACACAAAGTCACGATTAAATGATAACAAATTATATTAATATATATGTATAAAAACAAGATGGCAATATAAATAAAAGAAAAACATACAAATACTCGTAAAATGAATAAAAATGATCCTCATCCATATTTTCGTCCTAGTTTTGATGCCCCACGCTGGGCGCCAAAACTGTGAGGTTAGAATAGAACATGACGTCACGCCGGTATCGCTCGTAGGATTAGGTAGAGCCGCAGAGGTGTATGTGGGCGGTGTGGTGTGCACCCAGTTATCGCCAGTTATGTAGTCGCACATAAAGGGAGTGAGTCTAATGCTTAACTCTGATGGGCACAAATTTCGGAGGCTGGATTTTTCATGATAGTTATCTGCTACTGAAATTCCTAGTGGAAAACCCAATCGCACTTCTGGAACAATGATGACTTTGATACGACCCTTGTAGGTAGAAGTATGTAGTCCTCTAGACCGAATTTCGGTCACGGCGATCAATCTCGGCGGAGACCAGCCTTCGGCGTGGCAGATATTATAGTGAAGAAGTGTTTGCGCAGACGCAAGTGCACTTCCTCTTCTCTCTCTCACTGTCCGATGGGACGACAATTCGACACGACTGGAGAAAAAAAAATGGAAAAATCCAATAACACTTTGCCGGACCCGGGAGTCGAACCCAGGACCCCACGCTCAGCAGTCGCGCTTGCAACCACGAGACCAATAGGTACCACCACCAATAGGTGTACACCTGGCAAACCGGTACCGAAAAAGTGGAGGGATCTACGTTTTCTACTGTACACCTACCTCTATTTCGACACTTACCTATAATCATCCCTGACGGAGTCGTACACCTTATCCCGCTGCGTAATGTTCACGATGACAGTGTTCCACAGGCTGACCAGACGCCGCTTGTCAAGTTCCAGGTCTTCCAGCTCAGCTGCGTACACTGCCACCTAAGGGATCAGTTTCATTTTGAATCTGTATTTAAAAGTAGCTGACCACGGCGAACTTCGTACTGCATCAGAATCAATAAGAATGAATGTATCAAAGAGAAAATGAATTATTTTCATTAATTTTTTTTCGTGAAGTTTTCACTTGTCGGTAGTCACCCCCTCACTAACCATATCATCATTCGCATAAATCACTATAGTCCATCCATCGTTTCTTTGGTCTTCCTCTACTCTTATTAGTTATTCTGCTATTCGGGGCGGAGAGAAATCCAACAAATCAATGATCATAAAAATCGGTTTAGCCGTTTTTGAGTTATAAATGGTGTAACTAACTAACCCGACTTTGTTTTATTTATATATTATTTAGATGAAGACTAGGCTAGAACACTGGCGCACATCAGACGAATCCGGTCCTAATGATGTGGACTTATCGTGTTTGCTTCTGAAAATAAATGATAGGTTATCAAAAAACTTATCTACCTTATCGTTTACTTTCTCCATCTCGACATTCTTGATTTCCAGCTGTTTCTTGAACATCTCCAATTTGGATTCGAGCTTCCACACTTCATTGCTCAGACCAAACAGGAACATGTCCTGTAAGGAATTAAATATATTTTACTTGTACAGGAGAATGTACATGCTAATAGGGTAGGGCTAGGACTATTATAACCTTAATGACTGGAAGTAATTAAAAATTTAACCTTTTGACCGCCACAGTCATGTATAGACGATAAACCAAAATATGCTCAGCACGCCACGGTTCGACTACATGACAGTTTTTAACAAATTGGACTCTCTGCTCTCAATCGTTTTAGCAAGGAAGGAGCACTCTACACAAAATTTCAAGTTCCTACCAGCTGCCTGTATTCATCGGCGAGGGATTTCTTTTCTGCCCTCATCTTGTCAGACACGCGTTGACTGACGGCAAGTGCGAGTCGGTCTAGTCGCGCCACGCCTCACTTTACTCCTGGACTAATAGCCTCCCTCCATCTCTCGTACTAAGAAAAAAGCACTACAACTAAATAACTTGTCAGTGTCCTACCAGCTGCCTCTTCTCATCTGCGAGGGATTTCTTTTCTGTCCTCATCTTATCAGACACGCGCTGACTGACGGTCAAGTCCGTCTCGGTCTCGTCGCGCCACGCTTCCAGCTGCCTGCAGAGAGCAGCGAGAACTTCCATCTCCTCTGTGGCCTCACGTTCTGAATACGGAAAATATATAGTATCGTAAAATACAGGTTGGCAGGAACATGGACGCGCAACCTTTTTCCATGCATTCAGCATATGATTCTAGATCTCCTTAGAGTAGACATTTTTCGTCGGTTATCAATACCTACGCGGTCAAAATGTATGGGAAAGCATTTTTTATAATCACCTACCAAAATTTTCAACGCATGGGGGTTTAGAATCATGATCTGAATCCAACACAGGTTGCGCGTCCGTGTCCCTGCTATTCTGTATACTTATTTAATGATAAATGAAATGGATGTGAGTAATTAAAACTCATGGTAACATGTTTCGTAGTTCTTCTTGTCAAGGGATAACTACTCTCGCCGTGGTGGTAAGAATGTTAGCCAGACAATATAACATGGTAACGGCATTATTTATTGCAGAAGATACGCCGCAGATAAAGTAAAAACTTTTTAAAACGAGGATAAATGTTATTTTGCAGTCTTAAAAAACCGTTTACTAGAAACCGCCAGTAAGCCCCTGGTGGAATATTTCTATCAAGGTAGGTAGCAATACGCTATTAAAACATGTCGATATAAGTAAAGTTAGGAATATTTATTGTTAAGCAAATTGGCTACCAACATAGTCCACAAATTCAAATAACAAGTTCAGTCATTCTTTGACAGTTGTATGAAATGGTTACAACAAGGCAATTTGCTTGACAATTACTTCTCTGACTGAACTTGGGTATTATAGTTAAGTACCTCTAACTATATCCTCGTCTAGTTTAGCCTTGACTTTCTTGTGCTTCTCGTTGGACTCTCTGGCCCTTTTTTCGGCTGCCTCACGCTCCAATGTGCGTTGCGCTAAAGTTGCTTCATATTCCTCTATTAGGACCTACGACAACAATAATCCTGCTTACTATCAAGTAAATAACTATTACTACTCTATATTATTTGTCCAACACCCTAATTATGTTTTTTTTTTTTAGGATGGGAAATCATCAAATGACCCCTCCCGCTCTGGGTGGAGCGGAAGGGAGTGTCAGACTCTTACCGACTAAAACCCACCCGTGTTCCTTCCTTAGCCCTTTATGTTCCGGGCCAGCGGTAACCCTTTCGGACAATCCCGCTGACCCGGCAGGCACCCTAATTGTGTAACACACTATCAATGACAGTGTGAATAATTTTGAAGGGTATTGCGAATCCCTTGCTTCATACGTTCGAAAATTTTTTCTGCTCAACAACGTAAATAACGCAATGAATTTTGTTGAACTGTCAAAATGACAGCCATTGATAATGCTATGCAATTACCCCACAGATTTCGTAGGGTAATATTGAATTGTAGGGGTTGGAATGGAAACAAACTTGAGCCACTGGGGCTAATCTCTGAATCTGAAAAGCCAGACCGAAACACGCAAGAATATCGGAATTCCCGTGGTCAGTGATTTCATGGTTTGAGTCGTAGGTTGTACTGCAGTTACCTGTAAGCTACAGAACTTTAAGCCAACTATAGTTGACTTCAATGACGAGTTAATTAAATCAATTTAAATAAATATCTTACCAAGTTGGTGCTATATTACAAACGCTAACCATTACTGTTTCCCTCAACCGGCACTCTAGCCATAAATATGTATAACAGGTTATTGGGCAAAGAAGTACTTAAGATATTAATTAAATTTAATATAGTTGGAGGTATTGCACATACCCTTTGCGCGTTGGTGTCATGGTCGCTGCGGTAGATGGTCTCCAGGTCCCTGTCGTATTGCAGCTTGCTCAATCTTAGGTCTTCACGCTGTAACAGAAGAAGTAGCTGGTAATTGTTGAAAAATATGGCTGTATGACGGAAATGAAGATGGATACAACATAGTCACTGAACTATATAGCGTTATTCTAGGTGAGATAGATCAGACTTTTTTTAAAGTTAGCCTGCAATGTCCCACTGTACCAAATCCTTCCAAGCATCCTTTTCCGGGGCCACCTCGATCTGACCTTTGCAGGTCACGTCAGCCGCATGCACAGTGACCGCTGGGCATCATTCTTCACACGGTGGGTGCCTGAGGATGGAGGGATTGCAATCCCGCAGCTCACTCCCGCATATTTGAAATTATTCACAGTAGGTAGTTCAACTTTTTGCCCCGTTCGTATGTAAGATAAAGTATTAGTTTTTCGATCTTATAGCCCTATATAAGATCGAAAAACTAATACTTTATCTTATTTAAAATTATGTTATAAAATCGAATTGAAACTACAGGTTTTTGTTTAAAAAATCAAGTATTATTAATTAAACATGTCTTACATTATGCAACAAAAATTATTTGTTTTCTAACATAAAAGAAAATTTGGTGGTATGGTAAATTTAAATTTGCGGGATCCGCGGATCCGCGTTTTGAAGGTGCGGGATCCAGCAGATTAATAAGTGGAGCGGGATCCCGCGGGAATGCCGGATCCCGTTTTGCGGGATTGCAATCCCTAGATGGACGGCGCCGCCGAGGCCGGCCCAGGAAGATGTGGCGAGATGAAACAGATTTGTCATAAAATAATCGAAAATAATTTTATGATGTTACGTAAATACTAAATACTAAATTATAACCCCTACTAGGTAGTTAGAGGCAGTCAAAAGTCCGAAATTCCGACAACCAATCTTGCTATACGGTCCGTGTTACGCAGTTTCTGGGTTGTGGAAGTCAAGGGGCCTAAAATTGCCACCTTGGCAGAAATCATAAAAGGATAACATTGTGAATCGTAATGGACAGTTAATTGTTACGTTAATCGTATCAAATCCGATCGGTGAAGGATTTTTCAGTTATTTTTAATACAATCCAAATCCAATCTCAATCTCTTTGATTATACCTACGTAGTGCAGCGAAAAATGAAAAATACAGACTGTCTTCGCCATATTATAATTCATAATGTTATCATTTTATGATTCTGCCAAAGTGGCCTTTTTAGGCCCCCCGATAGGCAGTCGCTCCATGTGAAAAACTGGCATTCAGCAGCATTCGGTTAGACAGGAAGCCGATCCCAACATGGTTTAGAAAAGGCTAGGCCGATTAATTGGTGGAGTCTGAATCAGGCTACTAGCGACGGCTTAAGCTAAGCTACGAAACGTCGTCTATTAAATTTACACCAGACGCGATGTATCGCAGTGTATTCTTCGGCATGTGCGTGCATGTCTATTACTTAGCATGCATTTGTTTTACATGACATCGAGGTAGCGAGCTATACCGAGCGAGCGAGCAACCGCGAGGTGTCGCGGAGAGGTATCTTCGACATGTTTACCCTTGGCTAATTATAAAACTATCGATAATCAGATCATGTTATTCTGTAGATACTAGACTATAATTCTATTCCTCTTAAATTATTAACGTCTTACCAGATTAAGTATCTCCTCCTCGGCAATAGCGTTCTCCTTGACTAAGAACTGTTTGAGCGTCTCCTGGAACTTCTGCATGAGCGGGTGCGTGGCCTCCAGTACTGCCGGCATCGCTCCCATATCACGCTTGGCGCGCCATCTGAATGTGTACAAAAAAAAAATGAACTTTTGATACTGAATAATAACATTATCATCAATTTTATCATTGGTCTAATTATAGCAGTCCACTGCTGGATTTAACTACAAAGTCAGATAAAATTAGCTGGCGATACTCCGCAGACGTTTCGGTCGAAATCATGATAAAACAAAAAAAATATTTTAAAAAAATCACTGTCCACGACCTTATGTAGTGTAGTAATTTAAAATAACAGTTTAAAAAAACCGCTTTTTGTGTTAATTTCATAGACATGATGGATAGATATCGTTATCGAATATCGATGAAACACAAAAAAACAAATTTTCTAAATCCGCTATCATTATGGCCGAACGATTGAATAGATTTAATGTAATTAATTAACTCATAGCGTAATATAATTAATTAACTCAAAGCGTCAGGGTAGCGTCAGATAACGTAAAATGACGACAGCCATGAAAATGACGGTGGGTACTTATGTAGGAAAGTACTTTACCAGCGCAGCGTCAAAATTGCTGTCACAAAAGACTGGGCGCTATATGAACCGCTCTTTTAAGAAACTAAACTTCATATAGAAATATTTTCCCCGTCGATAGTTGAACGGCACTTTTCCTTCAAACCCAAGGGCCTGTAACGGAGTATATCCAAGATACCAACTTGTCGAAAGCTTCCCTGCCAGACTTATTGCAGCGGCACTTGTCGGCAGGGCAAGCGCACTCGCAGGGACACACCTCTTCATCAAATGGCGGGTGATCGCATGAGCAGATAGATTCCTAAAATAATGCAGATCATTAGTGTGAATGATAAGGAGATTTTTTTCGACGATAGTTTATTTTCATGGTCATCTCGCTAGACGCTAAGCAAGCTAGCCATCTGCTAGAGTGTAGGAGACTTAAAAGCTACTTTACACGACGCCAGTTTCTTGTCTGTGGCATACAATAAAATTCAAGTAACAAATGACTTGCATCGTTCAAAACCTGTTAGGCGAAGCAATTTTTATTGTTGCTTCAAGCAACAATGCTGTGCCACAAACAATTAAATCGCAATCTTCATGTGCAAACTTCCTGTACATGAAGCCGGAGTAGCACCGGCCCCGAACCGCATGTTTGTGTATGAATGCAGATTATCGTGCATGCGCCGGCGCGCCGCGCCGGAACCGCGTGTGCACCGCTTGAAGAAATATGAAATTATGAAGCAAAATTTTTAGTATAGGTAAGTCAGAATGAGTGTAAAAACTTTTGTAGTCTTTACAGTTTCATTGACAATGCCTTTATAGAAATGTAATTGTTGCTTTACTATTTAAAACTTAGCATCAATGCGGTGTACATGCGGTTCCGGCACGGCACCGGTGCGGTTCCGGCTTCATGTACCTACTTACAGGAAACCTAAATCAGGTTTTAAGTTTAGGCAGACGAAAAAAATAAAAAAGTACTATTGATGAATAACTCACATCATACACAATCGTTTCATGCCTGAACAGGAGGCATGTTGGCTCATGGATGACGATGCCGATGTCATCCCGGGGGCATACGCAGCTCCCACTGACAAGGGACTCTTCAGTTGTACTTTCCTCAGTACAAACGCAGGGCATCGAAGCCCCTGACTTTGCAGTCTCCGACATTTCGAGTCAGTTTTCGGTTTCTTTCGCACTAAACTATAAAAAACCAATGTATATTTCAAGGAGCCGATTGAAAATGAAAATGATTGATTATACATAGAAAATTGTCAATTAACAGTTTTGTTTGTTGCTAGGCAACAGGTGTTTTTGATGATTTTATGGCTTCATAGGACAGCATGTTTGATTATCGAACCTCCTTGGCTGAAGCGTTGACATAGCAACGTTGTGTCAACAAAAGCGCGGGATAGTTGCATGGATGCGAAGTAAACAAATAATTTGTGATTTCGTGATATTAAAAATAAATAATTATGGTAAGCTGTATCATTGTTTTGTTGATAAAAAAAACTAACAAAACTGTTAGCAGTTACTTCTTAAAATCACAAAAAAAAATATTATGAATTATGTGGCAATTCTATGGATCATACTGAAGTGTTGCAAAAAATTTACCTAAGTATAGATACTTATTTGGTTTTGTTTTAGATTCTATCTCGATCAAAACCAGCGACTGAAAGTAGGGTCAATACAAGCAGTAGTTCCGCCAAGAAAAGCTTCCCAGAATTAGAAGATTTTCTGCTGAAGAGGGACTATGTTGGCGCTCTCACTATGCTTGAGGTAAGTCCGTGACGTGGTTTGTTTGAACGTCATTATAAGGCCAAAGAACAGTGCTGTATGCGTTGATAAAGTGAACCTAGTCCATTCATCATCATCGACAGTCTTTTTTTTTTGAGGATGTTGAATCCTCAAATGAAACCCCCCCCCCCCTCCCGCTCTGGGTGGAGCGGAAGGCAGTTGTTTTTTTTGGATACCCCTCATCGACAGTCCTTCCTCTAGAAAAGGTTTCAAAAAAAATATTAATGGTGTCCGTCCAACTCGTTTAATTGTTTTCCTCTGAAAAATTCCGCTTAATAGTAAATCCAATTCTCGACCTTGCCCATAGCCCAGGACTCCATGCTTGAGCACTTGACCAACAAGGCAGTTTTTGTAATAGTTCATAATTATCTCTCTCCTAGTTCCTCAAACACGAGGGTAATGCAGATGTGTGGCCAGACGTTTGGAGCGCGTGGTGCTGGTTCCACCTGGGCGAGTACCGGCGCGCACTGGACGTATACTTGCGCGTACGCACACGGGACAAACTTGACGCGCGCGTATCTGACTACATCGCCATGGACATCGCTGTGTGCTACTTTTATTTAGGTTTGTGGGACTATTTGCCAATCAACTGCTATATTCAGAGTTAGAGTACATAAGAGGAAATCTGAAAGTGGTACCGGTAACTGAAAACTTGTGTGGAAATCGGTCGTCATGGTATGGGCATGTGATACGGAGGAATGAGGAAAATGTCGTGAGGAAAGTTTTGAGAATTAATGGCTATAAGATTAGAGGAAAACCAAAGAAACGATGGATGCACTGTGTGAATGATTATGGTTAGAAAGGGGACCGAGATGTCGACTAATCTATTAGTCGTCATCTGGACACGACTAGTCTATTAGTCGTCATCTTAGTCCCAGTAGCATGGTTGCAGAATATCCAACTCCCTAAACATACAGCAGAGGTATCGTGTTTTGGCTCTACGAATTTTTCGAACATATGAAATGAAGCAATGGATAGCAATAAATAGCCTTCAATTTTGCATTATAAATTATAATAAGGCGAAGAAAGTCCGTGTTCTTCTTTTTTTTTTTTTGCTGCACTACGTAGGTATAATCAGAGATTGGGATTGGATTTGGATTGGATTCATTGGTATTTTAGCACAGACCCATCCACGGACCAACCGCGGCAAGCGTAGCTTAACCTGATCGATCGACCCTTGCGACTGATATTACTTATTCTTAGCCACAAGCCCTATTTTTAAGTCACCGTATTGGCTATTAAAAGAGGGGCAGTATTTAAGTTCAACATTCAAGTGTGTTCCATATTCATAAGTTCATTTAAATCTGTCCAGGTATGTACCAGGAGTCACAGGAAGCAGCTGAAGAAGCACCGAAATGTTCTTTGAAGGTATATACAAGCCGCAAGAGTTAACTTGAGACTAAAGCGTTACCTCCCGACCCCCGCACTGTTAAAAGTTAAAATGCTCTCGTCATCGACGCCTCAGTATCGCGCGTTTATGTCATCCGAGCGAAGTCTCAAGTTAACTCTAGCGGGTTGTCATTTCGAATATTCTCTTTGTATAATACTCTACTGTTAACTGTATTCAAAGGGCGGCTGACAAAACCCTTCTTCTAACGGCAGCTAGAATCAAATTATTTTCTTCTAAATCTTGATATTCAAAAGAAATCCTACTCGATATAATAGTCCTTCAAACTGAATTTCGGCCATAGCGACCAATCTCATCGGAGCCTTCGACGCGGGAGATATTATTGTGCACAAGTGTGTGCGCAGACTCAGATACACTCTCTCTTCTCTCACTCTCTTTAGTCCGATGGGACGGCAATTCGACACGGCCGGAGAGAGATCGCAGGACCAACGACTTAACGTGCTTTCAGAGGCACGGTGGTATCACACCGCCAACTTCCAAACTACGCGCTGTAACTAAGGAATTCCTAATGGAAATCCCTATAACAATTTGACCGTCCAGGGAATCGAATCCAGTCACACAGGAACCCCACGCTTTAGCAGTCTCACTTGCAATCACGAGACAAACGGGGCAATATGATTTGACTAGTTGACTTCAAATGAAATTCCTCCACAGACACGTCTACAGTTCCACCTGGCTCACAAGCTAAGTGACGAGGAGTCTTTGATGCGCGCACACGCAACCCTGCGTGACGTGCCCGAAGACCAACTGTGTCTCGCTTCAGTGCATTACCTGAGGGCGCATTACCAGGAGGCTATTGATGTGTATAAGAAGCTGTTGCTTGAAAGACGGTAGGTTTAGAATTAATGTTAATAAAAGCGACCAAGTGCGAGTCGCACTCGCACACGAAGGGTTCCGTACTAAGAACGCCGAAAAAAACACGCTTCCCCTTATATTTTAAACTTTATTTTATCTTTATTGTTTGTTGCTATAGCGGCAATAGAAATACAAAATATGAATTTCAACTGTCTATAATACCTATTACGGTTCATGAGATACAGCCCTCTGACAGACAGACGGACGGACGAACGACGGCGGAAGCTTAGTGATAGAGTCCCGTCGACACCCTTTTGGTACGGAACCCTAAATAGTGATGCGAAAAGTCTGGACATAGTGACACCTATAAAATACGATTAGCGTAGAAGTGTATCTTAGGAAACTGATTATGAGTCAAGGTTCTTTTCTTTTTCTCTGTAGAAAGAAACTTTGTAAAAGTCTGTAGAACTTCGCGTTCTTCAAACTAAATTCCAATAGCATTAGAGAAATTACCTTTTTTTTATTTAGCTTCTTCTGTCCCACTGCTAAGCAAAGACCTCCCCCAAGTCGTTCCAGGAACTCCTTTCCTATTTTATTAATTATATTAAAAAGGAACAATAGACAGAGGCAGTCGCTTCACGTAAAATACCTACCGGTATTCAGCTGCACTCGGTTAGACTGGAAGCTGATCCCAACAGTTGGGAAAAGGCTAGACAGATGATGATGATGATTAAATAGGATCAACAAACAG
The DNA here is from genome assembly GCA_963855955.1 of Luperina nickerlii. Classification (NCBI taxonomy): domain Eukaryota; kingdom Metazoa; phylum Arthropoda; class Insecta; order Lepidoptera; family Noctuidae; genus Luperina; species Luperina nickerlii. The sequence goes on from OY979665.1 coordinate 6,422,372, forward strand.
TTATAAGCAGCATCATTTAATAAACATTCGTTTAATATTACGACATCCTACAGATATAAAAGATTTGAAAAAGACGACTTGGAGTGGGTTAAGGTGTTGTCTTCTATCGATGGGTAACCTTCCACCGTACTCCTAACTAAATAGTAAATACATACTGCTAGATGGACTAACCCTCAAATTTAAGGGGACTACAGGACCTATAAACGCAAAAAAACGCAAGGTTTATAATGCCTAAAAGTATATGATCGACTACAGTAAACAAAATCAGAAAAATATATGATATTCTTCAGGGTATATTGCTAGTTAGATAGTGTTGAAAACATAATACAACTAATTTGATACGATAGAAAAAATCCTGAAGATACCTCTAAAAACTTTCTTTTCTCAATAAAAACCATACTAATATACATACAATCATTCTGATATTTTGCAATAAATTACCAGCGTTGTGTCATCGCGCTTCTCTTTCTTTTCTATGCAGTCCGACAGTGACCGCGCTTTAGGTCATTTAGTCCCCTTAAATATGATTAGTACGTAGGTACTATGCTACCGTACTCCTCACTACATAGTATGTAGTGAGGAGTACGGTGGAATAATTTCATTATTTTCTTCGTCTCAATAGTTTCTCGTTTAAGCGTTAGTAGCCGCGTAGGTACTAAAAGTTTGCGAAATTCATTGTTATAATATAAACGTATGAACGTTGTATTTAAGATTGTTTTATCATTTTAGAAAACACATTGTAGATTAATATACCTATTAGAAATCATCTGTAGGTACCTACGTAGGTATTATCATAGCAGTCGAGAGTAAAGCGTTATTTTTTATTTTGTAAGAATCCATTTTTATTTAGGTACCTATATTTGTAAAGGTTCACTTATTTTGCAGACACAATTTAAAATTAAAGGCATATAACGAATTTCCTCTTGCATCTTTAATATTCTTCTTGCATCCTTAATTCCTTAGTGGGGGAGCAGTGGTGGCCAAATGGTATTCGCCCGACTTACGAGATGTAGGTCGTAACTTCGTAAGTAACCCAGGCAAGCGCTTTAATTTGTGTATTTAATTTCATTGCCACTGCTCTCAAAACGGTGTAGGATATCATCTTAAGGAAACCGGTTTTATCTGCAAGAGGGAGTGGGCCATAATCCACCACGCGGCGAGGTGGATTACGGCCCGGCTACTCCCTCACACGGAGAGGAGGCCTGTGTCCCAGCAGTGGGAACGCTATAAGCTGATTATGCTTATGCATCCTTAATATTCTTCTTGCATCTCTAACATTCTTGCATCCCTCCAGCACATTTATGGCGCTGAACGTGTACGTGGCTCTCTGTTACTACAAGCTGGATTACTACGACGTGTCCCAAGAAGTACTGGGGGTCTACATAGCTCAGCACCCCTCCTCCACCGTCGCGGGGAACCTGAAGGCTTGCAATCTTTTCAGGTACCTAAACGTAAACTTTCTTAATTTGTTAGAAAGGAAGAGGAAGGTTTCATTCATTTAGCATCTGGGACGCTAAGCAAACTTGCAATTGGAGATGATAATACACTCGATTCTATAAATCTTATAAATATTATTTTATCAGCAAATCATTCAGCAAAAAACCTGAAAGAAAAAGCCGAATTTACCAAACACTCTTGTCTACTTTAGGCGTCGGCAAGAGTTCATGTTTCGGCACAACTGGGCGGCATAATCATCGAATAATATATTTTGCCGGCCGGCTATGCCGAATCATGCCGACCCTAACAAGTGTGTGACAACAACAACCCCTTAACATATGACTATAACAATTTCAGATTGTACAACGGTAAAGCAGCTGAAAACGAACTGAAACAAATGACTTCAGATCAGCACACTTTCGGACAAGATCTAGTCAAGCATAATCTGGTAGTCTTCAGAAATGGCGAAGGTGCTTTAAAGGTACATAACACAATTTCCCCAGGGCCCAAAGCTATTGCTTTGATATCGGTCCAGCGGCATAATTGGGTACTTGCGTTGCGTAACGCACTATCAGTATGGGTTTCACTTTGACAGTTTAACAAAATTCATTGCGTTATTTAAGTTGTATAATTGTTGAGCAGAAGCGTCATGTTCGTGAACGGGCGCCGTCAGTTGGGGCTGGTCATCACTTAGCTGCCTCGGCTTATTTTTAATTATTTTAATTTTGAATTGTTTTTTTCTTACTATTTGCTGTACTCGGACGCTTTTAACGCTTACGTCTTTTTTATATCGTTCTCACATATATATAATTATAAATTCACATTAATGATTTAACTAATATTTTTGTAAAAATATAATTTAAAAGAGTGTCCATGGAGTTTCTTGCCCGTTCTTCTCCATAGGTACGCTTTGGAATGGGCAACTATTTTCTGACTGACCGACTTTTTGACAATTCAAAAGTGCCTGTAAATGGTTTGATTGAAATAAATGCTTTGAGTTTCAGTTTGAATCATATTTTTTATGAAGCAATGGACTAGGAATATCCTTTCTAAATGATTCAGAATCAGATTGAGTGTGTTTCGCAATTAGGGTGCAGCTTCGCATGGTTTTTACGACTTCACAAAACATGGAGATTCCTTAAATTAAATTTAAGTTTAATATGAATGTAATGTAACATAACATCACGCCTGCTAATCCCCGTAGGGTTCATAGGCAGAGGTCAATCTGTCAAATTTCTTTGATAGATTTTCAACTTTATCGCTAAAGCATAAGGATCAAAGTTGATTGGGAAAATTTGACAGATTCGGGTAGGCTGATGAGCTGGCGTCTGTACCTACACATACATTTCGCCAGTTTCGTTTATGCGTTTGTTGCGTTTATGGGGCGAGCTTATTCCCGTCAATAGGGCACAAAGCCAGATTTTTTCACTAGCAGCACGGATGGAGCTGCTACTGAAAAATCTCAGACAGAAAAACCCAGTGACACTGCCCGACCCGGTATTTGAACCTAGGACCTCATACTTGAGACCACTACACTTACGAGGTAGTCAGTATGAATGTACTATGCACAAAAACGATGGTAAAATCTACATCAAGATCCGTTGCGGAATTTAGAAGAACAACGCTGTCACACAGACTCGAAGAGCGACTTTAAATTTAGTTGTGTTTAAATTATGTATTCACTGAATATCGGAAGATGACCTATTGATACCTTTCCCCAGGTCTTACCAGAACTAGTGGATGTGGTGCCAGAAGCCCGGCTCAACTTGGCAGGCTACCGGCTTCGCAACCGAGAGCCTTTAGAAGCGAGGACACTATTGGAACCCTTGCAGCCAACCTCGCCTTTGCATTACATCCTGAGGGCTGTGGTCGCAGTGAGGTTGTATAATGAAACTGGTGATGTGAGTACAAATTTAAAAAAAAGTATAATGGAACGAGGATTCGCTCAGTGAATCAACCCAGTTTAGCTATGTACCAAAGTCATGAAGTTTCTGTACGAAATTATACATTAATTTGTCTATATACAAGAAGATTTTTCTATCGCCATACAAATTTTTACAGGGTGTTCTACCCATGAATATGAACAACTTTCACTATGGGACCAACTCTGAAATCACGAAAAAAAACATTAGCTGTTTCATACATTTTGGTCAAGTAGGTATTGAACTTTTCTTTTAAACAGCAGATTTTTTTTTCGTGATTTCAGAGTTGGTCCCATAGTGAAAGTGGTTCATATTCATGGTTCATGGAACTGCCTGTAAAATTTGGATGGTGATAAAAAAATCTTGCTGTATAAACAGTCTTATTGAAGCCATACGTGTCCAAATAGGATAGCATAATTTCTAATATCCTACACGTTTCACATATATTTTGTTAAGGAGAATCGTTTTATTATCATATTTATGCAGATGCAGAAAATATAAAGGACATTTTGGAAAGGGCTTAATAATCACGACCAAAATATAGCGGCGATTTGTTTACGTCCCCGCCATTTTCTTATTCTTCATTACGTATCGACATTACATCTATTTTATCTATTACCGCTGTCTGACTGGCTGATAGCAATATTTTTAGCACGGCCCGCACAACTGCTGGACTGATGTGGAACTGGGCTGGCCTCATCTGTCGCATGTCGGAGCCGCAATACGCAAAAACCACCACTCAGTGGATCCCAAAGAAACGATTACGCGACAGGCCCAGACAGAAAGAGATGAGATGAGCTGGACTCCTTCTTAAGGGATTGGCCCACAATCGCTGTACACCGGGAAAGTGGAAAGAGGGAAGGGAGGCCTTTTCCATGCAGTGGGACAACACAGGCTTATAATTTTAAAATCTGCTTCTCGAAGATACGGGAGAGGAAAACAGTCTATAACTCCCGTTCTTTTTTTTCAGGATGGGATGTCATCAAATGACCCCTTCCCGCTCTGGGTGGAGCGGAAGGGAGTGTCAGACTCTTACTGACTAAAACCCACCCGTGTTCCTTCCTTAGCCCTTTATGTTCCGGGCCAGCGGTAACCCTTTCGGACAATCCCGCTGAATAACTCCCGTTTCTTTACAGGACGAGCAACTAAAACTGGCCCAGCAGAGTTTCCACCTGGTAGGCAGTTCAGCGTCGGAATGCGACACAATCCCGGGCCGCCAGTGCATGGCCTCCTCCTACTTCTTAGCGGGGCATTATGAGGAAGTACTTGTGTATCTCAACTCTATCAAGAGTTTCTTCGTCAATGATGATACTTTTAACTTTAACTATGCTCAGGTAAATGTTGTATACTGCTGTAAAAATTTGATGAAATAAATATTTGAATGCATGAGGCAGTAGTCCGTACCTAATGATTTACTAATTTATATGTTTAGACTAGCAGCGCCCCGCGGGTTAACTCGCATAAATGTGGATCCCGAGGGAATATCGGGATAAAAACTATCCTATGTCCTTCCCCGGGATGCAATCTATCTTTCTACCAAATTTTATCGAAATCTGTTCAGTGGTTTAGGCGTGAAAAGGTCACATACAGACAGACAGACAGATATACTTTGAATTTATAATATTAGTATGGATTATCATATTTTCTGTTAAAAAAGAGAACATGGTTGTAAGCGAATTCTCCTTTTGTTTTTTATTAGGCTGAACATATTTTTTTTAAAACTGTCTGTTTTGATGTCGATGACGTAGCTATAAAATATTACGAACTGTATAAAATTGTAGTATCCATATATCTATTGGTTTATATTCACTTCCTTCATTAATCGTTGTCCGTGTCCTTTAGGTCCAAATTAAACGCAATTTTCTTTCTTTCTTAACGTGTTTTTAATACGGCAGGCTAAAGTAGCGACGGGTTTCTACCGCGAGGCTGAAGAGAGTCTCCTGACGATTCAAGACGAGGCCATGCGCAGCTCGTTCACGTTCCTCGCCTGTCTGTGTCGCTGTCACGTCATGAACAAGGATGCTGCTCTCGCCTGGGAGATGTGTGTTAAGGTACGAAAACTAATGCAACTGAAGAGGGTCTCCTGACGATACAAGACGAGGCCATGCGCAGCTCGTTCACGTTCCTCGCCTGTCTGTGTCGCTGTCACGTCATGAACAAGGATGCTGCTCTGGCCTGGGAGATGTGTGTTAAGGTACGAAAACTAGTGCACCTGAAGAGGGTCTCCGACGATACAAGACGAGGCCATGCGCGCCTCATTCACGTTCCTCGCCTGTCTGTGTCGCTGTCACGTCATGAACAAGGATGCTGCTCTCGCCTGGGAGATGTGTGTTAAGGTACGAAAACTAATGCAACTGAAGAGGGTCTCCTGACGGTACAAGACGAGAGCATGCGTGCCTCATTCACGTTCCTCGACTGTCTGTGTCGCTGTCACGTCATGAACAAGGATGCTTCTCTCGCCTGGGAGATGTGTGTTAAGGTATGGAAACTAAATTGCTGTTCCATTCATTTTGACCGCATAGGTTTGCCCTTTTCTATAAAACAGCTGATGTCCCAGCACCCTGTATAATGTTCCCACTGCTGGGACACAGGCCTCCTCTCTATGCGTGGGAGTGACAAAACGGTGAAGAAAAACATCGTGAGGAAACCAGCATATCCTAGAACCAAAAAATTCGAAGACTTGTGACATCTCCAACCCGCACTGGGCCCGCATAGTGGATTACCGAATCCTGTATAGTTCTTATTTACAGGAAAAAAATATCTACTCAGGTCACCTTTTTGCCCAGCAAAATGTTTTCATCAAAAGTTTATATATCAACACTATTTGCTTGCCGACAAACTACTCATAAATGTAGGTCATATATTATAACATGTACATTTAGTTGGGTGGGCCCATGTTGAAAATGTAATTTCGATTTGACTTTATTAAGTTTTTGTTTGCGCCACTGAACAGAAATAAACAAATAGGTACTGAACTGACTTTCCTTTATAATAACGTATTTGGTTGACAGTCAGCGGGCACTCCCGACAGCTTCGCGTTGTTGCAACTGGTTGCCAACGACAGCTACCGAATGGGGCAGTTCCTAGTCGCCGCCAAAGCTTTTCACATGCTCGACAGGTAAGTCCAATTATCACAGATCAATCTATTTAGAGCGGATTTAATATGTACTAAAATGCTTACTTGAAACTGATACTATACGATATACATACGAGTACCTACACACACTACTGCAGTTTTACGATAACTATGTTTTCAAATCTAGGTGAGACTTTAGTGACTTTTTAAATACCATAACAACAATTTACTGCTCCAAGTGATAAGCAAATGACGCTATTGAAATAAAAACGCATGATGAGTTTTAATAACGACTTGTGTAGTTAGGTAAAGTCATGGCAGCGATCTATAATGTCAACAACATATACTTAATCATTTTGTCCCAGATTGGACGGTGGCCCAGAAATGTGGGAAGGTCTCCGCGGGGCAGTCTGTGGATGCGCCCAGGCCGCCGCAGCCAACAAGCCCAATGCTGCAGCCGACCTCAGAGACGCCCTGGCCTTGCTCAAAGGCCCAAGGTCCCACACCCGAGCTGACAATATCGTCAGGACCATCACCAAGTGGGCCCAACAGAATAGGATCCCAGTGTGATCGGAGTCTAAGGCTTGCCTTGTAGCGTAGCCTTCTTTAGAAATAGTGTAGAACTGCATAGTGTGATTTAAGTGGTACATTGTTTAGTTCAATGAATTATTTCAACTGTTTAATGGTTTTCTTTTATTTGGGGTGCCTCAAGGTTCTATATTAAGCTCCCGAGTTTGGTCTTTCTAGCCGGAAATAACAAAATTGGTCCTCTATGAAAATAAGTAGTACCTAACTATGTTATAAGATTTCAAATAAGATGGTCATTCACTCACAATCATGGTTTGTTTCCGCTCCTTAATGCAAGTGCTTATAAAACCTGCCCATGTTTATTGATAGATAAGTTTGAACGGCATACTATAGTTTTGACCGAGTTATAAGTTATTAACCAAGAATGAGCGTAATTACATTAAACCATGCATAACATAAACAAATTCTCGCCCTCAATGATTCACCATAGCATAACATTTTCCATAACATTTATCGCATACAAACTAAATTACTATAAATAGGTACTTATTCATAGAACCAGTATTTCTCGGACATATTCGTACGTTCGCCCTAAATTGGTAGTTACATTGAATATTTATATAGCCGCAAATTGGCGGAATATGCCAATGTTATTTCTTAATCCTTACATACGTAGGTATCTTTTCTAGATTTGGTGTCACGTGCCCCAGATCTAGAAACTTAATTTACTACTTCCTTTTAATTATCTCAAATCTTCAGGTACTAATAGCACTATATTTTCTTTGCCTGAACCTAACTTTTAATTAAACCTAACTTTACAACCTCAAAAGGCCCCCCCGACTTAGAAATTGTAAGTCGTAGGTTTGAGACAGGCGCGTTACTTTGTGTAGATCATTTCATCACCACTGCTCTTAAAACGATGAAGGAAAACATCGTGAGGAAACCGGCATGTCCTAGAACCAAAAATTCTAACACATGTGACATCTACCCGCACTGGCCCGCGTGGTATATTACAGCCCACGCCCTTTCGAAGAAAGGAGGCCTGTGTCACATTATAAGGTTATGTTACAACCTCAAACTGCGAAGCTGGGACAACTTTATGTATGTTATCAGATGACAATTTTAGTAGTATCCATCCACCAACCTACATTATATGGTTCGTAGTAGATGCCTACTTACCTACTAGGTAATAGGTAATGCGGGCTGGTGTCCGCAGCTCCACGTCAATGCGCGTATTTTGCGTACGGGTGGGAAAATCGATCATACGATCCACCCCAGCTCCTCAAGGAAGGCCAGCAACACCTTGATGTTACTGACCGTCTCTCGTAGGGTACCTGGGTTACCGAAGTACTTTGCCCTGTACGTGGCGACCACCGGGCAGTTTACAAAGCACACCTTACCTACTATTACATACTATTCTAACTAAAAAACGTTTAGCGATCGGATAGCAGATCCTAGGTCCAGGACCGCATTGGGCCGGCCCGCGGCGTCGTGGATTATGGCCCTCTACCTCTCGAAGAGAGGATGCCTGATTTCAGCTGTGGTACCATTATATCTCCTCAAGAAGTAGTCTCTTCTTCAGTACTGTGGCCAAATGGAACCTTTTTGATATTGTTTGTGTTTTTATATTTTACTTTTATATTTTTGTCTATTTTTGATAGGTTTTTGTTAGTTTTTTCCTTGTCAAAAGAAATAAAAAATATTACTACGGAGAAGTTGATTTTTCATTGAAATCGTTAAAAATCATCTTTATTATAATCCATTCAGTAATAAAGTGGTCCTTCGACGAGTTTAACTAGTGTACTGTGAAAACTAGTCCACAGCAGCTCTTTTTCAGCATTTTTTTTTTCAGCGCTTTTTTCTCAGAGGGCAAAATGGTTGTGACGAGATCACAGACGAAACTGCCCCAAGATAAGCCTTATGTACCCTCCCAGTCGGGTAGTGAGGCAGTTCAAGTACCTACTTCTACACAGACAACCAGTGGGGAAACTCAGGTACATTCATCTCAGTTAAAGCCTACCTCGAGCGCACATTCTGTCGCCACTCGCACTAGCCGCACTAGTCGCTCTTCCGTGTTGGTCGCGGTGAGAAAATCCGCAGCGGAAGCGCAACATGTTCGTCGCGTAGCTCAATTAGAAATTGCCCAAATGGAAGCAGAGATGCGTGCACAACGAGTCTAAGCAGGCAGAATTACGAGCACAAGTAGAGGCTAGGCAGGTTGAATTAGAGCGCAAAGCTGCTGAAGCTGAATATCAAGCTGAGCTCGCAAAAATTGAGGCAGAGGGTAGTAACCACGGTTCTCGCAGTGGGTGGAGCCGTGCCAGCGTCGAACATTGGGTGGATACTACTGCCCTCCCTGCCAGTTTACCAACACGTCAGGATAGGGAGCCATCCGTAAAAGGGTGTCAATCTAACGATAGATGTGGGGTAGGGGCTAATAATACTAACGTTATCTTGTGTTCTCAGCTTCCTCTACGTGACGTCCGTAACGTCGTTTCTCATGATATCGCAGCACAGAGTCTTGAACATTTTCCTCAGCATAATCTCCGCGGGGGGGACAAGACCGCTGCCACTGATATTCACGGAGACGGCGGCGACTCAATTGGCGTTACACAGCTAGTGGGGGCCCTAAAGGCACTTGTGAAGAGTAACGTCCCCAATACCAATAAAAATTTTATAAAACTCCCGTGTTTTGATGGAAGCTCTCCCCTTGACTGGCTTATGTTCAAGCGGGCTTTTCAGGATACAGTAAGTGGATTTACAGACGCAGAAAACCTTGCGCGCCTGAACCAAGCCCTAAAAGGCACGGCACGGGAGGCCGTGAGCATGCTGTTAGTGTTGGCACCTCACGCCAATGACGTCATCGATGCCCTGGATCGTCGCTTTGGTAGACCTGAGCAAATTGTGCTACAAGAGCTGAGCGCAATCAAGGCTCTGCCCAAGCTTGGGTCGGAGGTAAGAGACCTACATGTTTTCACCACTCGTGTGCGCAATTGTGTCGAGGTTGCTAAGTTGCTGCAGCATAGTGATTATTTACGTTCTCCTGAACTGTTTGGTGTGCTGCTTAGCAAATTTTCTCCACTATTGCGCGCGCGGTGGTTAGACTTTGCAGCGAATCATGAGGACCTAGGCCAGGCTAGGGTGGAATTATTGTCGCGTTTCCTAAATCGTGAGGTCGATTTGGCAATGAAGTTTGGCGCTGTGTTTGAGGTAACACCATCTTCATCAACGAACCCTTCACAGAAACAGCGTGCGCATGCCGTATCAGAGTCGGTAGCGCGGGCTTCAACTAAGTCTAATTCCAAAACGAAACCTGCGGAAACATCCCTTCAGGAAAATGTTTGTTTATTTTGCAAAGGGGGACATCAGTTATCAAATTGTCCGACATTCACGTCTTTGACAGTCGATGACAGATGGCGTTTCGTTAAAGACAACAAAGTTTGTTATCGTTGCCTTCAAAAGGTTCCGCACAATTTTAAGTATTGTAACAAAAATAAGGTTAGTTGTACAACAACTGATTGTAAGCGTAGACATCACACTATTTTGCATAATGATAAGTTCGCTACATCCGCTCATGTTAAGGAGGAGGTCAAACCTGAACCTACGACAACAACGGATGTTGAAAAACCGGAGCAGGTTCTCGTAGCTGTCAACAACACGCAGGTTGAATCCACACTTCGTCCACTATTGAAAGTAGTACCCGTCACAGTCTCTGGACCAGCTGGGAGTGTAGATACCTTTGCCCTTTTAGACGATGGCTCGACGGCTACTTTTGTAGATGCCGACATCGCCTCCAAAATTGGAGCCGAGGGTCCGGTTGGCAGTCTGCGTTTGGATTGTGTGGGGGGATTGTCTAGAGATAGTTGCGTGCAGTTTGTTGACTTCCAGTTAAAGGGCCGATCAGCCTCACAGACGTTTTTGATTCAGCGAGCTAGGGCAATTAAGAACTTAGGGCTGCAAAGTCAGTCAGTCAAACGCGCGTCTTTACGGTCCTTTCCATACCTCTCGGACGTGATGGAGGAACTGTGTTATGCCGAAGCTAAGCCCACCATTCTGTTAGGGATTGACAACTGGCCTCTCATCATAGCATCTGAGGTGAGAAAAGGAACGAAGTCCCAGCCTGTCGCCATCCGAACTCCACTGGGATGGGTGTTGTTTGGATGTGCCAATAGTCGGACATGTCTAGTAGAAACTTCTTGCCACTTGCGTGAGCGTCCAGCGCATGACCTGGAAGTGCTCATCAGGGATCAGTATAGGTTAGATGCGATTGGCATAACTAAACAGGAGCCGCGCAGCGCGGATGACCAGCGGGCTTTACGCATCCTTGAACAAACTGCTCAGCGCCGACCAGATGGGCACTTCCAAGTCGGTTTACTGTGGAAGGCGGATAACCCTCCTGTTCCGGAAAGTTATCATTTGGCGTTGTCTCGTTTCAAAAGCCTAGAACTAAAAATGACAAAGGATTTTGATTTTGCCCAACGATATAGGGCCAATATCAACGACGTGCGGGCTAAGGGGTATGCGGAAGAGTGTACAGGACAGCCGTCCACATCGGTTTGTTGGTACTTGCCGCATTTCGGAGTGGTAAATCCCAACAAACCGGGGAAACTTCGAGTTGTCCACGATGCAGCTGCTAAAGTACAGGGTGTGTCGCTAAATTCTATGCTTCTGTCGGGTCCTGATTTTTTACAACCTCTATTAGGAATTTTGATGCGTTTTAGAGAGGGGAAAATTGCCTTAACAGCTGATATAAAGGAGATGTTCCCGCAGGTAAAAATACAGGAATGCGACCGCGACGCGCGATTTCTCTGGCGCGATGATCCTACGGGCCCAATAAAGACCTTTCGTATGTCGTCTATGATTTTTGGGGCATGCTCTAGCCCATCTACGGCAATTTACATCCTTAACCGAAACGCATCGGAATTTATGGCCGAATTTCCGCAGGCTGTGGAGGCTATCACTTCGGATACCTAGTTTAGTTTAGTTTTTAGTTTATTTATTAATAATTATAAAAATTACATGTCAAGTTTTAATAATCATACATTAAAGAAAAATAATAATAATAAAATTACCCAGGTCATAATAATAATTTGAATACAACAATAAATAATTATGATAAAAGAACCAAGTCAGTAATAAATTAACGTCATGAAGTAAGTATCTAAAACCATTCCTTTAGGTCATATAATGCCTGGTCGGTTAGCCAGTCTTTCAGTTTAGTTTTGAAAGCATTTTCAGATGTCGCACTTAAAATTTTATCTGGTAGTCGACATGGATGACTTCATCGGAAGTGTAGATGTCCCTACGGAGGACGCCGCTCGATTGGCAGCAGATATCGTACAGATTCATAAGCGCGGAGGTTTCGAAATGCGTGGTTGGGTGTCGAATGAGCCCGGCGCACTCAATCAGTTGCCAAGCGAGCTGTGGTCTGACGTCTCACTAGTCAATCGTCGTAGTGTAGAGTTGGGTAGTTTACCACCCTTAGTCACCACCACACGTACTCTAGGTCTGATATGGAAACCAGCTCAAGACATCATTAGTTTCAACTCCGGCCTCAACGAAATTTCAGGTCATTTCACAAAACGCGTAGTGTTAGCCCACGTCATGCGCATCTACGATCCATTAGGTATTTTAGCCCCCATCGTAGTGAGAGGCCGGATTTTATTCCAAAACTTGTGGCGTAAGAACCTTGACTGGGACGAGAGGCTATCACAGGCTGACCAGGAAACTTGGCTCGAATGGTTCGAGTGCCTTAAATCAATTTCAGTATTAAGAGTTCCAAGGTGCTATAATTCGTGTGAGTTCTCGGAGCTGGAGTTACACGTGTTTTGTGACGCTAGCGAGCAGGCACATGCCGCCGTTGCCTACTGGAGATTTGTGCTTCCCAACGGTGACGTGAAACTTGCGCTGATAGCTAGCAAGGCGCGTGTGTCTCCCTTGAAACCTGTTTCAATCCCGCGCCTGGAACTCCAAGGCGCCTTGATAGCCGCTCGACTTGCTGCTAGGATTTGTGAAGCCCACCGCTTTAAGCCGAATCGACGGATATTTTGGTGCGATTCGATGACCGTCTTAGGGTGGTTACGCAGTGATGCGAGGAAATACAAACCTTTTGTTGCGCATCGTGTAGGAGAGATTTTGGAGATCACTAGTTTAGCGGAATGGCATTGGGTTCCAACCGATCTGAACGTGGCTGACGATGCGACAAGGGGGAAGGCCAACATTGAACCACGTTGGATATGTGGCCCGAACTTTCTCCTGGCTCCCACTACTGAGTGGCCTTCTGAGCCCAAAGTCATAGCGCCAGTAACTTTTGGAGTGGAAGAGCTCAAGCCATCTCTTCATCCGTCAAAATCATCTACGCATCAATCACATGTCGCAGAATTCATTAATGTCATTAATTCCCATCAGTTACCCTTACCAGTTGTAGCCAACATTACCCATTTTAGCTCGTGGATTAGGCTTGTAGGGGCAACAGCTAGGACACATCAATTCATTGCTGCCATCTTTAGAAATCGGGTTCATGAATTTCATAATTTTTGGTTTCGGGGTATTTGTGTCGGTAGAAATATACCTCACCGCGTTTCGCGGCCGGATGCCACGCCTTCCACCGCTCTGGTACCATTGGTCGCCGAGGACATCGTTCGTGCGGAACTTCACATTTTGGGGAAAAGCCAGATTAGCGCCTTCGGGGAGGAACTCCTTTGTCTGACACGTGGGCAACCCATAAACAAGAAGAGCCGTTTGGCCAGGTTGTCACCAGTACTCCGTGATGGAGTGATCCGCCTAGCCGGGAGAACGTCTGCTGTTTCTGACACTCAACCCATTATTTTGAATGGAAAGGAGCCAGCTGTTCGACTTTTGATTTCCCATTACCACAACAAGTTCGCTCACGCCAACACAGAGACCGTAATTAATGAGCTGCGGCAAGAGTACTGGATTCTCGGACTGAGGAACGCCGTGCGGTCAGTGGTACATAGATGTCAGTTGTGCAAGTTATTGAAGAGTTCAACCCTACAACCACCCATGGGAGACCTACCAGAGGCGAGACTAGCTCATCATCGACGTGCCTTCACATATATCGGCGTGGACTATTTTGGGCCTGTATCTATTTGTATTGGACGTCGGCGTGAGAAGCGGTGGGTTGCCTTATTTACGTGCCTGGTAACCAGAGCTGTCCACCTCGAGGTCGTAGCCAGCTTATCCGCGGATTCTGCTATTATGTGCCTACGACGCTTCATCGCCCGACGTGGAACACCCACAGAAATATTTTCGGACAACGGGACGTCCTTTGTGGGAGCGAATAGGCAACTAAGAGCCTTATATGATGCCGCGGTACCAGAGTTTGCAGCGCGTGAGAAGATAAAATGGCGTTTTATTCCCCCATCGGCCCCCTTCATGGGAGGAGCTTGGGAGCGGTTAATTCGGTCGGTAAAGTCCGCCCTGAGAGTAACCCTGAGAGAGCACGCGCCGAAAGAGGAGGTCTTAGCGACTTTAATAGCCGAAGCCGAGGCAATAGTGAACTCGCGTCCACTAACGCACATCTCCCCTGACGGGGACTACCCGGAGGCGCTCACCCCTAATCACTTTTTACTAGGGGATTCATCGGGTCGTCCATTTCCGGCCGAGGAATTGACGGATGCAGCATTAATTGGCCGGAGCGGTTGGAGGAAGGCACTCCGACTGAGCGATCACTTTTGGCGTCGTTGGGTATCCGAGTATCTGCCCACTTTGGCGCCCCGTCGCGTGCCAGGAGTAGATGTCGCCGTCAAAGTTGGGGACCCGGTTCTCATCGGTGACGGGAACTTGCCGAGGGGAACCTGGCCACGCGGCGTGATCGCGGCTCTGCACCCGGGCCGTGATGGGGTAGTACGGGTGGTGGATATTCGGACACAAGCAGGCATTTTGAGGCGGCCACTAAAGAAAGTTGTGCTTCTCTAAAAAAGGGGAGCATGTGGCCAAATGGAACCTTTTTGATATTGTTTGTGTTTTTATATTTTACTTTTATATTTTTGTCTATTTTTGATAGGTTTTTGTTAGTTTTTTCCTTGTCAAAAGAAATAAAAAATATTACTACGGAGAAGTTGATTTTTCATTGAAATCGTTAAAAATCATCTTTATTATAATCCATTCAGTAATAAGTACCTTCTTGAATTACTTAGCATAATCAGCCTTATATTTTTCCCACTGCTGAACTCAGGTATCCTCTATTCGAGAGGGAGTGGGCTCTAATCTACCACGCGGACCTAGTGCGGGTTGGTAGATGTCTCATGTCTTCGAATTTTTGGTTCTAGGACATGCCGGTTTCTTCATAATGAATTCGATTTGAATCGTATTGTTTTTGTTATGTATTTTCTGGTGTACAATAAAGTATATATAAATAAATACACACATCAAAAGTGTCTAGGGATCAACATATATTTTTGCAATAACTTTTCTCCTGATTGATATTAATTAAAATTTTCTTTAAGGATTCATCAAATAAAGTGTTTTCGTTTGTCACAGTAATGATAAACCAAGTCACCTTTGCATTAATAAAGAAATTTGCCATTTTCCTAATAAAGGGATTTTTGACATTTGAACCACTAACATTAAAGTTCGAAAAAAAGACTGAAATAACAGTTTTCTTTAAAATTTTATTGGGTAACTTAAACAATTAATAATCCGTGTTTCTACCGCGAACACTAACAACACAAGAACATCGGTTTGGCATACTCAAAATGAGTTCATCCAAATCACGCTGTGGAATGGCCGCCCATGTTCGTTGCAACAACAAAAAAAGGTCTTCTTGCGACTGGATACCCTCCATATTCGGCAGAGCTCTTCTCTGTAGCATATCCCATGCATGCTCAATCGGGTTCAAGTCTGGCGACTGAGCAGGCCAGAGCAGGACATTGATGTTAGCTGCGGCGAGAGTCTGTCTTACAACTCTTGCGGTGTGCGGTCGTGCATTATCATGCATTAACTGAAATAAGGGACCGATTTGCACTTGTAGAGGAACGATGACGTCAGATACAATCGTCTCAGCATAAATTTGAGCGTTGAGGTTGCCTCTGATCCAAATCAACTCAGTTCTTCCGCCGATCCAAATACCCGCCCATACCATGATGGTTCCACCACTATAAGGATGGACTTCCTGGCAGGATTTTAATCGCTGTTGGCGTCCAGGGGTTCTCCAGTGTCGTATACGTCTTGTATCCGGTCTCATACCAAAACGAGACTCATCAGAAAAGCACACGAAACGCCATTGTTCTTCTGCCCAATTTCTGTGTTCAAGAGCCCATTGATATCGAATCCTACGATTGTGCATTGCTATAGGTGGTACCCGTAGCGGTCTTCGGGAATGAAGGTTCACTTCATGCAAGCGGTTTCTGACTGTTTGGTCGCTAATTAAGTTCCCTGAAGAGTGATGAAGCCTCACGGCTAACATCGATGTTGGAGCTCTTCGAGTTAAGATTTGAATGTATCGGTCTTGTCTCCGTGTGGTGCAGCGATACCGTCCTCCATGGCGCTCAGCCACGGTACCAGTGCTTCGGTAACGTGTCCAAAGTCGACTGATAACACTCTGACTTGTATTCAGAGCTAAAGCCACAGTACGTTGCCGGGAACCAGCTTCTATCATTCCCACGGCTCTGAGCATTTCTTCCCTGCTTAAATGACGTCGCCGCTCCATAATAACGTTGGTTTTAATCAGTAGTAGGGAAACAGTAGCACTAATAATGTCTTCAATGCGTTGTATGTTTTTATAGGGAAAATATTGACAGCTGATTTTCATATTTTACTCGAATTTGATTAACAGTTCCTGTTTCAAATTATGAAATGCACCAAAAAGGATCCATATAAATTTATAAAATCATAAATTTATTACAAAGCCACATCTCAATCTCAAGAAATCCGCATAAAAATGCTTGATCCCTAGACACTTTTGATGTGTGTACTTATCACGGTACAAATGTCATCATACACTTACATCTCTGGATGTGGTACAGACGCCAGCGCATCAAGCTACCCGAACCTGTAAAATTTTCCTAATCAACTTTGAACTTTATGCTTTAGCGATAAAGTTGAAAATCTATTAAAGAAATTTGACAGATTGTAGTAGCTTGATGTGCTGGCGTCTGTACACACACAAGCCACAATTTATATATTTCTATGCCAAGTCTAACTAAGCAACGCAAGTTACCGGTTTTAACATTGACTATTTCAACATCCACCATTTCCGCTGGGAGGCTGGTTACCTACCTTAGGTAATTGAGTCGGACAGGCTTAATAAATAATTACTAGATTTAACACGAAAACTAAGGTTTAGCTCTAAATAAACCTGTTTTACTAAATAGGGACACCGTTTAGGACCTACACGAAAACATTATCAAATCCGTCCTAAAATGGATCTGACATAGTCCGGATGCAGAATTAAGCTCTTTCGTGTATTTAATACTAAATTGAGTATTGCACATGTTCATTAGTAGGTCATTTTTGATGCCAACGGCATATATACCTAATGATTAGGTGTGACCGCCACGAAGCGGTTATCAATTGTACCTCCAAAAGCTCTCTCCCCCCTTTTGTCTCATGTTATTTTTATGACTAACTCGTTGATAAATGATTTTTTTTATTTCTGTACCTAGGTAATACGGGCTGGTGTCCGCAACTCCACGTCAATGCGCGTATTTTGCGTATATTTCTGTACCTAGTGTTTATACAAAAACTTTTACACGACAATTATATTTTAAAAACAAGATGAGGTCGGCGTTTTCTATCCGACTCTGAGAAAGGCCGAAACAAACTTGGAGATCAGACTCTCTTTTAATGTCCAGACATAATCTTGGTTAGATCATGTGAACACTACGTAGATTAATTATTAAGATGACATGACATGACATGACCTAAAGCGCGGTCACTGTCGGACTGCATAGAAAAGAAAGAGAAGCGCGATGACACAACGTTGGTAATTTATTGCAAATATGAAGCAATTATCTATTTACAAAAAATCTATTGTTAGTGTAAAAAGAAAGTTTTTAGAGGTATTTTCATGATTTTTTTCTATCCTATCAAATTAGTTGTATTGAGTTTTCAACACACTATCTACCTAGCATCTATCCACAAGAATGACATGACACTATGTCATGTCATTCTTCTGGATAGATTCTTCTCGACATGACACTATCACACTAAGAGTGTGTGTGTGTGTGTGTGTGTTTATATGTTACTTCTTCACCGCCCAAACGGCTGGACCAATTTTGATAAAATTTTGTGTGGAGGTAGCTGACACCCTGGATTAACATATAGGCTTTTTATCCCGATATTCACACGGGATCGACATTTACCCGGGGGAACCGCGGGGTGCAGCTAGTATCATATATTTTTCTGATTTTGTTTACTGTAGTCGATCATATAGGTACCTTTATTGCTTCTAAAACCTGCGTTTTTTGGGTTTAGGTCCTGTAATTCCCTTAAGTAGGTTATCATTGCCGTTGTTCATGTTGTTTGTACTTACAAACAACTTACTTAGCTAGATCTAGAACACAAACTTTCTGTTATTATTCAATTAGTGGCATTAAATGCCCGTTTTCACGACGACGTAACACTAAGCAACATACAAATGGATGCCTAAAGTTTCCCCCGAGTGTACCTAGGGGAAAACAAAGCCTAGGGTAATTTAGGAACAGTCACAGTTGAGCAGGCAAATTTTTCAAACCGACGAACCAATGGATTAGGACTTTCCTTCAAAACTCTCTGATTATGAAAAAAAGTGTGTTACCCAATTAGGTTGCAGGCTTATTAACCGCCTATTACAATGCTAGAAGCAGCATCTTGCCGTTAGCGGCATGTTTCACGCATGGGACAAATAAAGACATAAGATACTGCAAAAATTGCATTTATTTATAAAACTAAATTATATTTACATGTACGTAAATAATACGATGCGTCAAGATCTGGTCCGTAGGCAACAGTCAAAGCAGTACATAATAAATAATAAGTTACAGTAGACGGGCGAGGTCATCAGGCGCGCCTAGTCTTGCTGAACGAACCTCCATAGTTTTACAGACTAGGGCCGGAGAGCAAAGGCGAGAAAAACTAGAAAATAGGGCCATTCATCACAATTTTGCCTTCAAACAAAAAACGCCCAATGGTACATTTTGACGTTTTAGTAATTTTCCAAAATGTTAACAAACAGGGCCCAAAAACAAAAAACATTAACTTCTACAAAAGATAGGTAAAAACATATTACAATTCGCCTTTACTATATAGCCGCGGCCTATGACTGGTAACCAAATTACTATTACCGCCTTCTCATCACATCCACTTTTATCCAAATCTCAACAGACTACGCTGTTCTAAACTTGAATTCTGCCCAATTCCTTGACGACGCCAGAAAATAATGTTGTACTGGATAGTGACGTTAAATTCGATTTCCAACACTATTGTCTGTTCATCGACATCAATCGTTAAACGTTCAGCAGAGTACTAGGTCGCTTTGTGTTCGTTATTGGTGGGCTTAGCCCCACGGGTTGGCAATGCCAACGTGGGCACCTGGTAGCGTGTACCTCGCGACGGGGGCGGCGACGGCGACCGGCGCCGGCGCAGCGTATACCTTCGCTATGGGAGCCGCAACTGCTAGTGGTGCTGCCACCTGGAAGAAGATCAATCGTTAAGACAAGCAGACGGTAATATTTCAGTATTCTGACTGAGTTTCGCAATTAATATAATAACAATAGGCAGAAAACAACTCTAAAAAGTGGAGGGACATATTGAGGGAACATTAACCCTTTCTTTCAAATAACTCATAAAACGGTAGACGGTTTCGCAAGACTTTGATAGACTGTTCTCATACTCAATCCGGTAGCAGCATTTTCTCATTTTATATTTTACTCTAATAACTTTCGACCAATCATAGGCCCGTAGCTTCTGACCGTGACTTCGCCCGCATAGAAAAACATATCCTATGGCACTCGGCAATAGAGTATAGCTTTCTACCAGAGGAAGAATTTTTGTAATCGAGTCAGGACTGCCGCATATGACCTCTTATAACCAAACAATTTTACAGCTTTTTATGTTTAGATAAACTCCTCACCGCATGAGCAGAAGCGCCCGTCCTCTCAACCACGGCATTGAATCCGTTGATCTTGTCGGCAGTGTAAGTGACCTTGCGCACGTGGCCATCAGGTTCCACCAGGCTGTAGGTGCCGTGCACCACGCCATTCTGAAGCGTCTCCGAAGCGTCCTTTTGGTCGCCGGTGGCAGGATCTGCCACGCCGTATGAGAAACTGTATGCGGGGTTCGGGTCTATGGGCTCAGCGCGTACCACCTGTGATGATAGGGTTTGAGTAAGCTATTAATTTGAAAAGGAATAGTTAAGTCGAGCAGTATTGGTTTTGAGGTCATGTGTCCGGACCTCGATGAAGGTACCTACAGAAAACTTGAAAGTCAAAGTGTGATTTTTTTTTCTTCAAGAATCTGAAATTGTCACTGGTCTTGCTTGCTTGCATTGCATCTATGTTATACATATGGAATGCAATAAAGAATTGCGTAAATGACGAATGATATCAGCGATAGCATACTCTGTAGTTTACAGCTAGGACTTTCATTTTAAAATAAAAACGGTTCAAATTCAATCTAATAGGTACGCTTTGTATTAGATTTAATTTGAACCGGTTATTCTCATACTCACAGCTTTAACGACAGGTGCAGCATATGCCGCGTGTGCAATGGCAGGAGCTGCGATCGCGTGTGTGGTGATCGCCGGCGCATACGCTGAAGCTGCATAAGCTGGTGCAGCGTACGCCGGTGCAGCGTAGCCGATGCCGTCCAGCAGCCCCGGCCGCGCCATCGCTCCGGCGCACGCGCAGCATAATAATAACAACTGACAAGAACAGGGAAGCTTACAATCATGTTATTCTTCCACGTAACACCCTTGGTTTTCTGTAGAGTCTGTATTTTGAGTTAAGTACATAAAGTTAATTAAATAAGTTTAAAATATTTTTACAAAAAAAAAACAAACGACTTTTTTTGGAAAAACAAAACACTACAAAGTGAAAAAGAACTTTAATTTCGGAAGTCGGAAGTTGGTTCTGTATTTTTATTTTTTGACACCGACATTCGAAATTAAAGTTATTTTTCACTTTAGTGTCTTTTTTTTGGAAGTCGGTTGTTTTTTTTTTCTTGAAAAAAAGTTTTATTTTTCACTTCTTAGTTGTAACCTACCTACCCGAAACAAATTCATATAACACTACTTGCTATGTGAATATCAGTGACAGGATCCGAAGCTATTGAACATATCTGTGCTTACCCCTTTAAAGGGTACAGGCGTGATGTTATGTTGTGTGATTGCGTAAGCAATGCATACATAAGCTATAGCAGTAATCGCGGTTGATTTGCTGGCATTTATTGAAGAGTTCCGTTGTCTGTCTCCGAAATTCATCATCAGATCTTTACGAAATTTAAATGAGACCATTTCGAAATAAAACTAAACCACTAACACAAACTACTACCTTATACATAAAAAAAAAATATCTGAATTGAGAATAAAGTCGTCCTTTATAATTAAAGTCATTCTTTTACAAAGTCGGTTAAAAGTACAAGTTTCCACAAAGTCGGTTTTTTTTCTGTATCGCGATTGCACATACATCTAGACAATAACTGTCTATAGGCCGTACAATATGTTCCATGCAAGAATCAAACCCGCGATGCATAAGCCTAGATTCACGGGGAGATTTTTACAGAATAGCGCAGCTGGAGTTAAAGTGGCGTGATATTTCCCGTGTAGTTATAACTTTGACTTCTAATTATGATTGGAAAATGACACCAAAATTAGGAAAGTTTTGTGAATTCGCTGAATTTTCGATATTTCGCTTTTATTTAAAACAATATAATATAAATAATGTTTACCTTAGCGAACATGTTTGTGGCGCGTGCACGTCTTGAGGTGTGGAGCACGTGTGACGCTCCCCAACAGGGCGCCGTATATAAAGCGGTGCGACTGCGACCACGCACGATCTACACTTGATACATATTTCGCAACAACGATACTGGCATATGCACTGTTATGTGTATAACGTGTCGGCTTATGCTATTAGTTTGGGATAGTCGTTGGTCTAGAATCTAGATCTAAATTAACACCACGCCTGCATTCCCCTAAGCCTGCAAACTTGCTGTTCTGTTTGACGAAAATAATATGGGTCACCCTAACAATCTTAAGCAGCAGGGGGTAAGAAGTAGCAGGGGTGATGCCCACAGACCACAGTTCACCCGATATATTTAAGAGTCATATATGTAACAGGGAGCGAGCTTTTAATGGAGCGCATTAAACCCCGAGCTGATACTGAGAAATTCCTAAAAGAAAAAATGGGTCTATTATACTACTCGTCCTGGAGACCGAATCCAGGACCTTACGACACGGATCTGGTCTACAAAACTCATTGCAAACTCAAACTCAAAGCATTTATTTCAATTAAACCATTTACAGGCACTTTTGAATTGTCAAAAAGTCGGTCAGTCAGAAAATATGAAGCTAGTTGCCCATTCCAAAGTGTAGGTACCTATGGAGAAGAACGGGCAAGAAACTCCATGGACACTCTTTTAAATTATAGTTTTACAAAAATATTAGTTACATCAATAATGTGAATTTATAATTATATGTGAGAACGATGTAAAAAAGACGTACGCGTTAAAAGTGTCCAGAGTACAGCAAATGGTAAGAAAACAACAATTCAATATTAAAATAATTAAAAATAAGCCAAATAATACAGATACTAGTGCTCACAGAAGAGGGGCAGGGCTGAACCTCAACAAGCACCTTATTAGCTATTTATTGGTGATGGTATTTATGCACCTCTGTCCAATCCATCAGAAAATACAGACGTCATTTTATATGATATATTTCCTTGTATGTAATTGTGGGTTCACTGGTGAAATTAGATCGTGATCGACGTCGATCAATGTCATCGATCGTAAAAATCGATCCAGTGTGGTAATGAATCGAGCTTTTATTCTATTTTCTGTTTTTTTTTTTATTTTACTTTGATTTGCACCACATCAGCAAATAGTGCACGCATAAAAAAAAATACTAATATTTTGTTTTTATCATTTAGGTACCTGTGCCGCCGTGGTGTTTGTTGCGCCACTTCTTTCCAGCGAAAGCACTAAGAAGTGGTGAAGGGCGGGCGTTTTGGGAGACTGTCTCAATGATATTATAAGTAATAAACACTTGTAATATCAGTTTTTTTTTTTGTGTTTTTTCACTTTTCAAACTATCGCTAATAGTTTGAAAAGTGCTAATTCTCAGCCTAATTTGAATAAATGACTTGATTTGATTTGTGTTTTTTCTTATTGACTGACTAAATTATTTTTCTATCTAACTTAAAGATTAACTTAACGATCGACCATCGATTGTATTACGAAGCGAACAATTTCGCGTCCATGTCGATCGAGCGAGCGCAATCTAGTTGCACTAAGAGGCTGGTCGTAGCATGTCCATTAATTAATTATCCATTTGTGTTCTGATTTAAATCGATTCTTATACATGAATCGACACTATTTATGATTACCTATACATAAACAGCTGAGCCAAAGTATCTAATGATTACTGATCAACGAAGAAACTATTGAATGACATATTTTTCTGCTATGAATACAATTCCTTTGCTAATTTAGCAGATGATTCCGAATACTGTAATTCTCCCATTTTAAAATTATCTGGTAAAAAGTGCATATATCCGGATTTTGTAAAACTGGCCTTAAATGCAGTGTCAACTTAAATTAGCTAGCGAAACTCCGCAGATGGTGTACAAATTAAGTGTTTGCAAAGATTTTTTGAAGTGAAAACTTCTTTAGCATCGTTGTGATTTGAAATTTTATGAAACGAAAAAGCAACAGTAAAAAGAGACATATAAGATTTAACGTGGGAGAAAATGAGATAGGAAGCATTATACAGTGTTTTTGTTTTTTATTAGTACAAATGACATCACATGTAATGGATGTGCGGATGTGGATGTGGATGTGGATGTGGAAAAGTAAAGAGAAATGTAAATTCATAAGATTTAACGTGGGAGAAAATGAGATAGGAAGCATTATACAGTGTTTTTGAAGGTTTCACTTCTACCACGTGTGAATTGCACACATGCTGTTTTTTTTTGTTTTATCGTCATTAGATATAATAGCTATAAGAGTAGGGGAAGACCAAAGAAACGATGGATGGACTATAGTGATTTATGTGAATGATGATATGGTTAGAGAGGGGGTGACTACCAAGATGAGGACTAATAGAGAAATATGGAAGAAAACAACATTTTGCGCCGACACCAAATAAATTGGTATAAGGGCAAGAGAATGTTGAATGTTTCACTAGCTAATTTGATTTGACCCTGTAAATGATTCATGAATGCAGTCACTACACTGTCTAGTCCACACATGTAACACATTGACAAATATCCAACTAGAGACCAGTGCAACAGCTCCCTAAATAAATCGAAAGTTCTAAAATCTGATGCAAGAAATACAAAGAATTGCGCGCACTTGTCTATTTTTATCAGTTATCTAGTATCAAAATGGGCGATTGGACGGTTGTGGACACACTTGGGCTTGGCATAACTTGCATGTAACAGTTATGAGCCAATCTACATGTGTAACACGCTTTGGTTACCAACTCCACGTTACCCGCTTTATAATACCTAATTTAATTAGAAATAAGTTTAATGAGGGGCTTGTGGCTAATAACAGCCGCATGAGTCAATCGATCTGGTTAAGCTACGCTTGCCGTGGTTGGTCCGTGGGTGGGTGACCATCTTCACATACCAAGATCCCTCCGTGCCTCGGAAAGCACGTTAAGCCGTAGGTCCCGGCTGTCGTTCGTGGATCTTTGAGAGTCGTTACGGGTTGTCAGAAGCTCGAAAGTCTGACAGCCAGTCTTATCACAAGGGGTATCAAGTCTGACACCCAGTCTTATCACAAGGGGTATCAAGTCTGACAGCCAGTCTTATCACAAGGGGTATCGTATTACCCAGTAACTGGGTTGTGGAGGTCACTGAGGTCAGTCGGTCCATGTAAAATACTGGTATTCAGCTGCATCCTGTTAGACTGGAAGCCGACCCTAACATAGTTGGGACAAGGCTAGGCAGATGATGATAGACATATAAAGGTACCTATATTAAGCAGGTGACATATTTAACAGCGAATTTATAACGTACTAGCTTTTATTTATTTATTTACCCCTTTCATTTAGCCACCAAGGCCCATAAAAACACATACTATATAATATTAATATGACTTAAAAATACTATAAATACATACAACATTATAATAGATACACTAAAAACTAACGCACACGAAGTCCGCGGCTTCGCCCGTGTGGTGGTCGTAAACGGGTCGTAGGTACCTACCTACTACCGGGCTAAAAAGTGCCATATTATTGATGTCTACCACTAAGCACCACCATTTCAGATTTGTCAATACTGAATTAGGGACTGAAACATCTTAATGGATTAATGCCCTGGACTATAAGGGCTAAATAACAGGTTATTATTTACCCACGCCAAAAAATCCACCCTAGGGTGGATAAGCGTACGAAAATCCACCATAGGCCTACTTGGATAAACGGAATTTATAGGCTTAGGGTGGATTCTCGAACATGCATATCTGCGTATATCCATCTTAGGTTGGATAAACGGAATAACCCACAGAACAGCTTTTATCCATGTTCTGTGTAATAACCGACCTTGACTTTATTTTGAAGTGAAGTAGGCGTTTCATTTGAATAGCAACATTATTTGTATACTTATAAGGTTCCTATTAATATGAAACTTTTATTTACGTTTTCTTATAGCAATATAAACATTATTCGCATGATAAGGGACGAGCCTTCAACAAATTCCCCGACAAATATTGCCATCAACCGAGCAAATCCAATAGAGAGCAGAGGTGGACCCATTGACCTCTATCATACAATACAGGTCAGTGTTTGGATAATACTCTATGTCCAGTGGTAACAGCCGACTTACCAGAGTTGTAGGTCGTAGGTTCGAATCCTGACAGGCGCTTTACTTTGTGTAAATTATTTCAACATTTGCAATAACAACATAAGATCACTAGGAATATTTAAAGATAAAAGAAATTTAATATTTCAAATCAAGAGTTTATTCAAAACGTAAAAACTTAGTTACACACGACGACATTTCCAGTTTTAGCTGTTTGTTTTACAATGTGAAGTCAGCTTATACTGGATATGTAAAGCTTGATATAATATGTCATCGTGCATAGGTACTACTGCTCTAAGACTACATGCAATAAAACATTATAACATTTTGACACTGAAAGCGCACATGAAACAGAAATGTATACTTTAGCATGAAGGTACAGCTAACACAAACGAAATTACTTAAAAAGCTTCAAGAAAAAAACTAAAAAGACTCTTGGAGATAAATGTTCCACGCTAGCAGTGTGCCCAGTCTAAACTATAGACTCAACATTGTACCTACATATTCTAGGCAGAAATACAGCACAGTAACATAATTTGGAGTAATGTAGGTCACATTCGACAGTTATTCCGGTACGTATACGTATAACCAGCAGACATGTGCAAGCCAGTTTAAAATTCATAATATCTAGCCGCGCCCTGCAGCCAATGCACAAATGCGCGTATAATTTGATATGTCGATTAGAACAGCTAAGTTATACCTAAAGGAATTATATTTTTTTCTTATGTTTGTGGAATTGAACCGTATCTAAAGCGGATCACACACTACAACGGGGTGCGGAAAACTGAGCCAAATTCGCCGCGAGGTAGCGCGTTTTTAGTGAATTTGTATGTAAAAATCACACGCGGGGGGGTGCGTTATTTGCGCCCCGTTGCGTGCCGAGGTGTAGTGTGATCCGCCTAAGGCCTAGGCTTACACAACTAGGACTTGAAAACGGTTCAAATGCGTCTATACCTTAGTTTATGTGCCTCAAAATGCGAAACTTTGTACGTTTTCTTAATTCCGCATTTAAAGGAATAATCATTAGACAATTAATTAATAAAACAAATTATCAAAACTAACGAACTTAATAATGCTTCCTCTTATAAAAAAAATACTTAAGTTGCAAGTTAATAATAAGTTTCCTTTTCGAGCCACTTGGACTTGTTATTCCTTATTATGTAACGCCTCGTTTCATCCATACAGATCATAAGAACCATGAAAGGGATCGCCAGAAAGAAATCAGAATAAGCTAACCTTTCCGTACTAAAAAGTTCATGACACAGTGGCAAGTAAGACACACACACCGCAGAAATCAAATCAATAACTATACTGGCGTTCAACACGTGATTGTTCATACCTTTCTTCACAATCGAGATTCTTCTAGTCTTACAAATAATCACATCCGATATCTGAGTCCAGCACACAGCGACAAAATAAGCCGTCTGTGATTTTCTCTCGAGCCTTTTCCTATCTGAGTAATTCCAAACACGTCCTAATGTATCTTTTATAATAACCTTGTGGCTTTCCCAATCGTTGCGAATAAACATCAAGCTAGAAGGAAAAAACCCATCCTTTGCGTATACCATGAAATACGCATACATCGCAGCGAAGAACTGAATCAGTCCTACTTGAAAATACGCCATAAATAACAAATGGCCAGTAACGAGGTGATCTGAGGGTTTGCGAGGCGGTATCGACATGATATCCTCTTCCGAGTCTTCGTATGCTAAACTTATTGCAGGAAGTAGATCAGTTCCAACGTTTACAACAATTATCAAAATGAGTGTAAGGGGCAGAGGCATACCCAGGACCGCATACAATACAAAAGGTATCATTTCAGCTGCGTTTGATGTAAGGGTATACGCAATGGTCTTTTTTAAATTATCGAAGATTCTTCTACCTTCTTGTACTCCCAGCACGATGGAAGCAAAGTTATCATCTAACAGAATCATATCAGCAGCTTTTTTGGATACTTCAGTACCGTTAATACCCATAGCTATACCAATGTCTGCTTTCTTCAAAGCCGGAGAATCGTTGACACCATCTCCTGTCACGGCCACGACATAACCCAACGATTGATAAGTCTCAACAATAAACAATTTTTGCTGAGGGCTGGTTCTTGCGAAAGTTATTTCGTTGTACTTAAGTTGTACTGCCTTCAAATCGTTAACGCTCATTTTACGAAGTTCGTCTCCAGTTACAACAGCTGCCTGAAATTGATTTCTAATATGCGCTGGTACATCAGCTAGGTCAATGTGGTGTTCAAACGCGTAATCATAGGCAGTCGGCATTGAAATAGTGCCACACTTGCGAGATATAGCCAAGGCGGTCACGGGGTGGTCCCCAGTCACCATTATCACCTTGATTCCAGCCGTTCTACATAAACCAATATATTTCTCAATATCTTGTCTCGGAGGATCGATCATTGATATTGCGCCAACAAAAATAAGGTCTTCCACGGGAAAGTTACGTGCTTGTGAGTCGAATTTATAACCTATAGGATAGTCCTCGACTGGTAATGGTAAATCACAATATCCAATGACACGCTCTCCCATATTTGCCATCTTGATGAAGTTGGCTTTCAATTCTTTTTTCAACTGTGGCGTGAGGGGCTGTGGGCCATCCTCAACGAGAACCCTAGAGCAGTATTCTAATACAATTTCTGGTGCTCCTTTCATTACTAAGAAGTAGGAATCCTTGTCTAGCACATGATGAATCGTGACTTGATATTTGTAAGCTGAACTGAATGGAATTTCTCCTACTTTCGGATTTTCTGCTTGAAGCGTTGTGGCCGAGCGGTTCTGCTCCATGTACCGTAATATAGCGGACTCGGAAGCATCGCCAATGATTTTTCTCTTAGGGATGGGTTCGTTTATTGTTTCAGGGTGGAAGGTTGCTTTTAAATTAAGGGAGCCTGCTAAACATAAAGTTGAAAAACTCGATTCTACAACGTGAGAACGGTCATCTTTATCTATTATTTTAAAATTACAAAATAAATGGGACACTTTCATCTGATTTTCAGTCAAAGTTCCAGTTTTATCTGAACATATACATGAAGTGGATCCTAGGGTTTCTACAGCTTGTAATGTTTTAGCAAGACAGTTTTTCCGTTTAAGTGATTTAGCTGACAACGTCATACACACTGTTAACGTTACAATCAAACCCTCAGGTACATTGGCCAATATCATGCCCAGCATATATTGCAGCGCTGTCAGCCAATTCTCCTGTATGGCATATACCATTATAAAGAACAATGTTCCCACAAAAAATGCTACGCCGCACAATAACGTAACTAAATGTGTAATTTCTTTGGCGATAGGTGTTTCTTCTTTCTTTAAGCCGGTTACCAGACCAGCAATTTTCCCTATTTGAGTAATTTCTCCAGTCGCAATTACTATGGCTTTGCCAGTACCGTCAGTAACAGGACAACCAAAGTAAGCCATATTTTTAGACTCCATAGGATTAGAATGAGTGCATTCAGGCCTGTGCTTTATAGGTTCAGATTCTCCAGTTAGAGAAGACATGTCTGTACTTAAATTTGTGCATGTAAGTATTCGGACATCAGCTGGCACTATATCTCCCCCACTCATTTCTACAATGTCGCCGAGGACCAGATCTCTATTAGGTACAGTTTTTCGAATTCCATCTCGTATAACAACTGCACTCGGTGGTATTAGTTTCTCGAAACCACTCATAACTGCTATATTTTTGGCTTCTTGATAAAATCCAAATAAACCTGTGCCTATAATAGTGAGAGAGATCACAGATCCTAAATAGAGATATTCTTTTGCGCTGTGGGCCTCATGTTCGTCATCCCCTCCTTTTGATTCTTTACTTACAGACAAAAAGAATCCTATAAAATTGACTCCTGCTGCCACCCAAAGTACACATGGAAACCAACCAAACATATTTTGCATAAATAATGAAAACAGACTGGTGCCACCGAGTTCCTTTAGCTCGTTTGGACCATAACGTTCTAACAGCTCCGCGGCAAAGCTCTCGGTCAGGCCAGTGGCCACGCTTGTACGATACACGTTTTCGAGTTGCTCTGGTGTTAGGAAGTGATCCCCTGTGTTTGTTTCTTCCTTAAGGAGGGATATCTGGGATAGTTCTATGGCGCTGTGGCCCATCACACTCCCCCGGCGCAGGCTCCTCATGGAGGTGGTGCTGGCCCGGAGGGCGTGAGCGTGCGATTGCCTCCTCATTTTCAACTTTCTGCAAACTCAGCATAAAATGACTATGTTTTATAATGAGGACTTTGTTTTTTAGCGACGTTAAAGACAACGTGTCATTTTGACAGATTTTTATTTCTTCCTATAAATCATCATTATTGCTTCAAATCCTGTTTTATTCTTCTTTGCTTATAAGCAATCAGCAAGCATGAAATAGGTTTTCATAATAAATGTCGTAGACTGAGATGCGTCGATGAATCGGTTCATTGCGAAAATTCTGGCTAGGCCTACTGCAAAGGACTAGGTTTTTAGAGAGTAAGAAAGATTTTCGTAATTATCCGAGGAATCCTCCTGATCTCGGACACTGGCAGATGATCGGTGACATCGGTGACCTAACTGCAAGGAGCTTAAATAAATTTGGAGTGCTTCCTGTCTTTTAAATTGTAAATAGATACTAACTTTAAACCGTGGACATAAAGTTTATTTGGATTACCAATGGACGTACGGAAAAAATGGTCTTGAAGAAGACATCACTGATCTCTAGTGTGGCCTTCTCGCATAAAATGGCATTGTTCATTATATTAACAGTCATCTGTGAAGGTACGGAACGGTAAGAAGGATAGAGTAGGAAAATGCTCGAGCATGTTTGAGCATGTTCTTTGCGGTGTTTTTCTTTCAAGTGTTGAGTAAAAATATGCGCGAGTACGCGAAGACTGGGAGCACAGAAAATCATCTTATGCACGCTATTTTAAATTATATTTTCGTTGCTATTTAGTTCACACTTCCCGTGACCCAAGGGCTGGCTTTTACCTTGGCCAGAGGCTTAGCATTGCCATACAAAGTGGTAATGCCGCCAGTCTCTTGGGTACATATTACCAGTCGACAGCACGCGGATGTATTTTTCGGTATTATTTGTTATTTGCTTACTTATTATTTTAATTTACGGAAATATATATAATGTTTTGGTATTTAGTTCATTATTAATGAACTATGAAAAACTGCTTGTGCCTTTTGGCACATTTTTTGATGCGCTGTCTGGGTCGGCACTGGCATTAAGGGCCCATATTCATATTTCATATTCTATATTGTGGATCATAGGTAGGTAAATAATACACATATGTCAAGAACGTATGTCCTTATACGTTAAAATAGGATCAGCTATGTTCCGCCGCTTAGGCAATACAACAACAATCACATAGCCAGCTCCACGGGTAACGGGTAAGAAAATAGCGCCGATTATAGTCTCGCCTGCCATCAAATTTAGCAGAAACTCTTAGAATCAATCTCCATTTATATGGCGATATCGCGGCGATATTTTTTAGGCACGGCGTAACTTCGTCTCGATTCTCTTGCCAGTAGAGACGGCGCGTAATTTCCGAGTTTGTAAATATTTTTTCGTAGATTCTTCGTACAGCCCCAAAAAATAACGTTGTCTGCGGAAATAATCATAGTGAAGATTTCTCACTGGGATTATCTTTATTTAAGCACTGGCTTCCGCACGCGGCGTCGCCCGCGTAGTATGTCGATAAAAAGTACAAAGGGTACAAAGTATCCCCATACCAAATTTC
This sequence comes from Luperina nickerlii, assembly GCA_963855955.1. Lineage (NCBI taxonomy): Eukaryota > Metazoa > Arthropoda > Insecta > Lepidoptera > Noctuidae > Luperina > Luperina nickerlii. Next base: position 6,454,025 of record OY979665.1, read on the forward strand.
ATCAAAACGGGTCCTGCCGTTTCCGAGATAAGCCGGAACAAACAGACAGACAGACAAAAAAAATATTTTGTTTTAAGTGCGTATATACTTTCATATGCATTTTCAGTCTATCAAAAAGTACCTACTCTGTGATATGCATTTAGTAAAAAGCTTGATATAACAATATTATAGACACTTCAATTTTATTTCCACTAATATTCTTATGTACCTAGTTTTGATCTGCATGTACCTAGCTTGTTATATAATATTTCTTACACAACGATCACTAATTAGTGATCGGTGTTGAATTATTATTTTTTATTTCATAATACGAAACAATGTTTAATGTAAGATTTCAATGTACCATATACTGAGAAGTATATAAATACTTACCTACTTTATTTGTATGCATGTACTCGTATGTGTACCTATATGTGTTATCTATTGGTGTATGATTTTCTATGTCAGAATACTGAAAAATATCATTTTACTAACTTTTAGTACCGTACTAAGCGCTTTGCTTTTACAAAATTGTTCATAGGCGTATACAGGGTCAAATTAAATTAGCTAGCCAAACTTCGCAGCAGTGATAGGTATCGATGTCAAATAAAAAAACACGATAAAACAAAAACAAATTAATCTGATGTTCTTTTTTGTGGGGTCGTCGACCGCAGTTAGTGTAGTCACTTGAAATATCAGTTTTAAAAAAATCTGTATTTTATTTGTAAACCATACAAACCGCACAGGTTTCGATATGTACACACGATAAAACAAAAGAAAACAGATTTTCTTAACTCAAACTTCAAGTAACAACAGTACATACCTGCGGTCGCTGACCCCTAAAAAAAATGTTTTTTTATTATTTTTTAAAGAAGGAGATCACCTCATCCCACTACTCGGCACTACGGACCATCGAACGAGGGACGGCCGGCAGCGACAAGTTAGCTCCGACTTCGGATACGAGGCCAGGAGCGGCTCCTCCCATGCGGCACACTCTGCCAGCCATAGAAATGTAAAAAACAGACTTCTTTCAGACAAACTTCTTACTAATATTTATGTTGCCAGCGTATACCACGCGGCCGCCGTATCCTCCGGACAGTTGATGCAGTGATGACACCGAGCATCCGGCTCCCTGTTTATGCGACACAGGTAGGTACTTCCAACCATGCCCCGAGAGCACCTGCGTCGCCCGAAACGACAGGGAGCCGTGCCTCCTCCCAAGCCATTCGTCAAGCATTGGTCGGAGCGCCCCAACGGTAGCGAGGCCGGCTGTATTAGGGCGCAGAAGTCTGTCCCGCCACCAGGAACCTAACCTGCACCCTAATTGCGTATCAGACTATCAATCTCAATCTGAATAATTTTGAAGGATATTGTTAATCCATTGCCTCATATGTTCGAAAAATGTGTCTGCTCAACAACGTAAATAAGGCAATGAATGTAGGGCCGAAGCCTGTGTTAGGGCCGAAGCCTGCCGGGTCAGCGGGATTGTCCGAAAGGGTTACCGCTGGCCCAGAACATAAAGGGCTAAGGAAGGAACACGGGTGGGTTTTAGTCAGTAAGAGTCTGACACTCCCTTCCGCTTCACCCAGAGCGAAAGGTCTATTGATGATTTCCCATCCTCAAAAAAAAAAGGCAATAAATGTTGTTGAACTTACAAAATGAAACCCATTGCTACTGAGATAGTGTGTTACGCAACTTACGCAATTACCCCGCAATTTGGTCGAGAACCCTAGCTTGGTTACTGCGACTAACGGTGAGAAAATTATTTTCAAGTGTTCTTCAGAAACCACACCACACGCTTATTGTGACTGCAGATAAGCCATTCTGCATTACGTCTGGGTAGCAGTGTTGTTAACCGTAGTGCAATGGCAATCCAGCTAAACGTAATTCAGCTGTTTTACATAACGGAGCTGTTTTGTAAAACAACTAACGGGTTTGTAACACTTCCGATTTGGCAATCCATGTGCAGCACCAATCTGCAATATTATGAGTGGGTTGCTAAAAAGTCGAGATCGCTTTGCTCGCTCCTGTACCTATTTATCTATGTAGGTTACTCTTAAGTCCTACGTTTTTCTTGCTAAGTCAACAAGGTAACTCCTAAGTATTACGGTATGAATACTCAAAATAAAACCTAACCTATGGCCTCGTGCTTCAATTTTTAGATGTAATATTTTATTTTAACTCCTATACTTCTTTCGCAGATTTTTCTCCTATATTTTTTGGGCTATTAATAACACGAACGTACTTAGTGTTGCTTTCTTTAATGTAAAAAAAAAACTTTACAAACTAATAATACGTCTCTTTTTCGAGCCACTTGGACATATTATTCCTTATTATGTAACGCCTCGTTTCATCCATACAGATCATGAGGACCATGAAAGGGATCGCCAGAAAGAAATCAGAATACGCTATCCTTTCCGTACTAAAAAGTTCATGACACAATGGCAAGTAAGACACACATAGCGCGGAGATCAAATCAATAACTATACTGGCATTCAACACGTGATTGTTCATACCTTTCTTCAAAATCGAGATTCTTCTAGTCTTACAAATAATCACATCCGATATCTGAGTCCAACACACAGCGACAAAATAAGCCGTCTGTGATTTTCTCTCAAGCGTTTTCCTGTCCGAGTAATTCCAAACACGACCTAATGTATCTCTCACAGTTACCTTTTCGCTTTCCCATTCATCGCGAACAAACAACAAGCTAGAAGGAAAAAACCCATCCTTTGCGAACACAATGAAATACGCATACATCGCAGCGAAGAACTGAATTAGTCCTACTTGAAAATACGTCATAAATAACAAATGGCCAGTAACGAGGTGATCTGAGGGTTTGCGAGGCGGTATCAACATGATATCTTCTTCCGAGTCTTCGTATGCTAAACTTATTGCAGGAAGTAGATCAGTTCCAATGTTTATAACAATGATCAAAATGAGACTAATGGGCAGAGGCATACCCAAGACCGCATACAATACAAAAGGTACCATTTGAGCTGCGTTCGATGTAAGGGTATATGCGATGGTCTTTTTTAAATTGTCAAATATTCTCCTACCTTCTTGTACTCCTAGCACGATGGAAGCAAAGTTATCATCTAACAGGATCATATCAGCAGCTTTTTTGGATACTTCAGTACCGTTAATACCCATAGCTATACCAATGTCTGCTTTCTTCAAAGCCGGAGAATCGTTGACACCATCTCCTGTCACGGCCACGACGTATCCCAACAATTGAAAAGTCTCAACAATAAACAATTTCTGTTGAGGGCTGGTTCTCGCGAACGTAATTTCTTTGTACCTAATTAGAACTGCCTTCAAATCGTTAACGCTCAATTTACGAAGCTCGTCTCCAGTCATAACAGCTGCCTGAAATTGATTGTACATGTGCGGCGGTACATCAGCTAGGTCAATGTGGTGTTCAAACGCGTAATCATAGGCAGTCGGCAATGTAATAGTGCCACACTTGCGAGATATAGCTAAGGCGGTGACGGGGTGGTCTCCAGTCACCATTATCACCTTGATTCCAGCCGTTTTACATAAACCAATATATTTCTCAATATCTTGTCTCGGAGGATCGATCATTGATATTGCGCCAATAAAGATAAGGTCTTCCACGGGAAAGTTACGTGCTTGTGAGTCGAATTTATAGCCTATTGGATAGTCCTCGACTGGCAATGGTAAATCACAATACCCAATGACACGCTCTCCCATATTTGCCATCTTGATGAAGTTGGTTTTCAATTCCTTTTTCAACTGTGCCGTGAGGGGCTGTGGACCGTCTTCAATGAGAACCCTAGAGCAGTATTCTAATACAATTTCTGGTGCTCCTTTCATTATTAAAAAGTAGGAATCGGTTGCTAGCATATGATGAATCGTGACTTGATATTTGTTAGCTGAACTAAATGGAATTTCTCCTACTTTCGGGTTTTCTACTTGAAGCTTCGTGGCTGCGCGGATCTTTTCCATGTACCGTAATATAGCGGTCTCGGAAGCATCGCCAATAACTTTTCTTTTATCAATGGGTTGGTCTATTGTATCATGGTAGAAGGTTGCTTTTAAATTAAGTGAACCTGCTAAACATAAATTTGAAAAAGTCGGGTCTATAACCTGAGAATGCAAGTCATCTTTATCTATTATTTTAAAATTGCAAAATAAGTGGGACACTTCCATTTGATTCTCAGTCAAAGTCCCAGTTTTATCTGAACATATACACGAAGTGGATCCTAAGGTTTCTACAGCTTCTAATGTTTTAGCAAGACAGTTTTTTCGTTTAAGAGATTTAGCTGACAGTGTCATGCACACTGTTAACGTTACAATCAAACCCTCGGGTATATTGGCCAATATCATGCCCATCATATATTGCAGCGCAGACAGCCAATTCTTCTGTATGATATATACCATAATAAAGAACACTATACCCACAAAAAATGCCACGCCGCACAATAACGTAACAAAATGTTTAATTTCTTTTGCAATAGGTGTTTCTTCTTTCTTTAATCCGCTTACCAGTCCAGCAATTTTCCCTATTTGAGTAATTTCTCCAGTCGCAATTACTATGGCTTTGCCAGTACCGTCAGTAACAGGACAACCAAAGTAAGCCATATTTTTGGACTCCATAGGATTAGAATGAGTGCATTCAGGCCTGTGCTTTATAAGTTCAGATTCTCCAGTCAGAGAAGACATATCTGTACTTAAATTTGTGCATGTAAGTATTCGGACATCGGCTGGCACTATATCTCCCCCACTCATTTCTACGATGTCGCCGATGACCAGTTCTCTATTAGGTATAGTTTTTCGAATTCCATCTCGTAAAACCACTGCTTTCGGCGGGACAAGTTTCTCGAAACCGCTCATTACTGCTATATTTTTGGCTTCTTGATAAAAAGCAAATAAGCCTGTGCCCACAACAGTCATGGCGATCACAGATCCCAAATAGAGATATTCTCTTGCAGTGTGGGCATCATGTTCAGCATCCCCTGGTGTGTCCTGGTCTTTCGACAAGAAGTACCCTACGAAATTGACTCCTGCTGCCACCCAAAGTACACATGAAAACCAACCAAACAGATTGTGTATAAATAATGAAAACAGACTGGTGCCACCGAGTTCCTTTAACTCATTCGGACCATAACGTTCTAACATCTCCGCGGCAAAGCTCTCCGACATTCCGGTGTCCACGTTAGTCCGATACACGCGTTCGAGTTGCTCTGGTGTTAGGAAATGTTCCCCTGTGTTTGTTTCATCCTTAAGGACGGATATCTGAGATTTGTCGAGGGAATTCTGGTGCAACACACTTGCCCGGCGCAAGTTCTTTAAGGAGCTGATACGGTGCTTGGACATTGATGATCACGACGCCGCTCACTTATGTCAAGGAAATAATATTTTTGTGAAAAATTGCATTGTATTTTATGAATTTATGTGATAATTATCCTATATTATATTGTAGTCATGTGTGATACACAAAAAAATCGCTAAATGACAAATTGTCTATACAATTTATTTGTCATTTACAATTTGTCTTTGACAAATTTTCATTCATTCAATTCTTATTTTATTCTTCTCTTCTTTTATCATGGAATTAGTAGCTATGGACCTACTATTTGATTCATTCAGCAAGAACAAATCTACCAGCATCTGCTAAGTTAGTTTAAGGGGAAGCGCCAGTATAACCCGCAAAATAATTTTTTTTTGATGCGTTTTTTGCAATTTGTAGGTGCATCTTGCATGAATTTCGCGGGCCACCATAGCGAATTCCCCAACTATGTATGTTGGGTGATCCTGTAACCTTTTTTTTGTTTTGAGGTGGAAAATCCTCATGGATGTCCTCTGCCTTGGGGGGGTCGGAGGGGTCTGTCAGACTCTTACTGACTAAAAACCACCTTGGTGTTCCATCTCACACCACACCTACGTCGGGGATCGCGGGAACGTACGATTCTTCCGCAACCCCCGACAATCTAACCTAACCGGAAGATGAACCTACCAGTACTATAGTATACGTGGAGCGACTGCCTGTATGACCTCACAACCCAGTTACTGTATAACATGATACTCTTTGAGTCTTTGATAACACTGGTTTGACAACCAGTCCGACGGCTTTCGGGCTCCTGACGCCCCGAAACGACTGACAAAGATCTACGAATGACAGCCGGGACGAATAGCGTAACATGCTTTCCGAGGCACGGAGGGTATGTAAAGATGGTCACCCATCCACGGACCAACCGCGGCAAGCATAGCTTAATCTGACGATCAACCCTATACGCTACAAGGATATTTTGGTGGTCGAATGATGTTGATAGGGGAGTGCTGTTGGCACGAATGATGTTGGCAGGGTTGGAAAAAAAGTTGTTTTTTTTTATAAAAAAAAACAGTTCAATTTGTTTTAAACAATTTTTTTTGTGTGTTTTGTTCTTTTTAGTTTAGGACATTATTTCAAATTAATTCGACCTATAGTGTTTCATTTCTAAACTAGATCTTTTCAAATTCGCCATAGTAAATTAATCATTTACAAAAAACGATCAATGGATAAACATTTATTTGATGTTGGTTGCGTATCTCTAATCAAAACTGAACGCTTTACATTCACCCTGTATGTTCTAACTAATGTTTGATTTTTAAAATGGGCGACATAGGGACTTTCCTAGCGGGACAAAAAAGTTCAAAAATAGCAATAGCATAGACTCAACAAATTTTATGTCAATCTATTTAGACTCCTAAATATAAATTTATTTTCATTTTATAAACATTCATTCGCCACGAAAAGTAGTTTTAAAGCTTGTTTTTTTTTTCTTATTGTTGTATACAATGCTTAAAACTTGTCTTAATCTTAGTTTTTAAACGTGTGATAAAAAACACGATTTAAATTCAAACTGTTTTAAACATGTGTTTAAAAACAAATTGTTTTAATCATGCCAACCCTGGCTGTTGGTAAACATGATAATGTATGATACAATGTACTGATAACAATGTTTTGAGAAAACAAGATTACGCGGTGTTAGTTTCGATTTTGGCCACGCGCCATAAGAACTGGTAGCGCGAAAGACTTTTCCTCAAAAGACACTAGCGCGAACCCATTTGCGCAAAAAGACATTCCGCGAATGGACTTTTGCGCGAAGGGAGGGACACTTGCGCGAAAAGACATTTACGCGAATGGACTTTTGCGCGAATGCACAATTGCGCCAATGACACTTGCGCATAAGACACTTGCGCGAATCCGCTTGCTCGAAAGACCTTGTGCGAATCCACGTGCGAAAGTATAGTTGCGCGAAAAAGTTTTGGAAATGAGATTTCTTAACAACAAAGCCCGTATTCTTTCAAAGGGTAGAGCAGCGGTGTATACTACACCTACAGTTCGCTAGTATTTTTTTTTCTTATAAGTATATTATTCTTAATTATTTTTCTTTTTAGTTTCTTTTTCGACTTGGGTGTCATTTTCGTGGTTTTCAAGGTCCCTGATAAGAGTGCGTGCAAGATAAATCTGCGAGCGACGTTTGACTTCAAAATTGTATCCCTGCCAGCACTTTCAATTAGTTTCGGCATAACGACGGTAATTATTTACTTTCGAAAACATGAAACACAGCACGCTCTTGACACGCGGAGCCGGACATAAACGTGAAGATAGCAGCAAACGATTATTTCCGATTTCAGCCGCGCGCGGACTTATTTTTATTTAATTATAATTCTGTAAAGCCATAATTGTTATGGTCGCGAATCATATTTTAATAAGCATACAACTGACACTGACCTGCAAATTGCAAAAAACGTAATAAAATTTGAATTTCGCAGGCTGCCTGAGCGCATAACAGACGTATACAAGTCAAAAATATATGGTTAAGCAGACACGTATAAAATTTACGAAACGTTTATAAATACACCCCAAAATTGAAAAGTGGTCAGCCGCGAACATTGCCGATTGTACAGACGCCAGCACATCAAACTACCCGAAACTGTTTAATTTTCCCAATCAACTTTGAACCTTATGCTTTAGCTATAAAATTGAAAATCTATTAAAGAAATTTGACAGATTGTAGTAGTTTGATGTGCTGGCGTCTGTACATACATACCAAGCTTAGAGTATGTTTCATGTGAAAAGTCATGATCTTCTTTTACGTTGGTTTACCAAATAAAACAAGCACAAAAAATACACTGTTAATTTGCTTCGTTTATATTTTCTTATATACAATTAAAATCAAGTATCTATACTAGCAGCTCTACATGTTTAGTTTTTAAATTTATCTTATATACAAATAAAATTTTAATTAATGAGGATTTTTTATTGGTTGAGCTAAATGGGAACAAAAAAGTATGCGTGTACTATATTAGATACCCATACAAAATCATACATCTTTAAATACAAGGTGGCAGGGGCAGCGATGGGGGTTCCGAATTATGTACTGAATCATGGTAATAGGTTGCGCACCGGTGTCCCTGCCACTCTGTATCATATACCCATACAAAATCATACATCTTTAAATACAAGGTGGCAGGGGCAGCGATGGAGTTTCCCAATTATGTAGTGAATCATGGTAACAGGTTGCGCACCGGTGTCCCTGCCACTCTGTATCATATAGCCACACAAAATCATACATCTTTAAATACAAGGTGGCAGGGGCAGCGATGGAGTTTCCCAATTATGTAGTGAATCATGGTAATAGGTTGCGTACCGGTGTCCCTGCCACTCTGTATCATATACCCATACAAAATCATACATCTTTAAATACAAGGTGGCAGGGGCAGCGATGCGGTTCCCAATTAGGTGCTGAATCATGGTACAGGTTGCGCACCGGTGTCCCTGCCACTCTGTATTATATACCCATACAAAATCATACATCTTTAAATATACATGGTTATTTAAGAAAATAAATCTGTCTTTATTGCTGAATTCGATTTTATCCAGTTACATAATATACTTCGCTTAGGTTACATAATATAATCTTTCGCCTGCTAGAAAACCTATGTGTTAAAGTTAATCCAGTACAAATTATTTGATAATTAAAATACATTGATACCGGACTCCCAAATCGAGCCACCTTATCGGTTTTCTCGTCCTGTTTTCGTGTTGAATTTCTTTTTGTATAGCAAAATCAGCCTATGTTCCCACTGCCAAGACACAGGCCTCCTCTTGGTGAGAAGGAGTGGGCCGTAATCCATCACGCGGGCCCACTGCGGTTTCGTATTTGTCACATATCTTCGAATTTATGGTTCTAGGACATGCCGGTTTCCTCACGATGCTTTCCTCCACCGTTTTGAGAGCAGTGGTGATGAAATAATTTACACAAAGTAAAGCGCTTACTCGTAAGTCGCGGTCGTTACCACTTGGCCATCACTGCTATTTTTTAAATGGTCCTGAATTCAAATTCGGAACAATGATGACAGTCCAAAATTATGGCCAGTACCTACCTCACCTTCAAAACGGCATAAAAACTTTTCTTTGTATCGTCTTTATTTTGATGATTTAGGGCCCTTACAAGAAAAAGCACGATGGCTCGACTTAGGAGATCAGCAGTGTATTTAAAAATAGCGGACCTAGGTAAAATTATTTCGGTAGATGCTTAAAAAATACAATATTAGATACTGTTTAAACTGAGCATACAAAGGATATAGGTAGATAATCTCAACATAATTATTATGATTGAATAACATCTTTGGTAACGACTATTTTGTACTTTTGACACATATGGTAAGGTCCTATTATAGTCTATCTACATTTTACTGCATGCGAAACCAAAGGATTCTTATTTCCTTACTATTGGTATCTTAGAACAAATATGCAGGGTCAAATTCGAGTAGTTTGCAAAACTCCACAGTCTATAAAGGTAACTTAACTCAATAAAAACAACAAATAAAAGGATCAAATCATGATTTCAAGCCACTTCGCGCGATTTGTGGGCGCTGCCCCGTCATTAGAAGTTTATGTCGCAGATGGATTATAGAATCCGCTGTTTTACAAAACCGCTAGTTGTTTTACAAAACAGCTCCGTTATGAAAAACAACTGAACAACCATTCATCCATGATAATCACAAAATCACATTAATACATCCATGGTACAATGCGTGCCACGAAAGACGAGACTTGACAAACCACGTGGTTTGACATGCGCAGTACACGATTTTAGGTATCTTTAGCGGTATGAGGTCTGAGTGCGGGACGAAACAGGACGTCATAGGGGCGGCGGAAAGAGCGGGGGAGGCGGGGTCAAGTCTCATCTTTCGTGGCACGCATTGTAACTGCGGGCTAATTGCGTAACACACTATCAGTAGCAATGGGTTTCATTTTGACAGTTCAACATACATTGCGTTGTTTACGTTGTTCAGCAGACACATTTTCCGAACATAAGAAGTAATGGATTAGCAATATCCTTCAAAATTATTCAGATTTAGATTAAAAAAACGCCTTCAGAATCATCCAAATCCTTTGGCGAAAGCGCTCACTAAGCCGGATCATAAAAGGCGGCTGAAAAGGTTAGCTGTGGTGGACCTTGCCAATGCCAACTAGGCAACTAGGACATGCTGCCATGAAATATTATGAGGGAAATCTCGCTGGAGAAACCACTCTGCATCATCAAATCCAACAACAAATCCGCTCATAGTCCAGGGACTGATTGCAGAAAAAACAGAAGCAAAAAAAAGAAAAAAAAATAATATATCTTTAACCTTTTCCTTCTTCTTTTTCATTCTTTCTTTAATTTTTTCTTTATATCTTTTTCTTTATCTTTATACCTTTTTATCTATTTTATTAATAGTGTGTTACGCAATTAGGATGTAGGTTACACGTTGATGTCGGAGTTTGGCAGAGACATCGACGCGCAACCTGTCACCATGGATTCAGTAAGTACATGACTCTAAAAGCCCCGGCGTTAAAATTTTTAGTCGATTATTAAAAAATAATTAGCTGTTCTATACATTTTGGCCGCGTAGATATTGAAATTTTCTATGAAACAGCAGATTTTTTTTTTTACTTTGACTTTGACCAAACACTTTTTTTTTACTTTACAGTTCTTTTTTAAGATTTTGCTAAAGCATGTTTTCACTTTTACTTACAGTTTCCATACGCTATGCCTACACATTACAACAAAAGTTTATTTTTGATAACTCTAAACACACTTTTCTTAAATTTTAATTATTTTTTAAACTAAAATTCTTGTAAAATACTATAGGAATGAGTACAATGGAATGATCTCTTGGTCTTACAATCATATTTTTTTTACCGACGAGGAGCTTGTCCTCCGACACAAAAACATACGATTCAGCTTAAAAATTATCGTAAACTAATTTAAAAATTCATTCTTTTTCTGTAACTTGGTAAAGACATTTAAAAAAAAAGCTAAGCGCCGATTCTATGTAGTTGATAAGCCGTCGCACATCGTGCAAACAATTTAAAATTTATAACACAGTTCAACAATAATACAAGGTGGAGACGACAATACAGCAATAAATTTAACTGCGTATATCTAATGATGTTCCCAGTCTGCATAAAAAAACGCCGAAAAAAACACTTTTGTTGTATGGGAGCCCCTCTTAAATATTTATTTTATTCTGTATTTGCTGTTATAGCGGCAACAGAATTACATAATCTGTGAAAATTTCAACTGTCTAGCTATCACGATTCATGAGATACAGCCTGGTGACAGACAGACGGACAGTAGAGCCTTAGTAATAGGGTCCCGTTTTTACTCTTTGGGTACGGAACCCTAAAAAAACAATCAAATATATCCAATAGTTTGGTCACTATAGCTAGTCAAAGCTTGACAAAACCCATAGTCGGCCCATCACTATTATTTAGTTTATTTGAAAAAATCATTCTTTTTATTTGGGTGTTAGGATTGATTTGACAGTTCCAAAAAATTCCTATGCATTAGTATTGCTAGTATTTTTATTTATTGTCGTATTGTTGTCTCCACATTGTATATACAGACCATAATAATATCGATATCCCATCCAATTTTGTCGACAACTCAACACAGCAAGCTTATGGTACCGTTATCACTAGCGAGTAATAGCAGCCTATTCAGCGGTAATACAGCCATGCACGTCAGAACGCCCCGAAACGTGTCGGAGCGTAGTTTCGTGCTCG